>JALJVW010003519.1:1557500-2157500 GCA_024865655.1 Emberiza elegans | reverse complement strand
TGAGGTTTGGTCTTTCTCATACTATACACCGTATTTTATTGATTTGTGAGGGTGGCAGGCCCTGGCACAGAATTCCCAGAGCATCCCTGGCAGTGCCCAAGGCCAGGCTGGACATTGGGGCTGGAGCAGCCTGGAACAGTGGGAGGTGTCCCTGCCATGGCAGGGCTGGCACTGGGTGGGGTTTGAGGTTCCTTTCCAATCCCCAAGTCTGGAATTCTATTTCCTTTCTGTTTTCATTGTCGGTAGTGGGTGCCTTTTCCTTGCAATTTTATGTAACCCCTGCTAAAATACAGAAATAGTTACTTTGTTTTTGTGGCTTTTCCAGGCTGTGCAACAAGTTATCTCCAACTTGCTGATTGCTCAGATAGAGGTGTGCAGTGAAGATTCTCCAGAAATTCAGCCTTATTCTCACGAGAGACAAGTGGAAAAAATTGTAGTTCCACTTGGGGAAGAACTGGTAGAATTTCAGAACACTTACATCAAGGTGAGTGACTGCATTTCCTTTTTAGTCAGTGGCCAGTGTCTGGAAATGTTTTATCATCTCTGTCTAGACTTGCAGAGTTTATAAAGACCACACTTTCTTATGCAATTAACTTGGATTATAGGGTAAATTAAGCACCATGGGTTCAACTCCAGCAGCTGCAGTTTCATTGTGCACCAGTGGCACCTTTTACTTTGCAGTAACTTTGAAAGCTCTGGTGGAAAACTTGGAATTGAATTTTCCTCACCCTCTTTCAAAGTCTGCAAAATTGACACCAGACCTAACTGAGGTTTCTGCATTTGGCTGAACTCAAGATGTTGGGAATGCCTTGAGGAACCTGTGTGTGCACTGGAAACATTTTCTCTGATTAAGAATATTCTTTAGAATAAGCTTTGAGTCATCTGTGAGTGTAATTAGTTCTCCTGGAGTTTTTTTAAATTTATTTATTTGGCCTATTAATTTATTTATTGGCCTATTTCTATTATGATGATGACATCTTTTTCTTTTTTACCAATCTTTAATGCCCAAATGTAAGAGAGATTTTTGGGGACCAGAGCTGCTTGTCAGTGATCTAACTTAGTGACCTGTGCCTTCCCAGTAAGATACTTGTTGACAAATGATGTTACATAAAACACCTGGAAAGTGTAAAATATCTGCTCTTTTTTGTTTAGAAGCATAAAAAGTTAGGATTGAGTTATATATCAGACTGTTGGCCTCAGAGCATATGTGTTTAACAAAGCCTGGGTGTGGCTGGGTTCAGTTGAGCTGTTGGGGCTGGACTCGATGGTCCTGAAGGTCTCTTCCAACCTGGTGATTCTGTGAGTTCTGGGAATTTGGTTAAAGTTGATTGATTTTGGTGTAGCTGTGTGAAGAGCACTGGAAGGCAAACTTGTGAGTGCATCAGCTGTTTGCAACCCAGGGACCTGAGAGCGTTTAAATGAGGAACTTGCAGTGATAAAGAGAAACTTTTCAGTAGTTTTGCATCACTGCAGGTGCCTCTGAGGCTCTGTTAGTGCAGAGCTTTGTTGTGGGGTTTCAGCTGTGGTGAGCATCTTGGTTTGGCTCCACCAGCCCTGCCTGTGGCTGCAGGGCTTTCTGTTTCCTTCCTCTGCTCTGGATTTGCATTTCAAGTGCTGCTGCTTTCCTGGAGAACACAACTTCTAGTAACAGCCAGGGCTGCAGGGAAGGTTTGCAGAGTGTGCCGAGGCCAAGCCTCACTCCTGGGGGCCTCAGCACTTGGGGAAGTGGCTCCTGGTCCTCAGCTTCTGGGGCTTGACGTGACCATTTCACATTTGGCTTTTGTAAAATCAGAGCAGCGTCCCAAGGCAGGAGAGCAAAAGCACCTGTGTGTGCTGCAAGAACGAGAGCCAGGTGTCCTGTGCACAGTAAAATCATTCTTTAATTGTGCCAAACAGTAAACAAGACAACATTTCAGTGTGAGCAAAGGACAGTGTCAGACAGCACAGCACAACAATGCCAGAGGAACTCTGTGGAGATGTCTTTACATACAATAAGCAAGGCCCTGAGTATCACAATAGCTGGAATCAACTTTTTAGGCACTAACTCTGGTTTGGAAAATACACAGTATGCAGGACAACACTTATCTGTTAAGGCTACATCATTTAATCTTCCAAAAATAGGGGTGAATGCTGATTTATTATCTCCTTTCATGAGTGGAAAGCTAATGACTTCACATTAAAACTGAAAAATCCACGAGTGGCTCCCAAAGCAGAGCCACGGATGGATAACAAAATACCTGTTCCTGGCAGTCATGCCTGACATGGTGCTGTCAGATCTGAATAACAATGATGTTTGCTTGGCATTCAGTGGTGTAACAACTGAATAAACTGTATTTTGTGTCAGCTAAACACTGGAGCTGTTGGTCCCTGTGCTCCTGAGGGCCAGTGGCGGCTGTTGGTACCAAGCCATAAAGTGTATCTCCCAACTGGAGCTGAAGTAGCGTTTTTGTTTGGTTTTTTGTTTTTTCTCAGCAGCAGAAGCCATCTAACAGAAGTCAAAATAAATAAATATTATCTGGGGATTCACAGTTTGCCATGAAGAGCAGGCAGTGCTGGGCTGCAGGTGGGATGTCAGCACAACCAGATTAGATCTGCTCGTGCTTCAGGGATGTTTCTAGAACATCACCCACGGGGAGCTGAGCCACAGGAGGGGTTGGCAGGGACATCAGACACAGCAGATGCTTTTGCAGGAGAGGCTTAAAATGTGAATTATGTACAAACTGGTGCTCTGTGGTGAGAGGATTTCACTGCTTCCAGGAGCTATCCAACATCTGTTGTGCCAAAGCATAATGAGAATTTCCCTCACTGGCAAAAGAATTCAGATGGCAGAAATTTCTTTAATTTGCCATAAGATCTTGTCAGAGGTGAAAATTACTTTTATGTGCTCTTATAAAAATCTGGGGAAGGATATGAGAACAAAACCTTTTATTTAATGTCTCCCTGGGCCATCTGTTCAGCTCAGTTTTAAAAATATTTTCACTGTTTTTGTTTAATTAAGAGCTTCTAATTTAATACTGGCTGGCATTTTTAATTTTCCTTCTCCCAGGCTGGGACACTCTATTGCATTTTAGTTTGTTTGGGTTTTTTCCCCCTCTCCATAAAGACTCTTGGGGTTTTTTTTTGTGTTGAAACGAAGGCTTTTGTGTCTCTTTTATTGTTTGTTTCCTTTTCCCGCTCTCCTTGCTGCCTCCCAAGGAATCTCTGTGCCCAGCAGGCACCAGAGGGCACCTTGGTCCTGCTTAAACCAGCGCCACTCTGATCCTGCTGCTCAGGAGAGGTTTTGGGTTGAACACAGAGCCCTCCCTCCCTGTGGGACCAGGAGGCTTCAGGTTCTTTCAGAAGTCCTGCACAAATCCATTTTTGGAGTTGTTTTGTCACCCTGCTGTGAGTTAGCAGCCCCTGGCTCTGGTTGCTGCTCTGTGTGTTGGAATTAAAGAGCACAGAAGCTCTGTTGGAACCCTAAGTCCTGTAACCAATAAATAATGCTGGTGATGTACTCAGTGAATTTTATATAAAAAATATTTACTTCTATTAAGAATAAACTCTACCATCATATCAGTAAGGGGAGACATTAGGGAGGGATTTTGGAGAGCAAAATTGTTTGCTGCCCTGACTCTAAAGTGCAGTAGGTGCTCCTGGGCTGTGTGGAACAGTGGGAATGCTCCCCCAGACCTCTGGGGGCTCTGGAATGTGGGAGCTCAGCCTCTGCAGAGAGCCAGGCTGCCAGCTGAGGGCTTAACACAGGCGTGAAGGGCAAAACAAACAACAAATTGTAATTAGGGAGAAAAAGCTCTCACAGTGAGGGTGGTCAGACGCTGGGACAGGGCCCGGAGGGGCTGTGGGCTCCCTGTCCCTGGGGATGCTCAGGCCCAGCTGGGCTGCCTGGAGCAGCAGCCCTGCTCTCAGCAGAGCTGTCTGCCCCAGGTCCCTCCAGCTGAGATGTTCTCTGTGGACATTTGTGCCATTTATGCCATTACAGCCACAAGTGCTGAACGGTTTACTCCAGCTGCAGTGCTTTAACACCAGCAGAGCTGTGAGAATAAACTGTTCAGAAAACTGCAGTTCAAAAGAACCAGTGTCTCCTTAGGAATGCCAGAGCCAGCCATGGGATTCCTGGGGGGGTGTGATGAGGATAACCTGTCATTTTGCTGTCAACACTTGAGTGAGCAGTAGGACTGTGGTGCCTTTTTGGTCTCTCTCCAGACTTGGGGTGCTTTGGTTGGGAGCTTTCTGAGGTAAGCTTTGGGGATCTCTGTGCCACAGCTGTCAGCCTTGGCCTGTTCTTACTCCATGCTCTAATCCCAGTGGGCTAAACCTGGTAGTTCTCCTCAGGAACTGAGACCTGGACATTCTTTCTGTGCCTGTGTGAGGTGGGTTTGGTGTGTCACACTGAGAACCCCAGTGGGGTCTTTGCGCAGCACCAGAGCAGGCCAGGGCTCCAGGATGTCCCCAGGGACCATCCTGAGCCATGGCAGGCTAGGGATGTGGAAGGGAAGAGGTTTCTGCCTCCCTTACCTGGTCAGTAAGATAGAAAAGGTGAACTAACTTTTAAAGTGCTAAAACCCTCCATGAAATTAGTGTGAGAGTTGCCGTAGGGATGTGTGGCTGGGGAGCTGAGCTGGGCTGGCTGCTCCTAACCCAGCTGAGATCCCCAGTGCTGACCTGGGACAGGGGACACCTGGGGTCACCTGTGAGAGGGAGGAGGCTCCGTGGGCAGCAGGAGGAGCAGCAGGAGGAGCTCAGGGCCGCTGCAGGAACCAGATCTCGTTGTGGCGGTTGGTGGCCGCGGGGTTGGTGTAGCCGGCGATGATGAACGTGTCCCGCAGGCACAGCTCGGGGCTCTCCAGGATGGCTGCCAGCAGGTTGATCTCTCTCATGATGGAGTCCTCGTTGGTGATCCCTCGGAAGCTCCTGCAGGGGTCAGCTCAGATCAGCTCTGGCTGCTTCCACAGCTCCCTGACGCTGCTGGGGGTGGCTCTGCGCCCTGGGGACAGCCCTAAGCTGCGCCTGGGGAGGTCTAGGCTGGACTTGAGGAAAAAGCTCCTCACAGGAGGAGTGCCTGGGCATTGCAAAGGGCTGCCCAGGGACGTGGTGGAGTCACCAAACCTGGGGGTGTTTAAGTAAAGCCTGGATGTGGCACTCGGTGCCATGGTCTGGGTGACAAAGTGGTGTTATGGCATAGGTTGGACTCAATGATCTCAAAGGTCTTTTTCAACCTAGTTCACTCTGTGTTTCATTTTAAACCTACTGTTCTTCCAGAGCCACTGTTTCATTTTTCCAGAGCCTCTGTGTTCATTTTAACCCCCCTGTTTTTCCAGAAATGCCTTCTGAATGACTTGGTTGTGTTTCACCAATGGTACTGACTGTGATTAATCCCAAAACCATTTTTTCTTCAAGTTTTCTGTGCCATGTCAGACACTTTGTTCCTGACTGCACAGAGTAGTCTGAGGGTGTTTTATCACACATTTACAGGTCATTTAACTAAGTAATTGATACAAATATAGAATAACCTGAGCTGGAAGGGACCCACAGGATTGTGGATTCCAATCCTGTCCCTGCCCAGACCCCCCAACAATCCCACCCTGGGCATCCCTGGCAGTGCTGCCCAAACCCTCCTGGAGCTCTGGCAGCCTCGAGGCTGTGCCCATTCCCTGGGGAACCTGGGCATTGCCCAAAACCTTTCCCTGTTATAAATTTTTAACCTTTCTTTCCTGACCATCCCATTCATAAAACAGGCAGCTTTTACAAGTCTTTCAAGTTTTTTTCAACCTAGTTCACTCTGTGTTTCATTTTAAACCTACTGTTCTTCCAGAGCCACTGTTTCATTTTTCCAGAGCCTCTGTGTTCATTTTAACCCCCCTGTTTTTCCAGAAATGCCTTCTGAATGACTTGGTTGTGTTTCACCAATGGTACTGACTGTGATTAATCCCAAAACCATTTTTTCTTCAAGTTTTCTGTGCCATGTCAGACACTTTGTTCCTGACTGCACAGAATAGTCTGAGGGTGTTTTATCACACATTTACAGGTCATTTAACTAAGTAATTGATACAAATATAGAATAACCTGAGCTGGAGGGGACCCACAGGGATTGTGGATTCCAATCCTGTCCCTGCCCAGACCCCCCAACAATCCCACCCTGGGCATCCCTGGCAGTGCTGCCCAAACCCTCCTGGAGCTCTGGCAGCCTCGGGGCCGTGCCCATTCCCTGGGGAACCTGGGCATTGCCCAAAACCTTTCCCTGTTATAAATTTTTAACCTTTCTTTCCTGACCATCCCATTCATAAAACAGGCAGCTTTTACAAGTCTTGAATATTAAGTTTTACAAGGTCTAAAAATCCCAAGGTGCCCAGCCTGAGAGCTGGATGTTTTTCCTGTGTTGAGCAGAGCAGTTACAGCACTTCTCACCTGCTGTAGACAATGGTGGCAGGCCACTCCTCGATGATGATGTCAGAGTCGAAGGGGTGTGGGGGCTCGTCCTGCAGCACCTCGGGCAGGTAATAGGCCACTGTCACCGCCTGTGTCATCGCCGACTGCGCCTCGTTGGTGTGCACGATGGTGACGATGGGCACGGTGATGCCCAGGTACAGCCCTGCCCACACACAGCGGGGGTCAGAGCGTTCAGGAGACGCGGGGAAAGCTTTGCACGCTGTGCCTGCCTGCTGAGCCTGGGGATCGGATCCCCATTCGTATGGGGATGGTCTTTGAGTCGGGGGTTCTTTGGGCAAGTCAAAAGTTTAGTGCAGTTAAGAGGCTGCTTAGGCTTAGGGATAGGGCCCAGTATGAATAGGACTATGTTTATTACTCTTCTCTGGGTTTAAACCAGCTTCCAAGGATTGGAAGTGGATCGTAATTAGTAAACTAGAAGAGCAAGATCCTCATCAGTAGGTAGAAATGTAGAGGAATAATCATACAGCGTCTACAAAGTGTCAGTATCGGGCGGCTGCTTCAAACCCGAAGTGTTTGAAGGGATTTCACTGGCATGGTTTAGGCAGAGCGGGCTGCTTCAAACCCGAAGTGTTTGAGGGGATTTCACTGGCATGGTTTAGGCAGTGCAGGTGTGCTCCAAGCTGGGAGAGCAGCGAGTGCCCAGAGCAGCTGTGGCTGTCCCTGCATCCCTAAAAATGTTCCAGACCAGTTGGATTCTGGCACTTGGAGCAGCCTGGAGGTGTCCTTGCCATGGCAGGGGTGGAAGAGGAAGATCTTTAAGGTGCCTTCCCACCCAAACCATCTGTGACTCCATGGTTTCCCTGTGCTTTGTAGTTTGTGTGTGTAAATGTTTGTGCATTTGTGTCCAAAACACAGCACTTGGTGAGCTCTCTCCTCTTCATGGAGGGCAGGGACTTTGCCTGAAGTCTTTTCCCTTTCCTAAAGGAGCTGTGTTTATCTTCAAAGCCACCTTGTATCGTGGTTTAAATATTTGGGAACAAAACTGCAGGCAAGAGAAGGGGCTGCTCTGTGAATTCACTGAGGGTTTGCTGGTGTTAAAAATGTTGCAATATTTTTTTGCCCTGTTGTGTCTTTGGACTGCAGGAGGCAGAGGGAACTTCCTTTCTGTACAGTTTGATAACAATCCTGCAGTTCTGGAGCTAAAATTACCTTTAAACCACATTAAAGTGTTAAAAGAATGGGGAGGGTACCAGGGGAGGGAAAAGCTTTTGTGATCAATGTTTGTGTTTTCTTGGGAAGATACTTAAGGGCTGAGTCAATTACAGCACAGAGCACTGAGCATGGCAAAACTTGATAGTAACTGGAGGATGAAAAATATGAGAACTGATGTCTGGAAGTGAAAACCAGACTAAATTGGATTGCACACCAGGTGCACATTTTACAGGCAGGCACAAGCTCTCAAGGACATGGTGGATTTGCCATTATTTTGAGCTAAAACTGGATTATCTTGCTGGAAAACATGCTTCAACCACAAATTTGCTGTGTCCATTGGGACAGGGACAATTTAATAGCTTGAACTAAAGGCAAGGAGGCAGAAAACTCTGCTCCCTTTTGGTATCACACTCTGCCAGGTGATTTCAGTGCTGCTGTGAAAATGAAACTCTGCAAACCCTGTAGCAAATGCCAGGTTTACAGCAGAGAGCTTGGAGCACCCTGGGACAGTGGGAGGTGTCCCTGCCATGGCAGGGCTGGCACTGGGGGGGATTTAAGCTCCTTCCAACCCAAACCATTCCAGGATTTCTGTGATTTTTCTGGAAAGGCTGTATAATGGACAAACATCCCTGTAGGGTGTTTATTTGGGAAAAGCTGTTCAAAGCATCGCCCTAATTAGCAGAGAGGGCAGAAATAGAATTTTCTACCTGCTGTGGGGTTGAGGTGTCCATTACCTGAGGAGTTCTGCTCACAGATGTACCTCATGAGCTTCATGAACCCGAGGCAGATGCTCTGCTCGTACTGCTTCTCTTTCATTTTGATACAAGCCCACTTGGCTTTCCCATACTGCCTCTTCTCATAGAGCAGGTCTCCCAGCTGCAGACACACAGGGAACAATTTGGGATTGTCATTTAACCAGCTAAAAACATAAATCAAACAAATACAAGTTAAGCACAAGAGCTGCATCTTTTCAGCTCTCAGTGCCATGACCTCGAAAGAAACATGAATTTTAATCCTTCCTCCTATAAACCAAGGAATACATTGCTGATCTTGGATCAAAACTGACTTCAGCAGATTTTTAGCTAGTTCTCCTTTAAAATAAGGATCTGTCATCTTTTGGACTGGCACTATTAAGCATTTAGTTGCAATTAACACTGAATAACCTTATTTTTTAGCTGCAGTTGTTACAGTAATACTGTAACATTAAATAATGCTTTCAACATAAACAGTCAGCAGTCCCAAACTTCATTTAAACACACTTGAGTGTGTTTAATTGAAACACACTCAAGTTATGGTATTTATAAGTGTGAATTATTTAAATCTATTTAAAAGAAATGTGGCCAAAAAGTCCTCATAGATGGTCAGTAAAGGTTTTTGTGGTTTTGATTTAAGGTTAAACGTTTATACATTTCCTGAGCTGGAAGCAATTTGCTGTACATTAATTTGGGTTTTTTATTAGAGGATAAGATGGGTTTCTGAATTGCTGCTTTGTTTCATAATGGTCCGTGATACAGAAGTATATTTTTGGTTTTAAATTCAGTTACTCATCTCTTTCAAGTACTCTTTGCTAATGTTTTATCAACATGACTGTAAAAGAGCAAATGCACCAATTTAAGTGAATAAAATGGGCATTTTATTTCAAATGGCAAAGAGGGATTTTTGTTAAATTAATTTTGTCTCAAAGGGTGTAATTGCTGGCCATCTTCTGGCTTGCAAAACAGAAAATTACGCATGTCCAAGGGATGAGATGTTCCAAATGAGAGGCAGTGGCACAGTTACAGTGCTTTGCACTCATGTTCAGAATCCCACCGAGTTGGAAGCCCTTTGCAAGGAGCCCCGTTTGCGTTTCTGGGAGGCGGGGTGGCAGCCCTGTGTGCACTGGGGGCAGCAGTACCTTCTCCTTGCGCTGGATCAGGGTGAAGGGGATGCTCTGCCTCTCCTGGGGGTTGTTGTTCCTGGTCAGCTGCTGGATGGGCTCTGCCATGTCTGCAACAGAACCACAGTTCCCACGTGAGACTCCAGAAATGAGACTGGAATGTGCTTCGTTCCCTTGGGGGTCTTTGTGGCTGCTTTTGTTTGCTCTTCTCTAGGCAAGGAAAAAGCTTTTCCTAGGAGAGGTTTGTCACAGACATATTTTATGAAAAATCCTTTCATTAGGATCTCTTCTCCTGAGAAGCTGAGAGGCCTCAGGAATGGAAATGCAAACAATGGTTATCTGCTGCTGTGGGATGCAACAGGTGCATCTGGGATTGGCTCATGTGGTTGTTTCTAATTAATGGCCAATCACAGCCCAGCTGGCTCAGACTCTCTGGTCAGTCATAAGATTTTATTATTTTTCCTTTCCTTTCAAACCTTCTGATGAAATCCTTTCTTCTATTCTTTAGTATAGTTTTAGTATGTAATTTTCTTTTAATATAATATATATCATAAAATAATAAATCAACCTTCTGAAACATGGAGTCAAGATTCTCATCTCTTGACCCTGTCAAGGTTGCCTGCAAGTTCAACAGAGGTTGCCTGGGTTCTGCCCCTGTGCTGATAGGAATGGGTTTCCCTCTCCCATTTCCTCCATTTCCTACCCAAGTGTCCATGGGAAGCTTTTGGCTGTGCCCCATTTCTGGCCCTGTGCAGGGGCAATTCCCAGCTCAGCACCTCTTGTGCTGTTGGATTCAGGTGTATCCACACAAAGGAAATTGGGGTGGCTGCTCTTGTTGGCAGCCTCAGGAAATACTGCTGTGGGAAGGAATTTCCAAAGGATGTTTAATGCCTAAGGGTGCAGTTATAGCTGTGGTTACCCTGACATCAATTCTAGCTGAAGGTCACAATAAATTCTGCTCAGGAGGTGATCCCTGCCAGACAGGCTTGGAAACTGTGGATACAAGGTCAGTCTTAGGAATGGAGCACCTCTCTTCCACAAGAGTTGGTCCCCTGCCTTCCAGAGCTGGAGTGATGAAGGCATTGTGTACTTAGGGGATTGGAAATTGGATTTTATGTGCAGTGTTTGACAGTCTGGATGTGAATCCCTGCCCTGCTCCCCACAGTGTGTGCTGGGCACGCAGGAAAAGGAGGAGTTTCAGCTCCCAGAGCCCTTTTCGGGGGGCTGCAGGTGCCTCAGGGTCTCGGTGGAAGGGGCAGGATAATGGGGGAAGAGAGTATTTATTATCCATGTTTGAGAGGAGGGGAGAGTTAAGATGCAGGAGAATTAACTTGGCCGAGGTCACTCAGTAAATCTGTAGCTGAGCTGGGAACCAAACCTCCATCTCCTGGCATCCACTCCAGGGGTTTAGCCTTAAGACTGTTTGGAATAGTAAAGATCCTTAAACAAAGGGGAGGGAAAAATAAGGTAAAAAAGCTACATTGTTGTTAAGTGTAGACATTTTTTCTTTGCCTAATGTCACTGTGAAACGTTTAAAATGTAACTAATAACTGACATGTAAATGGATCTCTTTGAAGGCTGAGGGGAAAAATAAAAGTAGAGTTCACCACTGAATTTTCCAAGAATTAGGAAAGCTTTCAGGACTCTAGAATTAACTCTATTTTTAGATTACTTTATCAATTAGTGGGGATGGGTTATATTTTTTGAATTCCATATTAAAGCAGAGGATAGGGATTACAACTGATTAAAGTTCTTTGGGGAGTTTAATCCTTCAGTTTATGAATCCGTGCTTTGTGCTGTCCCAGTCTGGAGTGCTCCACCTGTGCAGGGCCAGGCAGGCAGCAGAGGGACAGGGACAGTTGTGGTTTCTGTGATGCACAGGGGTCATCCCAGACCCCCCAGCAATCCCACCCTGGCCATCCCTGAGGCTGTTGTGCTCCCTCCCGGGCTCTGGCAGCCTCAGGCCGTGCCCATTCCCTGGGGAGCTTGTCCAGTGCTGATTCCACCCTCTGGGGGAAGAACCTTTCCTAAAATCCACCCTGAACATTCCCTGGGTCCTCTCCCTGTCCCAGAGAGCAGGGACATGGGATGCTCCTTGTCACACGGGGATTCCTCCTTCTGGAAAATCCCCTCCTCCTTCAGCCCAGGACAGGACCTTGTATTACTAAAATAAAAACCTTGTATTATTCTATCTTGATTTCAGTACCATGTGCTGAGTGCTGCAGAGCAAACCTGCAATACTGTATTACCGTGTAACTAAATAATATGTATAACTGTAACTAAAACATGTCACACCCTGCTTTTGACATATTCCTTGGACTTTGTATCCCCCCCTCCCCCCGATGGAATTTAGGAATTCCAGTGCCAGGCACCAGAAGAGCAGGTAATTCTGGGGAAGGGCTCTGGTTTTCTGCTGCTCTCAGGAGCGTTAAATAGAGACCCTCTGTGCCCTGGGGATCCCAGAGCTGTCAGATTGCAGCATTCCAGACACAAACCCGTGCCTGCTGGAGTGAGCACTGACACTCTGGGATGGCCCTGGGCATCCAGAGACCATCCAGGGGCAGGGAGAGCAGGGCAAGGCAGGCAGCCCTGCTCAGACAGATCTTACCCTCCTTTTAGCACGTTAATTGTCATTCAAGCTTTACAGAGTTAAGATGAGACTTCAAAGTGTGGCTGGAAAACGAGGATGGACTCAGTTTGCTGTGTTGGAGTATAGAAAGAGTTTTTAAAGAGCAGTAATTTAATACTGGTAGTGTCCAGTGCAGCCTGGGCAGGGTTTGGCTCTCCCCACCTCGGGAAGGTGAGCTCTGTGGCCAGGACAGAGATGCTGCAGGTCTCTGTCTGCTCCTCTGGCCAGGACAGGGCAGAGTTAAATCTGACCGAGCCGAGCCTGTGGCGACTCTGCTGCTTGTTAGGAGTTCTCTGACTCATCACTCGTTCACATTCTCCAGTCTTTCTTAAAATTGAAAACAACCGATTCTGACTAAGCTGAGCCTGGGAGCCTCGCTGGTGAGAGCAAATCAATCCTTCACTTGTTTACTCTGGGCCATTTTTAAACACAGCTCTCTTTCCTTAAAGGACTATACAGGGGTATAGGAGATACTTTTAGGAAGAACACTTTTGCAGGCAGTCAGTTTAATATTTAATTAGCTCTGAAAACTCACACTGGTTGTTTTCAGTGAATAGATCACTGAATTAGCTCTGAAAACTCACACTGGTTGTTTTCAGTGTGAATAGATCACTGAATTAGCTCTGGAAACTCACACTGGTTGTTTTCAGTGTGAATAGATCACTGAATTAGCTCTGGAAACTCACACTGGTTGTTTTCAGTGTGAATAGATCACTGAATTAGCTCTGGAAACTCACACTGGTTGTTTTCAGTGTGAATAGATCACTGAATTAGCTCTGGAAACTCACACTGGTTGTTTTCAGTGTGAATAGATCACTGAATTAGCTCTGGAAACTCACACTGGTTGTTTTCAGTGTGAATGGGTCACTGAATTAGGTCTGGAAACTCACACTGGTTGTTTTCAGTGTGAATAGATCACTGAATTAGGTTTGGAAACTCACACTGGTTGTTTTCAGTGTGAATAGATCACTGAATTAGCTCTGGAAACTCACGCTGGTTGTTTTTAGTGTGAATAGCTCACCAGAATTAGCTCTGTTGAGCCGCTTCCCTGGTTGTTTTCAGTGTGAATAGCCCACTGAATTAGCTCTGAAACTCTGCAGGCAGTTTTCCGGTGGCTCAGGAATTAGCTCTGGAAACTCGCGCTGGTTGTTTTCAGTGTGAATAGCTCGCCCCAGCGCTGTTGCAGCCCAGCCCGCATCCCGGCCTTACCTCGGGGCACGTCCACCTGGTGCCCCCTGCCCACGCTCTGCCAGTAGCTCAGCAGCCGCTCCTGCTCCTCGTCGTCCATGCCTGCGGTGGCTCCAGGCTGCTGCAGCTCTGCCGAGTGGGCTCTCGCTGCCAGCCCGTCCAGCTCCTCCAGCGTGATCGCGCCGGGGCCGCCGGGCCCCGCGCCGCCCATGCGGCACCCGCCCGTCTCCATCCCCGCTCCGCGCCCCCGCCGCCGCCGCCGCCGGCCTTATCTAGGGACCGGCACCTCGTCGTCCACCGCGCTCGCACCGCCTCCTGCCCCAGGCCCTGCCGGGCTGGAGTAGCCGGGGATGGAGGCGTCTCCTCGGCCAGCCCGTCCAGCTCCTCCAGCCTGAACGCCCCGGGGCCGGCAGGGAGGGCCGCCCATGCGGGATGGAGGGATCCATCCCTGCGGGCGCCCTGAACGCCGCCGCCGCCGGCCTTATCTAGGGACCGGCACCGGGGCGGGGGCACCGCGGGCACCGCCTCTGCCCGCCCAGCGCCGGCAGGGAGGGACGGAGCCGGGGATGGAGGGATGGGGCACCGCGGGCACCGCCTGAACGCCCAGCGCCGGCAGGGAGGGACGGAGCCGGGGATGGAGGGATGGGGCACCGCGGGCACCGCCTGAACGCCCAGCGCCAGGAGGGCACCCGGGCATGCAGGGATGGAGGGTTGTGGGACCTGACTCTGCCCGTCCAGCTCCGGGAGGGCACTTAGGCATGGAGGGATGGGGACCCACCTCTGTCCGCCCAGCACCGGGCAGGGCAGCCGGGCATGCAGGGATGGGTAGAGCTGGGGATGGAGGCATGGGGCACCACGGGCACCCAGGGATGGAGGGATGGAGTACCTGACTCTGCCCGCCCAGCACCAGGCAGGGTACCTGGGCATGCAGGGATGGATGGATGGATGGATGGATGGATGGATGGATGGATGGATGGATGGATGGATGGGGAACCACAGGATGGATGGAGCCTGTCAAGCCCAGGAGGGAGGGCATGGAGGGATGGATGGACGGACAGGCAGGAGACTGCCTCTGCCCACCCAGCGCTGGGCAGGGCAGCCAGAGATGGATGGATGGATGGATGGATGGATGGATGGATGGATGGATGGATGGATGGATGGAGCTGGGGATGGAGGGATGAGGAGCCAGGCAGGGATGGGTAGAGCCAGGGATGGATGGATCCAGACTGGATGCCCGCTCCTGGTACCTTCACCCCGTGCTGCAGGGACTGAGCAGAGCAGAATTTACACAAGTTTGTGTTCTGGATGTTTTCCCACTCGTTCCCTCTCTTTCAGCTGCTCTCCTTGTTGTGTTTTCCCCACTGCTCTTCATGTCCCGTTACTCATTCTTTATTGGGATTTTATTTTGCTGCTTTCAAACCACACTTTAAAGACAGAGCTTTCATTTTGTTTAGGAGGTCTCTGAGGTCTTGCCAAAATATTAGGAGTGCAAAAACTCTGGGATATTTTGTTACTGAAGTCCAGCTTTGGAAGTTTTCAGCTGTGTAATTTTGCAGTTGCTGAGACAAGCCTTTGAATGAGGGAGATGAGCAGCCCCGTTATGGGGTGGATATGGCAAATTAAAGCAGGATCTGGATTTGAATCAGGAGTCTGTGTGGACTCTGTTGTCCTTTATTCCAAATTTAACATGGAATGGCTGTTGTGGCCCTTTTGTGCAGGCAGGAAAGGAATCCTAGGGCATTTAGGGGTTTAGAATAATAAGAAAATAGTCCTTTCCTGTGCACTGTTGATGCTTTCAGGGAAAGCTGGAGCTTGGGGGTGTGACTGTTGTACTGCTTAATCTGCCCCCCCGTTTTCTGGGCAGTTCCTTTCTCCAGGCTCAGCTGTGGCTCCCCAGCCCCAGGGGCTGAGCTGGCTGTGAAAATGAACCCTGAATTGCCTCAGAAGCTGAGGTGTGCCCATCCTGATGTGCTCCTGGCAGGGCAGACCCAATTCCTGCTGTGCCTTGGAAGTGCTCCTGGGGGAATTCATAACCAGAGGCGCAGCTGGGGATGTCCTGAGAGGGATTTTGGGGTGCAGGGGCTGCAGGGAGCGAAGCTCAGGTCACTGAGGGGTTTGGGCTCTGCCTGCAGGCAGTGAATCAGCACCACAGGCTCTGGAATTCACTGGGAAGGCAAATCCTGGAGCAAGGCTGGGGCTGGTGCTTGTTTAGGTGTCTGGGTGGGTGCTGATCTGATTTCACGGGCAGCTGCCCCGGAGCAGCAGCACGGGCTCCCTCACTGCAGGCAGTCCTCTGGCAGGGGCCAGAGACCCGGCTGAGCCCTCAGCCCCGAGGGAGGCACAGTGGGAAGCCATCCCTGCCCCAGGTACATCCCACATCACACACTCAGCGCTGGGGCTGAGGAATTTTCCACTGAACTTTGGCTCCTGGGTTATCCGTACCAAGGGGGGGCATCCTTGGAGATTTCTTGCAGGAACTGGCACTCCTGTTTGAGGCAATGTGTGGATGTTCTTTTTCTGCCCATCCTGCATAAATAATTCATGGAAAACAATCCCAACTCTTTTGCTTACACATTAATTATGAGAATTAATAGTTGCTTAAATGAAATTATTTCTAAGTATGAAGTGTCTTTGCTGGAGATGAGAGAAAAGACAAAGAAAAACCAACCAGCAGAAGAAGAGTTTAAAATCACAGCTGAATTTCTATATATGCCAAATGGCACAGAATATTGACTATGAGAAAGAGGCTGGGAGGAGTTTAAAATCCTGTTTTAAAAATCCATCTGTACAAATTCCTCTGTGTGTATTTAATTTGTCTTTGATTCCTGATGAGCCTGGTAATTAGTGCATTTGATGGAGTACTGAAGATGTGTGGGCTGTGTCTGGATGGATAACAGAGATACTCATTGTTACTGCAGGTGAAAAAAGCTGATTTTTTGTTGTATTTGTTGTGTTTTTTCCCCAAACTTGCTAATTTTGTGTATGACTGCTGGCTAATAAACAGCCACTCTTTGAGAAAACACAGTTTTGGTAGTGCTGTGTTCCCTGTACATTGCTGTCAGGTTCTGTCTGAATAGAACAGAAAAACTGATATTCAGCCTTAAAAATTTCAGATCCAAACCATCCTCAGTGGATGCTCCTTTCTGTCTGACAGTCATTTACTGAGTGGTGAGTTGATGAAGAAAAGTCATTTATTTTAACATCTCTCAAAAAAAGTAAAATTGTTCTTGATGAAATTAGTTGAAAAGTAAAAACTGGAGGTCTTTTTTATAACCTTTATGAAAGGAAAAATGCTGTAACAGGGGAAAACTCAGCTCTTAGAAAAGACAAAGTATTGGATTTTTTTGCTTCCGGGGAAGAACAGAGAACAGTGAATTTTCAGTGTGTCTCATGTCCCTGGAAGATTGGGAAGGGTGTGAATGAGTTAATATAAACTTAAACAAAACTTTGGTGCCAAGATCATTACTGGGCTGAGCAGTATTGGGTTTGGAGAGTGACAGGATCAGCTAAAATCCACCCTGCCCTGCTGTGTCCCTGCTGCTCTCCTTCCTTTATTGGCCAGGTGAGAAAATGTCAGGAAGGAATTGCACAAAATGCACTTTTCTGCCTGGTTCGGAGTTTGTTTGTCACAACTCTGAAGTTTTACGAGAGAATAACTAAAGGCCAGTGCCAGTCAGAGCTCCAGAGCCTCCCCAGCAGGCAGACACTAACTGTGGTTTGCTCCTGGAAGTTATTTGGGGAATACTGGCTGCTCCATGGGTGTAACGCTTGGGGAACCCCAACCTTACTGATTTCAGTGCTGGAACAGAGCGGGGAATGCTCTGGATCCTCCTCTGCCCTTCCCTGGAGCAGTGGGAGGCTCTGGCTGCGTTCGCACTCCCTGCAGGATCTCTGCCCTGGCACAGCCCTGCTGTGGCTCCATGGGTGAAACCCCTCCCGAGGCCTGGTGGGCACAGCCTCCTCTTGCCCTGCCCTGCCTTCCCTGGCTCTGTTCCTTGGGAATGGGAGGATCTGGAGCAGCTCAGGGCCAGCACAGATCTGGGTTTCTCCTGGAGCTCCTGGCTGTTCCCTGCTGCTGGTTTGGGGGATCCCCTTAGGGCAGAGCTGGGGTTTGGGGTGCGGTGCTGCCTCACTGGCACTACCTGGGCTCGTTGCATTCACACCAGCTCAGCCCCAGAATGTTGGGAAGGGATCCCTGGATGGCCAAGGCCAGGTTGGACACTGGGGCTTGGAGCAGCCTGGGACAGTGGGAGGTGTCCCTGCCATGGACAGGTTGGATGGATGGGATTGGAGCTCCTTCCAACCCCAACCAGTCTGGGATTCTGTCAGTGCTGGAGCCAGGGGGTTTGGAGGAAGGTGCAGCTCTCCTTCAGCCCAGCCTGGCTCTGTCAAACCCAGCCTAAAACCCCTCCCAGGGGAGGCTGGGAGCACCTGGGGAGCTCCTGTGGAGGGGATGCACCTTTGGAGTCCCTGTTTGTGGAGGTCCTGCCTGCTTGGCAGCAGGTTTCTGCCACCCCTCCTTCTCCCCTGGGAAAGAAAAGGCACTCCAACAGTTATTTATGGGTGTTTTTCTTTGGTAAAGAACCCCTGCAAAACTGCACTAAAATAATTAGGTCAGGGCGTTAGTTTAGAGCCTTTGTTTTTATTGTGCCAGCAGAAAACAGATTAGGAGCAGTTTTTAGTGAGGTGTAGCTGGCACAGGAACACAAGTCCTTTGCCCTGTACACAAGTCCTCAGCTCCTGTCAGAGCTCCAAAACCAGGTTCTAAGCTCATCATGGCCTCCAAGAACTCGTTGTGGTTTGCTGTGGGAGATACCTCAGAACACAGAAAGCCTTTGTGCTCTTGGCAGGTCCAGCGCAGGATGGGATAACTCTGCCAATTGTCTTTTATCTGCTGGCTGTAAATCTGTCAGCTCTGAGCTCCAGCCACTGCGCTGGAGAAAGCCACGAGTGCTCCTGAGCAATTAATTGGAATTAATTCTATGGCTGTGTTTGGGTAACACGACACTGCAGTGTTTTGGAAAGGCTGAGGGGACTTTTCCAGAAGTATTATCTTTTTAATTAAAAATGAAGGTATGGAGGCAAGATAAATGCAACCAGGGAGCAGTGCCTGCTGCTGAGGCTCTCCTAAGTAGGTTGTGTTTACTGTTCCCTGGGAGTTTGAAGCTCCAGGTGACTGCATCCTGCTGCCTTTCATAACAGCAGCAGGCTGTTATGCAGGAGGTGATTAAATCAGACAGGGGTGTACATTGAGCAAACAGGGACAATATCATTTTCTTATGTGTTAGTAACTAGGTCAAAGGATGAAACAGAAAAGTACAGGTAATGGAAATTGCTTTTTAGAAAAAACACTCTGCAGCCAGTATAGGAAATTGTAAACCAGTGCTGAAATATCAGATTTAATGGCCATTGCTTTTTAATGAAAATACTAATTTTTTTCAAGAGGAACATTTGTGAGAAGCCTGAATCTGTTTCCACTACTTGAGACATAGTTTAAGCTTCATCTTCAGCATTTCAGGTGTGCTCATGTCCAACTGTTTGGGGTTTGATGGGAGATATACCAGTGGTATCCATTCAAATGGAAAGCACTGAGTTCTTCATTCATGGTTAGCATTTTGGTTTATTTGGAAAATACCTTTTCCAATTTGGTAAATTCCTTTTCCTGTAAGCTGGCACAGACATCTCTGTCTCTGTCCTTTTAAAGGGACTCATCAGGTACAGCCTGGATTGAAGAACAACAGAACAGTAACAAACTCTGTGATCAAACATCAAGTTCTGAATTTTAAACCCTTAAAACTAAACTGCATTTTTAATTTTGTTCTCAGTAATATGAGAAATGAACTCCTTGTGTGTTCAGCCTTCCCAGTGGCTTGGTGAATGGTTTTGGCTGCATTTTAAGAAAACAATATTTGATTTCTTCATTTATTTCCTCCCTTTCTTCCAGAAATTCCTGGCACTTCTGCAGCCTCCAGTTGGTGTTTGCTTGTTGGTGGTGTTCGAGGTGTTAGTGGTATATTTGGCTTAATTAATCCATGAGCCTTAATCAGAAGGAATGCCTGGGGATGGAGTGTCCTGCCTTGCTTTCCCTGGGAGCTGTGAGGCTGTGACCCAGCTCCCCTGGGGATAAAGGAGGCCTGGAAGGGCTTGGGAAGGCCTTGGAGTGTCCCAGGTGCCACCTTTGGGTGTCCCAGGGGACACAGAGCGGGCAGGGAGGGGCTGCCCCAGGCCTGGCTCCCATCCCATGGCCCAGGGTAAAGTCAGGGAATGGTTTGGCTTGGAAGGGAATTAAATCCCATGCCTGCCATGGCAGGGACACCTCCTGCCCCAGGCTGCTCATCCTGGGGAAGGTGTCCCCATCCAGCCTGGCCTTGGGCACTGCCAGGGATCCCTGGCAGGGGCAGCCACAGCTGCTCTGGCAGTTCCAGCCCAGCCCCTCCCCAGGGAAGAGGAGCAGCCCAGGATGCCCAAAGCACCCAGGATCCTGGCTCCATGTCTGTGAGTTCCCTTTATCTGCTGTGAGCTGCTTACCCTGCTGCTGCAGGCTGAGTGACCTGGGCCCTGGGTGGGCAGGGTGGGCAGGGCCAGCAGGGCTGAGCTGGGGCTGCCCACCTTTCCCTGAGCCCTTCCAAATCCCCCCTTGCGTTTGGGATTCTTTGGGGGATTCACGCTGCTGTGATTGATGATGGCAGCTACTCCCACTCCATTCCTTAGGATTTTAGATTTGTTTTAGATTAGATACTGGGAAGCAATTCCTGGCTGGGAGAGTGGGTGTGAGAATTTTTAAATTTTGAGTAGGGGCTGGGCTGGAATTGCCAGAGCAGCTGTGGCTGCCCCTGGATCCCTGGCAGTGCCCAAGGCCAGGATGGGCACTGGGGCACCCTGGGACAGTGGGAGGTGTCCCTGCCATGGCAGAGGTGGCACTGGGTGGGATTTAAGGTCCCTTCCAGCCCAAACCATTCTGTGATTCTGTTTTCATTTTAATGCCACACAGGTTCTGCACACATAGTAAGAAGATAAAAGAAGAACTATAAATAAACAATATAATAAATTAATTTTTAAACTTAACTATAGGAATAATCAAAGCAAGCAGACAGAAGTTGAACTGAGCTTCCCCTACACTGCCAGAGCATCAGCAGCATGTGCATGTTAAGGATATTTGTGCATCCTAACAGCATCTGGGAACCCAGATGGAGGAGTGTCTTGAGTAACAAATGAGTGTTGTTACTCAGGGATAAACACAGGCTGAGTTCTACACGTGGCTTTCTGTACCTGTCAGGACATTTTCTCCCCACCAACTCCACTGCTGGGATCAGTGCTGGAAGCCTGACTTAGGCCTGGCTTTATTGGTTTAGTCGGATGATTTTCAGTGGGCTGAAGGGACACTAAAGGGATTAAGCATTTGTTACACTATAGCCCTCTTAGGGCAGGGCAGCTGTGCTGCTGCTGGTGCACCTGAACACTTGGGAAACACATGGAATAGCACTGGGAAACTGTCTGTGAGCTTTGTGCACTGGGCTCTTTGGGGCCCTTGGCCAAGGGGGCCAACAGGTTGTAAACAAGGTTTGTGGGACAAATCTGATTACTGCAATTATGGCAGAGTTAGTGCTCAGGCCAAACTAAGTCTGTGGAAAAATCCTGACCACCTAAGGCTGGGGAGCAAAGAGGAAAAACAGGATTAAGATGCATTAGTGCAGGTTATTGTCCTTGCTGCAGCGAGGTGGAAAGCAGGTACATGTGATGCTGGAAAACAAGCTGTGTTTTGGGGTGGGTTCTGCAGGAAGTGGGACACTCTGCTGTGCCTGTGCCCGTTCCTCTCTGCTCCTGTCTCCCCGTTCCCATCCCTTCCACACAGATCCTGGCCAGTCCTTCACCCAGTTTGGTCTTCTCAGAGGTGAATGCAAGTGTTGCTGGGATCAAGGTGCCATTGCAGTGGGAGCAGTGGGAGGGGAGCTGCAGCCCCTGTTCCACACCTGGGGGTCCATCCCATTGCTGTCCCTCTCTGCTGGCTCAGCCTTGTTCCATTCCAGATCCCAGGGGATTTTCCCCTCCTCGGTTCCTGGGTGGATCCAGGGTTATCCTGGGGCAGGAGGGTGTGGGAAGGGACCCCCAAGGATCATGGAGTCCAACTCCTGACCCTGCACAGGATACCCCAACAATCCCACCCTTGTCCAAGTGCTCTGGCAAGAATTTTGGGAATTAACCTAAAAGCATCCTGGTTATGGAAAACCTTCCACTGAGGCAGAGCACCTGGTACAGTAACACAGCACTCAGAATTCAGCACAGCTCCCTTTGGAAAATCCTGGGTCTCAAATAAAACCAACCAGCTGCTCATGTTCTGTTGTGTAGGATCTATAAAAATAAAATCATTTCAAAGGACTCACCCCTTCACCTGTGCTGGGTTTTGCTTGCAGGTGCTGGAAGCATTTGCTGGGCGCCTGATTAAGGTGGGAGTTTTATCCAGGAGGGATATTCCCAGCCTGACCAAGTACCAGATCATCCTGGCAAGGGATCAGTACAGGAAGAACCCCTCTGCACAACATGCAGTAAGTTCTTTTTTATTTCATGCTATTAAAGTGGTGAATAAATAGGAATAATCCATTGTTACAATATTTCCGGAGATATTTTAAGTAGATTTCTGTTTTTAGCTGTGGAATAAAATAGAATCACAGCACAGTTTGGGATGGAAGGGATCTTTGAGATCATTTATGAAACCTATTTATTTATTTTAAGATAATTTATTAAAAATATTCCTAATTGTTCCACATTTCTGGATGCCAATATAGAAGAGTTAAGGAAAAGATCAGACATTCCATTTAAGTGGAATTGCTTTGAGAACTTACATTGTAATCACTGGCAGCCAAGTTTTCATTTTCCCCTCAAAGGTATATTTCCTGCTCCTGTTTTTTGGTAAATCCTCAAATGGTCAAATTTTGTAAACTTAAGGAAAATTGCCTAAAAAAAGACTGTGAGCAATGGGAAATCTCCTTCAGTGTAAGCAAGGCAATTTTCCTGACTTAATTCCATAGCCTGGGTGGATGTGCCAGAAATCCCAGATTTTCCCAAATGCTGATGGAGTCTGAGGTTGATGAGCTAATTTTGGGAGATAATAGAGGTGTTTTGGAGAGTGTTCTGGAGGTGGAAGAGGATTGCCCTCACTGAGCATTGTGCAGTCTGTCCCCTGAGGGCTCTGATGGACAAACTGCTCCCTGGGCATCACTTTGGGGTTTGCTCTGCTCCTCCGGCGTCACTCTGGTTTTGGGCAGGAATTGCAGTGGGGTTCCTGCTCCTCGGCCACTTCCTAACTCCATCAGAATCTGCTTTTCTCCCCCAGGGAATCCATCAAGGCATCATTGAAGGAGACTTTGCCCTTTGTATCAGTCTGTACCACGGCTACGAGCTGCTGCTGCAGATGGGAATCCGCTCCTTGTTCATCTACCTGTGGGGAATCATGGATGGATCCAAAGGTGAAATCTCCTCAGCAGCATCCTTTCAGCTCCACCCTTCTCCTTCCATTTGCCTTGCTGTATGGCTGCTTTGGCACAAAACACCTTAAGGAATGAGGGGCTGCAGATGGATTTGGTGTTTTGTTCTCCTTATTCACAGAATATTCACAGAATCCCTGGGTTAGGAGAGACCTTCAGGATCATGGAGTCCAACCCAGCCCCAAGAGCTCAACTCACCCCTTGGCACCCAGTGCCACATCCAGGCTTTGTTAAACACACCCAGGGATGGGGACTCCACCACCTCCCTGGGCAGAACATTCCAGAACTTTATCACTCTTTTTGTAAAAAACTTTTCCCTGCTATCCAGCCTGTATTTCCTTTGGCACAGCTCGAGGCTGTGTGCTCTGGTTGTGTCAGTGCCTGGAGACAGAGCCCAGCCCCAGCTGAGCACAGGCACCTTTCAGGAGCTGTGAGAGTGATGGGGGCAGCCCTGAGGCTCCTTTTCTCCAGGCTGAGCACCCCCAGCTCCCTCAGGGCTTCCTCACAGGGTTTGTGTTCCCAGCCCCTCTCCAGCCCCATTGCCCCCTCTGGATGCACTCGAGCCTTTCAAAGTCCTTCCCAAGCTGAGGGGTCAGAGCTGGGCACGGTGAGGTTTGTTAAAGGCAGAGTTTGGGAAAGGAAATGGAATCCTGAGATGTTCCAACTCTCTCCAAAGGGTTGTCCCGCACCAAGAGCGAGCTGGGGCGCAACCAGGACTTCATGGAACTCTACCAGCAGCTTCAGGACATGTTCTCAGACACTGCTGTGACTCCTGAGGGTGGAAGTGCTGGCAACAGCACAACAGGTCAGGATTCCCCTCTCAGGGACAGAATATTCCTGTGTAAAAGTTGTGCTGCACTGGCTGCGATCTTTATTCCAGACTGAATTCCCACTGTTCTGTCTCTCCCTCCCTCTCACTCTTCCCTCAGTGGTTTTAGCTACTTTCAAGGAAGTTTTCTGTATTTGAAGCTTTTAATTTGCTCTAAAATGAAGGTTAAAGTACAACTGTTTCACTGTAAGTCTTTTCCAGTGTGACTCTAACAAAAGTAACAGCACTTTCTCAAAAACTCGGTTTAACAAATGTTCTTCTGTCAGCAGTTTATTGTTTCGTTTAGTACCAATATCTAAATATCAATATCAGGATTTGGGTCTGACTCAGATAATTACAGAGGGAGGCAATGAAGTTCACTGAACCTTCCTGCTTGTTGCAGGTTTATTTCCATCTTTCATTACTTTATTTCCTTTCCAGTGTTGGAAAAGAAAAAGAAATTTGTCTACAGCCATCCAAAATTGAAGAAATTGGAGGAGATTGTAATAGAACACTTCAGATCCTGGAAGCAGGGAGGTTCTGGTGAGTACCAACAACTCAGAGGAAAACCTGGGAATGGAAACAGGAAATATCCTCCTGATTGATTTCCTCCTTTGTGCTGCCTTATTGCTTTGTTTGTGCATCTTCCCCTCTAGAAGAACTTCACCACAAGATTTCTATGAGATAAAACTTTCTATAAATTCTCATTATTGATTTGATATAAACTGCTCTAACAGCTGAGTAAAACAGGGATAGGGAACTCATTTCTGGGGCTACCACCTTTCCTGCTGGTCCTGTCCCAGTTTGTCCTGGCAGCCCCCCTCAGTCCCTGCTGCAGAGTTCCATGAACTCATTTAAGGACCTTAAGGATAAAAGTTCTGATATCCAGCCTGAGGATAAGAATTAACAACTCTGAGGCATCAATTTAAAGTTCAGACCCTTCAGTTACATTCCCCCGTCCCTCATTCTTTAACATCTTGATGAAGACATCATTCAAATCTCTTTGTTTTGGGGATGTTTCAGCTTCTTGATTCCAGCCTTTGGAATATTACATGAGTAATAACATTTGTTTTGCATCTTGTTCACTTTTTTTCTTGCCTGTTTGGGTCTTTGTGCTCTGTGAAGTTCTGATGATTTCTGACCTGCCCTTCCCCCTTTTTTGTGTTTTTTTTTTTTTTTTTTGGATGCCCTGTTCTCAGCAAACCTTTGAAATGACTGATGTTTTCTAGTAGGCAACTTTGTGTCCCAGTTCTGTGTTTGTAACTTTAGGATAAGTCCCAATGCATTTCATGGAGTTCACTCCTTTTTCCCCTTCCCATTCAGAGTTCTTTCTGTCCTCCCAGCCTCCCTCCCTCCTTTTGCCTCCACTGTAAAAACCTACATTTGAGATGGAAAGGGAGGGGACTCATGCCCAAAGTCATCAGCCATACCTGGAACAGCACCAGCCCTTTCTGTTCCATCCGTTGCCCCTGGAGCCCTGGCAGTGCCCAAGGCCAGGTTGGACACTGGGCCTTGGAGCAGCCTGGGACAGTGGGAGGAGTCCCTGCCATGGCAGGGGTGGGAATGGGATGGGATTTAAGGTCCCTTCCAACCCAAACCAGTCTGTGATTCTGGGATTATGGTTCTGCTGTCCTGAGAGTCCTGAAGTGGAGACAACGGCGTTGTGAACTTCGCTCCAAAACACTTCCCATCCAACCCCAGCTTTTCAAAGTGACTTTAGTAAGGGTGCCTCTAAAATTCTCATAAAGACATTCTCATTCTCCATGAGCATGAGAGCCTGCTTTGATCCAAAGAGGAATTTTAAGGAGGTAGATCTTTGGGCATTTTCTGCTCATTTTCTCTTCCCATTGAGTGAGACTGTGAGAGCTGTGAATGTGTAACTTGTGGGGGGTGCCCCATCCCTTTTTACTGATGATTCTATTAAAACCTGCCATTTTCAAATCCAGCAGATGAGGACCGGAGTGAGGGCTCCCCTGGGGACACGAGGGTGATGATCTTCTCCTCGTTCCGGGACAGCGTGCAGGAGATCGCCGAGATGCTGGCGCGGCTCAGCCCGGCCGTGCGCGCCATGACCTTCGTGGGACACTCCTCGGGCAAGAGCACCAAGGGCTTCACCCAGAAGGAGCAGCTGGAGGTGAGGCAAGAGCAGGCTGGGACTAGGAATTAGTGATTATTAGTGATACACATGAATTGGGTAAATAACCTCAGGAGTATGGACTGTGTGGCAGTGGCTGAGTTGTAAGTGCCGTTGGTAAATCCCTGTGGACGCCAGTGGTTTCCAGAGGATCCAAAATTATACTCACTGAACAAAAGAGACCAATAATTTATATTTTTATATTATATATAAATAGAATTATTATCGTTTATATCATTTATATTATATTAACAACTGCTAAATTAAAATGTCAAAAATCTGGGGAAATATGCGAATATGTGCTGTGGGAATTTTATTTTTCTTCTATGTAGGAAAGATAAGATCTAGCATTAAATTCTGATCTAGAAAAGCTAAAAAAAAAGACAACCCCTAAAATATTTACCTGCTAAGTTGGGAGGATCAGTCTTACAAGAATACCATGGTTGGGGATAGAATAAGGTGGGCTTTTTTCCCTTTATTTTAGAATTAAAGAGTTGAAATGCTGATGCTGGTCACACTGGGGTGTGGTGTTGGATCACAAGGTAGCAGCTGGAAAATTGAAAAAGACAAAATTTGTCATTTTAGGATTGTCTTGGTTTGAAAAGCCAGGTGTCTGCTAAGGAAGGCAGGAGCCTCCCCTGATATGGAAAATGTAAAACCCCTCCTTATGAATTATTATAATTTTGAAATTAAGGGGCTCTCAGGCAAAGCTATGGCAGTAGGAATAACTGCTCTTTATTAGGAAAATTAAAAATACAAATGCAGTAGTACAAACCACAAAAAAAACCAAAACATTGAAAGAGTCAGAAGAGGAGAAGAGGAGGAGCTGTGCCCCCTGTGTGCCAGGGGGTGGCCCAGCCCCATGCCATGGGGGCCCAGCCCTCCTGCAGTGCCAGCTGTGGCTCTGCTGCAGCAGGGCTCCTGCACAAGGGGGGAGTTTTCCTCTGCAGCTCCAGGGCTGCTGCAGATGGGCCTGGGCTCCCTCTGGCAATGCAGGGCAGCAGAAAGCTGCTCCTCTGGCAATGCAGGGGGCAAAGGCTGCTGTGCTGGGCCAGGCTCAGATTGGATCCAGGCAGGAATGCTTGGCTCCTCCCCTGGGCGGAGCATCTCCCCATGGGATGCTGGCATTGGATCAGCCCTGCAGGGACACTCAGTGGCCATGGACAGCAGAGATCTCCTGGAGGGAGGGTTGGCTGTGGGAGGGATAAAGGAAAAACTGCCCCATGGACAGCAGAGAACTGCCCCAGCTCTGACAGATCTTTGAGCCCAGGACAAGGATACAGCTCAGTTTTCCTGGCTGAGCTGCTCAATCCCATTCCTGCTGTCCCTGCAGGTGGTGAGGCGCTTCCGAGAGGGCGGCTACAACACCCTGGTGTCCACGTGCGTGGGCGAGGAGGGGCTGGACATCGGCGAGGTGGATCTGATCGTGTGCTTCGACGCGCAGCGCAGCCCCGTGCGCCTGGTGCAGCGCATGGGCCGCACCGGCCGCCGCCGCCACGGCCGCATCGTCGTCATCCTGGCCCAGGGCCGCGAGGAGAGGGTGAGCCAGGGAAAGCAGGGACACAACACCCGGCTGGCCATGGGCTGTGCTCAGGGTTGGGGGGTGGGAGGGCATGGGGTGGTGTGACCGCGTTCACAGGGGTCCCAGGATGAGCGAAGAGACGAGGATCTGACTCCGTGTTTCAGAAGGCTGATTTATTATTTATGATATATATAATATTAAAACAATACTAAAAGAATAGAAGAAAGGACTTCATCAGAAGGCTGGCTAAGAATAGCAAAATAAAGAATGATCACAAAGGCTTGTGGCTCAGACAGAGTCCAAGCCAGCTGACTGTGATTGGCCATTAATTAGAAACAACCCCATGAGACCAATCCCAGATGCACCTGTTGCATCCCACAGCAACAGATAACCATTGTTTGCATTTTGTTCCTGAGGTATCCCAGCTTCTCAGGAGGAAAAATCCTAAGGAAAGGATTTTTCATAAAAGATGTCTGTGACAGGGTGGCACAAGGGACAGGCAAAGAAGGGCACTGCTCTACAGGGAAGATGGGGCCGGCCACCAGGGATTCCACAACCCATGAGGGAAAAGGGAGAGGAGAAACCACGAGAATTTGGGATATAAGGGGAAAGGAACTGGGATGGATCATGGTGTTGTGCAAGACTCCATGGGGAAGTCCTTTCTGTCTGCCCAGGTGGGGAATACTCTCTGCTAGGTCTGTCCAAGGCAGTGCCCTGAGGATTTGCCTGAGGGGGAAGGATTCAGAGGATTTCACACTCAGGGAGCATCCCAGCACAGACCCCTCAAAAACCCCACCCTGGGCATCCCTGGCAGTGCTGTCCAAACCCCCTGGAGCTCTGGCAGCCTCGGGGCCGTGCCCATTCCCTGGGCAGCCTGGGCAGTGCCAGCACCTGCTGGGGTAAGAACCTTTCCTGATCTCCAGCCTGAGTCTGCCATGGCACAGCTGCAGCCCTTCCCTGGGTCCCTGTCCCTGTCCCAGGGAGCAGAGCTCAGAGCTGTCCCTTGGGACAAAGCTGCAGCCCCCAGGGAGTCTCTGCTCAGCCTCCTCATTCACTGTCACAGGAAACGCCAGCACAGAACCCCTGGGTGGTTTAGGTTGGATGGGACCTGAAAGATCCTCCAGTTCTGCCTCCTGCCATGGCAGGGACACCTCCCACTGTCCCAGGGTGCCCCAGTGCCCAGCCTGGCCTTGGGCACTGCCAGGGACCCAGGGGCAGCCACAGCTGCTCTGGCCATTCCAGCCCAGCCAGGAATTCCCAATTCCCAATCTCCCACCCATTCCTGCCCTCTGGCACTGGGAGCCATTCCCTGGCTCCTGTCCCTCCATCCCTTGTCCCCAGTCCCTCTCCAGCTCTCCTGGAGCCCCTTCAGGCCCTGCCAGGGGCTCTGAGCTCTGCCTGGAGCCTTCTCCTCTCCAGGGGAGCATTCCCAGCTCTCCGTGTCACCAAGTATTAAACTGCAGCTCAGAGATTCCAGGGCTTTCCAAGGGTGCAGAGGAGGGTGTGGGGTGCGGGCTGGAGCTGGGGGGGACACTGGGGGTGCTGCTGGTGACAGTGGCTGTTCAGGCTGGTGCTTACCGGGCTGGTGACGCCACTGGCACCCAGAGCTGGCTTTAGTGGCCGCGCTCTTGCGTGTGAGGATGAGGAGATCGGCTTAGGTGCAAATCCACTTTGGCTGGGCTCCTGCAGCCCAGCACTCAGGCAGAGCATAATTAATCATCTCTGAGTACAGGCTGTCCCTTGGGACATCCATGTCCTCCTGGAGATGTGCTGGGAGCTGGGGAATCCCAGCACAGCAGGGGCCTGGACTCACCCTTGGATGGGACAGGCTGGGCAGGACAGGCTGGGCACTGCTGCCATCACCAGTGAAAGGGGGTGCAAACCAATGCATCCCAGATCTGTGTGAATCAATTGTAAACCCAAAGTTTCAGATTTTGGTGTTATTCAGTTTATTCCAGTCAGTGCTCTAGCTCTGGCTGGGATTTGTGGATGGCAGGGATTTAGTTCTGAATGACACTGCAGAGAATCCTCCCTGGGGGAAAAATGTTTCCCCTTTGAAGGGATGAGAGCCAAAAATTATAAACCTGAGTGGAGCTTGTAAATGGATATTTTCTGGTGCTGCTTATGGAGGCTGGTTACTATTGAAAGCCTGCTCTGTAATGGGATATAAAACAGTCCCTTCAATTCCTTGGAGCTTCACTTAAGTACTTGGATTACTGTGCTGTCCAGATTTTCTCAGATATATTTGAAGCAGGACCTTCCCTCAGGTCGAACAGTCATTGTATACATTTATTTTTGTTTTGAGGTCAGGAAATAAGTTTAATTTCAAACCAATGTTGTCTTGGTGGGTTTGGTTTTCCTTGAGGGTGTCTTTTGGGGTTGTTGTTGGGATTTTTAAGTTCAGCAGAACTGGAGAGAGACTCAATGTGGAGGTTCTTGCCCATCACTTAATTTGTAGCTAAATAATTAATGTCCATGTATTAATTCATGGGAATTTGTTTGGGGTTTTTTTTGTGTGTTTTTTTCCCTTTGTTTTAGTTTTGGGATTGTTTTGTTTTGCTTGCTTTAATTTTGGGGTGGTTTTTAATCAAACCACTTCAGGTCAATCACAAAGCTTCTGAAGATGTTTGACTGGGAGAAAGCGGTCAGTGCAGGTCTGGCAGCGTGAGGCTGGCAGGAATTTCTGTCAGCTCAGTGTTTATTCCGTGGCTCCCATGTGTTCCCAGGGCAGCCTCTCCACGGGGCAGCTCCCGTGAGCCCCAGGGCCCAGGCTTGGGATGTCCCCTGGAGCTGCTGGGATGGGTCCTGGGATGTCCCCTGGAGCTGGGGCTTGGGATGTCCCCTGGAGCTGCTGGGATGGGGCTTGGGATGTCCCCTGGAGCTGCTGGGATGGGGCTTGGGATGTCCCCTGGAGCTGCTGGGATGGGGCCTGGGATGTCCCCTGGAGCTGCTGGGATGGGGCTTGGGATGTCCCCTGGAGCTGCTGGGATGGGGCTTGGGATGTCCCCTGGAGCTGGGGCTTGGGATGTCCCCTGGAGCTGCTGGGATGGGGCTTGGGATGTCCCCTGGAGCTGCTGGGATGGGGCTTGGGATTCCCCTGGAGCTGCTGGGATGGGTCCTGTGATGTCCCCTGGAGCTGCTGGGATGGGTCCTGGGATGTCCCCTGGAGCTGGGGCTTGGGATGTCCCCTGGAGCTGCTGGGATGGGTCCTGGGATGTCCCCTGGAGCTGGGGCTTGGGATGTCCCCTGGAGCTGCTGGGATGGGGCTTGGGATGTCCCCTGGAGCTGCTGGGATGGGGCTTGGGATGTCCCCTGGAGCTGCTGGGATGGGTCCTGGGATGTCCCCTGGAGCTGGGGCTTGGGATGTCCCCTGGAGCTGGGGCTTGGGATGTCCCCTGGAGCTGCCCAGCCCAGGGAAGCACAGGGGAGGGAAAAGCAGTGAAGTCACAACTCTGTGATGCTGCTAATTTGGTGACGCCATGTTTTTCTGCCATAAGAACATTGGGGTTTGACTGTTCTAGGATTAAGAAGTTATTTTTTTTGGAATGCCTGAGGGGTTTATCAATGCTGGCTGTGGGCCTCTTCCAGTTTTATTCAGGGGAATTATTTATTTATTTTTCATTTATTTATTTTTGCTCCCTGGAATCCTCTCTGCCAGGTGGCAGCTGCCCCCTGGGACACTCAGGGTCTCCAGGGGCTCAGGGAGGAGCAGAGCACAAAACCTCCTTGGGGAGGCACTCCCAGAGGGAGGCCCCAGTTTCTCTCCTCACGTTCCCCAGCTTTGCCATGGTTTCTCCATTGCACAATAAAATGGGGTGTAACTAAAAGGACTCAGAGCACTCATGACATCAACAAATCATCTTAGGCTTTTTTTTTTTTGCTTGAGCTCCTTTCCCTGTTTCTGATGTAATCTAATTTACATCATCCCTGTATCAGTGACAGCTTGTAACTTCCCCCAGGCAAGGGCTGTGCTCCTTTCTCACTCTCCAGTGCTGTGCCTGCTTCTGGTCCATTGAAAAACCCCAAACCAAACAACTCCTTGCTGAGGTAACAGGAAATAATGAGAAACCCCACAGACACTGAGGTGTTCTTTTAGTTTTGATCAAATGCTGTGAAAAAACCAATCAATCAGCAGATGATTTATCTATTTACCTTCTCTTTCAGACCTACAACCAAAGCCAGTGTAACAAAAGGAGCATCCACAAAGCCATCTCAGGGAACAAAACCCTTCGTTTCTACCAGCACAGCCCACGGATGGTTCCAGAAGGCATCAATCCCAAAGTGCACAAAATGTTTATCGCTGCTGAAAAGCAGGAGCAGAGCACCTCCAGGGGGCTTTCCAAAGAGAGGAGATGCAGTTCCCTGCAGCACAAATCTGCTCTCTCTGCCTGTGTCACTGGTAAGAGGATTATGGTGTTCCCAGCACTTCCAGCCCTCCCTCTCGGGGCTTGGGGCTCTCAGGGTCACTCTGTGAGCTCAGACACTGCCAGGGCTGCTCCTGGGCACCCTCACAGCTCTGCCCTTGCATCTCCACATCCTGAGCCAGGCCTTGGTTCATCCTCCTCCATGGAGTCACTCACTGGATGTCAGAAACTCCAGCGGCACACGCAGGAGGCAAATGTTCATCCCAAAATCCCAGATTGGATTGGGTTGTGGGGATTTTAAATTCCCATGGGCAGGGACACCTTCCCCTATCCCAGGCTGCTCCAACCCTGTGCAACCTGGCCTGGGATGCTCCCAGGGATGGGGCAGCCACAGCTGCTCTGGGCACTTGTGGTTTTGTAAATGACAATAAACCAGAAATGCTTGAAAATGGAAGGATTTTGCTGTGAGGAAAAGGAGAAATCAAGGGTAGGGTATTTATGAATTGTGCAGACTCTCTTGGAGGAAAATGAGGAAAATTTTCTTGGAGACTTTTTAGCTGATGCAGTTCAATGGCATGGGAATGCTCAAGAAACTCAACACAATCCTAAGAGAGGAAAAAAGAGCTTCTTTTATAAACATTTGGGAATTTCCCTGCTCTATCTCTTTGTTAGTGCTTTCTGTAAAGACCAACACCAACTTCTTGAAAGAAGAAACTCAAAGCCTTGGGAAAGTTCCCATTTCTGATTAAACAGACACAGCTGCTGGAAAACAATCAGAGCCCAACATGGAATGAAAATAATAATTTTGGAGCATTTGTTGGTCTGTCCTAGAAAGAGAAATGAGCAGGGAGGGCATAAAGGAAACACTAATGCTGGGAATGTTCCTGCTGTGGGAGCAGCACAGGGCTGGAATTGCCCTTCTGTGTGGGCAGGGCTGGGGCTCTGGGTGCCAGGGGGACCAGGGCTGAGCAGGCAGAGGTGGCCAGGGCTGGGTAGCCAAAGGTGGGCAGGGTAGAATCTGCAAAGGTGTAAGGGTTGTCCCCAGGGTTACCAGGGTTTGAGTCCCCAGGGTTACCAGGGTTTGAGTCCCCATAGGTGGCCAGGGTTGATTTGCTCAAGGTGTCCAGGGCTCAGTCCCCAGGGTGGCCAGGGCTCAGTCCCCAGGATGGCCACGGCTCAGTCCCCAAGGTGTCCAGGGCTCAGTCCCCAGGGTGGCCAGGGCTCAGTCCCCAGGGAGGCCAGGGCTCAGTCCCCAGGGAGGCCAGGGCTCAGTCCCCAGGGTGGCCAGGGCTCAGTCCCCAGGATGTCCAGGGCTCAGTCCCCAGGGTGGCCAGGGCTCAGTCCCCAGGGTGGCCAGGGCTCTGTGTCCCCATGGTGTCCAGGGCTCAGTCCCTAAGGTGGCCAGGGCTCAGTCCCCAGGGAGGCCAGGGCTCAGTCCCCAGGGAGGCCAGGGCTCAGTCCCCAGGGAGGCCAGGGCTCTGTCCCCAGGGTGCCCAGGGCTCTGTCCCCAGGGTGCCCAGGGCTCTGTCCCCAGGGTGCCCAGGGCTCAGTCCCCAGGGTCTCCAGGGCTCAGTCCCCAGGGAGGCCAGGGCTCAGTCCCCAGGAGGCCAGGGCTCAGTCCCCAGGGTGGCCAGGGCTCAGTCCCCAAGGTGGCCAGGGCTCAGTCCCCAGGGTGGCCAGGGCTCAGTCCCCAGGGTGGCCAGGGCTCAGTCCCCAGGGTGGCCAGGGTTCTGTCCCCAGGGTGTCCATGGCTCAGTCCCCAACGTGTCCAGGGCTCAGTCCCCAAGGAGGCCAGGGCTCAGTCCCCAGGGTGTCAGGGGTGTCCAGGGCTCAGTCCCCAGGGTGTCCAGGGCTCAGTCCCCATGGTGGCCAGGGCTCAGTCCCCAGGATGGCCAGGGCTCAGTCCCCAGGATGGCCAGGGCTCAGTCCCCAGGATGGCCAGGGCTCTGTCCCCAGGAGGCCAGGGCTCTGTCCCTAACGTGGCCAGGGCTCTGTGTCCCTCCTGCCATCCAGGGCTGCCCTGTGCAGGTCACTGAGCACCACCCTTGTGTGGAATCCCCCTCCTTGCTGGGTTATCCAGGGGCTGCTCCTGGTTTTAGTGACCCAAAAGAGGACAAAGAAAGGAGATGATTTTTTGCATTTTCTTTTCATTTTAGTGCCCATTTCCACTAAAAAATGGGTAAAGCTGGCAGCAGTGGGTGAGCTGGGTGTGTTCTTACCTCTGCTCTCACTTTGTTGTTGAGGCCCAGTTCATCCTCATGTTTCTCCGTGGCAGAAACTGAGCTGCCATGGGCTGAGTTATCACAGGAATTTCAAGCATACTCCTTGTTTTCTTGCCAAAATAAATACAATAATGGAATAATTTAAGTTGGAAAACTCTGAGTCCATTGAGTCCTAGCATTCCCTAGCAGTGCCCAGGCCACCAGTGCCCCATGTCCCCAAGTGCCACATGCACAGGGCTTTAATCCCTCCAGGGTGGGGACTCCAGCCCTGCCCTGGGCAGTTCCAAGGCCTGACCACCCTTTCCATGAGGAAATTCCTCCCCATGTCCAACCTGAACCTTCCCTGGCACAGCCTGAGGCCATTTCCTGTGGTCCTGGCACTCATTACCTGAAGAAATACACATTTCCTGTTCTTCTTAATTTGATCCAATTTCTATTAATTTTACCCCCTCTTTCACTTCAAAACCTCCTGCATAACCTTTGTCTGTCAGCCCCAGAAGGATCCAATATCTTGTGCTGCCCCATCATTAATGAAGTGTGTCCTGCAGTTTTCAGAGCTCTCCTTCAAAAAGTGCAGCAAAAATCCCTTCACTTCATAAGCCTCTTATATAACTTCTTGTCTTTTAATATTCTTTTTTCTCTCTGATTTTTGGGTTTTGTTTGTTTGGGGTTTTCTTAAGAGTTTGATATAGTGAGGAGCATTTTATATTGTTGTTCCTCAGAGCTGAATCTCATCTCAAGCTACAAGTAATTCCATTTTCTTTTTGCTTTTGTCCAAATGAAACCCCATTTTCTTAATTCTTCTGCTGGTTGTCCACAATTCTTCTACTCCCTCATTTCAGATGGTTCAATTTTGAGTTGTCAATAACCGTGGGTTTTGTTTGATTTTACAATTTCACATTATTTCTATAACTGCTGGTTTTATCCTAATGATAATTGGTTTGGACTCACTTTTTAAGATTACCAACACCTGCTTTAGGGTTTAAACACCTGCTCTGTGGGGTTTTCATGCCTTTCCAGTTGCCTGTAGCTAATTCTTGCTCTCTTCCCGCTTCAAGAACAATGACAATGCATTAGTTCTGAAGAAAAACAAGGAAGATAACCTGGATGATTTGAGTGCTGTGTTTGTGTCTGGTAGGGCCTGGCATCCCTAACTTGGAATGTTCTGGAGCATAATTTCCCATGGGACAGCAGCAGCTGCTTCCCATGGAGGGGAGAGGCTGTGCCAGGGCCTGCAGGACGTGCTGATTCCCAGCCCTGATCCCTGAGCCTTATCAGCCTCCCTGAGGATGGGAACGTTCTCCCTGTGCTCCATTCTCTGATGGCAGCGCTCGTGTTTGTCCAGGTCCCTTTCTGTGTGTTTGGGAAATGTTCTGGGCCACAGTCCTGCCCAGAGCTCTGGGAATGCTCTGTTCCCAGGTCCTGGCAGCTGCTGCAGGCTCCTTGCCTGGCAGGGTTGCAGCATGGCTCACCTGGGCTGGTATCAGGGGATCATCTTGTCCCTGTCCCAGGGAGCTGGAACAGCACTGAAGTCATTGCTGTTCCCACGTGCCCTGGTGGGGCTGGCTGGAACAGGGACTCAGGAACAGGGAATGGGCACAGCCCGAGGCTGCCAGAGCTCCAGGAGCCTTTGGACAGCACTGCCAGGGATGCCCAGGGTGGGGTTGTTGGGGGTCTGGGACAGGGGTTGGGCTGGGATGATCCCTGTGGGTCCCTTCCCACTCAGGATATTCCTGACTCTGTGATCCCTGTGGGTCCCTCTGATGCCCTGTGCAGGCTGCCCTAGAGCAGAGGCTGGATGCAGTTCCAGAATAAAGCAGGGATTCATTCAAAGCATCTCCTCCATGGATCCACCTTGGGCAGCACCAGAGCCCAGCCAGGGCTGCACCCAAGATGAACCAAAATGGCCCCAAAATGCACGGCCGGGCACGGGGTCTGTCCCTGGGATCAGCTCTGCTCCATTTGCACCTTGCAGTTCATTGTCCCATCCCAGCTTTAGCCCCTGCACTCCCACCCTGCTTGTTTTTCTCTCTGCAGCCCACGGGGTTTGTGCTCCTGGGCTGAGATTTGGGTCATTTGTCCTTGGTGCCCAGCTGGAGCAGGAATTGTTTTGTCTCCCTGCTCTGTGCACAGAGCTCACCATGCCCTGGTATGGAGCCCAGACCCTCACACTAAAGCAGCACAGAATGTGAAACACAGAAAAGCTGAACCTGAGGCATCACCTTCCCACTCAACATTCCATGATTCTGTGGTCCCTGTGGGTCTCACTCAACATTTCCCTGATTCCAAATGCTTCTCTGAGAATTGTTCTTCATTTCCTTTTCCTTCAGGTCTCTTTTTTCCTCCCCTGCCAGCTCCTTGGACTGGGTGTTATCTCTTCCACACTTGAGTGAGAAATACTCCATAGCAGCGTTGATCTTCTGGGGTGTTTTAGTGATGGCCTTAAGAACATCAGTGTTGGTTCATTTTTCCAGGTTTTCCTGAACAGGACGTGAGCAGGACTCAGGGTTTGCTCTGTGCAGACACAGCCCCTGGCAGCTGGACCTTGAGAGGATTGAGAGATGCTGATTCCTCTTCTGTGGCATTAATTCCCAAAAGAGCCTGGGCTGCAGATCCACCCCAGATCCTGGCAAATCACCTTCATTGTTTTTCTCCCAGCTTCACACATCTGGCCTGAACACAATCCCATTCTCAACTCTGATTCTTTGGAATCACTTCCCAGCCAGGGCTGTTGAAGGGGTTTGGCATTATTTGGGATAGTGATTTATATCTCTCTCTTTTTTATATGATGCCCTGCCCCAAACCAGCTGTTTAATGATATTTATTCATATAAAACATTAACACTCTTTGGATGCTTGTCCCTGGATTCAGATCTCTGCATCTGCTCTTGGTTGTGGCTCAGAGAGATTTTATTTTTTTGTCCCTGGTACCACAGCAAGTTCTTTTATTCTGTGCATCCCTTTTCCTACAGCAGGTAACATTTTCCTGTTGTTGTTTTTCCCCCCACAGGTCAAAAGAAAATGAACTCCCATGAGAGCTGGTCCTTGTCCCCTGAGGAGTTTGAAATATGGGACAGGCTCTACAGGATTAAGGAAAGTGATGGGATAAAGGAACCAGTGTTGCCTCGAGTTCAGTTTGAAACCTTGGAAAACCTGGAGCAAACACCAGTGAGTTCCATGCAATGCTGCCTTGGACACGAGGCCTGAAGGATGCTGGAAATGCCAGAGTTAACTCTGGATTTGAAGGAAGTCTGATATAAAAATGCCTTTTTGAGTTTTACATGTGGGTTTTTGAGGTTAAGAATTTAAAAATTGGATGTTTGAAATGGGTCTTTGAGGTTGGGGCTGTAAGTAAAAAGTTAGGTCTGTAAATTAAAATGGGTTGATAAATTAAAATTATATTAGGAAGTCTCAGTTCTGAGACGTTAAGTTCTGCTCCTGTTTTTAAGAATTCCATGCAGGATGCTGTATTCACAGAGTGCCAGGATGGTTTGGGTTTAAAGGGATCTTAAATCCATCCCATTCCAGCACCTAGGGCACCTTCCCCTAGCCCAGGTTGCTCCTGATGGTTTTATTTTAGATCAGATGTTTAAATCCTTCTCTGCATTTCTGTATTTATTGTTGTGACCGCGTTCACAGGGGTTCTTGGATTGGGGAAGAGATGAGGATCTGACTCCATGTTTCAGAAGGCTGATTTGTTATTTTATGATATATATTACATTAAAACTATACTAAAACAATAGAAGCAAAGGTTTCATTAGAAGGCTAGTTAAGAATAGAATCTGAAAGAAAGATAACAAAGGCTTGTGGCTTGGACAGAGAGTCTGAGCCAGCTGACTGTGATTGGCCATCCATTAGAAACAACCCCATGAGGCCCAATCCCAGATGCACTTGTTGCATCCCACAGCAGCAGATAACCATTGTTTGCATTTTGTTCCTGAGGCCTCTCAGCTTCTCAGGAGGAAAAATCTTAAGGAAAGGATTTTCCATAAAAGATGTCTGTGACAATTGTCCCTGACAGCGAAGTTTAGCCAAACAATTCCCTGCTGAAAATCTCCTTTCCCACCCCAATTTCCCCGCAGAAGCCCGAGGAGGGGGCAGCTCAGGAGCTCTCCCTGTCCGAGTGGAGCGTTTGGCAGAATCAGCCTCTGCCCACGTCCCTGGTGGATCACTCGGATCGCTTGCCACCTCTTCATCAGGGCCATGGAGATGATGGAGCTGATGAGGCACCAGCAGGTAAGAAACCTGTCCAGGGGCTGAATGCACAGTTAGAATAGTTTAAAAATAATGAAATTTTTTAAAAAACAGTAATTGTGAAATGAATTATGTGTATTTAATCTTGTTTAAAATGTCTCTCACTGCTATGCTGTGATTCCTAATCTTTTCCACAGAAATTATTTTAAAAAGGGAAAAAACCCACCCCTTAAATCAGTCTTTTCTGAATGGATTCCAGTATCAGTTTGTGACAGAATGACATGAAATACAGGAGCTCCAAATGCCAAGGAGCAAAGCCACCACGAGGGATATCAGAGCTATTCCAGGACTTGGGAAGAGTTTGGTATCGTGTGTACATCAAAAGCTGACAGAAAAGTCATGCAGGAGCCCATGGCCTGTTTTAGGGGATTTATTTTAGGCTTTTTGAGCTTGTTTTTATGAACTAAAAAGCTAATTGTTCCTAAGAATTAAGGGATAAGAGGAGCTAAGCCAAACAAACATGGATGGGATCTGTTTGGGAGATGGGAATTTTGTTTTCTGACAGGGGTGGCTACAGAAATCCTTCTGCAAGGCACAAGGAAGTGGGTGCAGAGGTGGATGGAGGCTTCAGGGGTTCACCACCTTATGTTTCCCCCCAGCTGAGCTCCCCAAATGTTGCCTTTCAGCACATGGAGGTTTTTTAGGTCATCAGCAGCTGTTGCTAAGCTGCCAGAGTTTCCTGAATAATACCAGGGCTAATCAAGGAGGAGAATGGAGACATTGAGGTTGTGCTCCTGGGGTGTGAAAGGGAGGCTGTGATCAGACCTGGCCAGCTCAGAGAAGCTTCTCCATCCCACCAGAGACATTCCTGACTCCTCTGATGTTGGATGATACCTTTTTCTGAGCCAGAGATCAGGCAAATGAGAGGTGTTTTAAAAACTTCTATTTTATTTTCAGTCTCATGAGAAAGGTGAGACAATACAGATGTTATAATTCATGCTATCACAATTATAAGCTCACTATTTCTCAATTACAATGCACTATAAGTGTTTCTTGGCCTATCAGCTTCAGCTACACTATGTTGTAAATGCCTTAAAGCTAATTATCTAAAATTACTCTTTGTGTGTCTTATTACAATGCATCTTTCATAGTTCTATTTCCCTAAACTATTTAGTTTTATTTGTAAAGCCATCCTTTGAAACTTGTTTCTAGTTTAATTTTTTTTCAACAATGTCTGTCTTATTCTATGGTATTTTTAAGTCAGCATTTCTCATTTCAAGGTTTGTATGCAGATGTACACTGTGTGAGCCTTCTGTCAGGCTTGGAGAATTTTTATAAATCTATTTCCCACTCTGTGACAGTCCCTGTCCCCAGCTGGGGTCAAGGATACACTGCAGGGGGAGAGGGCAGGGATGGGACAGAATATTCACAGAATGCCCAGGTTGGGAGAGACCTTCAGGATCATGGAGTCCAGCCCAGCCCCAACAGCTCAGCTCACCCCTGGCACCCAGTGCCACATCCAGGCTTTGTTAAACACACCCAGGGATGGGGACTGCACCACCTCCCTGGGCAGAACATTCCAGAACTTTATCACCTTTCTGTAAAAAACTTCTTCCTGCTATCCAACCTGACTTTCCCTTGGTGCAGCTCGAGATGTCAGGAGGAGGGAAATGGTTCCAGAATCAGCAGGTGCCCCCTGAGCTCCTTTTGTCCGGGCTGAGCCCCCTCAGCTCCCACTGTGCCCCAGCTGGGTTGGCCCCCAGCCTGCTCCATTGGTGTGAGCAGGCAGAGGGGCAGGTGTGGAGCTTCCTCATTCCTCACCTTCCTCCCAGGGTGTCCCTGGTGTGCCCAGGGTGCCCCAGGAGCACAGGAGGTGACACAAGGTGACACTCACCCTTTGGAGCCTCCCAGGGAGAAACAAAGCACTGGCAGGGCTGGACTCAGCACTGACACCAGGGTTTTAAATTAACTCCAGAGCTGCCTGGGCTCTTTCTTACACTGAACCAGCTGGTGCCAGTCCAGGGACACCAAAAGTGTTCCCAAAAAGGGAAGAGGCAGCATTGCCCTGACCTGATGTGATCTGATGTGATCAGCAGCTGTGACAGTGAGCTCTTGTCTGAGAGGTTCAGTGACATTCCCTGAAGTCATCCTTGCCTTCCTGGGAGCACTGACAGTGCATTCCATGTTCCCACTGGAATTCAGAATGTTCCCCTGGAGGGGAGAAAGGTCCAGGGAGAGCTCAGAGCCCCTGGCAGGGCCTGAAGGGGCTCCAGGAGAGCTGGAGAGGGACTGGGGACAAGGGATGGAGGGACAGGAGCCAGGGAATGGCTCCCAGTGCCAGAGGGCAGGGATGGGTGGGAGATTGGGAATTGGGAATTCCTGGCTGGGCTGGAATGGCCAGAGCAGCTGTGGCTGCCCCTGGATCCCTGGCAGTGCCCAAGGCCAGGCTGGACACTGGGGCACCCTGGGACAGTGGGAGGTGTCCCTGCCATGGCAGGGCTGGCACTGGGGGGATTGCAGGTCCTTTCCAAACTCTCCATGATCCTCAGGTGGAAGGGTTTGCATGGATGTGCTGTGCATCCAGGTTCCTGCTATAAATATTCCATGGCTAATTAACCCAGCTGATCTGTGACGTTCATTTACGGTGCTTCATTAACAGAGGGGTTTAACACCAATGCAGGTCACAGCTCTTTCCTTAAATACCCGAGAGAGGGAACCTCAAACCACAGTTTTATTGATGATTTTCTTTCATCGATAGGGGATGAAACATAAAATCAGGCCAATCATTATTTTACAGTGAATAACCAAATGATCTGGAAATTTCTGCTCAATTATTTCTTGGGCAGAATTTCATTCAGAGATTTGTCATGACAATACAAGCCAGCACAAGAGGCATTTGTGTGGTTTTTTGGGTGTTTTCTGTTACAGAAGAAATTCACTGATGTGTGGCTTTCCTTGTACCCATTCAGTGAGTCAAGAAATTTGTATTTTATATTATTATTTATAATAATAATTATAGCCAAGGGGCAATTCTGAGGGTTTCATTTGTATAATAGTTTTAAAAATTTAAAGGCTTTTTTTTAATAGATGAAGTGAAAATGGTTGGCAAAAACAAATTGGTTTTATATGCTCTTAAAATCTTAGAGAAGAAGTTGGCCCAGTCAAAAGAAAATAAAAAAGTCACAGAAGGCCCAGATGTGACCCCTGGAAAAGGCACATCCAGCAAAGCCTTTAATGCCCCAGGGGCTTTATTGCTACAGCAACGCCTGTGGGGCAGATGGGGGATTTACTCCCAGGGGGATTTTTGGTGCAGGAAGGGAATAAATCAAGTTGTCCTTCTGCAAAATTATTCCATCTCTTTTCAGCATTTTTTGCAAATTCCATCTGTTTTCAAATAAGGCATTTCCTTGGAAATTGATATTTGTCCAGGTTTTTCAGGGAACGGGGCAGTGCCAGTGCCTTGTTTTTCCTTAAAGGGGGGATGATATTTGCCCAGGTTTCTCAGGGAAAAGGGAAGTGCCAGTGCCTTGTTTTTCCTTAGGAGAAGAGGAGGAATGCTTCATTTTAGTGTCCAGAGCGGGAGGGTCACTGTCACTCTGGAGCTCTCCCATTTCCAAGCTGCAGGTGGGAACTCACAGCTTTTCACAAGAAAAACAAAATAAATCCCAAAATCTTTGGGATTGACTCAGTTTTTCACCCTCTGACTCCACACACCTTGGGAGGGAAACATCTCCTAGCCCTGGGATGACCCTGGAGCCGCTGGCTCTGGAATCAGCTGTCATTTGTCATTGGCTGGGGCTGCCTCAGGGGATCCTCTGCCAGCAGGGAAAACATTCCCAGGACACTCTGCAATCCCAGTGAACCTGAAAAGGCTTCCCAAGCCTTTGGAGGTTTAAATCAAATGTGTTTTGGGGGAAAATTTGGTGTTTTCAGTCAGCTGAACTTTTTTTCTCAGGAGACCCTGAATGAAAAGTTAAAAATGGTTCAGATAAGGACAATGAAATGGTTTTATCTGGGTTTTTTAGGCCCTCATTGCCCATGAAATTCTCTCTGATTAAAATCCTCTTCTGAGATGTGTCAAAACCAGAGAAGGTGGAAGGGCTTAGGCTGATTTTGGAGGGTGAGGTGCCAGGGACCCCCAAAATCTCAGCTCTCCAATTCAAGGAGTTCCTTTTAATTGCTTCTTCTGATCTTGTTGCCAAATTTTCTAGATTCAAGCATTAATTGAGACCAGGGCTGGGTTGTTCAGACCTGGAATTGCAGGTGCTTGGTGCTTTTCCCGGGGCTGGGGTTGTGCTCCCAGTGAGAACAGAGGAGTTGCAGTGGCTTGGGATGGTCCAACCCCAACCACTCCATGGATCCCTGCCCTCAGCTCCCAGCTCTGCCATGCCAATGATGCACACAAACAGAGCAGGGGCAGGGCATGTTCCGACTAAATGGGAATATTCTTAGTGAATCCTGGAATGGTTTGGGTCGGAGGGACCCTAAATCCCATCCAGTGCCATGGCAGGGACACCTTCCACTGTCCCAGGCTGCTCCAGTCCTGTCCAGCCTGGCCCTGGGCACTTCCACAGCTTTTCTGGGCACCCTCATTTATTTCCTGATGTTCTTGAACATTCACCTCTTCAGCCTCTTTATTTATCCCATATTTGCCAGGGCACATACCCTGGGTTTTGTAACCATCTTTCTTTTTAGGGAATCTTAGGCTGTTTTTATTGGGTAGCAGAAAACAAACCCCAGCAGAATGAGCAGATCCATCAATAATGTGATGCCATTAGGGAGGGAATTATCTCAGTTTGGTAGAAGGAAATTGGGGTTTCTGTGTCCCTCAGGTTTCTTCCATGACCCAACTAAATAAATTGTTAAAGATCATCTCATGTAATAGACTTAAACCTCCAAACCCAAGTTTTTGACAGTGCTTTTTCTCCTGAAGTGTGTTCTGAAAGGGAGCAGTGGAGGAGCAGGGATGGATTGCGGTTCCTGGAAGGGCTGAGGAGTAAAAGGCAGTTCTGAGCTCAGGGAGGGGAGCAGGGCACGCACTGGGCACCAGAACTTTGGGCAGGGCCCGTCAGTGCAGCAAGGCAGCAGTTCTGGGAGACGATGGGAGAGGTGGTCAGAGCAAACTCCTGGAATCTCAGGGAGGTTTGGGTTGGAAAGGGGCCCCAAGCTGTTCCAAGGCCTGGAGGAGAGGGGATGGGGGGTTGGAGGGTCTGGGTGAGGAGCAGCTTCTGCTTGGCCAGAGCACAGCCAGGGGGAATTCTGCAGGGTTTCACTCCGGCTTTAATTGTTAGAAATCCACATTGGAGCAGTCTATGGGTTTATCCTGAATTTTCAAACAGCAGCATCACCAGGGTTTCATCAGGCAGAGGAATCTTGTTAGAAAATGTGCACCCAAAGCAGCTTATGAGGGCAAGAGGGGGTAATTTCAATTTTGGTACTTGATGCCTTAAATTTAAATACTGGGAACCAGAATGGATATAATTGCACATCTATTTACCTATAAAAAATGAAAAAATTAATATATTATATAAATATAATTACATAATATTATAATTTATACTATTAGTATTATATATTACATATAACACAATATAATATTAATATAATCACATAATATTATAATTTATACCATTATAATTCAATAAAATAAATAATTTGATAATTTATATAATATTATAACTATAATATAAAATAATATTATTGTTATTATAATAATTATATAACTATAGTCATATAGCTATATATAGCTATATAATAATTACATAGTTCTAGTTATAATAATATTATAGTTATTTATAAAACTATAATGTAATATATTATATAATACATAATATATATTACATATTATATTATATTATATTATATTATATTATATTATATTATATTATATTATATTATATTATATTATATTATATTATATTATATTATATTATTATTATATACTATATAATAATATAATATAGTAGATAATAATATAATATAGTAGAAAATATATAAAATATTATATTAATATATTATTATAATTTTATATTTAATATTAAATTTTTTTTTGTTCCTATTTTCTATGCTAAAACCTATTTTGTTTTAAAGTGAGTCAGTGCCTGCAGGCAGGCTCATTGATTGAGTACAATAATCCCAGAGCTGTTTTCCTGCTCCTGACCTATTTTCCGAGGAGCTGGTACACCCTGGAGCTCTGGGGGAGCTGGGCAGGTAATTTAAGGTTCCCCATTTGTGCACGTTCAGGCCAACCCGTGCCAATCCCAGAAGTGCCCTTTCAGTGTCCCAGCACAGGGTGGCCTGGCTGGGACAGGGTGTTTTGTGCAGGAGAAAGTGCTGGGCTGGAAGTGGAGCAGTTACGCAAGCCCTGAGCCCAAAGCAGGTCACCCAGCTCTGCCCTCGATGCTAAATTTGGCTCTGGGCTGTCCCTGGCCCCAGCAGCGCTGCCAGGCTCCAGTGGGGCTGAGCTCCTCTCTCAGCACTCAGGGGCTGTGGGGGGACATTCCTGGGAAATTCCTCACTGATCCTGCTGCCTGTGCTGGGATCCCGCAATCCCAGAAAGCTTTGGCTGGGAAGGACCTTAAATCCCATCCAGGCACCCCTGCCATGGCAGGGACACCTCCCAGTGTCCCAGGGTGCCCCCCAGTGTCCAACCTGGCCTTGGGCACTTCCAGGGATCCAGGGGCAGCCACAGCTGCTCTGGGAAACTCCGTTAGTTTGGGGGTTGTGGGTTTTGGGGGTTGTATTTGAGTGGTTTTGAATTTATAGGTTTTAGGGGCTGTATTTGAGTGGGTTTGAATTTATGGGTTTTAGGGGTTGTATGAGAGTGGGTTTGGGTTTGTAGGTTTTGGGGCTGTATTTGGATTGGTTTTGGGGGTTTAGTTTGAATTTGGGGTTTGTAGGTTTTGGGGGTTGTATTTGAGTGGGTTTGAATTTGTAGGTTTTGGGGATTGTATTTGAATGGATTTGAATTTGTAGGTTTTGGGGGTTGTATTTGGATTGGTTTTGGGGGTTTAGTTTGAGTTTGGAGTTTGTAGGCTTTAGGGGTTGTATTTGAGTGGGTTTGAATTTGTAGGTTTTGGGGGCTGTATTTGGGTTGGTTTTGGGGGTTTAGTTTGAATTTGGGGTTTGTAGGTTTTGGGGGCTGTATTTGGATTGGTTTTGGGGGTTTAGTTTGAATTTGGGGTTTGTAGGTTTTGGGGGCTGTATTTGGATTGGTTTTGGGGGTTTAGTTTGAGTTGGGGGTTTGTAGGTTTAGGGGGTTGTACTTGGGTTGGGCTTGGAGATCGTAGTTTCATTGGGGTTCGGACGTTTTGGGGGTTGTAGTTTGATTGGGTTTGGGTTTGTAGGGTTTAGGGGTTGTATTTTGATTGGGTTTGGGAGTTTGAGCTTGGAGGTTTTGAGGTCTATACTTTGAGTTTTAGGTCTGTAAGTTTTGGAGTTTGTAGCTTGATTGTGTTTAGGTTTGTAGGTTTTGGGAGTTTTAGTCTGATTTGGCTTGGGTTTGGAGGGTTTAGGGGTTGTATTTTTATTTTGGGTTTGTGGGTTTTGGGTGTTGGAGTTTGACTCTGGGTTCATAGGGTTTGGAGGTTGTATTTTGATTGGGTTTGGGTTTGTAGCATTTGGGTGTTGTGCTTTGATTAATTTGGGGTTTGCAGGTTTTGGGGGTTGTATTTTGATTGGGTTTGGGAGTTGGAGTTTGGAGGTTTTTGGGCTTTAGTTTGAGTTTTGGAGGCTGTAGTTTGATGAGTTTGCGGTTTGTAGGTTTGAGGTTTGTAGTTTGATGGGTTTGGGATTTGTGAGCTTTGGGGATTGTAATTTGATTAGTTTTGAGTTAGTGGGGTTTGGGGATTGTAGTTTGATTGGGTTTGTAGGTTTTGGGGTTGTACTTTGGTTAATTTTGAGTTTGTAGGTTTTGGTGGGTGCAGTTTGGTTGGGTTTGGGGGATGGAGTTTGATTTGGTTTGGGTTTCTAGGTTTTGGGGTTGTACTTTGGTTAATTTTGGGTTTGTAGGTTTTGGGGTTGTAACTTTGGTTGATTTAGGGTTGCAGGACAATATTAGACCAAGCCTGATCAGCGCTGCCCTCTCAGAACTGTGCGGGGTGAACAGGAACAGCACCTCCTCCTGTTTTACTCATGTTCAGTGGTTTGGCAGCTAATTAATCCTTAATCCATTTAATTTCTGTCTTGTTTGTGTAACGCTGAAATGCCTGAATTGAGCCCTTGTGCAGGGGCAGCTGCTCCTGAGATAAACCCAAACAGACCCTTATCAGCCCTGTTACTGTCACTCCAGTGCTCCTCTGCTTAGGTGACACCTGGGCACTGAACTGGAACCAGGGCTGCTGCCCCTCTTGGATTTCAGACAAAGAATTCCATGTATTAAGTCTGTGTTCTGACCAGGCTTGAGGTAAACAAATTATTTACAACCTGCCAGATCAAAATCATCCTAAAACCCTCTTGTGACAATTCTTTTCCTCACTGTTTTTTTTAAGCCTTCTCCTGAGGCAGCTTTAGTTAAAAAATCCAGACTTGGAGTTTCTTTGGATATCTCTACAAATGGATGGTTTAAGCATCAGCATCTGTGTGAAATTGGTGTTGAAATGATGGTGATGATGATTAATGACAAAATCTGTTAATAGTGCACAGTTCGCTTTGCCTGCTGCAACCAGAGAGGGTCCTCAACCCTGTCAGGGATCAGTCTTCAAATTCCTGGAAGGTGGCTTTGGATCTTGCTTCCAGAAATATCTTCAGACAAGCCAGTCTCTAATTATAAAATCATTTTTCTCATCCTCCATAAAGGTACCTCTTGTACTTTCAGGGATTCATCTGCCTGAACTGCCACAAAATAATTGTTCTGTTCAGATCCTCCATGTCCAGGTCCACTGTGCTTTTCCCAAGTGCATGTTTAACAGAGCTGGTTGCCTTCTGAACAGCAGATTTATATAATGAAAAATTAATTCAGAGTCTGTGGGAAGTTCTGCAGGAGAACAAAGCCCTCATCCCTGTTTGGAACTGGCTGTGAGCAGCCCTGGGTGTGCCTCTGGTAACCTGTGCCCTGTGTCCCCAGGGAGACTGCAGCTACGAGCAGGAGCTCCAGCCTCACCTGCGGATGGAAGATGTGAACATTGCAGGGAACAAAAGGAATCCCTCCATGGCCAAACCCCCCTGGGATCAGAGAGGTCGCTGCTCCAGGAAAGACCTGGCAAAATCCAAACCCAAACCATTTCCTCCTGATGCAGGTGATGATGGGAGTGAGTTCTTCACCACCTTTAAAAGAACCAAAGCCAAGGCTCCCAGAAGAGCTCGTGGGCTCAGTGAGGAAGTGCCTGTGTTGCCTCAGGATCCCCCTGCCCCTCCCTCAGGAACAAGGCTTGCTGTGCCTGGACCCTCTCCCCCAGGCAGTGACAAGGACGAGGGCATGGAGGTGACATTTGACTTAAATGCATTTATTGACCTGTGTGACAGCAGTGACAGCCCTGAAGGCCCTGCCAGTCCTGCAGCACAGGAGAGCAGCCCTGCAGGCGAAGCCTGTGGGGCCCTGGGGAGGATCCACGGGGACTCAGGGTACGAGACCTCCCCCGTGGCCTCGGACCTGTTTTATGTCCCCGAATCCTGCAGGGATTCCTTCACACTCCCAGGGCCACCCCAGGAGCCCCCGGGGCTGGAACAAGCATTCTCCCAGGTGCAAAGGCTTTTGTCACAGTCCCCTCCCTCTGGGGATGAACTGGAGGGTTTGGAGATTCTGGTGACAGAGGAGGGAACAAGATCTCCTTCCCCCAACGTTCTCCCTGATGGTCGCTCAGAGGCACAGCAGGACAGCGTCTCCCCCACGTCCCCAAAATCTGATCCTTCCCTGCTGCTCCTGGAGAATCCCAAAGTGACAGTTCCCAGGGAACTCCGTGCCTCAAGAAGTCCCCGTTTGTCCAAAACTGTGTCACCTGCCAAGGCTGCTGCTGTTGAAGAGGAGCAGCTCTGGAATGACAGCTTTGATGGCCTGTTTGACAGCGAGGAATTCCCTGAAATCCCAAACAACGCTCCCAGCAGGGACCACCCCCTGACAAACAGCCCTTCAAAGGAGCCTTTCCTTCCCAAGGACACAGCAGAGGCTGCCCTTGAAGTTCCTGGCGAGGAGCAGAGTCTCCATTTGTTTGAGGATGAGGCTGGGGAGGACACGGGCGAGGGCAGCCCCATGAGCACTGAGCCTCCAGCCGGGACCATCCCTGGGGCAGAGGGGGAGCCAGGCAGGGAATTGCCCTGTGTGAGCCCCCCCCAGCCCTGCAGGGAATCCGTGGGGACAGCAGCAGGGGCCCTGGAGAAGGATGATCCCTATGACTGCTCCCAGGACCTGTTCTCTGTCACCTTCGACCTGGGCTTCTCCATCGAGGACAGCGGGGATGAGACCCCTGAGGAGAGCAGGAACGCTGGGAACCCCACACTGAACAGAGCCCTGGGGAGTGCCAAAACACCCCCGAGCGATGGCTCCAGGCTGGAAACCTCGCCAGGGTGGGACTGCAGGAGGCTTGAGAGCAGGGCCGTGTCCACACCGTTGTCACAGCAGAGCAGGGGCAGGAATGGCAGGGAAAGGGCCGAGGGTGCTCCTGCTGCAGGGCCCGTCCTGGGGTCAGGAGGCAGCAGGAGGGGAAGGGACCCCCCCGAACCTTTGCCCTCAGCACTTCTGACCCCAACAAGCAGGAAGGGTGTGAATATCAAAGCTGTCAAAAGAATTTCTATGAAAGTCTTCTCAAAGTCCAGGGAGCAAATTCCAGAGGTGCCTCCTGTAGATCAAGTCAAAGAGAGCCCATGGAGGCAGAACTTTGGGAGATCAGCCTTGGATTCCCCTCCAGGAAGGACAGAAAGCCTGGAGAACACCAAACTCCACAGATCCCATGCTGCAGGTAGGAATTTGGTGGGACAGGAGTCAGACCTTCATGGTTAGGAAACAGGATCCAGGATCTTTTGGATCCTCACTTTGGTTTTATGGCTGAGGTGTGGGAGGGTTGAAAGGAAGAGGAGTAATGGCTGAGATGCTGGAAGCTGGGTCAATGAGGGGACATTCCCTGGCTGTCCTGTCCCTCCATCCCTTGTCCCCAGTCCCTCTCCAGCTCTCCTGGAGCCCCTCCAGGCCCTGCCAGGGGCTCTGAGCTCTCCCTGGAGCCTTCTCCTCTCCAGGGGAACATTCCCAGCTCTCCCAGCCTGGCACCAGCCCTGGGGCAGCTCCGTGGCCTCTCTGGGGAACATTTGCAGCCCCACTCACTGCTGTCACAGGGATTTGTGTCACAAAGTGCTGCCCCAACTCTGGCTCTTGCTCAACTTTTAATGGCTCCCTCTCTTGGTGTCCTGCTTTCTCTTCCCTTTTTCTGCCTGGAGCCTGGAGAAATCATTTCCCCCAGGGCTCTCCAGGGAAGCAGGATTTATTGTCCATCCCAGCTGGAGATTATCTCTTTTGATTAACAAGGCTGAAGAGAACAATATTTGCCCTGTAGATCAATAAATAATCTCCTTTGGAGGTGCTTTTCTGAGAGAGGCAGGGTTTGATTGCTCAGCTCTAACAAAATTGTGCTGGGAACTGTGCAATTCTAGTGAATGTTGTTTATTCTGTTTTCTGCAGGACCCAGCAGTGACAGCGAGGAAGAGATCGTTTTCCAGAGAAAAAACAGAATGAAAAATAATGTTTTGAAGTCTCCTGATGTGAGTCTTAGAGGAAAAAAAATAGACAAGAGAAGCAAAATGGCAATTTAAACAGCCAAACACAAACTCTGTGTGCACTGACGTTCATGTTGTTCCCACAGGGGATGGATGAGAGCGACCTGGAGTCTCCAGCTCGGGTCACCAGGAAACGCCGGCGCCCTCCCAACGTGGTCAGCCATGAAATGGGGCCAAATGATGGGAACCCACTCCTGCTTCCCTTCTGTTCCTCCCCAGGGTCTCCACACTTCACAGGATCCCACAATGGCTTGGGTTGCAGGGACCTCAAAGTCCACCCAGTGCCAGCCCTGCTGTGGCAGGGACACCTCCCACTGTCCCAGACACCTGTCCTGGGACACTGCCAGGGATGGAGCTTTGGTGACTTTAGAGTTGTTGTTTTGCAGTGAAACATTGCAACAGCCAGGAAGGGTGAAATAACCTGCCCGCCACAGAGCTTTGAACCAAAAAACAGGCAAATTCATGGCACATTTGAGCTGATTTTTCATCCAAATCCCATTTTCCTGCCCTGGTATTGGAGGTGTCCCTGCCCGTGGCAGGGGTGACACTGGAGCAGCTCTAAGGTCCCTTCCCACCAACCCAGGCTGGGCTTCAGTGACTCCTGGGACGCTCCCTTGCTGCAGCCCTGCTCACTCTGGGTGTTCCCATTGCAGTCAGACACATCCAGTGAGGACAGTGGGGATTTCCGGAGCAGGAACAGCTCCAGGGCCAGGCCCCGGCCAGGAAGAGCCAAACGTGCCAGGAGCTGTGTGACAGCCAAGGTGGGTGGCACTGTGCTCCCCCAGGGACACTGAGCTCGGCTTTGGGGCAGAGGGAATTGCAGCTGGAACGTGGGGCTGGGGCTCTGCTCTTGCACTGCAGCTGGAGTCTGGGAATGCTGGGGAAGGGGCCTGGGGGCAGAGGGGACTGCAGGGCTGGTGGCAGCTGTGACACCAGAGACCAGCTCAGAGGGCAGCTCCAGGGACACCCTGAGAGCACTCAGGGTCCCGTCCAGAAGGGAAAAAAAAAGGAATAATATAAGAAATTATAGTAAAAATATTATACTGAATATAATATAATGTAATGTATTTGTTACAGTATATTATAGTATAGTATATTTATTATAGTATATTCATTATATATATTTATTTTCTATTATATTGTATTTATTATATTTTATTATAGTATAGTATATTTATTGCAGTATATTATAGTATAGTGTATTTATTATGGTATAGTGTATTTATTATGGTATATTCATTATAAATATAATATGTATTGTATTTTATTATATTGTATTTATTATATTTTATTATATTCCCCGTGAACCCCTCCCAGGTGAGAGTATTCTGGGATTGTATGTTATATCATAATAATATATAATATTTCTATAGTTTAAATAAAAATAATAATAATAATAATAATAATAATAATAATAATAATAATAATAATAATAATAATTTTATAACAGCAATAACTACAATATAAATTTATTATTATCATCACCATGAGGATTGGGCTGCTTGCTCCTATGAATGACCCCGCTGATGGGCTCAGCCCTGGACATGTGGGGCAGTGCTGGTGAGTCAGAGGCAGGTGTAATTGCCCCGATGGTGTGTGCAGGCTGCAGGCCGGCAGTTCCTGGAGGAGGAGGCCGAGCTGTCCCTGCTGGATGCTGAGGGGGTCTCGTCGGACGAGAGCGACGGCACCGGGGAGGAGCTGAGCCCGTCCCTGGCCCAGTTCCTCGATGATGAGGGGGAGCCCACACAGGCCCTCAATGGTGAGAGGGGAACTCCCAGAGCACCCCAGAGCCAGGGCATCCCTGGGGTGGCACCCAGGAGCTGCTCCTGCCACGGCACCCAGGGCTCTGCCAGCCTGGAAAACTCCTGCATCCTGAGGGAGCAGCTGGGCTGGGCTGGGGGGGCTCAGGGTGCTGGCACTGCCCAGGCAATGGGCACAGCCCCGAGGCTGCCAGAGCTCCAGGAGGGTTTGGACAGCACTGCCAGGGATGCCCAGGGTGGGGTTGTTGGGGGTCTGGGCAGGGATGGGGCTGGGTGATCCCTGTGGGTCCCTCCAGCTCAGGATATTCCGGGATTGAATGGCAACTTTCATGACACAGGTGGGGTACACTTGGAATCACAGAATGGTTTGGGCTGGAAGGGACCTTAAATCCCCCCCAGTGCCAGCCCTGCCATGGCAGGGACACCTCCCACTGTCCCAGGGTGTCCCAGTGTCCAACCTGGCCCTGGGCCCTGCCAGGGATCCAGGGGCAGCCACAGGAATTCCCAGTTACCAGTCTCCCACCCATCCCTGCCCTCCTTCATCCTAAATCCTTAGGCCTGGGCTTTGGGATTTCTGGAGAAGGCTGGAGATTTTTGCTTTTTGAAATACAGGCTTTTGGGAAACCATAAAGGAAAATGGAGAACACAGTGTAACAGGTGTGAATTAAACATTGTCTCTGTACTAACCCCGAATTCCTTTTTCTCCTGTGCATTGCAGACAGTGACATGAGGGCAGTTTACCTGAGCTCCGTGCGCAGCCCCGCCCTCGGCAGCCGCTACAAGATGGTGCACAGGCACTTCAACCCCTCAACCATCTTCTCCCAGGTGGGAAGGTGTTGTCTCACACATTACAACAGTTCTATTATCATTATATGTTCTCTTATATAGCAAGAGTTCTCTTATCATTGTAGTGCAAGGATTCCACGTCCTCAGAGTTTCATACCACCTCGATGTTTCTCAGAGGCAGCTCCTCTGAGCACTGACTGTTCCTGGTCCTTGCAGCAGCCACCTGACTCCAGGTCCCACCAATCCACTCTTTTGTGCCACTTGTTCTTACTGGCTGCAGGTGTTGCCTGTTACCATCCAACCTGCTCCCAATCTTTAGTGATGGGGTTCAGCTGCCACTCATTGGGGGATGAGATCACATTCTACATTACCCATACTGCGTCCTCCTACAGGCAGGGGCTCCTCTCCTTGGGGACCTCCCCTGTGGGACCACAGTGAGGTTCTTGGCCTGTTTTGCAGAGCAGTTACAGCCTTTTTTGGTAAATTATAAGTTCCAACACAAAACTTTAGCCTGGAGAAGGAAAGGATCCGAGAAAACCTCAGAGCCCCTGGCAGGGCCTGAAGGGGCTCCAGGAGAGCTGGAGAGGGACTGGGGACAAGGGATGGAGGGACAGGAGCCAGGGAATGGCTCCCAGTGCCAGAGGGCAGGGATGGATGGGAGATTGGGAATTGGGAATTCCTGGCTGGGCTGGAATGGCCAGAGCAGCTGTGGCTGCCCCTGGATCCCTGGCAGTGCCCAAGGCCAGGCTGGACACTGGGACACCCTGGGACAGTGGGAGGTGTCCCTGCCATGGCAGGGGTGGCTCTGGGGGGGATTGAAGCCCCTCAGCCCCACAATTTGTGTGTGGGGAGGGCTGGATAACAAAGGGCCCTCCTGGTGAGGAGCAGCAGAACGAGTGCAGCTTTCCACACCTCCCTGGCTCTGTTTCCCCCCAGATCCCCGAGCAAGACGTGAGCTATGCTGAGGACAGTTTCTGCGTGGGGGATGAGGAGGAGGAGGAGGCTCCCAGTGGCTGCAGTGAGGAGGAAGAGTGTGTGGATTTTGATCTGCTCACCAGGGAGGGCAGCAGCAGCAGCAGGCCGCAGTACCTGACCCGCCACAGGAGGAGGCTGAGCCAGGCCCGGCGGGCAGGGAACGCTCCTGCCCCCCTGCAGAAGAAGAAACCTTCCAGAATTGTGGTCCTGAGTGACTCCAGCGAGGAGGAGATGGGAGCCAGCAGGGAGAAGCCCCTGGAAGCAGGGCAGGGCAAGGGGCAGCTCCCCAAGGCTCTGCCCTCAGCCCCCTCTGCACAGCCCAGGAGCGGGGCTGGGGAAGCCACAGCTCCTCGGGATGGGAGGCAGGACACAGAGAGGCTGCTGGGCCTGGAAGCTCCCATGTCTGGGGTGCTGGATGCACCCCCAGAGCAGCCAGGCAGGAGCACATCCATCCCCCCAGCTGGCTCTGGCTGCAGGAACACGGATCTGCAGGCTCCTGCTGAGGTCAGTGCTCAGGGAAAGCAGGAGAGAATTCCTGTGCAGCAGCAGGAGCCAGGAATCATGGAATGGTTTGGGTTGGAAGGGACCTAAAACCCTTCCCACTGCACCCCTGCCATGGCAGGGACATCTTCCATAGACCAGGTTTTCCAGCCTGGCCTTGGACATTTCCAGCACCCCTTCCTTGCTGCTAGAAGCTTTGTACTCCCAGGGTAGCCTGGAGTATTTCAGGAGTGAACAAACTAAAACTGGGGTTAGATTCTCCCTTGGTCTGACAGGCATGGAGGGTGGTGGAACAGCAGTGTGCACTGATTCTTTGGGTTTGTATAGAAGCTCCTGGTTCACTGTCTGAATTCAGGGCTTTCAGCACCTCCCTGAGGCTGGGTTCCTGATCTCTCACACTTCCCAGCTGGATCTCTGATTTACAGGATCCTGATTTACAGGATCCAGGCTTTGTTGAACTTGTCAGTGAAAGCTGCTGCTTTTGTCATCCAAACTTTGGGATAATCAGCTCAGCTCAGTGGGGAGATTGATAGAGGGATTAAAGTGTCAATCTGAAAGTGTTGATACTGGAAAACATCCTTTTATTGATTTGATGTAAAACCCCCACATTCTGCGATTTTCAACACTCACAGGTGTCCAGCTCTTTGAAGACCCACGGGAGCAGCTCCGGCTCGGCGGGTCCTGCTGTCCCAAACCCTTCCTCAGCCACGGCTCGGATATCCCGTGTTCCCTGTGAGCACAGCCCCTCCCCAGCTGGGATATCCCGTGTTCCCTGTGAGCACAGCCCCTCCCTGTGCATCCTGGCGGACAGCCGGGAGATCTGCTCGGGGCCGGAGGTGCTGTCGTGCCTGCGGGCCGGGCACGGGCTCCGGGTGCAGGTTTGCTCCCTGGGCAGCAGCGATTACATCGTCAGCAACCGCCTGGCCGTGGACAGGGTGCTCCAGTCGGAACTGCAGAGCCCCGGGAACAGGAATAAACTGAGCCGACACAGAGAGGCTGCTGGGCCTGAAGCTGTCTGGGGTGCTGGATGCACCCCCAGAGCAGCCCAGGAGCACATCCATCCCCCAGCTGGCTCTGGCTGCAGGAATACCCTGCAGGCTGCTGCTGAGGTCAGTGCTCAGGAAAAGCAGGAGAGAATTCCTGTGCAGCAGGCGGGTTGGAAGGACCTAAAACCCTTCCCACTGCACCCCTGCCATGGCAGGGACATCTTCCATAGACCAGGTTTTCCAGCCTGGCCGTGGACATTTCCAGCACCCCTTCCTTGCTGCTAGAAGCTTTGTACTCCCAGGGTAGCCTGGAGTATTTCAGGAGTGAACAAACTAAAACTGGGGTTAGATTCTCCCTTGGTCTGACAGGCATGGAGGGTGGTGGAACAGCAGTGTGCACTGATTCTTTGGGTTTGTATAGAAGCTCCTGGTTCACTGTCTGAATTCAGGGCTTTCAGCACCTCCCTGAGGCTGGGTTCCTGATCTCTCATACACCCCAGCCTGGCAGGATCCAGGCTTTGTTGAACTTGTCAGTGAAAGCTGCTGCTTTTGTCATCCAAACTTTGGGATAATCAGTTCAGGAGATTGATGCAATCTGAAAGATACTGGAAAACATCCTTTTATTGATTTGATGTAAACCCCCACATTCTGCGGGACACTCACAGGTGTCCAGCTGAAGACCCACGGGAGCAGCTCCGCCTCGGCCTGCTGTCCCAAACCCTTCCTCAGGGCTCGGATATCCCGGGAGATATCCTGGATCCCTCCCGGCTGTGTCCCTGGCTGATTGATCCTGGAGCACAGCCCCTCCTGTGCATCCTGGCGGACAGACACGGGCCGGAGGTGGTGCCTGCGGGCCGGGCAGGCCAGGTGGGTTTGCTGGAGCAGCGCGATTACATAAAACCAGCAACCGCCTGGTCAGGACAGGGTGCTCCAGTCGGAACTGCAGAGCCCCGGGAACAGGAATAAACTGAGCCAGAGGCTGCAGCGCCTGCAGGGCATCTTCGAGAGGATCTGTGTGATTGTGGAGACAGACAGGGTCAGGCCAGGTGGGTGCTGCCAGAATGCCCTGCTCTGAGGGACACAGGGAATGGCGCCCACTGCCAGAGGGCAGGGATGGATGGGAGGTTGGGAATTGGGAATTCCTGGCTGGGAGGCTGGGGAGGGGCTGGGATGGAATTCCCAAAGCAGCTGTGGCTGCCCCTGGACCCCTGACCAGGTTGGACATTGGGGCTGGAGCAGCCTGGGACAGTGGAAGGTGTCGCTGCCATGGCAGTGCTGGCATGGCATGGGATGGGATGGGATTTAAGGTCCCTCCCAACTCAAACCATCCTCGGATTCCATGTCAGGAGCAAGCACAATTTTATCCATGCACAGACATTTGTTTTAATCTAAAAATCCAAACCCTGCAATGAAATAATTCCACTAGACAATTAACAGATCTTGCTTTCGTGTGCTTGCACTCCTCAGGAGAAACATCCCGGTGTTTCCAGAGGACTCAGCACTACGATGGAGTGCTCTCAGCCTTGGTCCAGGCTGGAATAAGGATCCTCTTCAGCTCCTGCCAGGAGGAAACTGCAGCTTTGCTGAAGGAGCTGGCTCTGCTGGAGCACAGGAAGGACGCTGCCATCCAGGTGCCAACGGAGCCGGAGGGGCACCGCCGGGACATCCTCAACTTCTACCTGAGCATTCCCAACCTCAGCTACGGAGCTGCCCTCAACCTCTGCCACTCCTTCAGCTCCATCACAGCCGTGGCCAACAGGTAAGGCCAGCACAGGGCCTGGCAGGGGCTCCAGGGCCCAGCCTTGCACTCCTTCTCCTCTCCTGGAGCCAGGGAGAGCCTTCCTGCACCTTTCATGCCGGGATAGCTGCTCAGGGCATCTCTTCCTTCCTGCACCTTCCCTGCCGGGATAGCTGCTCAGGGAATCCCTTCCTGCCGGGATAGCTGCTCAGGGAATCCCTTCCTGCACCTTTCCTGCTGGGATAGCTGCTCAGGGCATCCCTTCCTGCCGGGATAGCTGCTCAGGGAATCCCTTCCTGCACCCTTCATGCTGGGACAGCTGCTCAGGAAGAGCCTTTCCCACCCTCTCCCAGGAGCTTTCCTGTCCCATCTCATCTCTTCACACATTCCTGTCTCTGATGCTGAGCAGCCCAGGGCCCTGACACGGGCTCTGCTTCCACCCTTCCTCCTGCTGCCCCACGCTCTCTTTCCCTCTGGCATTCCCTGTTTTCACTGCTCAGTTGTGCTGCCCACCCTCGGGCACCTGTGCAGAGGTGACTGCAGCAGCTCCCGGTGCTGCCCCATCCCGGGCTCCTGGTGCTGCCCCATCCCGGCTCCAGGGGCTCCCGGTGCTGCCCCATCCCGGCTCCGGGGCTCCTCCCGTTCCGTTCCCTCTCTTGCAGCTCGGTGCCGGCGCTGGCGGCGGCGGCGCGGCTGAGCCGGCCCCAGGCCGAGGAGCTCCATCACTTCCTGCGCCACGACTTCGACCCGCAGCTGCTGCCGCAGCCCCTGCCCGCCAAGGGGAAGGGCTGAGCTCGCACTCCGGGCCCTGCACTGCACTTTACCCAGTCGGGATTGGATGTAAATGATGTAAATAAACACTTGTGGAACCTCAGGGCGTGGGAGCTGCACCCCCGTGTGTCCCCAGGGTCCCTGGGCCGGGGGAGAGCACAGCTCTGGGGGTGACCATCCCCAGTCCCTGTAAAAACCACAATAATGGCTCGAGTACTTCAGTAAAGCTTTGGGCAGTGATGCCGAGGAGCCCAGCAGCAGCTCCTGCCAACGCTGAGCCCCGCGTTTCCAGGTTAAAACGGGAATTGCCGCTGTTCCGTGCTCCCGGGACAGGGCTGGGGGTCTGGGGGGCCCCGGGGCAGCGCCGCCCCCGTCCTTTGGGGCCTCTGCCCGGGCTCAGGTGCCCGATCCTTCCCCAGCCCCGGCGCCGCAGCCTCTGCTGCCACCGGCTGGAACAGCACGGGATCGCTCGGTATTCCCGGCCTGAACAGGGAGAAATCCATCCTGGAGCGGGAGCTCTCCGGGGCAGCCGGGTCAGGCACTGCCCAGAATAGGTGAGACCCCACCTGCAGAGCTGCGCCAGCCCTGGAGAGAGCCCAGAGGAACCCAGGGAGCTGCTCCAGGGCTGGAGCCAGGCTGGGAGAGCTGGGAATGCTCCCCTGGAGAGGAGAAGGCTCCGGGGAGAGCTCAGAGCCCCTGGCAGGGCCTGAAGGGGCTCCAGGAGAGCTGGAGAGGGACTGGGGACAAGGGATGGAGGGACAGGAGCCAGGGAATGGCTCCCAGTGCCAGAGGGCAGGGATGGGTGGGAGATTGGGAATGGCCAGAGCAGCTGTGGCTGCCCCTGGGTCCCTGGCAGTGCCCAAGGCCAGGCTGGACACTGGGGCACCCTGGGACAGTGGGAGGTGTCCCTGCCATGTCAGGGCTGGCACTGGGTGGGGTTTAAAGGTTCCCACCCAAAGCATTCCGTGATTCCAAACCAAGAGGATGAAGCCTTGCAGGCAGCATTCTGAGCTGGACAGCTCCTGTACTCTGCTGCCCCACAATAACTCTGAGTAATCTCTGACTAAAAAAAGCTTCTCTTTATTTATTACATTAAGGAAATGTAAAACTTCAAGCTGTCCCTAGAGTAAATTAAAAAGCAACTTCAGTTCCTTCTGGACTGCTGCTAAATTTATTATACAGCCATATCCCAGAAGATATTTTAGCTTAAAATGAATCAAAACTGGGCAGTCATTGGTATCTATGTACATTTCTCCTTCCCAGGAGAAGCGGGACACGGAGGGGAGGAGCCTGGACAAGGAAACGCCACTTTGTACACATGGAAAAGGCCAGCATTGCCAGCAGGGTGGAAATGGAGTTAAAACACATAAAACCACAGCAGGGCAGCTTTTTCAAACTGAAATGATTCCAGCATTCCCTCCCAGAGGGGCAGCAGAACCCCCATGCTCTGAACAGCAAGTGCTGAGCAAGCCATCCACAGAGTCCATCACATGGAGAAGTAGGAATCCTGCTCCTCACTGGAGCAGGACAAGTTTGGAGTGTCAGCCGCGAAGAGCTTCCCCACCACTGGGGCCGGGATCACTCCTGCAATAAAAACAGGAATCATCAGGGGATGTGCCTGTGGGGAAATGGGGCAGAGAAGGCTCAGAGAGCACGAGGCTGATGGGACACAGCTCATGGTGACGGAGAAGGAAGGGAAGGAGCTGGAAATACTCACTCTTGGTTCTGCAGGAAGCGGGTGTCTCGTGCACAGCTCCGTGCACAGCTCCGGCCTGAGGGAGGGAGGGAAGGAAAGAGGCTCAGCCAGGGCTGGCACCAGCTCAGGGTCCCCATTTCCCAGAATTCCACAACTGCTTTCCCTGAACCACAGGCAAGAGTTACTCCCAGGATCACAGGGTTTTATGGAAAAGCCAAAGAACTGCAGAGCCTGGGAGAGTGGAAGAACTGATACCTAAATTCAGGGATTCAAGGTTGAGTTATGGTCACTGTTAGGAGTTGGGCTGGGTGATCCTTGTGGGGCCCTAATGGGTACCTCAGCATATCCCATGGCTATTGTTCCTTTTCCCACTGTTCAGAGGCATTTAACAAGAACCTAAAGACCACGGAATTCCAAAGCAATTCCAAATCCTGACTAAAAGCAATGGAGTTAATCCTGACAATGTAGAGCTCCCCTCTCACAAAGGAACTTCTCTCCACAGCAGCAGGCATCAAACCCAGGGAGGGTTCCCATTTTCCATCCAGAGCACACAGGGGCTGTGATCCCAGGATTGTGTCTCCTGTGGCCAGGCTGTGCCTGGCTCAGGTGGCAGTGGCAGAGCCAAGGAAAGCAGCATTACCGGCCTCATCTTGACCTTGTCCCAGATGCCTCTGCCGCCCTGGGTGTTCTTCTGCATGTGGAACACGTGCCGGTCGTAGTCGTTCCTGGACAAAGGGAGGGAGCAGGGCTCAGCAGGGCTGGAACCCCCCCTGGAACCCTCTGCAGGCAGCCAGGGAGCCCCACAGCTCCAGCTCCCACAGGAACGAGCAGGGCTGGGTCACGGGCTGCACACCCCAGTGCAGGGATCACAGCAAACCTCATCCCCTCCCAGGGCTGCACACCCGTGCAGGGATCACAGCAAACCTCATCCCCTCCCAGGGGCTGCACATCCCAGTGCAGGGATCACACTGAGCCTCATCCCCTCCCAGGGGCTGCACATCCCCCTGCAGGGATCACAGCAAACCTCATCCCTTCCCAGGGGCTGCACATCCCAGTGCAGGGCTCACACTGAGCCTCATCCCTCCCCAGGGCTGCACATCCCAGTGCAGGGATCACACTGAGCCTCATCCCCTCCCAGGGGCTGCACATCCCCCTGCAGGGATCACAGCAAACCTCATCCCTTCCCCGGGGCTGCACATCCCAGTGCAGGGATCACAGCAAACCTCATCCCTCCCAGGGGCTGCACATCCCAGTGCAGGGATCACACTGAGCCTCATCCCTTCCAGGGGCTGCACATCCCAGTGCAGGGATCACACTGAGCCTCATCCCCCAGGGGCTGCACACCCCAGTGCAGGGATCACAGCAAAGCTCATCCCTCCCAGGGGCTGCACACCCCAGTGCAGGGATCACAGCAAACCTCATCCCTTCCCGGGGCTGCACATCCCAGTGCAGGGATCACAGCAAACCTCATCCCTCCCAGGGGCTGCACACCCCAGTGCAGGGATCACAGCAAACCTCATCCCTCCCAGGGGCTGCACATCCCAGTGCAGGGATCACACTGAGCCTCATCCCTCCCAGGGGCTGCACATCCCAGTGCAGGGATCACAGCAAACCTCACCCCTCCCCAGGGGCTGCACATCCCAGTGCAGGGATCACACTGAGCCTCATCCCTCCCAGGGGCTGCACACCCCAGTGCAGGGATCACAGCAAACCTCATCCCTTCCCAGGGGCTGCACATCCCAGTGCAGGGATCACAGCAAACCTCATCCCTCCCAGGGGCTGCACATCCCAGTGCAGGGATCACAGCAAACCTCATCCCTCCCAGGGGCTGCCACCCCAGTGGGGATCACACTGAGCCTCATCCCCCCAGGGGCTGCAGGGGGATCACAGCAAACCTCATCCCCTCCCAGGGGCTGCACATCCCAGTGCAGGGATCACAGCAAACCTCATCCCTTCCCAGGGGCTGCACATCCAGTGCAGGGATCACAGCAAACCTCATCCCTTCCCAGGGGCTGCACATCCCAGTGCAGGGATCACAGCAAACCTCATCCTCCCAGGGGCTGCACACCCCAGTGCAGGGATCACAGCAAACCTCATCCCTCCCCAGGGCTGCACACCCCAGTGCAGGGATCACAGCAAACCTCATCCCTTCCAGGGGCTGCACACCCCAGTGCAGGGATCACACTGAGCCTCATCCCTTCCCAGGGGCTGCACATCCCAGTGCAGGGATCACACTGAGCCTCATCCCTTCCAGGGGCTGCACATCCCAGTGCAGGGATCACAGCAAACCTCATCCCTTTCCAGGGGCTGCACATCCCAGTGCAGGGATCACAGCAAACCTCATCCCCTCCCAGGGGCTACACACCCCAGTGCAGGGATCACACTGAGCCTCATCCCCTCCCAGGCCCAGCCCACGTGACAAAACCCCAGTGGCTCCAGGCTCCCAGCTGGTTCTGGTTATCGGAGCAGAGCCTGAAGCCCAAGCCAGGGCCATTCCCAGGGCTGGGAGCAGCAGCTGCCCACAGGGAGCTGAGCAGCTCCAGCAGCACACGGGGCTGCAGGGAACAGCTTTTCCCAGGCAAAGCAAGGCTGCAGGAGTGGTGGAAGTGAGCTGCTGTCCCGGCTCCAAAGCCACCTTTCTCAGAGACAAGAAGGGATCCTGGGCAATGCAAGGCTACAGAGAGCTGCTGGAAGAGCTCCTACCTGTTGATGGGGACCAGCATTCCCGGGCTGATGTGCTCACACTGTGGGGTTTTCACAGGGGGAAAGAGGCCTGAGGAGGGGGTGAGCGGGAGCTCGGAGAGGGCGAAATCCTCGGTGTCCTCGTCCTGGCTCCCTCGCAGTGCTGGCAGCTGCAGAGCCACCTCAGAGCTGTCAGTCCCCTGAGCCTGGAGTGCCTCCCCCCTCCCAGCAGTCCCTCCACTCCCCCCTGCCCTGGATCTGACTCCCTGGCCCTGCTGAGGCACACCCCCAGCCCCGTGCCCAGAACTGGACACGACCCTGCATCTCCACCTTGGTCCAAGTGCCCCTCCAGATGCTGCCCAGCACGCGGCTGAGGGGTTTTGGTGCTCCCACACCCTCAAAAAGCCATTGCTGGTTACAGTCCCAAGCTCCAAGCTGCCCAGGACTGCCCAGGACAATTGCTCAGGTGCTGCTGTCACCATGCAGAGGCCCCTCCCAGCCTGTCCAATCTTCTCACTGCCACCAGCCAAGGGCTGCTACAGCACGTGGAGGAAAGATGCCCCTTCCCACAGATCCCCAGATTGTACTGGTGGAACTGGAGCAGCCCCCTGGCACACCCAGCAGGAGAGCAGTCCCACAGGAGCTCTTGTCCCCGGTTTACCTGGACCTTCCTTTTCTGGAAGGGTGTTGCAGTGAAGACGTCGTCGTGGTTGTCCTTGGGCAGGTGCTCCAGGAACTCCCTCATCTGCTGCTTCCGTTTGAGGGTGCCCACCTTTGCAGTGATCACTGGCTCCTTCTTATCTGCAGGATCTGAGCAGGAATTGTCTCAGACAGCAGCCATGGGGTTAAAATTCACTGCCACAGGCAGTGCCACAGCCCAGTCCATCCTCTGGTGAAATCTCTCACAGCTTCTTTAGGACCCTTTTTGAGTTCTCACACAGCTTCTGCTTTCCAAAGCAGCTTCCCCACTCCATCTTTAGGGGAGGGTCACTGCAGAGCCTCCCAGAGCCGCTGCAGGGTCACACACTGGGTTCACTGGGACTGGGACAGCAGTGTGCTCACATGTGCCTTGCAGAGGGCAAACCCACGCCCGTGTCAGGAGGCAGCAAGGCTCAAAGGCTCTGCTGCTCAGGGGCACTGGCACTGAAGGCAGGCTCAGGAACGCTCAGCTCAGCCTCTATCCATGGCACACCTTAATCCAACCCAGCCCCCAAATGAAGCTGCAGTGTGGGAACGGCAAACACCAGAGAATGGGACTGGGCTGTGCTGACTCCACACTGCCCTTGGGCATCCAGGACCCAAATCCCACCTCTGCAAGGAGCTCGTGACCTGCTGGGCCTCCAGGAGCCTCTCAGGATGTCAAGAGCTCTTTTCCCCTGAGGGATGAAGGCCAGAGAAAGCCTTACCCTCATGCCAACAACTAGAAAACTCTACAAGAAGAGAAAGGTTCTTTCCTTTCTCTTCTTGTCACCTCAGTCATTCATGACATCCTCCAACCTCCACACCAAAAGGTGACCTGGCTCACTGCCACACCCTGATGTGCTCTTGTGGATTTATCCCATGGGAGCAGAATTGGGGAGGCTGGAAAAGCCCTCCCAGCACATCCAGTCCAACCCTTCCTCGGCACTGCCCCACGTCCCCAAGTGCCACACGCACAGGGCTTTGAAATCCCCCCAGGGATGGGCCCTGCAACCCTCCCTGGGCAGTGCCAAGGCCTGAGCCCCCTTTCCATGGGGAAATTCCTGCTGTGCCCACCCTGAGCTGCCCTGGCCCAGCCTGAGGCCGTTCCCTCTGCTCCTGTCCCTGTTCCCTGGAGCAGAGCCCGACCCCCCCGGCTGTGCCCTCCTGGCAGGAGCTGTGCAGAGGGCACAAGGGCCCCTGAGCCTCCTGCCCTGCCCGGCTCCAGGTGAGCCCCAGCCCCCCAGCTCCTCAGGGATTCTGCAGCCCTGCCCCCTGCCCAGCCCTCAGGGATTCTGCAGCCCTGCCCGCCCTCAGGGATTCTGCCCCCTGCCTCCCTCAGGGATTCTGCAGCCCCTGCCCAGCTCCTCAGGGATTCTGCAGGGGGATTCTGCAGCCCCTGCCCAGCTCCTCAGGGATTCTGCAGGCCTGGCTCCTCAGGGATTCTGCAGCCCCTGCCCAGCTCCTCAGGGATTCTGCAGCCCCTGCCCAGCTCCTCAGGGATTCTGCAGCCCCTGCCCAGCTCCTCAGGGATTCTGCAGCCCCTGCCCGGCTCCTCAGGGATTCTGCAGCCCCTGCCCAGCTCCGTTCCCTTCCCTGGACACGCTCCAGCCCTCAGTGTCTCAATGAGAATCATTTACCACCCACCCAACACACAGACACAAGATGCTGGCACCTTTCTTCTCAGGCTTTCCCGACGTGGTTTCCTGGGCTGCTGTTTGTTTGCTTTCCCCTGCTGCTCCTCCAGGTACTTCTCCTGGCACTCCTGGGCCGAGCGGGACCCCACGGCCATGGCCACGTCCTGCCAGAAGCTGCTCCTGTGCTTGGGGAACGCCGCGATGGCCCTGCGGGGACAGCAGGGACACGGTGTCACCAGGCAGGGCACCCGTGGGGCACAGCCCTAGGACCTGCCTGGAACCACCTGGGCCATGCCCTGAGGCAAGCTGGCTCTGGCCTCTTGTTGTCCCCCCTGGATCCCTGGCAGTGCCCAGGGCCAGGCTGGAGCAGCCTGGCACAGTGGGAGGTGTCCCTGCCGTGGCAGGGGTGGCACAGGGTGGGTGGGATTTAAGGTGCCCCCAACCCAAACCACTCTGTGATCCTGTGCTTTTCCTCAGAGCAGGCAAATTTATTTCAACACCTTCAACTGACAGATGTGGCACAAGATAAATTTCCTGCTCACTTGTGCAGGTCCCCTCAGACCTGAGCTCCTGCTCATCTAAAAGAGCTAAACCCAAACTTGGCCCTTTTACACTCGGTGTCTATGAAATATTGCCCAGTGGTTTAAGTAATTGGATGATGGATTAATTAAACACCCTTGCAGTTAACCTGCTCACAAAAGCACATCATGTTTAACCTGTTACTGCAGTCTGGGGAGGGAACCTGCTCCCTCTCACCTGTGGCCTTCACCATATTATACTAATGTTTCATTTGTGAAAAAAAGTAATAGGGAATAATAATTCTAATTATTATTGGGAATACTAGGAAATAAAAATAGGGAATTGAATGGAAATATTTCTAATAGGGAATTACAACACAAAGGAAACCTGGGAAATCCGGAATCTGAAACCCCCCAATCCAGAACATTCAACCCCTCCCGATGCCCGAGGGAAACTTTTCCTCCAAACACAGAATGAGCCCTTACTTGTAAAGCTTCTGTAATTCCTTCTCAGACCAGCCATCACCTGCCCTTGGGAAAAGTTCCAGAGGTTTCTGCCCCCTCGTGTCTCTGGGTTTTGCTGCTGCAGGCCTGGCTCTGTTGAAGCCTGCATGGTTTGTTTTTATCTGGGGTGCTCTGGCATTGCTGTCGCTGCTGTGCATTTCCTCGGGCTCGGTGTCGGAACGGAGCCTGTACCTGGCAGGGTTGGCTCTGCCCTGTGCCCTCCTGGGCAGAGGCACAAGGGAAGCACTGGACTCAGAGGATGTTCTCCCTTCAGAAGGGGACTCAGCCTCCTCACTGGTCTCGGGCCCGCTCAGCCTCACCAGCACAGTCCGGGAGGCCTTGGCTGTCCTTTGGCCACAGGACTTGTTTGCATCATCCAAGGGACCTCTGGAGCCAGAGCAAGGCTTCCGGTTTTGAGACTCTGGTTTTAATATAGATTTCTTTTTCCTCCTGATCAGCAGTGGGGTGTCCTCACTGGACGAGGAGCCCTCCTCATCCTCTGAGGGCTTCTGGGCGAGGAGAATCCCCTCCTTTGCTGGGAGGCGCTGCTTGGCTGACCTGAGGGAGTTCCTGTAGCCCTGCTCGCACATGCTCGGCTCTGCAGAGCCCGCTGCGCTCTCTGCTCTCCCCGGGGCTCTGCTGCCGTGTTTGTGCGGCACCTTGGGCTCTGAGGAAGCCCCCCTGGCAGGGCGCTGGGAGGATTTGGTGCCCCTGATTGCAGGATCATTCTCCTCCTCATCCGAAAGGACCTGCCTGCCCTTCCTGCTGCTGGCAAACCTGGGCTCCCTTCTGGAAGTGGCTCCTCTGTCGCTGCTTTTCCCTGGAAAAGAGGGAGCCAGAGCCCGTCAGGGGTGCAGGGTGGGTCCTGCTGTGCTGGCAGCACAGGCATCTGCACCCCCTCCAGAGCTTTACCTGCCAAACTACAAACTCAGAGCTGCTCTCAAGGGCTCTCCGAAACTCTACTGACTGAGCAGGCACATCCCCCAAGCTCTGCTCTGCTCCAGAGAGCTTTTCTGCAGGAAACATTGCAGCTGCTTTAAGAGAGAAACTTCTGCTTTATATTGCACATTCTTCTCAGGCTTCTATCACCACCCAGATTCTACTAAAACCAACTTTTTATTAGAAACTCTGTTAATAGATTTTTTTGCCAACACTTCATTTTTTCCATCCCCGTTAAAAAGCAAAGCCAGGCCTCCAGGTCACTGGATGGGTGAACTCCAAAAAGTCCAAATCCCTTCATTTCAATTTCCAGAATGAAATCCCTGTGTTCCCATTATGTAATTAACAAAGTGATTTACAAACACAGTTCTTGTTTGGAGCTGTGAAACTCCACACGAGTACAACTCTGATGATTCTTCAGAGAAAAAGCAGTTGATCATTAAAATATTTGAATCCTTTCTTTGCATTAACAACCCTACTTCTCCAGCATCCATTCACAAGTCCACTAATTCCATCAATAACTTGAAAATAGAAAAAAAAAATTTTTTTACCTTTACTTTGGCGTTTTGGCATTTCCCTTGTTGTCTTTATGGCTTCCTTTGGTTTGTTCTTGGAGATGAACCTGGTCTTTCTTTTGGGTTTTTCACTACTAGGCATCTTCAAAATAAAACAATTGACTCTAAAATTAAATTAATCTCCTTTTCTGGAGGCTGAGCCCCTTTCCCAGCTCTGTTCCCTTCCCTGGAAATGCTCCAAACCCTCAGAGTCTCTCTTGCAGTGAAAGGCCCAGAACTGCCCCAGGATCTGAGGTGGGACTCACCAAATTCCTGTCTGATACAATCATGTTCCAAAACACCCCCAATTTTTTCCCCAGAAAAAATTGCCCATTATGTCAGATTTAGAGACCACAATTACCTGATAATATGGACATAAGACTATTTTTGGTGTGTTTTCTAATATTTTGATCATGTTTCCAAGACTTCCTTTCTCTTCAGGTGTGTCTAAGAGCTGCACCTGTTCTGTTCCCTACCTGGCCAAGTTGAATAATTCTATTTAAGTCACACTTAAGAGGATCTTACCAGGCTCAGATAATCCACCCATCCATTTTGTATGGTGACATTCAGCTTCTGATCCACAAACTCCCTCTGCCCACACCAGAAGCTCAGGGGGGGTTTGACGAGGCGCCCGCTGCGGGTGTAGACCACGCTGGAGTCATTACTGGACGTGTGACTTGGTGTTATAACTGCAAGGGAAAAAAGCCCAAAGAAAGAAGAGTTTAGTCCCAAATATCGCATGGAAAATTCAGTTTAGCAGATTTCACCAGCAGAGGAACAATGTTGTGTTTAAACTGGACTACAAGGGAAATGTAAAATGCACCCAGAGTTGTTCTTTTCAAAGCACTGTGACAGAAATAACAGGACTGAAGTAAGAAGCTTCCCAAATGATAAAATTTACTGTGGTGAACTTTTTACTTTTACTTTGTTTAGAAGGTTATAAATACTACGAAAGTTGTTTGAAGAGGGAGAATGATAAAGAAAAGTTGTGACATGGAACAGCTGCTCACTGAGACAAACGAGAGTGAAAAATAAATGGGAGTGATGAGAGAAAAGCACAAAAGCTTTTGCAGTGCTAGCAAGAAAACCTGATTCCAGCAGTAACAAACAGCACAGTGGGGTTTGGGAAAGGCCCATTGGACAAAGACCCCAGAAAAAGTTAAAAGTTAAATCTTAGTCAAACCCCAGAGCTGTCAGTGCCTGTGGCAAGGCAGGGACTGCACTCGAAGGCTGAGCCAAACGCGGGGGCTTTTACAGCTCTACAGCCGTTTCCTGGAAACACAACCAGCACAAGGAACCTTTCCACAGCCCACCCCAGCCACCCCCAGGTGTCTTTTCCAAAGGAAAGGATTGTTAAATACTCACAGATGGTCTCATGGTTCTCTGGTGATACCTCATAGGTGCAGTTCCTCAGTGCAGGTTTCTTGGCTTTGCTCACTGAGCCTCCTGCGGGTTCCAACACATCAGTTCCCCCCGTGGAGCCGTTCTCCTCATTTTCCTCCCCACCACTCTCTTGAACTCGTTCTTTCCTGATGGTTTGGAGTTTGAGACAAGAAATAACAGCCACTGAGGAAGCTGCTCTTTAACAAACAGGGAAGACTGAAACTCTGGTGGGCCAGCACAGCAGAGTGGCTTCATGCCCATGTCTAAAACATTCCACACTCCTCTGTGTAATACCCTCAAAAAGTCTCAATGAACACTTAGAACACTGCAGTGATAGGGAATCCCCAAAGAAGTTACCTCCTCCTTTCCTCAAGAAACTCCTCCACGTACTCCTTCCACCTTCTGGAGAAGCCGAACGTGAATTTCTTGATGAAGCGGTAGGGGAACCCTGGGGGGAGCACAGGGGACATGAAGAGCAGCTCAGCAGGGCTGGCATCCCTCAGGGGACACAAGGACCCCCCGAGCCTGTTAAACCCAAACAGCAGAGGGGCTGACCCCACAGAATCCCACCCAGCACACTCCAGTCAGCCACTCTTAGCCCTAGGAAACCTCTGCAGCACTAGAGCCACTCTGCTCACAAGCCTTATGCTGCTACTTTTCCTTCTCAGGATATTAAAATAGAAACAAATATAAGTTCTTAGCAAAGAAAGTAACAAAATCTTCAGGTCAGAGAGCAGCCAGAGCAGGTATTTATCAGCAGGGACCCCAGTGCTGCAAGTGAGAAGGAAACACTGAAGTCACAGACACTTCTTTGGGCCTGAAAGAGCCAACAGTGAAGGTGTGCTGGGTAAAAAATGGTGCAACACACCTGGGGCACACCTGTGTTAGGGGAAATAATGCTGAGGGAATGGCTGGGGCTGGAAGTGGGGTGGGGTCAGGCTGGAGATCAGGGAAAGGTTCCTCCCCCAGAGGGTGCTGGCACTGCCCAGGCTGCCCAGGGAATGGGCACAGCCCTGAGGCTGCCAGAGCTGCAGGGGGGTTTGGGCAGCGCTCTCTGGGCAGGGACAGGGGGTTGGGATGATGATCCTGGGGGTCTCTTCCAGCTCAGGATATTCCATGATTCCAACTGTTTATTCCACCTGTGCCAAGGTATCTTGGTGTCCTCAGAGCTGCCTGTGAGCACTGACAAGCAGCTCCTTCCCAGCCAATGTGCCAGAGGAGCACACAGAGCAAGCAGAAGAGAACAAATCCTGTATTTACATCTGCATGAAAACCCCATTTCCTTACAAAGCCCACATGCTCCAAACCAAGCTGAAGCAGTTTGTAACTTGTAAAGCATTCAGAATCAGCACTCACCTTCCCTCCTCATGGCAGCTGAGTCCATCTTGCCCTGCAGCAGGTACACAGCTCCCGAGGAGGTCTGCACCTGGTTGTGAGTGACGCGCTCCCTGATGGCGCTGCTGTGCCACAGCAGCTGCCTCATGTCCCTGCCAAAAGACACAACAGAAATCACTCCCAGAAAGGATTGCAGTCTGGAATGCTGGCCCTCCGTGAGGGAGGGCTGGGGATCCCTGTTTTCTGAGGGATTCAGGTGCTGGCAGGATGTGCTCTGGGCTCAGGTTTCCTCTCTTAGCCTGGAACTGACACAGCTCTGACCTGGGGCAGGGACAAACTGCACCTGTCACTGCTGCAGGTGTCACTCGTGGGACAGCAGCCCAGCTTGGATGGGGCCTGGAGCAGCCTGGGACAGTGGGACGTGTCCCTGCCCTCGGCAGGGGTGGGGCTGGATGGGCTTTAAGGTCCCTCCCAACCCAAACTGTCCAGAGCAATTTGATATTTGATTGATTTCTCTAAACCTTTCTGATTATCTCAGCACAGGACTCTGAAATGAGCTCCCCAGCAGTTCCCTGGCTGCTCTCCCTCTCTTGCCCACACAAAGGAATTGTGTCTTCCTTGATAACGCAGTCTAAGCTCTGCACCATCACCTCATGTTTGGTGCCCATGGTTTACATTTAAATAAAAAACTGGTTCTTACTTCCTTTTCCCTTCCACACAGATTGCCGTGTTTCCAGCCAGCACTCGAATCCTCCAGCTGCTCAGGCAGATGTTTTTCTTTTCCAGGAAAAAAAAGAACATAAATAATTTAGAACTATTTATTAGCCAGCACTCCTCAGTGATCAGATCCTATAACAAAAATAACTCTTTCAACATCTCCTAAGCTACAAATGTGGAATATTAGAGGATATCTGATCCTCAGCTCAATCCTGAAGGTGACTCTGTTTAACTCAGGAAACACATCAAACACTCTTGGCCATGGTGAGGGAGAATAGAACAAATCCCTTGCAATCCCAGATTTCCCCAGGGAACAAGGGAAGCCTTGGGCAGGAGTGCTTGTGCCAGGCCCCCAGGGAACCCCAAGGACTTTCCCAGGACTTCCTCAGAAAGGGAGGGATGCTGCCGGCTGCACTCTGCTCTCCTAGGAAAAGATTCTGCTGCAGGTAAATTGAACAGGAGCCTGGGTGTTCCACAGGAAAGCCAAGCCCTTCCCCTCTCCATCAGCAGGGCACGTTCCTGGCTGGATTCATGCCCATCTGGGAAAGGTCTCTCCTCCCTGGAGCCGAGCAGGCAGCCAGGGCTTGTACACACTAAACCAAAAGTGCTTCTTTTACACAAGAAACCCCAAACCCTGAACAGATGTTCATCTTGGAGTATGGAAAAAAGGAACCCTTTCCATGGGAAAATATACTGGTAAAATCTAAAGGAATAACAGTTTACCCTCCTCTCAGTGTTCCTGGCTTTTGACAAGAAAAAGAATAACTGAGTTATCAGCCCAGAGGAATTGCTCATTTTCCCTCAAGGATTATTTTTCCCACCTCTTTGTGTGCTTTGCCAGCACGTTGATCAGCAGGAGCTTTATCCAAAGGGACCTTGGGGTCTTCTGCCCGCTTCTGCTTCCTTGGAATTTGGATTGGAGAGGAGAGCAAGATGCTACATAAGGGCTGGGAGGGGTTTGCAGGATTAGTCTCTGGTGCCTTTTCCACTGCAGGAGCAGCTGGTTTTTTGCTGGGCTGCGGCTCTCTCCTGTCTTCACGAAGCTCTGTACGTTTTCCTTCTGCATTTCCCCACCTTCCTTTTGCCTGATCCCCATTTTCCCAAGGTTTGGATTTCACTTGCAAAGGAGACGCCACCATTCTTTGAGACATTTCTCCATCAGCATCTACCTCGACAGATTCCACCAGGAAAACATCCACATCATCCTTATCAGAGTCCAGCTCCCCTGCAGGCTCATGCCCTGCCTGCCCAGCGCCAGCAGCCTGGACTGAAGGAGTCTCTGCGCTTCTGGAAGGAGGAACATTCTGCTGGCTTTGGGTTGAAGGTGGTGCACCTGCCCATTTAAAGAATAACAAAGAAATTAGGGATATTTAAGCATGGGCTGCCCAGGGGGTAGGGGAGACCCATGCCAGGAGGGATTTAAAGCCCTGTGGATGAGGCACTTGGGGACAGGGGACAGGGCTGGGGGAACTTGATGGCCTCAGAGGCTCTCCCAGGCTCAGCAATGCCAAGGTTCTCTGGCTGGAGGGATTTTGCTCCCCAGAGCAGCCCCAGTACCTTGGTGCTGCTGCTGCTGCTGCCACTTGACCCGCAGGAAGAACTTCTGGGGGGTTTCCAGCACGGGAGGCTCTGCTGGGGGCACTTCCAGGGGCTCCATCCTCGGAGCCTGAGGCAAAACTGGCTCTGGAAAATAACCAGACAAATCCCAAACCTCTCTTTCCATTTGGGGAAGAAAAACATTTTCATGGGGGGTGGGGTGGGAAATATGATTTTTTAAATATGTTTTTATTAAAAAAAACTGCACAGAATCCCAGAAAGGTTTGGATGGGAAGGGACCTTAAATCCCATCCCATTCCACTCCCTGCCATGTTTAGGGACACCTCCCACTGTCCCAGGCCTGGCCTTGGGCACTGCCGGGGATCCAGGGGCAGCCACAGCTGCTCTGGGCACCTGTGCCAGGGCCTCACCTCCCTCTTTGTAACAAAGGGGCACATCCAGCTTGGTGCCAGCTGCAAACCTGCTGAGGCTGCACTGGATCTCACCATGGCATGATAAAAATATTAAAGATAAAAGCCAGCAGGGAGAGCCTAGGAGATGCCCCAGTGGGATTTCAAACCCCAAGCAAGGTTCTATGAACCCTTCCCTGCACAGGCTGTAAGGAATAGCTACAGCAATTTGGTTTGATTTTTTTAGTTACAAGGTGGTTTTGAAGGTGTTGCACAGGTCAGGCCCACTCAGGAACACAGCAGAGGGAACAATTAGTGCCAGAGAGAGGCAGAGGAGGAGGAAACCAAAAGGAGGGAATCCTCTATGACACAGAGCAGGGAAGAGACATCAGCACTGCTACAGACACATTTCAGCATTAAAAAACCCTCATCACCCAACTTTCATAAATCCCAGCATCCGGGGTGCAACCAGTGCTGGTGCCAATGGTTGTTACACCCACCAAGGGGCTCTGGCTGCTTTTCCCAGATCCTGAAAGAGCCACGAGTGGGAAACACACAGAGGGAAAATGTTCACACCTGAGACAGCTCTCCTGGAGAAGCTGTGGAACAATCATTGCTTCCCAAGTGTGCCCAGGCCCAGGTATGATGGGTGTTGGTGTCAAGGGGCTTTGTCTCTCCATGGGCCTTCCAAGGAGAAAGGATTAAGGCAATGGACAGCAGCACTGAGAGCTCCTTCCTTTTAAGAGGTGACTCTAGTATGCTCCGAAATAATAAAACCGTCTGGGAAAACCATTAATAATTCCTGTCATTTGGGATTGTGGACTGGTGTAAAGAATTAAAAGGTTTAGGAGAACGTGAAAATCAGGGATGTATGTCACTGCAGCACAAGATGCCAGCAAGTTCTATGAACTAAACTCAGCTTTACAGCTTTGTGCTATTTATTCCAGGCATTCCGAAGGCAAACACACCATTCTCACGGAGTCACCGAGGGCTCGTGGAACTCACCCGGTCCCGGCTGAGCGCGGCCCGCCCCCGGGCCGTGTCGGGCCAGTGCTGCCGGGCCGCGGGGCTCAGGATCACGTCCCTGGGGATCCTGCGCCGCTGCTCCGCCCGCGCCTTCATCCGCTGGAAAATCTTGGCCGGCGATTCCTGCCCGGGCGGCTCCGGAGCGCGGCGCTTCGGCGGCCGCTCGGCGACGGGCCCGGGCCGGCAGTCGGGGCCAGCCCGGCGCTCCGTCCCGGCGAGCTGCGGGCCCGACGCGCGGCTGTCCGCGGCCGCGCCGCTGCCCTGGCCTGGCAGGAGCTGCTTCAGCGGGGTGAGCGTCCCGGCGGGGATGCTGCTGAGGGACACCGCGCGGAGCGGCGGCTCTCCCCAGGCGGAGCGGCGGCTGGGGGTCGCGACGATGTCGCAAAGTCGCCCGCGGCGCTCCCGGGCGGGTCCCTGTCCCCTCATGGTTGCGGATCGGCGCTCCCGGGCCGGCCCCGCTCCCCTCACGGCGCTCCGCGCGCAGATTCGAGCGCAGCCGCCGCGCCCGCCGATTGGCGGAACGGAGCGCAACCGCGGGCCGAGACCATCTCGCGCGACTGAGGGGGCTGTTAGGAAATAAAGCCGTTGCCGGACGGCGTTGAGGCAGGCGGCAGCAGGCCCGGGCTGTGCCTGAACTCCCCTCTCTTCGGCACGGTGGTTCGGTCCGCCCGTGGGCGGGCTCCGCGGCCGTTGGCGCTGACGCGGAGCGGGGCCGGGGCGGGGCCGAGCCGAGGCTGAGGCGGGCCCGGGCTGCAGAGGAATGGCCGGAACTCACATAAAGAGTCCCGGGAGGGCCGTGGGGTGTCACTGAGGCTCGCTGGAGCCTTTCCGGTGTGCGTGAGCCGGCTGAGCTGCAGGAGGGTCGGAGCGGGGCCGGGCGGAGGCACAGCCTGGCTCCCCAGCCCCGAGCGCGGCCGGACGGGCTCCAAGGTGAATAACGGGAGGTGCGAGGGGCCGGAGCGGCGTCCTGGCCCCCGTGAGTGTGCAGGGCTGTCAAAAACCCCATCAGTGCGCGCTATTAATTGATAAATAATAGATTTAATTAGCGCGCTGGAGGCCTGGCAGGTTCTGCTCTGTCCCGGCTGGAAGATTCTGTACTAGGGGTTCATAGTTCAGGTGGAAAACGGGAAGTTACTTGAATAATGCATAAAAAATAGAGGATAAATCATAATCCCATGTGTACCCAGCAGCCCGCTTCTCCCTGCTAACAAGCAGCCGCAGTGGGATCAGGTGTGTCTGATCCTAAATTAGTCCCAGCAGGTGGGGTAGACACTCAGCTCTGGGTAAGAAATTGCTTCAGTGCGTGCCTGTTAATAATAAACAGCTGTGTTAAAAAACAAGGTGTTAGTGTGGGGTCCTGTTTGCTGCTGTGGAGCTTGTTACAGTGATGAAAGGCTTGGGTTCATTACAGGAGGTGCATGTGCTAATTAGCAGGGCAGTTAATGGAGCGGACCGGGGGCTCGGGAGACCCGGGGCTGCCGTGTGGGGACCAGAGGCAGGGGCTGCCAGGGGAGGGGGCCATGAAAACACAGAAGGGATCTCTGCTTTCCTCTCCTGCCGCCTGCCACCGGCCTTGGCTCCGTGCTGCTCCTGCTGGAGCCTCCCAGGGAAGCGTGGGGCTGGCAGATCGGGGGGTGGGATGGGGAAGGAGGCCATGGAAAAGTTCCGGCACGGATAACAAGCTGGGTTTGGGTGTTACATCACTTAAATGTCTGATGGTGGTCTCTGATGCACTGACTTCATATAATAATAGTGGGAACCCTCTGGGTAAGCCCGACTATTATCATATGTATGCCCAGCTAGCTCAGTACATCGAGTCTCTGGCAGAGACCCAATAGCCGACTTAAGCAAGGGACCAAAGCCGCCGAACTCCTTCCTAGCAAGCCAGTGATACTCAGCTTAAGTGATTCAGCTCTTTCGTGAGTTCAGCTCAGGCAGCTAGGAGGAATCGCTCGGGGCCGTGGCGTAGCAGACGAGAGAGAGAGAGAGGGGAAGAGAATACGCCGAATTTCCGCAGTGAGGTTTATTCAGGAGATCCACGAAGGGTACAGCGATTCTTCTTCTCCCCCGAAAGGGGGTACAGAGGGCTCTTTTTATAGCCTTGGCATGGATCCAAAACCAGCCAATGGCCGCAGGTTTAAGCATATTCCTTAACTGACCAATAGCTAAAAGGGTTACAATAGTATTGTCTTAACTGATTAAAGGACAGGGTCTCAACACGGTCGGGTAAAAGGAACAGGACAACGCCCGCTCAGGGATGACTCAGCATTCAATTCTCCAAGGAGCTTTTCCTGTATCCTTGGGGTTCACTACAACTTCATACAGGTGGCATGGCTTCATTTGCTTCATTTGTCCTTAAAAAGCCTAAAAAACCCATTCAATCCTTAATTTACTCCTTATATTTAATGATATCTTAGTGCTCCCATAGTTTCTTATCTCCTCATCTACTCAGCTTTTGCCTAAATGATCAAAAGCAAAGAAAATTCGTTTTGCTCCAGTTACTTGCACAAGCTACCTTCCAGGAACAAAAAGGAATCCACAGGAAGTCAAGCGAGGAGAAATTCCTTCTTTCCAGCAGGAAATGTGTGTGTGAGATCTGTGGGTGCAATTTGGGTAGCTGTGCAATTCCTACAAGTTTTGTTAGAATTCCCAAGCTTGGTCAGCGTGGATGAGCAGGTCCCCTCTTGTTTGTGTTACCAGATGCCAGTGGAGCTTCCCAAATGGAATCCCAGATTTGTTGGGGCTGGAAGGGACCTCAAATCCCACCCAGTGCCAGCCCTGCCATGGCAGGGACACCTCCCATGTCCCAGGGGGTCCCAGTGTCCAGCCTGGCCTTGGGCACTGCCAGGGATCCAGGGGCAGCCACAGCTGCTCTGGGCATTCCAGCCCAGCCAGGAATTCCCAATTCCCAACATCCCATCAAAATTTCCCCTCTGGCAGAAATACTCTTTTCCATAAATGGCATTTCTTGAATCATTTTTAAGCTTGTTTGCTGTTTGTTCCACAAAGGAAGAGATCAGGTCCATTATTCAGAGAAGACTGATCCAGAGTGAGCAGGAAAAGCTGTTGGGGATAAAAGAGTTAATTAGATTTTTGTTGAGTGTGGGTGGTTCTGGGGCACAGCAGGTGCACCTGGAGACAATAAATGCAAATTTAGCTCAAGGCCTCGGAGTGACTTCTGAGCCTCATCAGCTGCTCGTGCTGTGGGTTTGAAAGGAGAAAAGTGGATTTTACTGGGATTTATCCACGTGGAGCTCAGCGGTTCCCAGAAAGGACCTAAAGCTGGGAGTGAGTCCCGCTGCTCCTCTTTGGGAAGGTGGCTGATGCCAATCAAAGCCTGCATGGAAAAGCAAAAAAGAATTAATCATGGGGCAGGGATGATGATTGCATTGTAAAGTGTTTTCCAAGCCCCCCTTCCAGACTTCTGCATCTTTAGTTCCCAGTGGAGGTGCAGCTGAATTTTCCTGCCTTGGGGGGATCAGCTGCACAGAAATTCAACCCCAAAAGTCTGTGGTGTGCATTGCACAGCCCGGAGACCTCAGTGAGATCTGTAGTGTGGGGTTAAACTGGGAAAAAAACCCAAAACCCCATTGCATGCTGGATTTCTGTGCTTTTTCATGGAAATATTTAAGGTTTTTCCCCTTTTTTGTGGATGTTCCTTTGACAAGTCTTGTCAATTAATCAATCCTGCAAATTATATATATTAAGTATAGAGGTATAAGAATAAATGTATTTTCAGTGTTTTGGGTTCTTAATTAATTGCATGTCTGGAAGCAAAAGCCAAATGTTTCTTTTGTTTGGAGCAGCTGGAAGAAAACATATTTCATACATTTATACATATATAGGTTTGGTTTATTAGTGACTTTAAACTGCAGAAATACAGAAGAATCTTCATTAATCCCAAGGAAACCTTTTCCTGCTGCAAATTGCTGCTGGATTTCATTGTATCTCAGACTGACAGAACACCCCACACTGTGCTTAGGGTGTTTTATTCTTATTTCTTTTCCTGCTCTGGGTTAGGATTATTTATGTTCTCAGCCATCGGCTCGGGGGGGGGAAGGAGAGAGTGGGAAAGGAGGTTGTGCTTTAGGGATAGCAGAAAAATAATGACCAAAAAAATGAATTATTATGAGGAGCTGTGCCCAGGCTGGGGCTCCCCTTGTGAGGTGTGAAAAAAGCCAATCACTTGTTTTTAAAATTTGAAAAGTAACAAAATGGTTATAAAAATAGTAATTTAATTAGAGTAATAAAAGTTTGGACAATTTGGATTAGGACAATATGAGACAATAAAAACAAAGAGTTATGGACAGTCCAGGTACCTCTTTCTGGGCAAAATAAGCCTGAAAAAGGCCCCACGTTAACAGAGGATTAACCCTTAGAAGCAGCAGCCTGTTGCACATTCATCCAGCTCATCCATGATGCATCAATTCCATCCAAACCCAGGATTCTGTCTGGGCAGTGCCAGCTTCTGCCTCTGGATCCTGGCGGCGTCTCCAGGGCTGAGCAGGCAGGAAGAAGTTCGTTTGTCCTGATAATGGAGCAATGAATTCTCTTTCTCTGGAAGATTCACGTGTCCTGTGGCTGCTGTCTGGGGTGAGTCCTTTCTTTAAAAAGTATCCTACATAGCATCGTTTCTATTTTAACCTTATGTTATAACCTAAAGCTATATTTAACACACTACTTAAGAAAATCAACACAGCGTAACTTTCTAACACAACACATATAATATCCATTTGAATATGTGCCAAAAGCCAACCATAAAATACGCATTTTTCACTCGAGGGAACGTTTCTGCATGCCGGGGAAGCTGGGGCTGATGCCGAGGGCAGGAGAAGCGCCGGGGTGCGGTGGGAGAGGAGCGCTGTCCCCACGAGGTGGCAGGAGCTGCCCTCCGCATCCATCCCTCCGTCCGTCCGTCTGTCCGTCCATCCCCTGCGCTGTCCTGCTCCGCCTGGGCTGCTCGGGAGCGGAGCTGGAGCAAGTGTCGCTGCAGGACCCCGTGAAAAATGCACATTGCATGGCTCTACGCAGATATTTACTGTATGTATTTTGTTGTATTGATTAGCACTGCTGTGTTAACATTTTAATAGTGTGGTAAATGCAGTTTTGTAGTTAAATATCACAGACATATTTTATAAAAAATCCTTTTGTTAGGATCTTTTCTCCTGATAAGCTGGGAAACTTCAGCTTCTCCCTGTTTTGCTGCTTTGGAATGTGATTTGGAGAACTGTTTATCCAGCATGTGAAATTGTTTTTACTTCATGACCAATGACAGCCACCTGTGTTGAGGCTGTGAGCAGTCAAAAAATTTCCTTTCCTTTCCTTTCCCCTTTCCTTTCCTTTCCTTTCCTTTCCTTTCCTTTCCTTTCCTTTCCTTTCCTTTCCTTTCCTTCCCTTCCCTTCCTTCCCTTCCTTCCCTTCCCTTCCTTCCCTTCCTTCCTTCCCTTCCCTTCCCTTCCCTTCCCTTCCCTTCCCTTCCCTTCCCTTCCCTTCCCTTCCCTTTCCTCCCCTTTCCTCCCCTTTCCTCCCCTTTCCCCTTCCCTTCCCTCTGATGAATTCCTTTCTTCTATTCTTTTAGTATAGTTTTTATTTATCATTTTCTTTCAATATAATATGTATCATAAAATAATCAATCAGCCTTCTGAGCCATGGAGTCAGGATTCTCCTCTCTTCCCTCATCCTGGGTCCCCTGCGAACAGCACCTCAAACCCAGCAGGCCACCAGGCTCTGCAGGCAGAGCCCTGGGGAGGATCAAGGTGTGTTTGTACGCAGAAAATGCAAGACCTGTGTGGCTTTGTGCAAAGCTGTGATGGAGCGATGTTACCAGGGAACGTCGGTGTTGTGGGCAGTGCTATTTTTAGCTGTACTGAAAAGGGACAAATTCTGAGCTTTTGGAATCTCGGAACGGCTCGGTGTGTGCCAGCCGTGGAGACCCCATCTCTGCTATCAATCGCTGTCAGCATTCAGGTGTGGTTTTTCTGCAATCCAATCAGCATCCTGGTAATTAATCTGCCCGCCCAGGCTCCCTCACTGTCAGCCTGCCTGGTGTTACCTGGCTGGTCAGCCCCATTAAACGTTCTGGAGCTTTTGGGGGCTGCTCACAAGTTCTGTGAAAACTGGCTGTGGTAAGCTCAGGTTGTGCTGAGTTAATAATCTGATTTAAACAGTGATTGAATAGAAAAGATTTAGTTGCTATCATCAAAAATTAGTATTTCCCTTACAAGCACAAAAGAGAATTATTTGTTTTATGCATTCTGTGAGAGTTACTGTATTGATTCCCAATAAAAGATCCAAGCTATTACAATATTTTCACCTGTTAATTCTTTTAAAACATTCTTTTTGTCCTTTCCCTTATTGGTAAAGTTTTATTTTTACTCATCTCTATAACTTTCCTTATCTTTTGAGTGGTTTTGTAGTGATCTCGGAGTAATCTCCGTTGGTTGCAAGGCTGATTTTTATTTAAAGACAGGTTTGTGGTGCCTGTTATTAATACACAGCACATTGTGGTGATGGAGCGTCCTGGTTTGGGCTGGGGTAGAGTTCAGTTCCCTCCCAGGAGCTGGGAGTGATTGGAATTCAGGATGAGGGTGATGGGCTGGGGTTAAACCACCAGAGGCTGACATTATCCCCCTGCAAGGTGAGCTGTTCTCCCAGTGCCGCAACCTGCCCCAAGATTTGGCAAGAAGTTATGCAGAAGTAATAAAGGAAATAAAAAATTCTTGTGGCTCATAATTAGGGCTGTTTTGAAGGGGATTTTTCTCTGGTGGTGGTTTCCCAGCAGTGAAAATGCAGTGTTTCCATTCATGGAAGAGAAATCACCTCAGAAATAACAAACAGATCAAACTTGTGCATCTGAGCAAGCCCTGAGCTGAAATGGTGTAAAATAGGACAGCGCTTAAGGCAGAGCCCTCCGCTTTTCTGGTTTTGTTTTTCTTCACCAAGGCCTAAGCCACTGCTGGAAAGACTCCCTGTGTAATTCCCTGCTAGCTGGAAATGGGGAAAAAAATGTTCCCCTCAGCTCTTTAAAGCAAGAGCAGTTGGTAATTTCATTCTCTCCTGGAGAGTTACTCCAGTGGTGATGAGATTTAGCCTAATCTGCATTAATGCTGCCTTTTAGCGTTGGTTTAGGAGGGAGCCCAAAACCCCACCTGGAGCTCCACAGGGCTGTTCTGGAACAGGCACAGAGCTGGAGATCCATCCTTTGTAAGGAATAAGAAATGTTAATGCACTCCTTAGCATTTCAATGGCATGATTAAAAATTCCAGAGCCTCATTAATTGAATATTTTATATTCCTGCAAATGGCCTTGATCCTCACAATGGCATACTAATTCCAAGGGAAGGGAGAGGGAACACGTTCAGATTCCTGCAAGGAGTCCCTGCAAACGAGGTTTTAAATTGACAGCATTGATGGGTTCTTGGCCAAGGTACTGGGCATGAACAGGGACGTGGAGGCCACGTGGATGTGTTTGCATTTTGGATTTATGGGGTTCCAGAGTGTGTTTGCATTTTGGATTTATGGGGTTCCAGAGCGTGTTTGCATTTTGGATTTATGGGGATCCAGAGCATTTTTGCATTTTGGATTTATGGGGTTCCAGAGCGTTTTTGCATTTTGGATTTATGGGGTTCCAGAGCGTGTTTGCATTTTGGATTTATGGGGTTCCAGAGCGTGTTTGCATTTTGGATTTATGGAGTTCCAGAGTGGTTTTGCATTTTGGATTTATGGGGTTCCGGAGTCACATGGGTGGGGTTTGCTCTTGGCACTGCAAGGAGAAGCTCAGTAATGGATTATCCCAGGGGAATAAAATTCTGTAGGTTTCAGCCACCAACTCATCAAGGACACCAACCTGGTCATTCTGGGCTGTAGAGCTGAACCTTTCCCCTCTGGTTAGAATTTAAGGAATTCCAGGCTTCTCCTCCCCTGAAATCACAAAGAGGGGCAAGGTTTGTCAAAAGGGAATTCATGACCCTGTTCAGGAGATGAGGAGGAACAGCTGAGGGAGCTGGGCAGGGGCTGGAAAATCCCTGAGGAGCTGGGCAGGGGCTGCAGAATCCCTGAGGAGCTGGGCAGGGGCTGGAGAATCCCTGAGGAGCTGGGCAGGGCTCACCTGGAGCAAAGGAGGCTCAGGGGCCCTTGTGGCTCCTGCCAGGAGGGGACTGGAGGAGGTTGGGTTCCCATTTTCCATGTAAAAACCTCCAGGATCAGAGGAAATGACCTCAAGAGCCACCCAGGCAGGCCCAGGTTGGATACTGGGAAAATTCCTTCATGGAAAGGGTTCCCCAGCCCTGGCACTGCCCAGGGAGGGTTGCAGTGCCCATCCCTGCAGGTGTCCCCTGGAGGTGGCACTCAGAGCTCTGGGCTGGGCACAAGGTGGGCACTGGGCACAGCTGGGACTCTGATCTTGGAGCTCTTTTCCAACCCCAGGGATTCCAACATTCCCAATTCAGTTTTCTCCTGGCAGAACTTCCATGCAGGGTTACAGGGAGTACATGTTATTATAGATTTCAGATACATTTCCTGCTTTTCTTTCTCACACTCTGCAAAAATAGCGATTAACAAATAAATAAGCCATTGAGGCTGTGCAAGGCAGCCAAATCTGCCCCTTCTTTTGTGGGGCTGAAGTTCATCAGTCCATTTCTGGTGAAATTTAGTGTCAGGTGTGGAGTTTTTACTCCACTCTTTTATGCCTATGCCAGCTTTCCATCCACTGAGGCTCAGCACTGGTGACGTCTTTTTCCTTCCCCTCTCTTTTATTCTGATAAAATCTGATTTTACTGCAGCACTTTCCCGTCAAAAAAAGAAAAACCTGTTGATAGAATTATTTTCCAAGAGCCTTGGTGTCCCAGCTGGGCCTGGGAATTATCCAGGAGGCTGGAGGAGCAGCAGCTGAGGGGGAAGCGGTGATGCAATGAGAGGGGAAGCAGGGAGCCACTCTGGGTTGCCATGGCTACTCCATCCTGGGGCTCCCTGTCCCTTTGGAGGCTTCACTATGGAGCTGGCAGCGCTGGCACCGAGCCCACCAGGCCTGGGCACACTCAGGGGTGTCTGGGGGGCTCCAGGAGGGCAGGGTGGGGTTGGAGATGCTCAGTGGGATGAGGAGCAGCTCAGTGGGACGTGGGAAGGGCCCCTGAGTCAGGGCTGCGGCCCAGCTCTGGCACATTGCCCTGGGGAAGGAGCAGTGGCACCTGGAGCCCTCATTTTCCAGGGAATGAAGTTCCCTCGAGGCATTCCTGTGCAGGATTTGTACAAGCTGGGAGTGCAGTGGTGCTGGCACTGGTCATGCTGGGATCCCTGTGCTCCAGAAGAGAATCCTGGGGCCTCCGTGAGGATCTGGTGCTAGAGAAGCTTGGGAAGAGATGCTCCCAGGAGCCGGAGTGATTGGACAAACCAGGAGCTTAGATATTGGGATATTAGGAGTGAATTCCTGGCTGGGAGGGTGAGGAGGGGCTGGGCTGGAATGGCCAGAGCAGCTGTGGCTGCTCCTGGGTCCCTGGCAGTGCCCAAGGCCAGGCTGGACACTGGGGCTTGTGTAAAAGCCTGAGATGAGAGATGTGGGACATCAGGCAGCTCTTCAAAATGCTCTTTATGGCACAGAAGGTGTTCCAGCAGCCATGGGTGGTATTGTCGAGGTCCCCCGTGGCAGGAAGGAAATGATGAATCTGATTGCATGTTCTTAGAAGGCTAATTTATATTATATTATATTATATTATATTATATTATATTATATTATATTATATTATATTATATTATATTATATTATATTATATTATATTATATTATATTATATTATATTATATTATATTATATTATATTATATTATATTATATTATATTATATTATATTATATTATATTATATTATATTGTATTTATTATATTTTTCTTATATTATATTATATTATGCTATATAAAACTATACTAAAGTACAGAGAGAGGATACAGACAGAAGGCTAAAAGATGAAGGCTAGATGAAGGCTAGAAAATAATTATGAAAAACTCCTGAGTCTCCAGAGTCCGACACAACCTGACCATGATGGGTCATTAAGTAATTCACCTGTTGGATAAACAATCCCCAACCGCATTCCAGAGCAGCCAAACACAGGAGAAGCAATCAGATAATTATTGTTGTCCTTTCTCTCCGAGGCTTCTCAGCTTCCCAGGAGAAGAAATCCTGGCGAAGGGGTTTTTCAGGACATGTGATGGTGACAGCCACGGCTTGTTGGTGACAGAGCCACCCCTAAAGCTGCCAGCTGCAGCTGTAGGCAAACCTGAAGCCCCTCAGTTCTGGGTGCAATAATTATCAATTTTTCTTTGCTGAGCATTTTAATTCACAACAAGCAATCAGCACCATGCACAGCCCCTCTACTGTCACCCACAGCCTGTCACAACCACTGTCATTGCCACCTTATGGTCATTACTGTCCAACACATAACTTACTTTAAGCTTAAAGGTGTTTTTCTGTTTTCTTGCAGTGGAAAATTCTTAGATCTTTTTTCTCCTTGCCACGTCGGCGTGTTTGTTTGCCTGTGGTATCTTCTGCTTTTCCTAAGACCTATTTCTGCTTGGTAAAATCATCTTTTTTGTTTGTGGTCAACATATCCTTTGCTCATAGTCATAAAACCTCCTTCCAGCTCGACTTTACCTTTGCATTTTTACTTGTCCGGTTAATGACTGGTTAATTTACACATCTATTATTCTTCTGCATCAAAACTTGCTTCCATCTCTATTCTGCTCTCAGGTCCTACATCCAGAGAGCTTTCTGCCAGGCATATCTGTGAAATTTTATTGTCAAATTTTCATCTTTCCCAACAGGCCTGGAGCAGCCTGGGACAGGGGAAGGTGTCCCTGTCCATCCAGGGGTGGCACTGCATGGGCTTTAACATCCTTTCCAACCCAAAAGTGGATGGCTGATGGATGATTTGTGATCATATTTCTGTTTTTGTTTGGGTTCTAGGGTTAGCTCTGAATTTGTTTTGGTGTGATTGTGGAATGATGATGATGATTAATTGTTTAGTTTTTTGTACCAGGAAATACAGAGGAAGGTTAATTGAAAATGGATCGACGATAAATGATTTGGACAGTGTAGGGAGATAGGGTTTAATTGTTTAACAAAAAAAATTAAAAATGTCAAAATAAAAATAAAACGAATGTGTAAAATGAGATTAAATGTTAGTTCCTAGCAAGTGTTAAAATAATTAATATGTCTGCTGGCCATTACACTATCTGGTGTGCAGTCTGGGATTTGATGAAAATCAGCTTTTGCCACTGAGCAGGTGACCAATAAAAGGGAAGGAGCAGAATTTGGGTTATAATCTAACTGTAGAGAACTACTGGAATATTCTGTGTCCTTTTTGGAGCATCAGCAGCAGGTCTGAAAAGCCTCTCTGGCATTTGAGCCTTCCAGAGGCTGCAGAGGGGGAGGTTTCTGCGCTGGGAGGTGATGGATGGTGCTCCTTGCCAAGAGCTTTTGTTCTCTCCAGGCGTCAGGTGCCTTGCCCTCACCCGGAGCTGCCCTCTGAGCTCCTCCTGTGATCTCTGCTGGCCACGGGCCCCTGATGGACACAGATCTGCGGATCCAGCCTCTGCTGCCTGGCCAGGCCTCTTTCCTCGGGGCTGGTGGGTTAAACTGGGCACGCAGCTCCTTTCCTCCGGAGCCGTGGAGGATTTCAGAGCATTACGGCTTCATGGTCTGTGCTTTCCGCTGGAATTATTGCTCTGGACCCCCCTGCAGCGTGTTTGGCTCAGCTCTCCCTGGCAGTGTTCCTCTGGAGCACAAAGAGCAGCACGAGCAGAGCTGAGCGAGCAGAAATGTGCCATTTTTTCCACTGCCAGCCCCGAAATGTGAGGTTTGGGCACTGCTTCAGCTGGGCAGTGCTGGCCAGGTGAATTCTGATTTTTATTTCCTGTCACAGAGCCCTGGCAGGGTTTGACACTGGGTGGGATGGGCAACTTCCATTCCTTACAGTCCCGGAGCGCTTTGGGCTGGGAAGGGCCCTCAAATCCCAGCCAGTGCCACCCCTGCCGTGGCAGGGACACCTCCCAGTGCCCCAGGTGCTCCCAGCCCTGGCCTTGGGCACTTCCCTTCCAATCCAAACCATCCCTGTGGTTCTGTGACTGCTCCCAGGGCAGTTGTGGGATCTTGGAGCCCATTCCCCCTTTCTGTGGGAGCGGACATCTCTTGGGATATGCTCAGTGCATCCTGCGAGGCAGGGGCAGGAGCCTGGAGCATGAACCCCGCTGCCTTTGGGATGATTCCTGCCTTTCTGTGTCAGTCCTCTCTGGACAGCAAAGCCAACAATCCCATTTTTTATTTTCGTTTTTTAAGCCTGGCTTTGTTTGTGCGCTCCCAGTGCCCCAGAGCCATCACTGTGTGACAGGAAACGTGCCCTGGGGTGGGATCACGATGCTGGGACAAACCCCTGCCTTTTTGTGCTCCACCTGGGCTCTGGAGTGGAGCCTTGCTGACCTGGCTGGGCCATGGCGTGCCCTGCGCTGCTCCCGAGGGAACCGAGCCTTTCCCAGGCCAAACCGGGTGGGGATTCCCACAGGATCTCCCGTCAGCCCTCCCAGGAGCAGGGAAACCAACGTTCCCACGGTGTGTCCCCGCTCCCGGCACACCTGCCCACACCTTTCACACAGCACCTCAAGCTCTTTGGTCAGGGTGGCACCTGGCAGGATAAAGGAGCTTGTGTCGTCCTCGTGTTCCCCTCGTCTCGGGGGCATTTTCCTTCCAAAATAATTTGGGATGCCTGGAGGAGATCATTGGAGTGTCACAAGTTGAGTTTAGCACACAGGACGGGAAGCAGCTGGAAAAGAATGTTTTGAGGCTGTGGCCTTGAGCTGCCCTCTGAGCTCCTCCTGTGATCTCTGCTGGATGGACACAGATCTTTATGGATCCAGCCTCTGCTGCCTGGCCAGGCCTCTTTCCTCAGGGCTGGTGGGTTAAACTGGGCACGCAGCTCCTTTCCTCCGGAGCCGTGGAGGATTTCAGAGCATTACGGGAACTTCATGGTCTGTGCTCCCTCATTGGAATTATTGCTCTGGACCCCCTGCAGCGTGTTTGGCTCAGCTCTCCCTGGCAGTGTTCCTCTGGGCACAAAGAGCAACACTTGAGCGAGCAGAAATGTGCCATTTTTTCCACTGCCAGCCCCGAAATGTGAGGTTTGGGCACTGCTTCAGCTGGGCAGTGCTGGCCAGGTGAATTCTGATTTTTATTTCCTGTCACAGAGCCCTGGCAGGGTTTGACACTGGGTGGGATGGGCAACTTCCATTCCTTACAGTCCCGGAGCGCTTTGGGCTGGGAAGGGCCCTCAAATCCCAGCCAGTGCCACCCCTGCCATGGCAGGGACACCTCCCAGTACCCCAGGTGCTCCCAGCCCTGGCCTTGGGCACTTCCCTTCCAATCCAAACCATCCCTGTGGTTCTGTGACTGCTCCCAGGGCAGTTGTGGGATCCTGGAGCCCATTCCCCCTTTCTGTGGGAGCGGACATCTCTTGGGATATGCTCAGTGCATCCTGTGAGGCAGGGGCAGGAGCCTGGAGCATGAACCCCGCTGCCTTTGGGATGATTCCTGCCTTTCTGTGTCAGTCCTCTCTGGACAGCAAAGCCAACAATCCCATTTTTTATTTTCGTTTTTTAAGCCTGGCTTTGTTTGTGCGCTCCCAGTGCCCCAGAGCCATGACTGTGTGACAGGAAACGTGCCCTGGGGTGGGATCACGATGCTGGGACAAACCCCTGCCTTTTTGTGCTCCACCTGGGCTCTGGAGTGGTGCCTCGCTGACCTGGCTGGGCCATGGCGTGCCCTGCCCTGCTCCCGAGGGAACCGAGCCTTTCCCAGGCCAAACCGGGTGGGGATTCCCACAGGATCTCCCAGGAGCAGGGAAACCAACGTTCCCACGGTGTGTCCCCGCTCCCGGCACACCTGCCCACACCTGGGCGCATTCACGGCACCTCCAAGCTCTTTGGTCAGGGTGGCACCTGGCAGGATAAGGAGCTTGTGTCGTCCTCGTGTTCCCCTCATCTCGGGGCATTTTCCCTTCCAAAATAATTTGGGATGCCTGGAGGAGATCACTGGAGTGTCACAAGTTGAGTTTAGCACACAGGACGGGGAAGCAGCTGGAAAAGAATGCTCAGGAAAGAGGAGGCTGTGGCATTGTCAGGGTCCCCCCTGGCAGGAAGGAAATGATGAATCTGACTCCATGTTCTTAGAGGGCTAATTTATTGTTTTATATTACATTACATTATTTTATTTTTTATTTTTTATTTTATTTTCTATTTTATTTTTATTCTATATTTTATTTTTATTTTTTTTTTATTTTATATTTTATTTCTTTTTAAAATTTAATTGTAATTTAATTTTTATTTTATATTTTATATTTTATTTTTTATTTTTTATTTAATTTTTATTTTATTTTCTTTTTATTTTATATTTTGTATTATCTTTATTTTATTTTTAATTTTATTTTATATTTTTTATTTTATTTTATTTTTTATTTTATTTTTATATTATATTTTATTTTTATTCTATATTTTATTTTTTATTTTATTTTTTATTTTATATTTTATTTCTTTTTAAAATTTAATTGTCATTTAATTTAATTTTATATTTTATATTTTTTATTTTATATTTTTTATATTTTATATTTTATATTTTATATTTTATTTTTTATTTTATATTTTTTATATTTTATATTTTATTTTTTATTTAATTGTTATTTTATTCTTTCTTTTTATTTTATATTTTATATTATTTTTATATTATTTTTAAATTTTATTTTATATTTTTTATTTTATTTTATTTTATATTTTATTTTTATATTTTATTTTATATTACTATACTAAAACTATACTAAAGAATAGAGAAAGGATACAGACAGAAGGCTTAACAAGATACTGATTAAAAACTCGTGACTCTCCAGAGTCCCAGCAAAGCTGGCTGTGATTGGTCATTAAGTAAAAACAATTCATATTGAATGGAACAATCACCTGTTGGATAAACAATCTCCAACCACATTCCAAAGCAGCAAACACAGCAGAAGCAAATGAGATAATTATTGGTTTCCTTTTTCTCTGAGGCTCCTCAGCTTCCCAGGAGCAAATCCTGGGCAAAGAGGATTTTTCAGAGAATGTGATGGTGACAGGAGGCACAGGTTGGTTTGTGGTGTGGGGAGAGGGAATGGGGAGCTTCACTCAGCTGGAGCCCTTTCACAGCCTTATGAAAATATGACAAAAATAAAAGGCAGAAAGAGTGCAGCACTCCCTGTTAGTGCTAAGTTACATTATTGAGGGATTTTTCACCACCCCATGCTGTGTATCCTGAAATTACAGTGAGATAAGCAAAGTTTTATTTGCCCACTGTCTGGGAGACAAAGTCTTTTACTTGAGATTCAATTTCTGCCGCCCATGTTTCTGGAATTATAAATGTAATTAACTGACTGTGGTGTGACAATGACAGCTTGGAAGTGCTAAACTGCTGAAGTTTTGTCTGGAAAAAAATCCATCCTTGTGCAAGCTGGAGGGGGGCCTTTGCTGGCTGCTCTCCCTGGGAAAATGAAAGCAAAAAGCCATTTTTTTGCCATAAAAGAAAAACACTTTTGTTGTTTAAAGGCTCTGGGATGTTTCCAAATTGTTCTGTTAAGAAGCTGAGAAATAAATACATATTGTAAAATGAATTTAATTTGGGCTGGCACTAAAATTCATGATGAAACAAGGGTCATAAAAATCCTGTGAGAACTCCAGGCTGTGAATGGACATTCCCAGGCATCTCCGTGAGCTCCACATGGCCTGGAAAACAGGAGTGCTTTAAGGAATGGCACAAGGTAGTGCCCAAATTATTGCTGGAAGAGCCCTGGAGTGCGGGCCCTGAGTGCGTGCAGCACCCAGCACCTGCAGCTCCCACAGCCACCCTTGATTTTATTCTCTGCAATTGCTTTTAGAAAGAGAATCCCAGAATCCCAGCCTGGTCTGGGTTGGAAAGGACCCTAAATCCCCCCCATGGCAGGGACACCTCCCACTGTCCCGGGGTGCCCCAGTGTCCAGCCTGGCACTGGGCACTGCCAGGGCTGGGAATCCTGCTGCAGCCTGCTTCTTGTGGGGTGAATGTTCCAGAAGGATCAGCCTGGGGCTGACCTGGCACAGAAAATGTGAACCTTGTCCTGTTTATAAGCACTGAAAAGGTCCTGCAGTGAGGAACACCAGGTAACGTCCCTAAATCTAATGGAATCCTCCTTTTTTCAGCCATCCTCCCTGCCAGGGAGCAGGGGCAGGCAGGGATCCCAAATTCCAATTCAAACCACAGCCCTGAGCCCGGGGGTGTGGGGACAGCACCAGAGCACCCCAGAGATGAGCCTGGTGTGACCCAGGCCCTGGCCTCAGCAGGAATCCATCCCGCAGGAACACCTGGAATTCCATTCCATGGAATGGAAATGGTGCAAGTGCGTGTGGGAGCGGGTGCCCAGTGCAGCTGTGGTTTGCACAGGGCCTGCGTGTGTGCTTCACTCTGGGAATCCAAACCCCACTGATCCAGCAGCACTTTCATTTTACATAGAAGGAAATATAAACAGTAATCTGATTTGTGTGAAACTCAGCTCCCTCCTGCCTTCCCAGAGCTGGGCCGGGGTCTGACCTCTCTTCTTCCACCATTTCCTTCGCTGCCTGCCCCAGAAACTCCAGCATGCAATCTCCCACCATTAAGCACAGGAGCAGCAAAGCAGCCCTGGGAGTTTATTTATAGATCCTGGCGGTGCACAGACCTTGCATTCCATTAAGCAGGGCAGGAATGGGGTGAATCCTTGGTCCAGAGCTGGGAAAAACGCTGTGGATTTTTGCTGGAGTCTCCACTGGTTTAAGCTGTGCCAGGTGATGTTAATGATTAATAATGATTAATGGTGAATGGTTCAGCTACCAGAGGGTCATGAGGGCTGCTGTAGGGTATGGGGGACAGTAGAAAGTACTGCAGAGAGAAGTAATAAATGATGTGGACATCCTGACCTTGGTGGGCCTAAACCCAGGGAGAAGCAGAGAAAGAAGGAAAAGAAAGAGAGAGAGAGGGAGAAAGAAAGAAAGAGAGAAAGAAAGAGAGAGAGAGAGAGAGAAAGAAAGAGAGAAAGAAAGGAAGAGAAAGAGAGAAAGAAAGAGAGAGAGAAAGAAAGAGAGAGAGAGAAAGAGAGAGAAAGAGAGAAAGAAAGAGAGAGAAAGAGAGAGAGAAAGAAAGAGAGAAAGAAGGAAAGGAAGGAAGAAAGGAGGCTTTGTGCTTTTTTTAAAGAACATCATTCAAGACTGTGGTTAAGCAATGCTGCTGAGAAGCATGAGCTGTGAGAGGATAATCATAAAGTGGCTTCTCGCTTGCTCCAGGAGTCCCATCTCTCAATCGCTGTCAGTGGGGCCTCTGTGGAACACGTGTGCTCCACCCCCTCCTGCCCCTCCAGTACATTAATTTGGCCTTGTTTATGATAATTAGCCCAAATGTTCAGCATGCCCACATTTGACAAGAGCTGTGAGACCAGCCTTGTTCATGTGGAGAACGTGTCTGCACCAGCAGGTCTGTGAGGACATGTGGCCAAGGCTTCCTTCTCCTGTGCTCCTCCCATCTCTGTTTTGGGCACAGATTTGGGTGCAGGGCTGGAAGGATCTGCCTGCGCTTCCCTCGGGAGCATCCTTGAGAGTGGGATGGGTTTGGTTCTTGCCCCATGGGCAGCAGGACAATGTTCAGAAAGAGGGAGAACTTTGGGATGTTCTTCCCACTGTTGAACAGAAGGAAGGAGAATCAATCCCTGGGCAGAAACCCAGGAATTGGCCACCTCTGGAGCAGGGAGGACTAAGCCCTCCCTGGGCAGTGCAGGCCTGAACCCCCTTCCAGGGGAAATTCCTGGCCCACCCGGAGCTGGGCCCAGCCTGAGGCCGTTCCCTCTGCTCCTGTCCCTGTTCCTGGAGAAGGACAATGGCCCTCCTGGCAGGAGAGAGCCAGGGAATGTGGCTCTTTGAACAGAAGGACAATGGCAGAAACCCTTCCCAGGGAATTGGCCCCTCCCAGCTCCTGGGAGCAGAAGGATAATGGCAGAAAGCCCCTGCCCAGGGAATTCTCCAGCCCCTTCCCAGCTCCATTCCCCTCCCTGCTCCAGTCCTTCCTGGTCTCTCTTGGAGCAGAAGGACAATGCCCCAGAAAGCAGGGACACCCGGCTTGGGTTCTGAGGAGCACCAGGGGCAGGGGCAGGGTGGCAGCACAGCAGTGACAGTGCCCTGCCAGCACTGCTGAGGGACGCAGGGACATGGAAGCACAGCCATGCTCTGAGCACCGTGCTCACACCCTGCAGTCATTCCCAGGGGAGAGCAGAAGGAATGGGAAGGGCAGACAGGGAATTGGCTCTGGAGCAGAAGGACAATGGCAGAAACAGGGAATGTGGCCCTGGAGGAGAAGGACAATGGCAGAAACAGGGAATGTGGCTCTGGAGCAGAAGGACAATGGCAGAAACAGGGAATTGGCTCTGGAGCAGAAGGACAGTGACAGAAACAGGGAATGTGGCTCTGGAGCAGAAGGACAGTGACAGAAACAGGGAATGTGGCTCTGGAGCAGAAGGACAATGGCAGAAACAGGGAATGTGGCCCTGGAGCAGAAGGACAATGGCAGAAACAGGGAATTGGCTCTGGAGCAGAAGGACAGTGACAGAAACAGGGAATGTGGCCCTGGAGGAGAAGGACAATGACAGAAACAGGGAATTGGCTCTGGAGCAGCTGCAGGAGCTTTGGGAAGGAGCCTCTCCAGCCCCAGCACGTGCAGGGAGACTCGGCCTCCCGAGATCTGAGAGCCATTAATCGTGTGGAATTAAGGCAGTTAATCAAGTGTCAGGAACTGACAAAAGATTGTCCCTGAGGCTTTTCTACCTGCAGCCTCTTTGGAAAGCGATGGTTCCAGCTTTCCACTCGGCTGCCCCGCGGGCAGAGCCCAAGGTCAGCCCTGGTCCTGCTGAGCCCGTGCCCTGCTGGGGGCACCCGGGGCCAGAGGGACCCCAGCGGGTGCTGCTCACACCAATCCCCTCCCTGGAAGCTGAAGGAATTCCCAGTGGATCCATTTCCCATGCACCGTGAGCTGTGGGCAGGGATGTGCAGCTCGAGGCTCTGCTCTCGCTCCCCCAGTTCATGCTGGAGCACTAATTCAGCTCATCTTTTCTCATTACATAATTTATGTCATTAATTTCGAATTGAATTGCTCCAGATGCTGATGCTGCCCTCCCAGCTGGCACCTGCTCTCTTCCTGCCCAGCCTGAGCAGGGGTCAGAGCCCCAGCCCAGGGCTGCTCCCTGCGGGATGAGTGCTCCAGGGCAGGTCCCACACGGACAGAGAGGGGCCTGAGGCCACCCTGGCACAGCATTCCCAGCCCACAGCCCTCGGGCAAGTGTGGGACAGGAGCCTGGGGCCGTGTCCTGTCACAGACATCTTTGATGGAAAATCCTTTCCTTAGGGTTTTCCCTCCTGAGAAGCTGAGAGGCCTCAGGAACAAAATGCAAACAATGGTTATCTGCTGCTGTGGGATGCAACAGGTGCATCTGGGATTGGTCTCATGGGGTTGTTTCTAATTAATGGCCAATCACAGTCAGATGACTTGGACAGAGAGTCCGAGCCACAAACCTTTGTTATCATTCCTTCTTTTTCTATTCTTAGCCAGCCTTCTGATGAAACCTTTTCTTCTATTCTTTTAGTATCGTTTTAATGTAATATATATCATAAAATAATAAATCAGCCTACTGAAACATGGAGTCAGGTCCTCGTCTCTTCCCTCACCCTTGGACCCCTGTGAACACGGTCACAGTGTCCCAGCTGTGCAGGCCCAGCGCAGAGCTCCTGGAGGCTGGGATGAAGGCATTCCTGGAAACAGGGACCTGGTGACATCCTCGGGATGTCACTGTCACCCCAGTGCACACAGGGCTGGTGTGGAGAGCTCCCCGTGCAGATCCCTGGGGTTTGTGGGCACCGTGGGCAGTGCAGCCTGGGGACAGGGACACAGGGAAGGGACAGGGGACTTGAGGTGGGCATTGGAGACTTTGAGAGGCCACGGGCACAGGGAATGGCTTCTCAGTGCCAGAGGGCAGGGATGGGTGGGAGATTGGGAATTGGGAATTCCTGGCTGGGCTGGAATGGCCAGAGCAGCTGTGGCTGCCCCTGGGTCCCTGGCAGTGCCCAAGGCCAGGCTGGACACTGGGGCACCCTGGGACAGTGGGAGGTGACCGTGCTCACAGGGGTCCGATGATGAGGGAAGAGACGAGGATCTGACTCCATGTGTCAGAAGGCTGATTTATTATTTTATTATATATATTATATTAAAACTATACTAAAAAAATAGAAGAAAGAATTTCATCAGAAGGCTGGCTAAGAATAGAAAGAATGATAAATGATAACAAAGGTTTGTGGCTCAGACAGAATCCGAGCCAGCTGACTGTGATTGGCCATTAATTAGAAACAACCCCATGAGACCAATCCCAGATGCACCTGTTGCATCCCACAGCAGCAGATAACCATTGTTTGCATTTTGTTCCTGAGGCCTCTCAGCTTCTCAGGAGGAAAAATCGTAAAGATTTTTCAGAAAATATCATAGTTACAGTGGGAGGTGTCCCTGCCATTTCCTCCTTCCCGAAGGAGCCAAGAGCAGCCGCTCTGTGTCCAGTCCCAGGATCAGGGTTATTCCCTCCTCATTCCCGTGTGGATCAGGGCTCGGGATTGTTTTCCCCTCGCAGTTCCGCTGTGGCAGTGCCGGCAGCCCCGTTCCAGGCGCAGATCCAGGGAGGGCTGATCCCGGGGGAGGCAGATCCCGTCCCTGTCTCCTGTCATTGCCAGCAGCAGCAGCAGGTGGCGAGCCCGGCCCGGATTTCATCCCCGCTCCCGGCCGCAGGAATTCCCCGGAGCAGCAGCGCGGCAGCCCTGGCGCTGCTCCTGGGATGGTGTGCCTGCCCCGGCCGATGGGACACGAGGGACAGCTCCTGCTGTGCTCCCGATCCAGGTCTTTGCCCTGAACAGGCCGCCCAGCCTTTCCCACCTCGGCAGCGAACATTCCAGAGCTGTCCCGCCAGGGCCTGGCAGCAGAGCCCACTGAAGCCAGCCCGGGCAGTGAATGCTCTCCCTGTGAGTGCGGAGGGCCCAAAAGTCTGGGGCTGGGCTTGGAATCCACAGAATCCAAGAGTTTGGGTTGGGAGAGACCCTAAATCCCCCCCAGTGCCAGCCCTGCCATGGCAGGGACACCTCCCACTGTCCCAGGGTGCCCCAGTGTCCAGCCTGGCCTTGGGCACTGCCAGGGATCCAGGGGCAGCCACAGCCGCTCTGGGAATTCTGTGCCAGGGCCTGCCCACCCTGCCAGGAACAATTCCTTCCCCATCTCCCACCTCAATTTCCCCTCTGTCAGGTTGAAGCCATCCCCCTCCTGTCCCTCCATCTCCCGTCCAAAATCCCTCTCCAGGTTCTTTACAGGCACTGGAAGGATGAATTGCCAGGCAGCCCTTGGAGCTTTCAGCTGCATTAAACCTCTCCAAGATACAAATTGCTGCTTTTCATATATTTTTTTATCAGTCTGTGGAGAATAAATTAGCTCAGGTAGGAGATGTGGCTACAGGGAAGATGAAGAGGTCAGGGACTGTCCCTTCAGGCCTCTGGCACCTGCTCACAGCCCTCCTTGACCTCAGGGAAGAAAGAAGCTGGTTAAAATTGGAGTTACTCAGTTTAACTGAGATAAATAACCACACACAGCACGAGGAGCCTCTCTTGGACAAATTGATTTGAATTAAGTTGCGGGAATAACTTGTATTTTTCTGTGGTTACTTCAGTGGGGAAATGGAAAACATTTTTTCTTGCAGAACGTGGCAAGGGATGAGCTCAACACTTCCTGGGAAAACCTGAGCAATGGGGACCTTTGGATAAGGCTGGAAGTGCTGCCAGGGAATTAGGTCATGCTTGGCCAACACTCCCGGGGATGCACAGGGGGGATTGTGGGGCGAATGTGCAGGAGCAGGAGCTGGGCTGGGGATCCCTGGGGGTCCCTTCCCACCCAGGATATTCCAGGATTTGGGTTGGAATTCTCTCCCTGGAGTTCTGTGCATCCCCCTCAGGATATTCCAGATTTAGAGCATGATTTGGGTTGGAATTCTCTCCCCTGGAGTTCTGTGCATCCCTCTCAGGATATTCCAGGTTTAAGAGCAGGATTTGGGTTGGAATTCTCTCCCTTGGAGTTCTGTGCATCCCCCTCAGGATATTCCAGGGTTAGAGCAGGATTTGGGTTGTAATTCTCTCCCTGGTGTTCTGTGCATCCCCCTCAGGATATTCCAGAGTTAGGAGCAGGATTTGGGTTGGAATTCTCTCCCTTGGTGTTCTGTGCATCCCTCTCAGGATATTCCAGGATTTGGGTTGGAATTCTCTCCCTTGGTGTTCTGTGCATCCCTCTCAGGATATTCCAGGTTTAAGAGCAGGATTTGGGTTGGAATTCTCTCCCCTGGAGTTCTGTGCATCCCTCTCAGGATATTCCAGGGTTGGGAGCAGGATTTGGGTTGGAATTTTCTCCTCTGATGTTCTGTGCATCCCTCTCAGGATATTCCAGGATTTGGGTTGGAATTCTCTCCTCTGATGTTCTGTGCATCCCCCTCAGGATATTCCAGGGTTAGAGCAGGATTTGGGTTGGAATTCTCTCCCCTGGAGTTCTGTGCACCCCCCTCAGGATATTCCAGGGTTAGAGCAGGATTTGGGTTGTAATTCTCTCCCTGGTGTTCTGTGCATCCCCCTCAGGATATTCCGGTTTAAGAGCAGGATTTGGGTTGGAATTCTCTCCCCTGGAGTTCTGTGCATCCCCCTCAGGATATTCCAGGATTGGGAGCAGGATTTGGGTTGGAATTCTCTCCCTGGTGTTCTGTGCATCCCTCTCAGGATATTCCAGGATTGGGAGCAGGATTTGGGTTGGAATTCTCTCCCTGGTGTTCTGTGCATCCCTCTCAGGATATTCCGGGTTAGGAGTAGGATTTGGGTTGGAATTCTCTCCCTGGAGTTCTGTGCATCCCCCTCAGGATATTTCAGGTTTAAGAGCAGGATTTGGGTTGGAATTCTCTCCCCTGGTGTTCTGTTGGGGTCTCCCCTCTCGTTGGGGTTCCACGGGATCCCTTCCTGTGGGAGGCACTGGGGTGGGCTGGGGATGGAGCACAGGAGGGGTGAGACCTTGGCAGGAATTGGGGTGGCTGTGCCGAGACACCAGAGTGAGATCCACGATGGAATGTGTTCCGGAGGGCTGGATCTGGGCTTGGAATGAGCCTTTCCAAGGAGTGCTGTCCCTGACTGGCACTGGGAATGCTTCCCCTGCTCCCAGCACAACTCTGGAATCCCTGCTCCATGCACCAAACACCCGAGGTCCTCTGGGAGAGCACTGGTGCTTCCCAAGAGGAACAGAGATGCCCTGACTTCTGTCCAGAGAATCATCCTGTGAGGAGCAGCTGAGAGTCCCTGGGCATCCTGGTGGGATGTCCCTGCCGGGGGGACACACAGGGCACTGGGACAAGGGGACAACGCCACGGCCCTGCTGCTCTGGGACCCTCTGGGGGTGCTGAGGGGGGCAGGGGGTGCCCAGAGAGCAGCGGGGCACGGAGAGCACACGGCTGGTGTGGCTCCACCGGGGTGAAATGCATTTTCTGGCTGCTTGCTATCTCTGAGGGCAGCCTGAGTGAGCCCAGGATTGGTTGTGGAGTTAAACCCTCCTTGTTTCCAGCACACAGTGCTGCCTCTCCCTGCTGTGGCTCCGTGGGGAAGGGAGGCGAGTGTTGGGGAAGATGAAACAGGAAAGCCTTATAAATGTGATTGCCTGGCAAAAGATTGTGAGAATATGGAAACTGTAAGTGAGATTGAAATGAAAGCAAGCTCTGAGATCCCTCAGTTACTGAACAACTGGAAAACAATGGCATGGCCAGCTGAAGGTGATCCCTTTTGATGGAACAACACCCTCTGCTTGCAGACAGGCCCAAGGGGCAGAGCAGACCCTGCAGCTTGGCAGGAGGGGCCCAAAGAGGAGTTTGTAGGGTTTGAAATGTAACACAGTGTGGGAATGTAATTATTCTTATAGGCTGTATGGAAATGCTGTAGGATTTGTATCTTGGACTGGATTGGTTAGTGAGAATCAGAATATTCAGCACAGAGGAAGATTTATGGTATTGGAACGGGAACTTCACTCACTTAGCTCTTACCTCTTGCCTTTTACGCTCTTACCCCTTTTACTCTCACACTTTTCCTCTCTTGCCCTCTTACACTCTCCCCCTCTCTCCTCTCAGCCCTGCTCTGAGCTGTGTTTGGCAGCTCCCAGCAGGGCCCTGCACCCAGGCCCTTTGCAGTGAACCCCAAATCCCAGCCCTGGCTGCAGAGATCTCTGCTCTTCATCCATCCCGACCATCCTACCCCTGACACTCCTGCAGGTGAGGCTGCCCAGCTCCTCGCTGCCTCACCTCCCTCTGCCAGCCCCGAGAACAGAGCAGCAGGGGTAATGGCCTGAGGAGCCGTTTGGAGGGATTTGAAATCCCTGCTGCACATGAGCCTGCAGTGTCCCCACTCCATTAATATTCCAGGGAGAGGAATGTAACAGAGCCATCTCGTGATTACTCTGCTGATTACGGGGCATCATTACCCATCCCTGTCGCAGCTCTCCGCCAGCTCTGGGCTTTGAAGCTGCAGACAAATAATGAAGGTGCAGAGCAGAGAGCACCCTCTCTCTCCTCTCCCCAGGTAAAACACCCTCTGTGATTTATTACCTCCCCTTAAGAAAATCAGGACATAAATTACCGAGCGTTGCCAAATCTTTCAGCTCCCATGGACAAGGCTATTTGCTAAAATAGTCTGTTGGAAGGTCTTTTTGATGCTGCCAAACATCCTAACAGAATTTACCTGGAAACAGGAGTTCTTGATGAGTTTCATTATTAATCTATAGAAAGGAGTGGCTTTTCTTGCTCAGAGGATGTGTCTGAAATGGAAAACACAATTCAGAGCTCCCAGCTGCAGCCACCATCCCACCTTCATTGGGCTGAGAGGGTTCTGTTACAGCCCTGGTTCCTCCTGCCTTGATTTAGGAGGGATCTGACCGCAGGATTTATGGAGAGATCTGTGCCTGGGTCTGGTGTCATTCTGCAGGACAGGCAGAGAAAAGTGAGATAACTGAAAATAAACCTGGGGCAGAGCTGGCAGGGACATCCTCACCCCTCGTGTGCACAGAGCCTGGAGCTGGACATGGCACTCCAGGAGCTGTCCTTGGGATCTCCCAGCTCTCCTGGGCCCCTTCACCCCCCAGGGACATATTGTCATCAGTTCAGCCCACGAAAAGGCTAAAGTTATTTCCTTCTGGAGCCGACAGTTGTGTCTCCACTGCTTATCTTGCTCTCTCCTCTGAGGGTCTGGAACTCCACGTTTTCCCATGGTCCTGGGTCCAAGGCTGCATCATCCATGAGTTTTCTTCCTGCTCTGAGAACAGGTCCAGCTCAGCATCTCCCCTGCTCATTTCAGCAATCACCTGCAGCAAGAAATCCTCTTTATACACCCTGGAGATCCCTGAAACACCTGCACCCAGCCTGGCATCAGCCATCATCCATCCATCATCCATCACCCATCAGAGTGGCTGTCCCTGGATCCATCCATCCATCAGTGCCCCAATCCATCCATCCATCCATCCCAGATCCCATCCATCCATCCATCCATCCATCCATCCATCCATCCATCCATCCATCCATCCCCCATCCATCCATCCATCCATCCATCCATCACCCATCCATCCATCCATCCATCCATCCATCCATCCATCCATCCCATCCATCCATCCATCCATCCCATCCGTCCATCCGTCCATCCATCCATCCATCCGTCCATCCATCCATCCATCCATCCATCCATCCATCCATCCATCCATCCATCCATCCATCCATCCATCATCCATCCATCCATCATCCATCCATCCATCCATCATCCCATCCATCCATCCATCCATCCATCCATCCATCCTCCATCCATCCATCCATCCATCCATCCATCCATCCATCCATCCATCCATCATCCATCATCCATCCATCCATCCATCCATCATCCATCCATCAGTCCATCCATCCATCCATCCATCCATCCATCATCCATCTATCATCCATCATCCATCCATCCATCCATCCATCATCCATCCATCAGTCCATCCATCCATCCATCCATCCATCCATCCATCCATCCATCATCCATCATCCATCATCCATCCATCCATCCATCCATCCATCAGTCCATCCATCCATCCATCCATCCATCCATCCATCCATCCATCCATCCATCCATCATCCATCCATCCATCCATCCATCATCCATCATCCATCCATCCATCCATCAGTCCATCAGTCCATCCATCCATCCATCCATCCATCCATCCATCCATCCATCCATCCATCCATCCATCCATCCATCATCCATCCATCCATCATCCATCCATCATCCATCCATCCATCCATCCATCCATCCATCCATCCATCCATCCATCATCCATCCATCATCCATCCATCATCCATCCATCCATCCATCCATCCATCCATCATCCATCCATCATCCATCCATCCATCCATCCATCCATCCATCCATCCATCCATCCATCCATCATCCATCCATCCATCCATCCATCCATCCATCCATCCATCCATCCATCCATCCATCCATCCATCCATCATCCATCCATCCATCCATCCATCCATCCATCCATCCATCCATCCATCCATCCATCCATCCATCCATCCATCCATCCATCCATCCATCCATCCATCCATCCATCCATCCATCCATCCATCCATCATCCATCCATCCATCCATCCATCCATCCATCCATCCATCCATCCATCCATCCATCCATCCATCCATCCATCTATCCATCCATCATCCATCCCATCTCCCCCAGCCCACTCCCAGCAGTTTAAGTTGGGCTGAGCTTTGCCCAGCCAGGCCTGGACAATCCCTGAAGCAGGAAGGATGGCAGAGGGTGGAGAGGGAGAGGCCCACGGTGCCGTGGGGGAGATGGGATGAGCTGAGAGGAGTTGTCAGCCGGGGTTCGGGGGTCACAGCAGTGATTTATTTTTAATTTGCGTGCCTGACAGCCGGGATTTCATTCGTGGCTCCGCAGGCCACACCAAGCAGGAGGTGTCAGCTGATGTGTCACATCCCATCAGAGCAGAGCTGCCTGCGCTGCGCTCACAGACACCTTGCAGTGACTCCCTGCGTGCTCCAGCTGGGAGGAGGGAGAGCCCTGGAGCAGCCTGTCCTGCTCTGGGAGTGCAGCAGGATGGATCTGTCCCCCCTGTCACACCCAGCAGAGCCTGCCAGGCCTCAGCACCTGAGAGAGCCCAAACCCAGCCTGGCTGCAAAGCTGGGACCAGTTACACCCAACCCACGGCCCAGAGGAGCCACTAAATCCATCCAGCACCCATGGCCTGGATTTATTGATGGAATTAATGGCACAGAATGAAATTAATGCTGGAGCTGGGCCAGGGGAGGTTTAGGGCTGGATATCAGGAAAGGTTCTTCCCCAGAGGGTGCTGGCACTGCCCAGGCTGCCCAGGGAATGGGCACGGCCCCGAGGCTGCCAGAGCTCCAGGAGCTGCCAGGGATGCCCAGGGTGGGATTGTTGGGGGGTCTGGGCAGGGATGGGGTTGGGATGATCCCTGTGGGTCCCTCCAGCTCAGGATATTCCATGTTTTTATGACAGCTGCTCTGACCCTGTCCTGCTGCCAGCTGGCAGTGGAAGCTCAGTGGGAAGGAGAAGCTCAATTCCCCTCCGTGTGTCTTTTCCTGCTGGGCTGCTGTGATGCCTTCAGACCTGTTTGCATCAGTTTTAATCACAGAGTTCCAGGTGGATTTGGATTGAAAGGACCTTAATTCCTATCCATCCCACCCCTGCCATGGCAGGGATACCTCCCACTGTCCCAGGCTGCTCCAAGCCCCAATATCCAGCCTGGCCTTGGACATTCCAGGGATCCAGGGGCAGCCACATCCCCTTTTTGCCTTCCCCATCTCCCCAGGCTGTGCTTGTGCAGCAGGTCCTGCTCTGTGCATTACTTGGCTCTTCCCACCATAAACTGCAATCATTTTTTCCCATCTGTTTTCCAGTTGTCAGAAACCCTTTGAATCCTCAGCCTGGCTGCCCCAGCTGCTCAGAGACCAGCCCGGGTCAGTCTGGGCTGTGCCCGCGGTGCTTTTCCTTGCCCAGGCTGCTCAGGGGAAAGGCTGACAGTGCCAGGGCCAGGGAGATGCAGGGGCACCCTCAGCTGTCCCCTGGCCACGGGCAGCTGCTCTCTGCCTGGCACGTTCTGGCTCCCTACCTCCGCTTTGTTTTATCCCTGTTGCCCTGCCTCGCTCGGAAATGTCACGCCAAAGAGCCTCAGAAGCATTATTAAAGTCAAAATAAATGACATTTACTGTCTCCTGCTTTCCAAAAGCCTGTTAGGCAGTCACAGGAGGAAATGAGGGGTTTTTAAACCCTGCCTGCCTGATCCTTTCCCTTTTATTACCACGTCTCTTCCAAGGATAAATCCCCTCTGAGTTTTGCTGGGATAAATAACTGCTAAGTCAATGTAATTGTTGTCTGCAGCGCTGGGCACGGGGCCCTGCAGGCCCAGGGTGAGCTCTGCTCCCTGACACAAACCCTCCTCACCAAGGGGGACCAGGGCAGCGCTGCTGGGCACTGGGAGCCTCCCCTGTCGGGATCTCTCGCTGCTCACAGAGACCCCAAGAAAAGCTGGAAATTCTCTTTTCCCAGCCCAGCATGTGAGGAAGGAGTCAGGGCTCTTCATTTCTCGGTCTCAAGGTTGTTTATGGTTTCTTATCTGTAAAAAATTTTCTCCTGCCCTGCCGAGGTCCATCCAGCAGGACAGACAGAGGCCACTCTGCCTGCCCCAGGGTGGTGTTATGTCTTGATACTAAAAACTACGTGTACAATATTTACCATAACTTTCCAATACCCATCACCTGTGTTAGACAGTGAGCTTCTACTCTAAACCAATCCCAAAGTGCCACCATCACAGCAGAAGATGGAGGCCAAGAAGAAGAAGGAGAAAGGCAGGACATGTCCAGATCCCTCCATCTTGCCCCCTGAACCTCCATACCAAAACCCCCAAAATCTACTTTTCCACCCTGTGATAGCTTCACTAGTATTCTACTTAAACTGTCGTGGCCTGCTGATCTTCATCTAAGGTTGGTGATTTGCTCCACGGGTCACAATCAAACCCACAGGGGCATCCTGGGCTCTGTGCCAGGGTCTCTGAGCCCCCTGGCAGGGGCTGGGCTGCTCAGGACGGACAGAGGGATGCCCTGGGTCCTGGCACCCCCTGAGTCCCTGGAGGGGATCCCTGAGGGCTCAGGGCCAGGCACAGCCCTGTCCTCATCACCAGTGCCAGCTCCAAAAGCCTTTGGGCTCCTTAGGATCATGGAACTGTTTGGGGTTGGAAAAGCCCTGCAAGAATGAGTCCAAGGCCACACTGACCGTGTCCCCAGGTGCCACATGCACAGGGCTTTGAAATCCTGCAGGGATGGGCGCTGCAAACCTCCCTGGGCAGCTGTGCCAAGGGCTGGACAGCCCTTTCCAGGAGGGAATTTTCCCAAAATCCAACCTGAACCCCCCCTGGCACAGCCTGAGGCCATTTCCCCTTGTCCTGTCCCTGACCCTCCTGGCAGGAGCTGTGCAGAGCCACAAGGGCCCCTGAGCCTCCTTTGCTCCAGGTGAGCCCTGCCCAGCTCCTCAGGGATTCTGCAGCCCCTGCCCAGCTCCTCAGGGATTCTGCAGCCCCTGCCCAGCTCCTCAGGGATTCTGCAGCCCCTGCCCAGCTCCTCAGGGATTCTGCAGCCCCTGCCCAGCTCCTCAGGGATTCTGCAGCCCCTGCCCAGCTCCTCAGGGATTCTCAGCCCCTGCCCAGCCCCTCAGGATTCTGCAGCCCCTGCCCAGCTCCTCAGGGATTCTGCAGCCCCTGCCCAGCTCCTCAGGGATTCTGCAGCCCCTGCCCAGCTCCTCAGGGATTCTCCAGCCCCTGCCCAGCTCCTCAGGGATTCTGCAGCCCCTGCCCAGCTCCCTCAGGGATTCTGCAGCCCCTGCCCAGCTCCTCAGGGATTCTGCAGCCCCTGCCCAGCTCCTCAGGGATTCTGCAGCCCCTGCCCAGCTCCTCAGGGATTCTGCAGCCCCTTCCCAGCTCCTCAGGGATTCTCCAGCCCTTCCCAGCTCCCTCAGCCTCTCCAGCCCCTTCCCAGCTCCTGTCCCTTCCCTGGGAAATGGGAATTTCCCCAGGACACACAGATGACCTGGCCAATGGGCTCTGCCCTTCCAGCTCCACTTCCCACCTGAGCAGACACAGGGAATAAAGAGGTTTGGATTTAGGGTTCCAGCACCACTTCCCATCTGAGCAGACACAAGAAATAAAGAATTTTGGGTTTGAGATTGCAGCACCACTTCCCACCTGAGCAGACACAAGGAATAAAGAGGTTTGGGGTTCCAGCACCACTTCCCACCTGAGCACACACAATCAAAGAGGTTTATACACACAATAAACAGGTTTATACACACAATAAAGAGGAATAAATAAGTTTGGGTTTGGGGCTCCAGCTCCTTCCCAGCAGTTGCTGCGTGTGCTAAGAGCAGCCCAAGGATTGCAGTCCTGGCAGAGTTTCCTTGGATGTGATTTCCCAAAAGCTTTTAGCTCTACCCTGGGAGTTTGTCTCTAATTGCAGAAATAACAAAATGCCTTTGAGCGTATTTATTCACTGGAGTTTGATTTTAGTTACTCATTATAACAGTGTTAATAGCAGCCTGAAGGGAAGGAGCAGGATTGCATTTGAGCAAGAGAGAGCCAAAGATGAGTTGGTTTAAATTTTTGCTTAATGGACCATTCTGTCCTCAGAACAGTTTGTCTTTCCTGCCATTTTTATTTCCCCTTTTGCCACTTGATGTCTCAAACCCAGAAATAAAAGGCAACAGAGTTATCTAATACCACAAGTGTCAGATCTCATAACTTGGTGAAAATCAGTCCTTCAGGGAAATTGAATTTATTGCCAGTTGAAATATGAATGCTTTTATTTGCTCTGGAATGTGAGCCTGCCTTTGTTAGCAAGGCTGACCCGTTCTCACTGTAGCCAGAGGTTGATTTTGGCTGCCCACAAATTGTTCAGGGATGGAAGGGAGAGAAGAGACTGGTGGGAGAGTCAGGACAAGGAAACTGATGATGGAATTGCTGGTTTTGCCAGAAACAACTCTCAGATCCCCCAGCCCCTGACTCCTGCACGTTTTTGGGGTTTCAGTTCTGCAGCTCCTGGTCCCAGCCCTCATTCCTGGTCCATGGAGTTTATCCTGGGCAGGGATAAAACCCAGGAGTGTTGCAGTAGGCGCCCTGCTTTGCTTCTTGGGAAAGAAAAACGCAAAATCCTTTAGAGCAATTTGTCCTTTTCCACGAGCTGCTGTTTGGAGGGGAGCAAAGACTTTGGTCACTGGTTTTGGGGTGTTTCCAGGAGACAGGAGCAGTTTCCCATCCCAGAACCCCAGACTCACAGGGATGGTTCAGCCCTTCCTGAACCATCCTGAACACCATTTTTGGGGTGTTTCCAGGAGACAGGAGCAGTTTCCCAATCCCAGACTCAGAGGGATGGTCCAGCCCTTCCTGAACCATCCTGAACACCATTTTTGGGGTGTTTCCAGGAGACAGGAGCAGTTTCCCAATCCCAGACTCACAGGGATGGTTCAGCCCTTCCTGGGGCAAAGTTGGCTTAGGCCAGGCTGGCTCTGAGCCCTCCCTGGTGGGGCTCTGTCCCCTGAGCTGGGATGCAAAGCTTTGGCATGAGGGGAACTGCCTGAGGATGTTCCTTTGGGAATTTTTAATGGATCCAGACATCTCAGAGTCCTGCTGCCCCCCATGAGCCTGGCTTGCTTAGGACAGCACCAAGCCAAGGCTTCTCCCACTCCTCTGGGCTGGAATTTAAACCCGGGCACTGTTTGCTTGGTGAGTTATGATGGATAAAACGGGGCTATTCATCTTCCTGCGAGGCTTCAGGGGTTATTTATACCTTCAGAATTTGTCAGAGAGAAATTTCCGAGTCAAACAAACATGTAATTTATTCGTGGCAGCGCACAGAGTCTGAAGAGTTTAATTTCTGTGGAGATGGAAGATGCAAGGAGCCCCATTTGTCAGGGCAGACAGCAGAAGTGATGCCAGGCTGGACTGGAGATCCTTGGAGCATCATCCTCAGCTGGTTCAGGGCTTTTGGCTCCCAGGGAACTGCTGCTGGCTCCTTGTCTTGGTTTGGAAAGCCAGGTGTCTTCTAAGGAAGGCAGGAACCTCCCTTGAAATGGAGAATGTAAACCCTCCCCACTCCAAATTGCTTTAAATTTTAAATTAAGGGACTCTCAGGCAACAAAAATCATGGGAGCAGGAATAACAGTTCTTTATTAGGAAAGAAAATCAAAGGATAAAATAAACAATGCAGTAACCAAACCAACAGTGCCAGAGTCAGAACCCAGCCTGACACCCTGTGGGTCAGGGTGCTGGCAGCAGTGCCATTGGAATTGTGGCTCAGCCCTCCTGCAGGGTCAGGGCTGGTTCTGCTGGAGCAGGGATCCTGGACAAGGGTGCAGTCTCTGCCTCTGAAGGTCCAGGGGAAGGAGAGGCAGCTGCTGTTCCTCTGGGCAATCCAGTGCAGAAGCCATGCTGGTGTTCCAGAATCTCCAGATTCTATCCAGGCAGGAATGCTTGGCTCCTCCCCCTGGGGTCACATCTCCCAATGGGATGCTGCAGTTCTTATCAGCCATGCAGGGACATTCCATGGCTGTTATCAGCAGGTGTCCCCTCCCCAGGGAGGAGTGGGTGTGGAAGAGATAAGGCAAACTGCCCAATGACAGAGACAGCTGCCATCCACATGGTGACAGAACACATCCTGCCCGGCAGTCTGGGACACTCCTGCTGTCCCCAGGCCCTCGGAAGGGAATGGTTTTTCCATGGAATGAACTTAGAGCTGCCTTTGGAAATGGACAGCTGGATAAAGATCCCCGTTTGAAAGTGTCCCCAGCCCCAAGTGCCTCTCTGCAGTGTATTGCTTTTCCATCTGTGAGGCTGATAAAGCTCCTCCTGCAGTTTAATGCTGGGTTTCATCCTGGCTGATCAATAATAATTCCCTGCAGGACAGATGATGAATGGAGGGGTGATGGGAATTAATGAGCTGTGCCTCAGCCCACGCTGTGTTTACAGACTCTGAAAATCCCTGGCACTTGGGTGTCTCTTGGCACAGCATCCTCATCAGAATTATTCCATTTCCAGCTCTTCCTCCACCCAAAAATGCAGCTGCAAGTCCAGCCCTGAGCTGAGAAACCTCCTCCTAACTGCTCCAAAAGGCTCTTGGAGCATCACAGCCACAAGGGCTGAACTCAGCACAGCAATCTCCAGCTTTTCATTTTAGCTCTGGGCTTCTCTGAGTTTAAATCTGCAAATTTTGGGTGTAAAACTCAATTTTCTTGGGTAGGAGACCCCACCAGCATGTTCCTCCACAGGGGTGGATGACACACCAAAGCTCTTAAAAGTAGGAATTTCATAATGAAATAGCTTGATAAACCTAATAAAAATAAATAAATAGCTCCCAATTCTGGGAGCTCTTCACCCTTGTGTCCTCCTGCTGAGAAGGGTTGGAAGCAGCTCCACTTGATGCCATCACTGCTGCTCCAGGAATGATCCCAAGGAACCTCTGGAGATGGGGATGGGGTTGTGTTTAACCAAATAATCAACTCCTGTGGTCACATCTTGGTGCTTTCTTGATGCTTGAAGATTTTCTGTGCCCTGCAAAAACTGTCCTGAAGGTGTTCTGGGACTGGGTGAGTCTTGGCAAAAGTTCTGTGGATCTTCAGGGACCTGACATCACTCCTAAGAGACTCTGGGACCTCCTCCTCCTCCTCTGCAGGGTCAGGCTGGGATAAATCCTCCTCCCATGGATAAATCACTGAGCCTGAGGATGGCTTCAGACATCATTCCTTGGTTACATGGAGACATGGGGTTTTTATAAAGCAGGGGGACAGACAGCAGGGCAGGATAAAGATGAACAGCCTGATGATTTTTTGTCTTTCAAGTGGTCATTTTTCACATCAGGTGAGGCAAAACTGGGCTTGAGTGACATTTCTCTAATGCAATTAATTATTTATGGTTTTCTGCGCGCAGCAATCAAGAGGAGCGGTGCTGAAATGGGATTTATATCTCAATTGATTTTTGAAGAGAGGCCTGAAGTGAGCGCAGGGTCTGTGCCAACCCCGGCTGGGTCTGCCTGGGCTTTAGACAGGGACACACCTGGCCAGGAGCTCCAGCGCAGGTGGGAGCTGCTCCTTCCCTGCCTCTGAAGGCAAAAATGGTCATAAAATCCAGGCTGGTTTGGGTGGGAAGGGACTTCAGAGTTCATCCCCCATCCCATTCCATGGCAGGGACACCTCCCACTGTCCCAGGGTGCCCAGTGTCCAGCCTGGCCTTGGGCACTGCCAGGGATCCAGGGGCAGCCACAGCTGCTCTGGCCATTCCAGCCCAGCCAGGAATTCCCAATTCCCAATCTCCCACCCATCCCTGCCCTCTGGCACTGGGAGCCATTCCCTGGCTCCTGTCCCTCCATCCCTTGTCCCCAGTCCCTCTGCAGCTCTCCTGGAGCCCCTTCAGGCCCTGCCAGGGGCTCTGAGCTCTGCCTGGAGCCTTCTCCTCTCCAGGGGAGCATTCCCAGCTCTCCCAGCAGAGCTGCTCCATCCCTTGGCTCACTCTGGTCAGATCCCACCTGGAATTCTGCATCCATCCACCCTCTAATATCTGTAAGTGTTCCGAGGCCTGCTTGCCCTTGGAAGTTGTCTGTCTCCATCTTTCCTGTGGGATCCTTCAGGCACTGTCACCCCAAAGCTTCTCCTCTCCAGGGGAACGTTCCCAGCTCTCCCAGCAGAGCTGCTCCATCCCTCTGCTCATCCTGGTGCCTCCTCCTCAGAGCTCCACATCCTTCCTGTGCTGGGGGACCACAAATTAATTCCAAAATAATCAAGGCCTTGCCAGGGTAAACTTCCATGTCCATAGTTAGGTTTGGATGGGGCATTTGTCCTCTTGCATATCCGGAGCTGGGAAAATGAAATTCCTCCTTACAGGTGACATTTCCTGCTCCTTTGGTTGTGTTTTCAACCCCCTGACTGCAAGGACTTCTCTGCTTGAGGAGCTGCTGCCCGGATAGCAGCAGAACAAAAGGGAGAAAAACCAACTTTTTTTTTTTGCCATCTTTTTATTCTTCATGTTCTCCGTTTGTATTTTAATTACAGAGTTTCCAGACACAGGAGGGAATTTGCATTTGATGGTTTGGATGTTAACGATGGTGTTGTGTCTGCCGTAATGAAATGTTTCCCATATGCTGGCTCCAGTGGAAGTGCTCTCCCTGGAGATCCCCAGATGAGCTCAGCTTCCAGGTGCCACAAGGAGTTTGTGTGCTCAGCCCTCACAGGACAAACACAGACTTTTAATTTCATATCCGTGCTTGGCAATGCCTCTGATTTCCATGGGATAAAGCCAAGGAATAAATCTGAATGGATGGAACAGGTTCTGTTCTGGGGGGGACTGAGCCCAAGAATTCCAGGGGGCAGAACTCCTGCCCTGGGCAGTGCCCAGCCCTGAGCAGAGCCCAGAGAGGGGCTGGAGGCTCCTCCCTGGGACATTCCAGAGCCACAGTTCTGCCCCCTCAGTGTGGGAAGGTGTTGAGATGCTGGAGTGTGTCCAGAGGAGGCAACAAGGCTGGAGAGGGGCTGGGAACACAAACCCTGTGAGTGTCACAGACATCTTTCATGAAAAATCCTTTCCTTAGGGTTTTTCCTCCTGAGAAGCTGAGAGGCCTCAGGAACAAAATGCAAACAATGGTTATCTGCTGCTGTGAGATGCAACAGGTGCATCTGGGATTGGGCCATGTTAAATGTTTTTAATTAATGGCCAATCACAGCCCAGCTGTCTGGACTGTCTGGGTTAGTCACAAGCCTTTGTTATCATTCCTTTTCTATTCTTAGCTAGCCTTCTGATGAAATTCTTTCTTCTATCATTTTAGTATAGTTTTAATATAATATATATCATAAAATAATAAATCAGCCTTCTGAAACATGGAGTCAGATCCTCATCTCTTCCCTCATCCTGGGACCCCTGTGAGCACCAGCACATTCCCCCTCTATGATTCCAAGACCTGTGCCCCCCTCAGCAATGGACTACCACAGAACCTTGAGTTAACCAGGACTTTGAGATGTCCCCAATGTGACGGGCAGGTTCCTCCAGCCAGACTACAGGGAGCTTTGTCTCTACGTTTGGTAGCTACATCCCCTCTTTCTTTCTCTTTCTCTTTTTCTCTCCCTGAATCCCTCTATCACGCTTGCTGTGGCCATTCAATAAATGGCATTTGTTCTGATTGATGCTGCAATCCCCTTTCTGGGTTGGTTTTTGCACTCTGAGATCAGTCAATGAACCATCACCACTCCCGTGGGTTGTGACATAGTTGTGACACAGGTCCCTGTGCTGATAATCACTGTTGTCACTGCCAGGGCCCCTGGAGGATCCCAACAACTGAAGCTGGGCAATCACTGCATTTTAAACTGAACGAAAAAAGGATCCACACAGGGAGAAAAGTTATGAATGTGATCACAGGATTCATTTCAGGAAAAGCTCCTGGCACTGTGCTCTGAGGAGGGATTGATGCCTCCAACAGGAGCCAGAGCTGAATTGTTGGGAAGTCAGGGGGGATTCCATGGCCTGGAGTTCAGGAGGAAAGGCTGGGAAAGCTGGGAATGCTCCCCTGGAGAGGAGAAGGCTCCAAGGAGAGCTCACAGCCCTTTGAGGATCTAAAAGGGGCTCCAGGAGAGGTGGAGAGGGACTGGGGACAAGGATGGAGGGACAGGAGCCAGGGAATGGCTTCAAATTACCAGAAAGGAGGTTGAAATTGGATATTGGGAAGGATTCCTGGCTGGGAGGGAGGTGAGGCCTGGCCCAGGTTCCCAGAGAAGCTGGATCCCTGTGGATGCCACCTGAGGGATCAGCACAGAGTGGCTGTGGACCTGACAAAACCCATCTCAGGCTTTTACAATTATTTTCTTTAAAAGAAATTCTGCTCTCAGGATTTATCCTGTGTCACGTGGAGCCACCTAATGCCACGAGATTGAGTTTAATTATCACCCTGCTAAATTGCAGCAAAGCTGAGGAGTGTCTGCTCCCGTCTCCTCTCAGCACTGGCTCTGCCATGGATTTGTGTGAGAGCAGGAGAGGAAAGCTGGGAATTGCTGCTTTTATGTGCACGTAGCTTAAGTGAACCCAAAATTAAAATGATGAGCATATCATGGCTTCCAATTAATGGCCTTAGCAGCTGAAATGACACTTTTGTAAGTGAGTTAAATATCATCTGGGCTCCTTCTGCCTCTGCCCTCGGCAGCCTGGTATTTTCCATCGTCTCTCAGACAGTGATTCCTGCAGCATTTAATGGGGCTGGAAGCAAAAGCACAATAAAATTCGAGACAGGAAAAGCTGAGAAGTGAGGAGGGGGGTAATGGGAGGGGATAATGGGTGCCTAATGCTGTTAAACACCTCCCGCTTCACGCTGGCAGCTCCCTTGCTTTTGCCAAGGGAAAGTTTTAAGTGTTTGCAGGTCCTGACTGCTGGAAGCTCTCCCTGGAGACGATCCCCCTGCTGTGCTGGTGTGGGAATCTGGGAGCAGCTGGGGATGGGGTTTAGGGACCCTTCTGAGCTGCTTTTTTTGTTTTAAATGGGCACAGGCTGCTCTGTTCTGCTGGGGCTGCCTTGGGAAGGGGAAACAGGAGGAGAGTGCTGGAGCCTGGGTGTCCCAGGCTGCTGGGAGGGGACAGGGAGAGCCTCACACCTGGCTCTGGGGAGCCTGCACCAGGTGCAGCCCACCCCCAGCATTATTATCGTCTGTTATGGGATCCCAGACTGGTCTGGGGTTGGAAAGGACCTTAAATCCCACCTTGTTCCAGCCTCCTGCCATGGGCAGGCATTCTCCAATTCTCAGTGTGATCCGAAGAAACACCTTGAGCCCAAAGTGTCCCAATCCAGCATTTCTCCAGTTCTCAATGAGATCCAAAGAAACCCCTTGGGCCCAATGTGTCCCAATCCAGCATTTCTCTAATTCTCAGTGAGATCCAAAGAAACCCCTTGGGCCCAATGTGTCCCAATCCAGCATTTTCCAATTCTCAGTGTGATCAAAAGAAACATCTTGGGCCCAAAGTGTTCCAATCCAGCATTTCTCCAGTTCTCAGCATTGTCAAATTAAACCCCCTGGGCCCAAAGAGTCCCAATCCAGCATTTCTCCAATTCTCAAGGTTATCAGAAGAAGCACCTTGAGCCCAGTGTCCCAATCCAGCATTTCTCTAATTCTCAGTGTGATCAAAAGAAACCCCTTGGGCCCAAATTGCCCCAATCCAGCATTTCTCCAGTTCTCAGTGTTGTCAAAAGAAAGATCTTGATCCCAAACTGCCCCAGTCCAGCACCAGGCTGTGTTTCCCCTGTGCCACCCGGCTGTGCCCCCCTGCCTGCCATGCCCAGGGGTGCCCTGTCCCAGGTGACCCAGCTGGGAGTGGCACAAGGACTCTGCCAGCCCAGGGGCATTCCCCATGTCAGGAACTCTGTCCAGAGCCAGAGCCAGAGCCAGGGGCTGATCACCACTTCAGAGAGCCAGGGGGTGACTGATCATGGAACTCACCCAACATTGGAGCCCAAAGCTTTTCCTGGCTTTCCTGCCCCTGGGAGAGGCAGGAGCTGAGTCCATGCCAGGCTCCAGAACCCCAGGAGCAGCCCCTGGCAGGAATCCCAGCCCTGGGATAAGGAAATTGGGATCCTGCTTGGGGTGAGAAGGCACCTGGTTGGTGTCTCTGGCCTCTTCTGGGGCTGCCAAGGGATTTCCAAGGGCTGGAGGGACAGGAGCCAGGGAATGGCTCCCAGTGCCAGAGGGCAGGGATGGGTGGGAGATTGGGAATTGGGAATTCCTGGCTGGGCTGGAATGGCCAGAGCAGCTGTGGCTGCCCCTGGATCCCTGGCAGTGCCCAAGGCCAGGTTGGACATTGGGGCACCCTGGGACAGTGGGAGGTGTCCCTGCCATGGCAGGGTGTTGGGAAGGATGAAAGTTTGACAAGAAAGTCTCACAGATGTGTGTGCTTGGCAGAAAGATTTTTGAATGCAGAGTCTGAAGAAGGAATAGAGATGGAAGCAAGTTTTGATATAGAAGAAAAGAATTGCTGAGCCAGCCTCACTGGATAACCAAGGAGGCAAAGGGTGTGTTAGTGAGAAGGGGGTTTTATGGCTTAGAGCAAAGGACAAACCCACCCCAAACAAGAAGATGTTTCTACCAAGCAGAAAGAGAGCACAGGCAAACAAGGCAGCAAATGTGGCAAGTAGAAAAAAGGTCTCAGAATTTTCCACTGCAGGAAAACTGAGAAACAACTTCTAGCTGAAACTGCAATGCACTGACTGTTAGTGACTGGAGAGCAGTGCCATGGATATGGTAATTACAGTAGTTATGGTGGGCTGTAGGTAAAAGTTAAGGTATAGATTGGCTCTGCTGTGTGAAGATGCTCAGCACAGAAAAGTCTATAATGCACTGTAACCTAAACTAAGGGTGTCCAGGGCTGCCTGCAGCTGGAGCTGACAGCTGTGGGCACAGCTCTGTCACCCACGGCCCTGGGCTGCTGTGGCACCTTGGATACAATAAACTGCATTTGGAGAGCCCCTGGAGCCCTGGATCCCTCATTCAGGCTCTCACAGTGGCGCCCAACGTGGGGCACCATTGCTCAGAGCCTGAATGAGGGATGGGGGACTCCAGGGCTGCCTGCAGCTGGAGCTGACAGCTGTGGGCACAGCTCTGTCACCCACAGCTCTGGGCTGCTGTGGCACCTTGGATCCAATAAACTGCATTTGGAGAGCCCTGGAGTCCTGCATCCCTCATTCAGGGTCTCACAGTGGCGCCCAACGTGGGGCACCATTACTCAGAGCCTGAATGAGGGATGGGGGACTCCAGGGCTGCCTGCAGCTGGAGCTGACAGCTGTGGGCACAGCTCTGTCACCCACGGCCCTGGGCTGCTGTGGCACCTTGGATACAATAAACTGCATTTGGAGAGCCCCTGGAGTCCTGGATCCCTCATGGGGTGGCACTGGGTGGGATTTAAGGTCCTTTCCCACCCAAACCTTCCTGGGATTCTGGGATTAAACCCACTGCAATTCCCGAGGGTGCAAATGGGGCAAGCTGGGATCCAGAAGAGCTCCTGGGGCAGTTTGAGCCGGGCTGAGCAGCTGAAGCTTTGCTGAGCTGGGTCTCACAGATCCTGCCTTGTGCAGAATTGCACTGCTCTAAAGCTGACTGATAAACACTTAAAAATAGTTTAGAACCTTCCAGCTCGTTTGCCATCAGCTCCATTTTGTGACAAATGTAAAGAAATCTACCCAAGCCTTCCGTGGTTTGGTCAGGTGCTTGGAAGGGAAAGTTAAATAAAAAGGGAAAGCAAGGAGCCTCATTTGCAGCTCGTTTGCAAGGAGCGGGATCTAATTAAGCACTTTAGGGGCGGGACACTGAGGTGTGAAGTTTATTGAGTGCTTGGTTAACTATTCAATTAGTCTGGGTGTTTTGCGAGCTGGTATAATTCTAATTCATGGCAGGATCAATGGCTTGATTTAGAAGAAAATATAACATAAAACTCTAATTCCGAGAGCAGTGGAAGCTAAGTAATTACCACAAATTGATTTTGTTACCATAATCATTACCAATATTCTTCTAATCACGTAAATACTGCTGGAGAGCTCTGAGGAGACTTCAGGATTTGCCATTAAAATCAGCTTTGCTGCCTCAGATTATTATTTGAAGTGGTAATTGATAAGGTTAGTTAAAATTGGCTTAAATATCAAAGGTTGATTCCTTCGGAAACACCAACCTGGTGTTCCATGGGCAGCTCCCACTGCCCCAGGGTGCTGCAGCCTGGCTTTGGACACTTCCAGGGATCAGCTGCTGCTCAGGGCATGGATGAGGAAAAATGTACCTGGGATAAGAGGAGGAAATTCCTTCCTGGGAGTCAGGAATCATCCCCAGGTGCTGGGAGAGCTCATCTGCATGTTTCCAGCTGGGGAAACTGAGGCATGAGGCATGCCAAGGCCTTGGAACAGGGCTCTGGCCAGGCTGGGATCCAGTGCCTGCTCCCTTTTTCCAGCTGCTCTTCCCTGGCTCTGCCAGATCCCTGTCACCTTCCTGCCCTGCCAGGTAGGGAGGATAAATCCACCACACCAGCCTAGAGAGGGATCTGGGCAAGGAACTGCCAGAGCTGAGGGGTTTCTTTAAAGAAAAAACCTCAATGATTTTGCTGGCTTTTTTTTTTCCTTTTTTTTTCCTCCAGGAGAAGATTGAAATGAAGGGCAGGAGAGATTTGGGAAATAATCCCCTTCTCCACGGCAGCTGTTCTGATGCTTCCCGTGCCATGACAAATCAGTGAGGATTACAAACCCTGTCACTGGTGTAAAACGTCCTGCCAGCATTGGATTCACCCCTCCAGCTTAGCTGGGGCAGGGCGATGAGCCTGATGGACGCCCCTGGCGCTGTCTGTGCCCTCCCTCAGGCAGGGAGGGCCCCTGGAGCCACCGGCCCTTGCCAGGCACCTCACGGAGCTGGAGCTGTCTGCAGGTGGAGCTCAGGGCGATCCCAGCTCCTGAGTGGCACAAAAAGCTTTGTCCTGGCACAGGGAACTGTGACGGTGCTCACAGGGGTCCGAGGATGAGGGAAGAGACGAGGATCTGACTCCATGTTTCAGAAGGCTGGTTTATTATTTTTAGATATATATTACATTAAAACTGATACTAAAATAATAGAAGAAAGGATTTCATCAGAAGGCTGGCTAAGAATAAACCAGGAAAGAATGATAACAAAGGCTTCTGTCTTAGACAGAGAGTCCAAGCCAGCTGGGCTGTGATTGGCCATTAATTAAAAACATTTAACATGGCCCAATCCCAGATGCACCTGTTGCATCCCACAGCAGCAGATAACCATTGTTTGCATTTTGTTCCTGAGGCCTCTCAGCTTCTCAGGAGGAAAATTCTAAGGAAAGGATTTTCCATAAAAGATGTCTGTGATAGGGAGCACCGAGGAATAAACGTGGATGCAGGAGGAGAGCAGGAGATGGGAGATCAGGGAAGGATCCTCCCTCAGAGGGTGGAATCAGCACTGGAATAACTCCCCAGGGAATGGGCATGACCCCTGCCAGAGCTCCAGGGGGGTTTGGACAGCACTGCCAGGGATGCCCAGGGTGGGGTTGTTTGGGGTCAGGGCAGGGATGGGGCTGGGATGATCCCTGTGGGTCCCTCCAGCCCAGGATATTCTGGGACTCTGTGATTGCCTCGCTCAGGGGAGGAAATCTGAGTGGATTTCCAAAGCATTCATTGCTGTTGGTTTCTGGAGCTGTAAAATGGTTCCATCAGCTCTGAATTGTTCTTGTTCCGTTTCTGTGGAGTTCCTCCTTCCCTGGGAGGGTGGGAGGCCCTGGCACAGAATTGCCAGAGCAGCTGTGGCTGCCCCTGCATCCCTGGCAGTGCCCAAGGCCAGGCTGGACACTGGGGCACCCTGGGGCAGTGGGAGGTGTCCCTGCCATGGCAGGGGTGGCTCTGGGTGGGATTTCAGGTCCCTTCTGGGAATTCACCCAGGCTCAGATGGCCCCTGTCTGTCAGGGCAGGAGGGAGCAGATGCAGAATTCCCAGTACCCCTGTGTTGGGAATTCTCCCTCTGCTCCTCCCAGATAAAATGAGCTCAGAGCTCAGCAAAGCCGAGAGCTGCCACTGAGACCAGGACCTGTCAGACGGGGCAGTTTTAGCTTCATACCTGGATTAAATCTGATGGAATATTTGTTTTTGCCACGGATCCTGCATTCCCGAGGGCTGGAATCCAAGGTGAACCAGCTGCTTTCCAGACTCTTCTCCTGCAGGTCAGGAGCAGAGCAGTGACTGTGCTCTGCTCAAACCAGGCTTTGATCCCCCCTCAGCCCCGTGATTGGGCCGACATTTCCCAGGGTGGGAGGGGATGGAGAGGTTCCTGATGGACTCCTGGTAGGACAAGATGAGAACACTGAAATGCCTGGTGAGGAAGAGCCTGACAGCAGTCCTGGGGAAGAAGGAGCCAGCAGAGCTGGGAATGATTGGCCGTCATATTTTCATATTCATATTTTCTGGAAAAATCCCTTTGCCCAGGATTTTTCCCCTGGGAAGCTGAGAAGCCTCAGAGAAAAGGAAAACAATTCTTATCTCATTTGCTTCTCCTGTGTTTTGCTCCTTTGGAATGTGCATTTCAGAATCCAGCAGGAAGGAGCCTGGAGCCGTGCTGGAGCAGCCCTGGGTCTCTGATGTGTGCCCTGTCAGCCCAGGGCAATCCCTGCCATTGCAGCCCTCACAAAATGGCAGCATTGATAATTGAGCTAAATTAGCCAGCGCTCCTCATTATTGCTCCTTGTCTCTCCGAAGGATCTTGCCTCACCTTTCCTTAGTGCTGGTGGGCTCAGGGAGGGGCTGGCCTCGGGTGGGTTTTGGGCTGGCCTCGGGTGGGTTTTGGCCACGTGAAGATGTGCAGATTGTGGAACATTTACTTTGTGTGATTGGCTTTTTGATTTGTGCTAACAGAGAGCAACAAAACCGCTCTGTGCTGGCCCAGCCTGGGAAATGTGGAGTTTATTGGTGTTTCTCTGAGTGCAGACTGACCTGGTTGTGTCCATCCTTGCAGGTGCTGCTGCAGGAATTCTGTGTCAGAGGAATGCCCCGGACTCAGCTTCCTGATTTCTCACATCCAACAGGGAGGGGTGTTCCTGTTTAGCCAGAGCCCAAATCCTTTTTCTTCAACTCAATTCAAATCTCAAAAGACTGAAGGTACCTTCTGTGGCATCCTTGGAACTGCAAGGCCCTCCTGGCTTCCTTGGCCTGTGGGGTTTGGGGTGGAGGAATCCCAAAGGGTTGTGGAATATCCTAAAACCTGCACGAGGCTCTCCTTCCTCTGGGGGTTTCTCCTTTGTCCAGGAATTTCTGGGAGGGACACAGGAGCTCAGCTCTTGTGCTCAGTGTCCTTACCTGGTTCTTGGTGTCCAAAAATGTTTCCAAACCCTGAGTAACTTTCCAACTGCTCTTCAGCAGCTTCAAATCCTTTAAATCAATTCTCCAAAAGCGTCTGATAGCCCAGACTGTTGGTGCTGATGGATCAAAGTGTGGGATTTGAGTGTTTGAGCCCCACAGCTGCTCCTGCAGCAGGCCCTGATGTTCACAGCATCCCAAACACAAACAGAGCCACAAGGTTTATTTCCATAATCCAAATGACAGTGAAATGTCCCTCTCCAGCCCAAATTTCCCTATTTTATTAGGGGATTTCTGGGTGGGAAGTTCATTGTTCCCCATTTCTGTGCCATCCCTCCTTGGGACAGCGCCTCTGCCCTGCCCAGTTCCTCCTGGCCTTTTTGGCTGCACTTCCCTTCTGCAGCAAATTCCCTGCCGTGGCTTGGTTTGTTCCACCAGCTTTGCACTCCTGAGAGCTCTGGGAATGCTCATGAAATCCCACTGGAGGCCAGAGCAGCTCCAGAGCTGGCGCTGAGGGTGGGAGTCTCGGGGCAGAGCTGCACCCACAGCTCTGGGCTCCTCTTCCTTCCATGGGCCTTCAAAAGCCTTGGAAATGAATCCTTGCCCTGTGTTTGGGAGAGGGGAAGGGTTCTCTCCTCCCTGCCCCGTGCTGGGCTGGCTGCTCCTGGTTTCTGCTGCTGGACCCCCTTGGGGTCGTGGCATGGGAACCTCTCCCTGCTTGGCAGCTCCATGGTGAGATTGGCCCCATGGCTCCAGCTGGGCACAAATAATTGGGAATTCCTGGCTGGGCTGGAATGGCCAGAGCAGCTGTGGCTGCCCCTGCATCCCTGGCAGTGCCCAAGGCCAGGTTGGACATTGGGGCACCCTGGGACAGTGGGAGGTGTCCCTGTCATGGCAGGGGTGGCACTGGGTGGGATTTGAGGTCCCTTCCCACCCAAACCATTCCAGGCTTCTGGGATTTTTGGATGCAGCTTTAGCTCTGTCAGGTTTTTCAGGATGTGTGGCCATCAGGTTCCTTTGGCTGATGAGATGAGGAGCAGCTGGACACCAAAGAGCAAATCCATGGATCTCTGTGCTGCTGGAAGGAAACACTGTAAAGGGAGGGCAATAACCTCTGTGGGGGAAATCAACCTCCTCTGATCCTGAGAATGCCTCTCTTGTTTTCCTTTGAGCTCCACAAAACCAGAGGAACTGTCACTGCTGCACTTAGTACTCTTTTTCTAGATCTGTGACATGAATTAATGCTGACACATGTGGCTTTGGAATTTTGCTTTTTCCAGTCACAGAACATGCAAACAGTGAGTTGTGGCCTCTGCCTGTGATTTCAATGACTGATTAAAAAAAAAATCCTTGCAAAGGATTGCCTGGGAAGATGCAGTCCTGACTTCAGAGACATCAAACAGGAAACATTGTTCTCTTTAATGGAGGAACACTTTATTCTGACCCTTGTGGCTTTGTCACTGTTTTAGGGCTTTTTAATTGAAAAATAAATATATTCTGTCTCTGCACTGAAATGTTCCCCTCGCTTTCCTGGGAAGTTTTTCTTCTTCACACATCTTTCTGAGGAATCTGACAGCTGAAGATTTTTGGAAGCAAATCCAAACCCTTGTGCTCTCTTGCTGGCAATAACCTCCTGAAGAGCTGGGAACAGTAGGAGGCGGAATTAATAATTCCCTTCCATCCTGCCCTCCCGAGGGGAGGCGAGGGAGCTGGGCCACATTGTTTTAGTCCTTGCCTTCAGTGGTTCACCATCAAAGCAGAACCTCAGAGAACTTTCCCCACACTGTTCAGCATTAATTGGTTTCTGGTCTGCCATGAGGAGTGGAGGGAGCAGATGAGATCCTGGGAAATGGCTGGCAATAAATCCTGCTCCTCAGAGGGCTGGAGAGCGGCGGTGATGTGTTCCCCTCCTGTGAGCTCCCTGTTCCTTCCCTCCCAGGATGGGGATACAATTTCCAGCCTTCTTGGCTTGCCCAGGAGCCCCTCAGCCCATCTGGGTGGTGGCTTCTTGTTTTTGGGAGCTTGGATTCCTCTCGGTCAAGGCAAAGCTCCTGGAATAAGGGTTTCGGCGTTTCCCTGTTGTTCAGCAGCAGCACCGAGGAGCTGAGGTTGTTGGAGTAGCTCAGGGCAGTGTTGCAGCTTCTCCTGAGATGTTTCCTCCAGCAAGGGGCTGATTCCATGTTTCTTGCAGAGGGTGAGTCCAGGAGCCCTTCATCCCTCAGAATCATCAAGGTTGGAAGAGACCTCCAAGATCATTTGGTCCAACCATTACACCAGCACCACCAGAGCCACCCCCGAGCCACATCCCCAGGTGCCACATCCAGGTGCCCCTTGAACACTTCTGGAGTGGAACAAGATGGGCTTTAGGGTCCCTTCCCAGACCATTCCATGATTTCATGGGGAAATTCCTGCTGTGCCCACCCTGAGCTGCCCTGGCCCAGCCTGAGGCCGTTCCCTCTGCTCCTGTCCCTGTTCCCTGGGATAAGATCCCAAATCCCCCCGGCTGTGCCCTCCTGGCAGGAGCTGTGCAGAGCCACAAGGTCCTCATTGGTGGGATGATGGCCCCAGGGAGGGACCCCAGCCCCATCCTATAGTAAATGCAGGCAACCCCAACTCTGTGAAGAATCATGGAATCAATCATGGAATCAATCACAGAACAGCTGGGGCTGGAGCACCCTGGGACAGCGGAAGGTGTCCCTGCCCATGGCAGGGGTGGCACTGCATGGGCTGTACGGTCCCTTCCCCGCAAACCATTCCAGGATTCTGGGGTTCTCTTGGATGATCCTGCTGTTGAAGGGGCTGCCCAGGGAGGTTTGGAGTGCCCATCCCTGGAGGTGCCCCAGGAATTCCTGGAGGTGGCGCTCAGAGCTCTGGGCTGGGGACAGGGTGGGCTGTGGCAGTCACATTCTCTGAAAAATCCCTTTGCCCAGGATTGTTCTCCTGGGAAGCTGAGAAGCCTCAGAGAAAAAGGAAAACAATTCTGATCTCATTTGCTTCTCCTGTGTTGTGCTCATGTGGAATGTGTTTGGAGATTGTTTACCCACAGGAGATTGTTGCATTGCTTTTATGTGAATTGTTTTGACTTAATGACCAATCAGGGCCAAGCTGTGTTGGGACTCTGGAAAGAGTCAGGAGTTTTCATTATTATCTTTTTATCCTTCTGTTTGTATCCTTTCTGTATTCTTTAGTATAGTTTAGTATAGTATTTTTAATATAATACAGTATCATAAAATAATAAATTAGTCTTCTGAGAACATGGAGTCAGATTCATCATTTTCTTCCTGCCATGGGGCACCCTGCAAATACAAGAGAGGGCATCGGGCACAGCTGGGACTCTGATCTTGGAGGGCTTGTCCAACCTCAGAAAATCTGGGATTCTGTCATTTCATGCCAGAGCAGCAGTTTGATGGTTACATCCTTTCTAATGGGCTGAAAATGCTGCTTTGGAAAAAAACAAGTGAAAAGTCAGGAGCATGCAGAGGGCAGACACAGCACTCCTCTCTGGGATTCCTGGTGGGAATACCCCACCTTTGGCTGGGTTTTATTTAAATTAGGAATTTCTTTCCCACATTTCCATTTCCCAGCCACAGGGGTGACTGAGGGATTGTGTTTGATCTGCTGTCAGTGTGCAGGTGCAGCAGGCAGGACTCCCTTCCATGGAGCTGAAACAGCAAATTCCCTTTCTGAAGGGAGCAGCCACCTCTAGAAAAACCATGCACACTCTGCTCAGAGAATATTTGTAAGGATTTACAATATTTTCTGTCAGGAAATGCGTATTTTGGGGTTCATTAGGAAGTTAAAACCCAGGTGTTGCTGCTGTCATGGGTAAGTGAAGGGTACTGGAGAGCTTCTGGAAGAACTTTTTGAAATCCAGCATTCATCTGTAGTCTGCTGTTGGCTACCTGGAAATATGGAAGTGGGATGGAACCCCCTCTGGCAAAGCACGGCTTGGCTGGATCTGCTTTCACAGGGAGTGAGCTGTTATCCAAAGCTTCATCCAGGAGGATTTTGGTGAGATCAGGAGCCATCCATCATGGAGAGGTGGGAAATGAGCCCTGGATATGCAGACAGGATCTGTACTGAGCACAATTCCTGCCAAAGCCGTGCAGTGAATCCAACTGACCGGTTTTTCAGGAACTGGGAAAAGCATCATCCAAAGCTGGCTTGCACAGGAGTCAGGAGGTGCTGAGGTGTGGCATTCACATTCTCTGGAAAAATCCTTTTGCCCAGGATTTTCCTCTGGGAAGCTGAGGAGCCTCAGAGAAAAGGAACACAATTCTTATCTCATTTGCTTCTCCTGTGTTGTGCTCATGTGTGGAATGTGTTTGGAGATTGTTCACCCACAGGTGATTGTTCCATTGCATTCTGCTGGGAGTTGTTTTCACTCTTTGGCCAATCAGGGCCAAGCTGTGTCAGGGCTCTGGAAAGAGTCAGGAGTTTTCATTGTTATCTTTTTAGCCTTCTGTAAATCTCCTTTCTGTGTTCTTTAGTATAGTTTAGTATTTAATATAACATAGTATAATAAAACAATAAATGAGCCTTCTGAGGACATGGAGTCAGATTTATCATTCCTCTCTTTGTCAGGGCATCCCTGCAAATACAATTCTGAGGGCTCCTGTGCTCAGCAGCTCCATCAGATCCATGGATGGCTCTCCCTTGGTTTCCATTTCCCAACTTTTCTATTGTCTATAAGCTGCTGAAGTTTCATCTTGTGTTAATTTTCTGCACATCTCCACTGCCATGAAATAAACAAGGCAGATTTTGGAAATTGTTGCTTCAGCTGCTATGATTTTTAAGCTCCCAGTTTTGTCCAGTGAACAGATCCTTCATTATCTCAGGACGATGGAAATGCTCTGCAAATCCTGGTGCTGCAGGGGTTATTCCTGGGAATAATGCACAGCCCTGTCTCCTGGGAGGATGCTGAGATTCCCAAGGGTGGCTAAAGGCTCATCTTTCCCACTAAAAGATGCAGATTTATGGTTTATTTTTGGAAGCCTGACTCTGGAGCTGCTTCCAAGGCTCCCTGGAAGTGGCTCCTGGCTTCCCTCATGCCCTGCCCTGTGGTTGTGTGAGGGAAAATCATCCAGGTGTGTTGGGAAATCCATGGGACAGATCTCTGTTCCCAGAATTAAACATTGCAGTGCCCAAGGCCAGGCTGGATGGAGCTTGGAGCAGCCTGGGGCAGTGGGAGGTGTCCCTGCCATGGCAGGGCTGGCACTGGGTGGGCTTTGAGGTCCCTTCCAACCCTGTTGGAATCTGAAATGCAGGGAAGTCTCAGAACTCTGGGCCTGTGAGCCAAAGCTTGGAGTTAAACCCAGGATTTGGTCTGAGACCTCGGGAAGGGCTCCCAAACTGAGGTATCAGAAGAGAGAATGTGGATTTATAGTTTAAAGCAGAGACACTTTAAGCTAAGTGAACTAAAGTTTAGAGTTTTAGAGTTTAAGATATAGAAATAAAAGTAGTTCCAGAGATAAACAAGGAGTTTAGAATGCAGCACTGTGGGTTTGTGTGCCATAACATGATTGGCTAAGAAAGCTCACACTGGAGCATGGGTCCATAAGATGAAATATTTAAGGATTGGGTCAAAAGCATAAATATCCTTGTTGGCAGTGTTTTATTGGTCAATAACTCCTTAAAAGGTCTTGTGGCTGAGGGTCCTGTGACCTTCTGAGCCATGCAGTGAAGATGTGAGCTGAACTCACCCTTCCTGCCTGTAGAGGATAAGAGAATAAACCAGAAATAAACCAAAACTAAACCACATCATCAAAACCAGCTCAGTGGTCCCATCTCTAACTCATTCAAAACTCCTTCAAAACCCCCCCCCACCCCAGACCATTCCAGGATTCCCTCAGAGGTGACTCTTGGGGAATCATGGAATCCTCCCACAGTCCCAGTTTGGGGTGGAAGGGGATTTCAAGCCCCTCCATTTCCAAGCCTTTGCCATGGCCAGGGCCACCTTCCCCGTCCCAGAGCTCCTCAGCCATTCCCTGCTCCAGTCCCTGCCTGCCACTGGAGCTGGGATCCCTCAGGCTGCATCCCTGCCTCCCCTGCATCTTCCGCAGAGCAACTCTTTTGTTATTCATTAAATGTCTAAATAAATAATGCACTGCCGTGCTGCTCCACAGCCTTTCTCTCCTGTTAATTTGGCTATGAAAAGTTGGAAAATTAAAAAGTTTTGCACCCTCACTGGATATTTAATCCTCTTCCCAAGCCTGTGTACAGGTTTCATACCTTAAGGCTCTGGTGCATAATTACCATGCCCTGCTCCCATCCTGGGCTTTTGTTGGAGAAGGTTCTGGATTTTATCAGAAAACACCTTCTCTAATTTTAGTATGCAAAATTCTAATTACAGTATGAATTTTTTATTTCTTAATTCTTTACAGTTTTTGTTCCCCCTCTGGGTACCGAAACATAATTAATTCTCCTTTACTTTTTTTTTTCCCTAATAGATTTATGTGTATTATCATATATATTAAATTTTCAGTCCTGTAACTTCTTTTTTTTTTTTTCAACTTTTATTGCTTCTCACATTGACAATGTTCACTTCATTAAAAACATGTAATCCCTGAGCTGTGATCAAGACATAATTGCACTTTTTTGGGGTATTATAGTAACAGAGATATTTTTTCTTCTTTTATTACTGAAACCCCTCTTACGCTTCCATGATTTTGAGTAATCCCCCAACCTGCAAGGGGATTCCAGGCTGGAATTCTGGCACCAGGGCTCAGTTTCCATGGACTGAAATGGTTGTACTCCCAGAAAACAATAAAATATTGCTTTTTGTCCTCTCAGTTCCCTTCCAGCATTCACAGAAGCCCAGAATGGTTTGGGTTGGGAGGGATTTTAGGGATTATCCACAGGCAGGGACACCTTCTATCATCCCAAGCTGTTCCAGCTCCATCCTGGCCTTGGGCACTTCCAGGGATCCAGGGGCAGCCACAGCTGCTCTGGGCAAAGAACAAATCATGGATGTGGGGATGAGTTTGTTTTAATTTCACATAAATAGATTTAATTGTTGTTTTTGGAGCACCCAGAGTGAGGATGGAATTTACTCCATGGGAATTTTGATACAAAATTAAGAAATCCTGCTGTAATCCTACAGAGCTGCTGTCAGCCCCAGTACTAATAACTCATGGCAGAATTGAAGGAACATGGAAAATGAGTGTGCAGGAAAATTAATTCCTGTTTTTGATCTATAAAACCAACTTCATCACTACCCTGACTTCCAGTGGAGCTCCTGCAGGAAGAGGTGGTCCAGCCAAACATTCCCAGCCATTTTCTTCTGAAAGGGAACAGTTGTCTGAAATAAAATCTAACGAGACTACCTGAAATTAATTTTAATTACACTTCGGATGGTGGGGTGGGAGATTCTGGAGCAGCAAACCTTCCCAAATAATTGTTGAAGAGACATCCAGAAGTTTCCAGAATGCCAAAAGTGCTCGCTCCTTTTTCTCCCTCCTTTCCCCATGGATGCTATCCTATTTTGCTGAGTCTTTAAATAAGACCAGAATGTGTCTGGAGAACAATAAAGAACACAAGGAAAAAGAGATGCTGCTCCTGCAGCACGAAGGGGGAGTGATTGCAAGCAGAAACTGTTTCTATTTTGAGGTTTTCCTCTCTTCCCCTTCCCAGTGGTGCCTGTTTGGGGTTGTTGGAGCATGGAAACAATGAAATGGGAGCGTGCTTTGTCCTTGACCTCTCCATCCTGATCCCCGGGGGATCCTGCAGCTCCAGGAGAGGCTGAAACAGCTCGGAATGGGCTGGGAGGGAAGCTGAGATCAGAGTGCAGCTCTCCCTGCCCTGCAGGAGAGCCACCCCTCCGAACAGGCTCATTAACTGCTGCAATTAACGGCTCTGGAAGCTGCTCCCCCCGTTTCCCACCTGGAGAAGGACTGGAGTGCCTGTGGCACTGCTCAGTGCACAGCTGGGTTCTGTCTGTGCATCCCAGGGACGCCTTCCAGCATCCCAGGTGGCTCCAACCTGGCCTTGGACACTGCCATGGATGGAGCAGCCCCAGCTCCTCTGGGAATTCCATCCCCCTCCCCACACTCCCAGCCAGGAATTCCTTCCCAATCTCCCACCCAAATCACCCCTTTTCCAGCCTAAAGCCATTCCCTGGCTCCTGTCCCTCCATCCCTTGTCCCCAAATCCCTGTCTGTGGAATCATTCCCCTTCCCATCTCCACAAATCTCCATCTCCACTCCCCTTCCCATTCCAGCTGAAATGAATCCCAAAGTCCTCCCAAACTTTCCCCCATTCTGCCAATCCAAAACACCACCTCATTCCCGCTTTTCTCAAAGGATCCTGATAACATTTTCCATAATAAGAAAATATCAACGTGAGGACCTGGAGCAGAGGAAATTCCCAACCATTCCCAATCCACCAGCACAGCTCAGGGATCACCAAATCACCCTCAAGCCTCCCAGTGTGAGTCCAGTGAGGACTTTCCAGGCTGAGAAAACATCCAGATTCCATTGGAATTCCTTTGGATCAGGACTTTGAGGAAATCCAATAAACCCGGAAAGGCTCATCCCACTCCAATCCAGGAACACCTCCCACTGTCCCAGCTCCAATCCCAGCCAGCCTGGCCTTGGGCACTGCCAGGGATCCAGGGGCAGCCACAGCTGCTCTGGCCATTCCAGCCCAGCCAGGAATTCCCAATTCCCAGTCTCCCACCCATCCCTGCCCTCTGGCACTGGGAGCCATTCCCTGGCTCCTGTCCCTCCATCCCTTGTCCCCAGTCCCTCTGCAGCTCTCCTGGAGCCCCTTCAGGCCCTGCCAGGGGCTCTGAGCTCTGCCTGGAGCCTTCTCCTCTCCAGGGGAGCATTCCCAGCTCTCCCAGCCCGGCTCCAGAGCAGAGACATCTCACCTAACAAAAGTCCTCACTGCATTCCAATGTGTCCCTCAGGGTCCCATCCTCTTAAAATCCAAGTTTGATCCTCCATGACCTGTAACCCCCTGTTCCTCCAAGCACATCTGGGTTATGAAATTCCCGTTGAGAATCAGCTCAGCAGCAGGTTCAGCGTGACTGGGAGCAAACAGGGATGACAGAGTTGTTTTGTACTTCTGTCGTTTCCCTGTTGGACTGGAATATCCGTGATCATTTCCACTGGTTCTCACCCCTCCCCCTTCTCAGTAAAACGACAGGAAAAAAAAAATTTAAAAATCCAGCAAACTCTGGCACTTTTCACCCTTCTGGCTGTGCTGAAGTTTCCAGCAGCCTGGCTGCTGTTCTGATCTCATTTCTGTGAAATTCCCATTGTTCCCAGAGCTGCTGCTCCTGTCGGGCTGTGCCCCTTTCGGGAGCCGCCGTCTTCATCTCTCTGTGCCCGTGTTCTGCCTCCTTTCAAAGGAATCTTCCTCTTGAAGTGCAGTTTCCTTCTTCTCCTCTGCTGGGCAAGGAAGTGGCAGCTGTGATGGGGAGGGGGAGGCTTTGCAGGCTGTGCAGATTTTCATTTTTTCATATTTTCCACGCCGGGCTCTGCAGCCGCTCCCTGCAAGGCTCAGTCCCTGCAGAGCCGACCCTGCTGCTCCTCCCGGGGCTGGGGAGCCCTTCAAACACTCCTGGGGACGAGGAGGGGATGGCTGAGGAAGCACTTCTGTGGTTTTTCTGCAGTCCATTGTTGGGGAAGATGAAACAGGAAAGCCTTGTAAATGTGATTGCCTGGCAAAAGATTGTGAGAATATGGAAACTGTAAGTGAGATTGAAATGAAAGCAAGCTCTGACATCCCTCAGTTACTGAACAACTGGAAAACAATGGCATGGCCAGCTGAAGGTGATCCCCTTTTGATGGAACAACACCCTCTGCTTGCAGACAGGCCCAAGGGGCAGAGCAGACCCTGCAGCTTGGCAGAAGGGCCCAAAGAGGAGTTTGTAGGGTTTGGAATGTAACACAGTGTGGGAATGTAATGATTCTTATAGGCTGTATGGAAATGCTGTAGGATTTGTATCTTGGACTGGATTGGTTAGTGAGAATTCGAATATTCAGCACAGAAGATTTATGGTATTGGAATGGGAACCTCGCTCTCTGACCCTTTTACTCTCTTTACTCTTTACTCTCTCATCCTCTCTCCCCCTCTCTCCTCTCATTCCTGCTCTGAGCTGTGTTTGGCAGCTCCCAGCAGGGCCCTGCACCCAGGCCCTTTGCAATAAACCCCAAGTTCCAGCCCTGGCTGCAGAGATCTCTGGTCTCTGTCCATCCCCACCCTCCTAGCCCCGTTGTTCCTACAGTCCACACCAGGATTGAGCAGGGATGAGCATTGCACAGGGGTAACCTGCAAAGCAGGGCCCTTTCTGTGCCCTCTGCCTGCTGCTCCTCCAGGAGCTGTTGGAGTCTTGATTTCATGGAATCCCTGACTGGTTTGGGTGGGAAGGGACATCACAAACCTTCCAGAGCCACCCCTGCCATGGCAGGGACACCTCCCACTGTCCCAGGGTGTCCCAGCCTGGCCTTGGGCACTGCCAGGGATCCAGGGGCAGCCACAGCTGCTCTGGCCATTCCAGCCCAGCCAGGAATTCCCAATTCCCAATCTCCCATCCATCCCTGCCCTCTGGCACTGGGAGCCATTCCCTGGCTCCTGTCCCTCCATCCCTTGTCCCCAGTCCCTCTCCAGCTCTCCTGGAGCCCCTTCAGGCCCTGCCAGGGGCTCTGAGCTCTGCCTGGAGCCTTCTCTTCCCCAAGCTGAAAATTCCCATCTCTGAGCCTACAGGAAAGATGGACAGAGATGGAAAGAGAGGATTTCCAAGGGCTGGAGGGACAGGAGCCTGAGGGCAGGGATGGGTGGGAGATTGGGAATTGGGAATTCCTGGCTGGGAGGGTGGGGAGGCACCCCACCAGGTGCCCAGAGAAGCTGCAGCTGCAGGAATGGCTGGTGCTGAAGATCAAAGGGATCCACCCCGAGCTGGCTCTGTGGAGGAAAGAGGAATTTTTACCAACTGCTGGGGTTTATGGAGTCCCCCGCAGGTGACAGCAGGGACAAGCTGTGCTGGGAGCTCCTGTGAGCCGTGGATTTCTGGGGCTGGGCAGGAAATCCACATGTTTGCTCTGAGGAACAAACATTAACGGGGAAGGGCTGGAGCTCAGCATCCTCTCTCTGAAATTCAGGGCCGTAATTCCCATTTCAGAGGGGGGTTTGGTCCTCCTCCCTTGAGGTTTGACCCCAGTGAACACTCAGTCCTTCCCACTCAGAGGGGCAGCAGGAGCTACCCCAGAGCTTCTGCCAGCCTGCTTCCATCCCAAAGGAAGATGCTGCTTGTCCCTGTGCCAGGCCACATTTGTCTCTCTGCCCACATCAAACCCCTGAACTGAGCTCTCCCCTGCACCAAAGCACTGAGAAACCTCAGCCTGAAACCTTCAGGAGGGTCTCCCGTCTCCTGAAGCTGCTGCTCCTGGTGGAGGCTGCTCTGAAGAACAGAGAGGGGAGTGCAGGAGAAGATAAAAGAGAAAAATTAAACTGTTTATGAAAGTTTCATCAAAGCCCTGTTTGTGATGCTGAAGGGAATCTTGGCTTACCTTGACACAAACTTCATTCATAAACTCAGCTTCATTATTTCTGAAAGACTTTGTCAGCAGCTTGGCAGCTCGGAGAGACAATCTCATGATTTGCTTTCTTCTGTGACTAATCCAGATACTAAATACTGGCATTTATGTGCCTCTCATCAGCCCAGATCTCTGTGCATGTCATTTCACTTGGCTTGAGTAGGGAAAAAAAAAGCAATAAATAGGAATATTAGTGCTGTAATTTCTTCCCTCTTCAGGACCTGGAGCTTCTCAGGCTTTACAGACTCTCTAAAATAGTGCTGAGAAGCTGAACAAGAAGCTTGAGATCAAACAGCTCCAGGAGAAGCTCTTGGAATGATTTGGAAAGCTGAACATGACTGGTAAGAAAATGAAACTGAGCCTGGCTTTGAGGGATGTCCTGGGAACAGGGATCCACTCTCCAGCCTTCTGCACAATTTGAAAACTCTGGGGTTATCTTTGGGTTTTTTAAGAAGTGATTTTGTTTACTCACAGGGAATAAAACTGCAGAATCTGATTCCGGTGGGAAAAAATTCTGTTTGTCCCTCAGGAATGTCAGTGGGCACAGCAGCACCTTTGATGCCACAGCTCCAGGTAAAATTCATCCATTGGATCACAGAATCCTGGAATGGTTTGGGTTGGAGGAACCCCAAATCCCACCCATTCCCATGGACACCTTCCACTGTCCCAGGCTGCTCCCAGCCCTTTCCTGTAAGAGCCTGAATGAGGGATGTGGGACTCCAGGGGCTCTCCAAATGCAGTTTATTGTATCCAAGGTGCCACAGCAGCCCAGGGCCGTGGGTGACAGAGCTGTGCCCACAGCTGTCAGCTCCAGCTGCAGGCAGCCCTGGACACCCTTAGTTTAGGTTACAGTGCATTATAGACTTTTCTGTGCTGAGCATCTTCACACAGCAGAGCCAATCTATACCTTAACTTTTACCTACAGCCCACCATAACTACTGTAATTACCATATCCATGGCACTGCTCTCCAGTCACTAACAGTCAGTGCATTGCAGTTTCAGCTAGAAGTTGTTTCTCAGTTTTCCTGCAGTGGAAAATTCTGAGACCTTTTTTCTACTTGCCACATTTGTTGCCTTGTTTGCCTGTGCTCTCTTTCTGCTTGGTAAAAACATCATCTTGTTTGGGGTGGGTTTATCCTTTGTTCTAAGCCATAAAACCCCTTCTAACTAACACACCCTTTGCCTCCTTGGTTATCCAGTGAGGCTGGCTCAGCAATTCTTTTCTTCTATATCAAAACTTGCTTCCATCTCTATTCCTTCTTCAGATTCTACATTCAAAAATCTTTCTGCCAAGCACATACACATATGTGAGACTTTCTTGTCAAACTTTCATCCTTCCCAACAATTTCCAACCTGGCCTAGGTCCCTTCCAGGGATGGGAAGCCTCATTATCCTTCATGGAAGATCTCTGGGGGTTTGCCAGGAGCTCTTGATGATCTGGTCCCTCCTTCCTGGCTGGAGGGGCTGCCCAGGGCCAGCCTGGATTTGCTGCCTGCAATTCCTGCTGCCATTCCAAGCCTGGATCAGGCAATGATTCCCAAACTATGTGCTCTGAACATTTCTTCTTCCCCAAACTTTTTATTTTCTTGCTGGAAAAAAAAAAAAAAAAAAAGGAGTTGTCAGGCCAGGCTTGTTTTGCTTTCCCAAAGCTGAAGCAAGAGGAACTCTCTCATTCTGTTTGATTAGAGTGATAAATATGGATGTGTTCCAGCCTAAATATTTTATGGGAAAAGAAGTTCTGTTCCCTTAATGCTCCCATTAGTGGCACAGCAGGCCCCCAGCCCAGGTGGGGTTTGTGCTCCTGGAATTCCTGACAGCCTTTGCTGGACCCCTGCTCCCATGGGATGGGGAAAACCAGTCCCACAGAGAAACTGGGAAAACTGGAGAGGGATTGTGAGGATGGATTTTTAGGATCCAAGTAGGTCCCTGAATTGTCATAAGCCAACAAAGTCTCTCCTTTTTCCCAAATAATGAGGGATTTGCAGTGTTCCTGGTGAAAAGCAGGGTTGAAACCTCCATTTGCTGTGTTCATTCCGCTGGGCAGGACCTTGGATCACCTCAGGTGGCTGGCACTGGGTGCCAGGAGAGAGCCAGGTGACCCAAAGGGAGCTCTCTGTGTTATCCCTGAGTGAAGAGCAGGGAAATCCTGGATTTCCAGTGAAATCCTGGACCTTGGGAGTGGAAGATGCCCAGGGAAGCCCCTGGGAGCTGGGCTGATCCCTCTGGGCTGGTGAAGAGCAGTGTTCATCTCAGAGGTGCTGTGGTGGCTTTGGGGTCACTGCTGCTGCCTGGTGTCCCTGGAGAGCCTCCCAAAGCTGCCTGAGAAGATCCCAGGCCTGGGAATTCCCATCTTGTCCCACCCAGCTGTCGGAATTCAGGGCATCCCTCTGGCTGTCCTGACTGCCAGGACCCCTCCCAGGGGCTCAGAAACCCTGGCACAGAGACCAAGACACACCTGTGACTTTGATTCTGACCCGTGGAGCAAATCACCAACCTTAGATGAAGATCTGCAAGCCACAACAGTTCAAGTAGAATGATAGTGAATTTATCACGGGGTGAAAAATAAATTTTTGGGGTTTTTAGAATGGGGCTTCAGGGGGCAAGATGGAGGGATCTGGGTGTGTCCAGCCTTTCTCCTTCTTCTTCTTGGCCTCCATCTTCTGCTGTGATGGTGGCACTTTGGGATTGGTTTAGAGTAGAAGCTCACTGTCTAACATAGGTGATGGGTGTTGGGAAGTTATTGGTAAATATTGTACAGGTAGTTTTTAGTATAAAAAGATAACACCACCCTGGGGCAGGCAGAGTGCCTCTGTCTGTCCTGCTGGATGGACCTCGGCTGGACAGGAGAGAGAATTTTATAGATAAGGAACAATAAACAACCTTGAGACTGAGAACTGAAGAGCTCCGACTCCTTTTTTGACTGCCAGGCTGGGAAAAGAGACTTTCTGACACACCTCAGGGTCACTGTGAGCAGCAGAGATGCTGAGACCCAGCCTGTGGCTGTGCCCTGGTTTCTGTGCCTGGAGAAGATCCTGGGAGTGGGAAGGGCTGGATCCCTGTGGAGCTTGGCCTGGTGGCCTGGCTTGTTCCTCGTGGATCAGTGGAAAACCCACCTTGGGAAGGAGCCATCCATGTGCTGCTGCTCCTGCAGGATGCAGGGACCAGGATCCACATCTTCCCACCACAGAGCGGGAGCGTGGTGGATTCTGTGGGCACTTCCTACTGGAGAAAACTTCTCCACTTCCTTTGTGAACAGAGCTGGGTTTTCCTTCCCTCAGAAGCATCTCCAGCAGCTCCATGGATGAGATTTGCAGCTCCAGGTGCTTCCCATAGAGAGGCCTCCACCCTCCACAGGCTTGGAGAGCCCTGGTGCCATTCCAAGCTGCACTTCCCAACAATCCAGGGAGACCTGGAAGGCAGAGCCGTGGGCTCAGTGCTGTGGGAAGCCCACAGAGGTCTCTGTCACCCCTGCTCTCAGCTCTGCACACTCTGATCCTTTGTCCCTGCAGATTTCTGCCAGAAAGGCTCATCCCAGCACAAGGAATAACAAAAAGTTGCTCCTTAAAGAAGAAAGGGTGAAACGAGATGAAAAACCTCAAAGGACCTGCCAGCACTGGGTATCTGGAAAGGAGCAAGAAACTACGAGGCGGAATCTGCTATTCAAATCTCCAAAGGTTTTCCAGGCAGAGCACATTGATCTCCTGGACAATGAGGCTCCATAATTTCCTACTTTGTGCCAGGGAAATATCCAACAAAAGCCCCAGGATTTAACAGCTGGACTTGTTGCTTGATGGTTTCAGATCTCGCCATGGGTTCAGCAGAAAAAGAGGGCTCGTTTTAAAGGATCTAAAACTGAAAGTTTCCTGTCGCCTTAGGAAACTTTTAAAAATACTTTTCACCTTCAAAGGGAACCTGAAAGTTCAATGGAAGGTTTGGGGATGACACATTAAGGATTGGCCTCAAAGTCTTTGCTTCATCAGTGGTTTTGAAGATTAACACAAAACCTGTAATGAATTAATCTGCGTACATCGGGGTTGGAGTGAATCAGGAAATTAATCTTGGAATGAATCAAAAGCCCTGTGGGTCTCTGCAAGGGCACGGATACGAAGGGTTTTGTCTCTCTCTCATCACTCCCTGGGTTTCCCAGAGCAGCTGTGGCTGCCCTGCATCCCTGGCAGTGCCCAAGGACATTGGGGCTTGGGGCAGCCTGGGACAGTGGAAAGGTGTCCCTGCCACGGCAAGGCTGGAATGGATGGGATTTAAGGTCCTTTCCTACCCAAATCAGTCTGGATTTCTGTGATTCTTTCCCCCCCTGCTCAGTTTGCTTCCTGTTACCAACACAAATCACATTAATATACTGAGTTGGAGCTGCAAATGAAAATAAGATTCCCCAAATCTGACCCTGTTTGGATTCAATAAATTGGTGTCCCTTAGGCTGATCCAACTCCTCAGAGCCAGCTCCTGCGGCCAACAGGTGCCCCTGACCAGTGGCATCGAGCTGAGGGAGCAGCTGGCAAAAGGGATGTTGGAATCACCCCTGTGGATACCCCAGGGGAAGCTGCTCTGCTCTGTTCCAGTGACATCCAACCAGTTCTACCCCTCCCGTAACTGTGAACCTGCTGCTCCTTGCTGGCAGATTTACCCTTCTCCAGAATCACAATAAAATCCATGATGTTATTATAAAGTACAACGTTTGGAGCACACTAAACAGGTGTCAGGTGCATGCTGCAGGAGTGGATTGAACAAGCATTTAATAAACCAGCTGTATTTAGAATCTGAACTAGAGAAAACCAGCAAAACTCGAGGTTTTGATCGTAATCAGTCCCACATTTTGTGAGCAGAGCACACAGACCTGCTCCCAAAACACAATTAACCCGCAGGCTGTGTTGGTATCTCAAGGTTTTCATGGAATGGGAATTTGATCAGTGGCCCCAGGTTTCTCAGGAGTGCAGATTCGTTATTGTGCAGCATTCCTGGGGTTTGCAGGGATAACGGGTGGGAAGTTTGCAGCGATTCAGGAGCAGCCCTGAGTGACCTCTCATTTAAAGCAAGTCCTGGCTGACAGGGATTTGAAATGTCAGGAATGTTGTGCTGAAATGAAGGGAAAAAACCGTGGCATTTGGGATGTTTGAGGCCATCAGCAGGTTTCTGCCTGGGGCAAGGCAGAGTGAACTTCCCAGCAGTGGGGCTGGGTCAGGATGAGCCCTGCTGGGGGATCCTGGGGACGTGGGAAGGGCCAGGCCCGGATCCTGGGAAAGCTGGAGCAGATGGGGAGCAGGACAGGGCTTGGGGCACCCTGCTCCAGGGGGAGGTGGCCTTGGAATGACCCAGGAATTAGTGATGGTGCCTGAGATGGACACATGGACATCAGGGGAGACTCAGCTCCCCCTGCCTCAGCTCCCTCTGGGATTCCATGGTGGAATCTTGTCCGCTCAGCTGTCTGTCTCTGTTGGACACACGCGTAGGATGGTTCATGGGCAGCTCACAGTTAAAGGACGAGACTGGAGTCTTCTATAGTTCGGTCTTCAGTTAGTTTATTGTTTGCTATCTCGAACGCTCACTCTGCCCAGCCAGGGTCTGACCAGCACGGCAGCCACAAGCACTCTGACCGCCCACGGAGCGGCCGTACATTCTTATATTGATAATTACGTATAAGATATTTACAATTCTCTTCCAATGCCCCACACCTATGTTGGATAGTGAACCACCACCTTGAACCAATCTAAAAGTGCCTACGTCACCCGAAAGATGGATGCCAAGAAGAAGGAGAAAGACCACGAGGCCGGGCCTGAATCCTCCATCTTGCCTCCATTAGACCCCCCTGTACCAAAATCAGGAAAGCTATATTTCTATCCTAAAAGGTGTCATCCCTCCACCATTCACACCCTGGTGACTTGCATTCCCTCACACTCAGGTCGCAAATCCCTTGATGGATCAAAATCGAGCCACCAGGAATTCCTGGCCACATTCCAGGATTTCCGAGCCCCCCAAGGGTGTTCTCAGGGACTCAGGGCATCCGATGTGGTGTTCTGAGTTCCCACAGAATCTGCTTTCAGGAAGAGACGAATTCTAATGGAATCTGAGGGGCAGATGGAAAGGAGTTTGTTTGTTTGTTTGTTTGTTTGATGCTCAAAGCAAACAGCTCCCAGTCCTGCTGGCAGCTCTGCCTGGGAGCAGGGACATCCCACCCCAGCCCTCCCACGAGGTCCCGGTGTTCTCCTGGGAGCTCAGGCTTTGTGAGATGGCGTGGAAAGGGAATTGCAAGGGAAGGGTTTCCCACCCCCTCAGTCCTCCCATCCCTGCTGGGGGGGACAGGCTCTGAGGGCGGATGGCACCAGTCCCTGCCTTTCCAGCTGCTCCTGGGGGGAGTTTGGGCCCAAAATCTGGGAATGTCACCCTTCCTCTGACTGGTGGAGTTGCAAGCTCACCAGAAAGTGGGAATTCTGCCTTTATAAAAAGAAGCTTAATTAATCATCAATCTCCTCCCTTAATGAGAGGTGCTGTTGCCATGGTCTGGACGGCTCCTGGCTATGCCTGAGGAATCATCCGGGTGGACATTCCTGCCTTTCAACCCTAATTAATGGCAGGATTTTTACAGCTGTATCAATAACCCAGCACTTCTCCATTCTTGAGTGGACTTTGAAGCTCTGGCTCTGCTGAGCAGCCGAATAAAGGGGCACAGGGAGCTGGAATTCATTAATTAATAATTAGTGATGAGCTCTGCTAAGGGGCTGAAGATCAAGGTCTACAGAAAAGATGGGAGAAAGAATCCAGGCTGTCATTTGATTTTAACCAGGAGATGAGAACAAACCCCACATCATTCCTGTGGAAAATACATCCTGAGAGAACAGAGGGCTCACCCTCAGGATCCTCCTTGGCATCAAAGTCTGGGTGAGAAGCAGCACAAGAGTCACCAAAACTGCGGGAAAAAAATCACTCTCCAGCATTTTTCATGTTAGAGAATCAAGGAATTGCTTTATTCTGGCCAGGATGTGCCACAGAAATATTTTCATGCACACATAGCTTGGGTGTGCAGAGAAAACCATTCCATGACACCCGAGTTTTACTGGATTTTTCCTAAACTTTTCCAAACCCACTAGAATCCATTGGTTTAATGTTCATTTTGTCCCAGGTTGGGGAGTTCTTAATATTTGGTTTTGTACTGGGTACAGATCTCTTTGCTTCTGATGTTAATTAGGTCCTGACTCCTGGATTTCCTTGTCAGCCTTTTCTGGTGTCTCAGGTTGGAAGATTTACCTGGGGTGTGTGTTCCATGTCCATCTGTCAGAGCTGGGGCAGTTCTGTGCTGTCCATGGGGCAGTTTTTCCTTTATCCCTCCCACAGCCAACCCTCCCTCCAGGAGATCTCTGCTGTCCATGGCCACTGAGTGTCCCTGCAGGGCTGATCCAATGCCAGCATCCCATGGGGAGATGCTCCGCCCAGGGGAGGAGCCAAGCATTCCTGCCTGGATCCAATCTGAGCCTGGCCCAGCACAGCAGCCTTTGCCCCCTGCATTGCCAGAGGAGCAGCTTTCTGCTGCCCTGCATTGCCAGAGGGAGCCCAGGCCCATCTGCAGCAGCCCTGGAGCTGCAGAGGAAAACTCCCCCCTTGTGCAGGATCCGTGCTGCAGCAGAGCCACAGCTGGCACTGCAGGAGGGCTGGGCCCCCATGGCATGGGGCTGGGCCACCCCCTGGCACACAGGGGGCAGGGCATGGGCTGACTCTGGCAGGGGTTTTATAGATAGATACATAGATTATATATATATATATATATTTGTATATATATACATTTATTTATTTATTTAAATAGTATTAAAATACTATTGCATTTGTATTTTTAATTTTCCTAATAAAGAGCAGTTATTCCTACTGCCATAGCTTTGCCTGAGAGCCCCTTAATTTCAAAATTACAGCAACTCAGAGGGAGGGGTTTTACATTTTCCATTTCAAGAGAGGTTCCTGCCTTTTTTAGCACATACCTACCTGGCTTTTCAAACCAAGCCATCCAGTGACTCCAGCTGTGCCAGGGCAGTGTCTGGGGTTGTTGGTTGGTGTTTGCTGATGGTTGTTGATGTTTTGCTGATGGTTGTTATTTTTTGGGTATCTCTTAGTTGTTATTTTTTGGGTGTCTATTCCCAGTCTGCTGAGATGGTCAGCTCATCACCACTGAATGCTGTACCATCCCTTATAATAAAAGCCCTTTAAAATTCCTTTCCCCAAGGCAAAGGCAAACCAAGCCTGACTAGAGAAAATAAAATTTAAAAAAAAAAAAATTGAACTTGAACTTGGTGTATTTTCCAACACAGGGAGCTGGGAAGGGGCTGGAGAGTGTCCAGGGCAGGGAATGGAGCTGGGAAGGGGGCTGCGGAGAAATCCCTGGCAGGGGCAGGGGCTGCAGAATCCCTGGGAAAGGGGCAGGGGCTGGAGAGGAGCTGGGAAGGGGCTGCCCCTGAGGAGCTGGAATCCCTGCAGGGGCTGCAGAATCCCTGAGGAGCTGGGCAGGGGCTGCAGAATCCCTGAGGAGGGGAGCTGGGAAGGGGCTGGGCAGGGGCTGCAGAATCCCTGAGGAGCTGGGCAGGGGCTGCAGGAGGAGCTGGGCAGAAATCCCTGAGGAGCTGGGCAGGGGCTGCAGAATCCTGGGCAGGGGCTGCAGAATCCCTGAGGAGCTGGGCAGGGGCCGCTCACCACCTGGAGCAAAGGAGGCTCAGGGGCCCTTGTGGCTCTGCACAGCTCCTGCCAGGAGGGCACAGCCAGGGGGGTCGGGATGGGATGAGAGGGAACATTTGATGTTTTCAGATTACAAACCTGGGTGGAAATGAGGTGAGAGGTGCTGAAAGGAGGGGCAGAAGGTATGGGATGGACACTGGGATGTACAGAGGGTGCTGCTGTGCAGCTCCCAGGCCTGGATTTATCTTTTCAGGAGGTTGTTAAAGCCCCACAAAAGCCAAACCAGAATCACACAGGTCCTTGTGTTCCTGATAAGAGAAATCCTTTGAGCAAATTCAATTAGGGAGCTACAAACTTTGTTTAAATTTAAATTAGCTCCTTGACAGCCAAACTAGAAATTATAAGTGAGTAGATTACAGCTTATTTTCAAGTAATAATAATTGTTTTCCTCGTCACAGGATGGGATGGATGGGTTTATGTAGTCTGGCTAAAATAACTGTGCTGTGCTCCAGGGTTTGGGATCCAGGCACCCAGGGAGAGGGCATTGGGAAGGGATTGAGGGGAGTTTGGGGGGCTTTGAGAGGCTTTGGGGGGCTTTGAGAGGCCATGGATGAGGGAACGGCTTTGAACTGGGTCAAGAGGAATATTGGGAATGGGAATTGCTGGCTGGGCTGGAATGGCCAGAGCAGCTGTGGCTGCCCCTGGATCCCTGGCAGTGCCCAAGGCCAGGCTGGACATTGGGGCACCCTGGGACAGTGGGAGGTGTCCCTGCCATGGCAGGGCTGGCACTGGGTGGGCTTTGAGGTCCCTTTAACCCAAACCATTCTGGAATTCAGTGAAAGTCGATTTAGATCTCTCTGTGCAGCAGTTCAAAGTTTTGCATTCGTGTAATCAGTGCCTTAAATTTCTGTTTGGAAGTTCACCACTGAAGAGCTCGCTTTAAAAAGCGTTTGCCTCCCGAATTTGCTCTCTCTGGCTGGCTCCTGAGTTCAGCAGCCAGATAATGACCTCCAAATTACCAACCCTCCGTGCTTTGCAGTCCATCCACTCGCTCCAAGGCAATTATTCCCTGCTCTGGACTGAGGAGGAGAAGAATTCTAATGGAAGCTGTGACCTGAGGGCAGAGGGAAAGGAGTTTGTTTATTTTCAGAGCGAAAAGCTCCCAGTCCTGCAGGCAGCCCTGCCTGGGGAGGAGGAACATCCCACCCCAGCCACCCCCCGAGCTCCTGGTGTCTCTTTGCCCCACTCCTGCTCCATTTTTTCCTTGTAAATGGAAAAAAACCCTGGCACAGGTGCCCAGAGCAGCCCCTGGATCCCTGGCAGTGCCCAAGGCCAGGTAGGACACTGGGCTGGGACACCCTGGGACAGTGGGAGGTGTCCCTGCCCATCCAGGGCTGGGATGAGGCGACCTTTAATGTCCCTTCCAACCCAAACCCTTCTGGAATTCTGTGACTGCACACAAAGCGAGTTCTACACCCCAAGGGTAACCATTGCAGTAAAAATCTAAGGTTTCATTGTGTTCATTCAACATTCAGAGAACAGGCTGCTCCCAGCCTGGCCTTGGACATTCCAGAGATCCAGGAGCAGCCAGAGTTTCTCTGGGCATTCTGTGCTCATTTTCCCCCATCCTCACAGGAAAAATGTGGTTTATTGTGCTCACACTGAATTTTGTGTCATTCAGTTTGTGCCTCTGTCCTGGCAGTGGGCAGCACTGAGAGGAGCCTGGCTCTGCCACCTCCTTTCCCCCCATCAGGAATTTATCCACAGGGGTGATAAATGTATCCCCATGGGGATAAATTCCTGCATTAAAATCCAATCCAGGCTTGCAAAGTCCCACAGCCCAGGGCAGGGAGATCCACGATGAACTCCAGAGCCCCAGAACAGCTCCTTGAGCTCCCACACCTCCCACAGACAGCATTTTGGGGGGGTTTTCTCTTTCTGCCACAAATATTTCTGATGCTGAGCCCGAGCCAGGAAAGGTTCATCTGCTGGGGCAACAGGGTGAGGGAGAAGTGGATGAACGGTGACTAAATCATGAGCAAATCTGAGAAATCACTTTCCTAATTGTCAGACTCAAGGTAAATCCTCTTTACTGGATGTGGTGAAGGGAAAATGAGCATTTAAATTCTGCACTTTGTGCTTTGGGCACATTAGGGGAATTTTTTCTGGTCACTGAAGGTCATCAGTACAATTCCATGTTTAATCCCCCTCCTGCTGGAGAGGTCAGGGAGGTGTCCAGGCTGGGATAAACTTGGTTTATTACAGCAACCTCCAGCACAAGGAAGGAAAATTTCAATTATCCAAGAATAAGAACTGGTGGATAACTGAGGAGAGCTGATCTTTAACTGGTGGCCTGAGAAAAAAAAACCAGGAATTTCACCTTGTGGAAAAGACACATTCATTGAGCTGTGCCAGGGGAAGAGATGTCAGGTTGGTTACCTGCAGGTGATAAAACAAAGGGAACAGGATTCCTGTGATGCTGCAGCGTGGATCTGCCACGGCCTGGGATTGTTAGGGAAGTTGGAGAGGTAAAATAGGGATATTGTCCCAGCTGAACACAAGGAAGGATGGAAAGGTTCAAACCCCTGAGTGTGTCAGGGCTCATTCCCTGGCTCCTGTCCCTCCATCCCTTGTCCCCAGTCCCTCCCCAGCTCTCCTGGAGCCCCTTCAGGCCCTGCCAGGGGCTCTGAGCTCTGCCTGGAGCCTTCTCTTCAATTTTTTTCAGCTCATCAGACGGACCTTTCCAAGGATCCATTGTCTCCCTTGAACCCTGGGTGTTGCCTTTGCCTCAGCAGCTGTTCTGTTCTGTTTGCCTTTCCATGAAACATTCCATGTTCCTCAGCTCCAGCCATGTTCCAGCTCCCTCACCTCAGGTGCCACAGCTGCTCTGGCCATTCCAGCCCAGCCAGGAATTCCCAATTCCCAATCTCCCACCCATCCCTGCCCTCTGCACTGGGAGCCATTCCCTGGCTCCTGTCCCTCCATCCCTTGTCCCCAGTCCCTCCAGCTCTCCTGGGCCCCTTCAGGCCCTGCCAGGATTGAGCTCTGCCTGATTCTCCTCTCAGGGGCATTCCCAGCTCTCCCAGCCTGGCTCAGAGGGGCAGCCCTGGGAGCATCCATGGCCGCCTCTGGCCTGGCTCCAACAGCTCAATTTTCCAACCTGCTGGGTCTGGTTGAGCTGATGGGGGCACATGATCGTTGGTCTGTGCCCCCTGTGCCCTGGGTTTGTCTGCAGGTGTCAGGGCAGAGTTTAATCAGTGAAGGAGGTGCTGGGGAAAGATTCCAGAGTTCCTTGAGTGCCTGCAGGGACTTTGTCCCTGAACCTCAGGGAGCAGTGGGGTTTGGACCTTGGGGTCTCTGGTGTTTGCTGGGTCCCCAGGATGAAGGAGGAACTGATGAATCTGACCCCATGTTCTTAGAAGGCTAATTTATTATTTTATTGTACCTATATTATATTTAAGAATGCTATACTAAATACTATAAACATACTATTATATATATAGTACATATATATAAAAGTACATATATATAAAATATATATATAGTATATATATACACTATATATATATAAATACTATTATATATTATATAATATTATATGTAATATATTATATATCAATAATATATTATTTCATATATAATTTATAAATATATATTCTATAATATGAATATAATATATTATATAAATTATCTATATAATACTAATTATTTTATTGCACTTATATTAAAGAATGCTATACTTAATACTAAATATACTATATATATACATATACTAATACTAAATACTATACTATATTATATTTTATAGTGCTATACTAAAACTCTGCTAAAAAATAGAAAAGGATACAGACAGAAGGTTACAAAGAATGAGCATGAAGACACGTGGCTGCTTCCAGAGCCCCAACACAGCTGGCTGTGATTGATCCTTAAGTCAAAACAATTCACATGAAACCAATCAAACAACCACCTGTTGGATAAACAACCTCAACCATACTCCAAAACAGCAAAAAACACAGGAGGAGCAAATCAGATAATTATTGTTCTCATTCTTCTCTGAGGCTTCTCAGCTTCCCAGGAGAAGAATCTTAGGCAAAAAGGATTTTTCAGAAAATATGATGGTGACGGGGTCTATTACTCATTAGGGAAGGACAAGGACTGATCCTGCTGGGGCTCAGTGCTGGACAGTGCCTCTGGAATGGCTGAATCCAGGTTTCTGTGGTGCTCAGGAGCCTTCCCAAGGGAATTCTGTGTCCAGGCAGGGCCCTGGGCAGCTCTGGCTGCTGCAGCTGAGTTTCATGACCATGGAAATCAGGTCTCACTGCTCTGGAGGGAGCCTGAGCTCAGGCCCTCAGACAAAGCCCAGCCTCCCTCCCAGTTTAGCCCCAGTGCCACTCTTGATCCCAGGCACTTGGGAAGCCCCTCTGGATGCTGCTCTCCATCAGCCCCACTCCCTCCGCTGCCTGGTCACAAAAGAAAACCATTCTTTATTTAGGAGTGGGTGTTTTATTGCTTCAAAAACGTGGAAGGAGCTGGACCCAGAGATGCTCTCACGATTCATCTCATGCTCTGCACTGGTTGAGGCCCTTGCTGTGCAGGCAGCTTTTAGTGGATCATCCCACCAATGTCTCCAGGTTTTCCAGGACTTTCCCCTCCCCAGGCAGCGCACAGGTGTGCTGGGCTGGGATTGGTGCAGATTAAGGGCAGCATTGCCTGAAATAATGAATCTCTGTGAGACAGAAGGGAGGAGTAAAAGCTGTTTGTGTGCTCTGCTCTGCGTCCAGGGAGCGGAGGACGGTTGGGTTCCTTTGCCACCTCACTCAGGTCAGGAGAGTTTTCCCAGCTGTGCTCCCAGCCAGAAGGACAGAAGGTGTTGTTTGCTGCCACCACCAAAGGCTTGGAGCTGGAGGAGGGCAGGGATGGGTGGGAGATTGGGAATTGGGAATTCCTGGCTGGGCTGGAATGGCCAGAGCAGCTGTGGCTGCCCCTGGATCCCTGGCAGTGCCCAAGGCCAGGCTGGACACTGGGGCACCCTGGGACAGTGGGAGGTGTCCCTGCCATGGCAGGGGTGGCACTGGGTGGGATTTCATGTCCCTTCCCACCCAAACCATTGCAGGATTCTGCAATTCCATGAAAGAAGAGGGTTCTGGGCTCCCTGAGGAGATTTGTGTTCAATCTGATAAACACCAGCAGTGCTGCTGTCAGTGGCACCCCTGCCAGGCACGGGGAAATGCAGGTAAGGCGCTGGAACCCAGGGCTGAGGTTCACATCCTGAGTTGTTTTATCCCAAATTCCTGGTGTTGTTCTGCCCTGTGAGGTCCTGGGACTGGCTGTAACTGACTCACAAATCAGCAGATCTGAAGCACCTCAGATTGGAGATAAAGGAATAGCTTTGATTAATGGGCATGGCTGCGGCTCAGCAGCTCAGGGCTCTGGGAGAAGGGCTCGGAAATTGTAAAATAAGAATCTTTCAGGCTCTGAATTGATTTAGATTTGGGTTGTATTAAAAGGGTCCCTAAAAGCCCACCCAGTGCCACCCTGGCCCATCCAGGGACACCTCCCGTGACCCAGGCTGCTCCCAGCCCCAGTGTCCAGCCTGGCCTTGAAAAGCTTTTGGAAGCTTTCAGTGAGTCATGGACGTTACCAGCAGCATCAATCAGTGCAGGGCTGCAAAGGAACCTAAAACTACTTGGTTTATTACAGCAACCTCCAGCACAAGGAAGGAAAATTTCAATTATCCAAGAATAAGAACTGGTGGATAACTGAGGAGAGCTGATCTTTAACTGGTGGCCTGAGAAAAAAACAGGAATTTCAGCTTGTGGAAAAGACTCATTCATTGAGCTGTGCCAGGGGAAGAGATTGGTTACCTGCAGGTGATAAAACAAAGGGAACAGGATTCCTGTGATGCTGCAGCATGGATCTGCCACGGCCTGGGATTGTTAGGGAGCTTGGAGAGGTAAAATAGGGATATGGTCCCAGCTGAACACAAGGAAGGATGAAAAGGTTCAAACCCCTGAGTGTGTCAGGGCTCATTCCCTGGCTCCTGTCCCTCCATCCCTTGTCCCCAGTCCCTTGTCCCCAGTCCCTCCACCTCAACTCTGAGCTCTCCTGGAGCCTTCTCTTCAATTTTTTCCAGCTCATCAGACGGACCTTTCCAAGGATCCATTGTCTCCCTTGCCCTATCCTGTTGCCTTTGCCTCAGCTGTTCTGTTTGCCTTTCCATGCCATTCCATGTTCCTCAGCTCCAGCCATGTTCCAGCTCCCTCACCTCAGGTGCCACATTCCCCCAGCCAGGAATTCCCAGCCCAATCTCCCACCCATCCCCAGGGGCCTCTGGCCTGGGAGCCATTCCTGGCTCCTGTCCTCCATCCCTTGTCCCCAGTCCCTCTCCAGCCTCCTGGAGCCCTTCAGGCCCTCCAGCAGCTCTGAGCCTGCCTGGAGCCTTTCCTCCACCCCCAGCTCTCCCAGCCTGGCTCCAGAGGGGCTCCAGCCCTGGGAGCATCCATGGCCGCCTCTGGCCTGGCTCCAACAGCTCCAATTTTCCAACCTGCTGGGTCTGAAGCACCGATTGAGCTGATGAGGGGAGCAGGGCACAGATACTGTGCTTAGGTTGGTCTGTGTGGGATGACCGTCCCTGTGCCCTGGGTTTGTCTGCAGGTGTCAGGGCAGAGTTTAATCAGTGAAGGAGGTGCTGGGGAAAGATTCCAGAGTTCCTTGAGTGCCTGCAGGGACTTTGTCCCTGAACCTCAGGGAGCAGTGGGGTTTGGACCTTGGGGGTCTCTGGTGTTTGCTGGGTCCCCAGGATGAAGGAGGAACTGATGAATCTGACCCCATGTTCTTAGAAGGCTAATTTATTATTTTATTGTACCTATATTATATTTAAGAATGCTATACTAAATACTATAAACATACTATTATATATATAGTACATATATATAAAGTACATATATATAAAGTATACATATAGTATATATATACACTATATATATAAAAATACTATTATATATTATATAAGATTATATGTAATATATTATATATCAATAATATATTATATCATATATAATTTATAAATATATATTCTATATAAATATAATATGAATATAATATATTATATAAATTATCTATATAATACTAATTATTTTATTGTACTTATATTAAAGAATGCTATACTTAATACTAAATATACTATATATACTACATATACTAATACTAAATACTATACTATACTTATATTTTATAGTGCTATACTAAAACTCTGCTAAAAATAGAGAAAGGATACAGACAGAAGGTTACAAAGAATGAGCATGAAGACACGTGGCTGCTTCCAGAGCCCCAACACAGCTGGCTGTGATTGATCCTTAAGTCAAAACAATTCACATGAAACCAATCAAACAACCACCTGTTGGATAAACAACCTCCAACCATACTCCAAAACAGCAAAACACAGGAGGAGCAAATCAGATAATTATTGTTCTCATTCTTCTCTGAGGCTTCTCAGCTTCCCAGGAGAAGAATCTTAGGCAAAAAGGATTTTTCAGAAAATATGATGGTGACGGGGTCTATTACTCATTAGGGAAGGACAAGGACTGATCCTGCTGGGGCTCAGTGCTGGACAGTGCCTCAGGAATGGCTGAATCCAGGTTTCTGTGGTGCTCAGGAGCCTTCCCAAGGGAATTCTGTGTCCAGGCAGGGCCCTGGGCAGCTCTGGCTGCTGCAGCTGAGTTTCATGACCATGGAAATCAGGTCTCACTGCTCTGGAGGGAGCCTGAGCTCAGGCCCTCAGACAAAGCCCAGCCTCCCTCCCAGTTTAGCCCCAGTGCCACTCTTGATCCCAGGCACTTGGGAAGCCCCTCTGGATGCTGCTCTCCATCAGCCCCACTCCCTCCGCTGCCTGGTCACAAAAGAAAACCATTCTTTATTTAGGAGTGGGTGTTTTATTGCTTCAAAAACGTGGAAGGAGCTGACCCAGAGATGCTCTCACGATTCATCTCATGCTCTGCACTGGTTGAGGCCCTTGCTGTGCAGGCAGCTTTTAGTGGATCATCCATCCCACCACTGTCTCCAGGTTTTCCAGGACTTTCCCCTCCCCAGGCAGCGCACAGATGTGCTGGGCTGGGATTGGTGCAGATTAAGGGCAGCATTGCCTGAAATAATGAATCTCTGTGAGACAGAAGGGAGGAGTAAAAGCTGTTTGTGTGCTCTGCTCTGCGTCCAGGGAGCGGAGGACGGTTGGGTTCCTTTGCCACCTCGCTCAGGTCAGGAGAGTTTTCCCAGCTGTGCTCCCAGCCAGAAGGACAGAAGGTGTTGTTTGCTGCCACCACCAAAGGCTTGGAGCTGGAGGAGGGCAGGGATGGACAGGAGATTGGGGATTGGGAATTGGGAATTCCTGGCTGGGCTGGAATTGCCAGAGCAGCTGTGGCTGCCCCTGGATCCTGGCAGTGCCCAAGGCCAGGCTGGACACTGGGGCACCCTGGGACAGTGGGAGGTGTCCCCATCCCAATCCCCAGGCTGGCACTGGAGGGGATTTAGGGTCCCTTCCCACCCAAACCATTCCAGGATTCTGCAATTCCATGAAAGAAGAGGGTTCTGGGCTCCCTGAGGAGATTTGTGTTCAATCTGATAAACACCAGCAGTGCTGCTGTCAGTGGCACCCCTGCCAGGCACGGGGAAATGCAGATAAGGCGCTGGAACCCAGGGCTGAGGTTCACATCCTGGGTTGTTTTATCCCAAATTCCTGGTGTTGTTCTGCCCTGTGAGGTCCTGGGACTGGCTGTAACTGACTCACAAATCAGCAGATCTGAAGCACCTCAGATTGGAGATAAAGGAATAGCTTTGATTAATGGGCATGGCTGAGGCTCAGCAGCTCAGGGCTCTGGGAGAAGGGCTCGGAAATTGTAAAATAAGAATCTTTTCAGGCTCTGAATTGATTTAGATTTGGGTTGTATTAAAAGGGTCCTTAAAGCCCACCCAGTGCCACCCCTGGCCCATCCAGGGACACCTCCCTGTGACCCAGGCTGCTCCCAGCCCCAGTGTCCAGCCTGGCCTTGAAAAGCTTTTGGAAGCTTTCAGTGAGTCATGGACATTACCAGCAGCATCAATCAGTGCAGGGCTGCAAAGGAACCTAAAACTGATCTATCCCAGTCCTTTGACACTGCAAAAAAACAGGGAATGGTCCCTGTCCTCCAGCCTCACCAAATTCCTGTTGGGACTCACCACAGCCTTCCCTGAGTTTGCTTTCAGTCTGTTTGCACCTTTAAGAAAAGCTGTGGAAATGAACTGTAAATAAATACCTGGAGCTCCTCTGATCAGGAGGAACCAAATCCATGGATCCCCCGAATCACAGCAAATCGATTTGCTGCTGTAATTCTCAGGGACTAAGAGATATGGCTTGGAAAATTTAAAATTCACTGCAATCCCTGCAGTCCTGGCAAATCATTTTTTCTCTGATTAATGAGCATTGTTTACGCTGTTGGTATCCGAGTTCCAAAGGAACAAAACCTTCCAAAGTGCAGTGAAATGCTGGATTTACATCCTGATGTTTCTGAGGCCATGGATACCTTCTCCAAACTCAGAAAATAAAAATATTGTCTCCCTGGGTCCCTGCAAGCTTGGGATCAGCCCCAGTGGCATGGGGGGTTAATTCCCAATTAACAGGTGTTCATTTATGGCTCCTGCCGTTCTGCGGGATTTATTGTGGCATTGCATGGAAGCTGCAATCATTTCTATTGCAATCAATGAATTAGTCAGGCAATTCTTGGTTCTGCTGGTCCAGAATGAATTCTGTGTCTGGTAGCATCCTTATCAACCTGCTGCTCAGTTTTTGTTCCCACAATTTTCTGTAATTGTGCTTTATTTTCCTCCTCGTCAAAGCCCAGAGTGTGAAGGGAGCAGGGAAAGGCCGAGGAATCCTGGAATGGTTTGGGTTTAAAACCTCAACTCCCTTAAATCCCATCCCATCCCATCCCATCCCGTCCCGTCCCGTCCCATCCCATCCCACCCCATCCATCCCATCCCATCCCATCCCATCTCACCCCATCCCATCCCATCCCACCCCTGCCATGGCAGGGACACCTCCCACTGTCCCAGGGTGCCCCAGTGTCCAACCTGGCCTTGGGCACTGCCAGGGATCCAGGGGCAGCCCCAGCTGCTCTGGCCATTCCAGCCCAGCCCCTCCCCACCCTCCCAGCCATATTGGAATGGTTTCATATTGGAAAAGAGGAGATTTGGTTGGGATATTGGGAAGGAATTCCCAATATCCCAACCAAATCTCCTCTTTTCCAATATGAAACCATTCCCTGTGTCCTGTCCCTCCATCCCTTGTCCCCAGTCCCTCCCCAGCTCTCCTGGAGCCCCTCCAGGCCCTGCCAGGGGCTCTGAGCTCTGCCTGGAGCCTTCTCCTCTCCAGGGGAGCATTCCCAGCTCCCCAGCCCCTCAGGCACAGGGATTCAGGCAGACCGAGGCAATATCAGTCCATGAACTGATTTGTGCCAGGCTTTAAGGGTGTTTTTAATCTCATGTAAAGAAGACAAGAGGCCCATGAGGAGCAGAAGGAAGCTCAATGGGATAATTGGATCAGGAATCCGGGGCCAGCCCGGCTCCAGCTCACAGGGATCACACACAAAGAATTCCCACCGAGCCAAGACAAAAGCTCAGCCTCGCACAGCTAATGAGGAAGGAGACACAAAGGGGTGAATTTTTAAGTGCATCCATTAAAAAATTTCAAAGGAGCGCGGCACAGTCGGGTGGAAGAGTTGGAACCTTGTGGAGCCTTTGTGACGCACGCACGGAGAGTTCAGATCTTTGGGAAAAGTTTGGAAGGGTCTCCTGTCAGGAAGGGCAGTGCCTGGGAATGGAAACTCCTCTGAGAGCTCTCCAAGACTGGCAAAGGACCCCTCTTCCCTCCCAAAGGGTGGGAATGGTTTGGGTTTGGAGCTGGTGACATCAGTGTTTGCCTCCATCCCAAATGTGAGGGGATTCCTCGGGCTCTCGGAGCACTGGAGCTCTCTGGGTTTCTGGGAGGTTGGAGAAAATGAGGTGGTGGAGTCTCCATCCCTGGAAATGTTCAAAAAATGTAGGGATATGGCACTGGAGAGGCTGGAGAACACGTGGGGCTGGGACAATGCTGGACTTGATCTGAGAGGTCTTTCCCAAATTTGAGGATTCTGTGGTTCCCCGAAATGGCAAATCAGCCCAAAAAGCAGAATTTTTATCCTTTCTAGCACTCACTGTTAATCACATCCACCCCACCAGCTCTGCCTGGCTCCACCCCTTTCCCTCACAGGGAGCTCAGACAGGGAGAGCAGGAATTGCCTGGATCCCCCTGCTCCGAATTCAAGGATTCCTTGAGTTTCCTTTATCATCTTTGTGCTCCAGGTCCCTGTTTGCTGTCCAGGATTCCACTCTGAGTCACATCCCTGTGATCCCAGGGATCCCACGGGAGCAAAGCTTGGCTGGGAAGGCTCTGGGAAGCACCAGGGATTGCCCAGTTGATTTATTAAAAAATACGGATATTGATCTAGTACCGATATCCAACTGTGAGGGACAAAACTCTCTAACAGTTTAAAGTTAGAAAGTGTTTGTTTATTGTGGGGCAGCTCCCAAATACACGGCTCAATTTACAGGTGATCACAGAGCCCTTTTATCTATAAGTATATAAGAGTAAATAAGAATATCTATAAGTATATAAGAGTATTGAATACCCAAAATACAAATCCACATTCATCACTTTGGTACATCCCATTCCCAATATGGATATTGATCTAATACCAATATCCAAAACCTCTCTAACAGTTTAAAGTTAGAAAGTGTGTGTTTATTGAGGGATAACTTCCAAATACACAGCTCAATTTACAGGTGAGTACACACTGCCATTCACAGAGTCCTTTTATCCATAAGTATATGAGTATCTGTAAGCGTATAAGAGTATTGAATACCCAAAATACAAACACATATCCATAACTTTGTTAAATCCCATTCTCTGCTCCGTATGCTAATTAGTTCAAAAGCCATTAAGCATGCTCAGTTTGTTCCTTGAAATGGGTGGGTGGTCCCTTTCATGGGGAGGGGTCCCAAAATGAGGAAGTAAATGGAGTCTTCCTCGTTCTGACCTTTCTACCTTTTCAATGCAAATCTGACAAATGAACCCTTGGTAGAACTCCCATTCCCGTCTCCAATTGGTTTCAGAACAGAGGAGGCCACAATTGTCTGGTGTTCCCAAAATCCATTTATCAGTTTCTGTATTCTTCCTTATAAACCCAGCTCACCAAACATTGTGCTGACAAGCAATCAGTTATTAGTTAACTACTAACTCTTAACTTCGTCAAGGCCTACCCATTTATTTTAATTAACTCCAATAAAGCTTATCTCTGACTAAAATCTCGGCTCCTCTAAAATCTCTAAATTCTTTAAAGTTTATGTCTCACAGTGCCGCTCATTTATCGCCCCACTCCAGGCAGGGAACACAAAGGGCACGGAAATGACAAGTGCTCCGTCTGGTTTTGTTATTCTGGGCTCTGTCACATTTAATGAGGGGCAGCAAAGCCCTGGCAAAGGAGATAAAACAATTCCTCTGCCCTGGCAAAGGAGATAAAACAATTCAGAGGTCGAGTGCTCGACTGCTCGGGTTGTAAACACTTTGATGGGCTCCCACTGATGGCCTCCCACATTTCAATCCTACAGCCACCCCGAGGTTTCCTCACCAGAACTCAGCTGCTGAGCTGGGATTTTAAGCAGGATCCATTAATGAGACAGTTGGAAGCTCCAAAATGTGAACCTGTCCCATGGAAGGGTTGGAAAGACAGGGAAGGTGGGAGCAGAGATGCTTCCTGAGCCACTCCCTGTTGGAGACCCTCTGGAGACAGGAGGAACCCCCCAAGCCCTGGACCCTGTGGGAGCCATCTCCTCTTCCTCCTCCCCACATCTGGCCTTTTAGAAAAGATTTCAAGTTCACCAAAATGATCCTTTTGTCTCACCTGGGCCAAGGGAGTAGAGCACAGCAGGAAAAAATGGGAGACATCCTTCACTGAGCTTCTCCAGACTTTGCTATTAAATAAGCAAATGTTGATAATTTTCTGTCCCAAAATCTCTGTGCCCAATCCCCACCTTGCCCAGAGCTCTGAGGGCCACCTCCAGGAATTCCTTGGACACCTCCAGAGATAGAAACTCCAGAGGACAGATATCCATGGAATCTTGGAGGTTGGAAAAGACCTCTAAACTCATCCAACCATCCCCCAGCCCTGCCAAGGCCACCACTGCCCCGTGTCCCCAGGTGCCACATCCACAGGGATTTGAAATCCCTCCTGGCATGGGGACTCCACCCTGGACCTGTGCCAGGGCTGGGGAACCCTTTGAGGGAAGAAATTTTCCCAAATCTCCAATCTGAACCTCACAGAATCCCTGAGGTTGGAAAAGAGCTCCAAGATCAGAGTCCCAGCTGTGCCCAGTGCCCACCTTGTGCCCAGCCCAGAGCTCTGAGTGCCACCTCCAGGGGACACCTGCAGGGATGGGCACTGCAACCCTCCCTGGGCAGTGCCAAGGCCTGAGCCCCCCTTCCATGGGGAAATTCCTGCTGTGCCCACCCTGAGCTGCCCTGGCCCAGCCTGAGGCCGTTCCCTCTGCTCCTGTCCCTGTTCCCTGGAGCAGAGCCCGACCCCCCCGGCTGTGCCCTCCTGGCAGGAGCTGTGCAGAGCCACAAGGGCCCCTGAGCCTCCTTTGCTCCAGGTGAGCCCTGCCCAGCTCCTCAGGGATTCTGCAGCCCCTGCCCAGCTCCTCAGGGATTCTGCAGCCCCTGCCCAGCCCTCAGCCCAGCTCCCCCAGCTCCTCAGGGATTCTCCAGCCCCTGCCCAGCTCCCTCAGGGATTCTGCAGCCCCTGCCCAGCTCCTCAGGGATTCTGCAGCCCCTTCCCAGCTCCCTCAGGGATTCTCCAGCTCCCTCTGTTCCTATTCCTTGATCCTCCCTGAACTGAGGGGCCAGGATGGGGCACAGCCCTCGAGGGGCTCAGCAGTGCCAGCCCAGGGGACAGTCACTGTCCTGGCCCTGCTGTCACATTGATGCAAACATTTTCCTGTCCTTCTTTCCTTGCTTTTAGTTGCAATTCCCTCTCCTCCCCACGCAGCCATTTCCTCCCTGAGTTTAGCAAGGCAATCTCGGAGGTGATGGATTTTCCCATTGTTTATCCTCAGAGGCCCCCAGGTAGCAGAGCAGCACCTGTGGAGTCTCCCTGTGGGTGACTCTCATCTCAAATCATCGGCAAAATTTGCTTTAAAGGTGTCTTGGATTGATTTGAAAGGGTTTAAATTGAGTTCTTGAATAAGGAGTGAGCATCCCACTGGCTCCTGCATGGAGAGGGCTCCCAGCATCTCCTTTCCCACAGCTAAAGCTCCACAAAGCTTGGAATCTTTTGGCTTTGTCCCACTTCTGCAGTTCCAGGCTATTTCCATTTTGATCCAGAGAGAGAACAAATGGCCTCAAATCGAATTTCCAAATACTGGGATGGATGAGAGAGCCCTGGAATGGGGATTTGGCTGTGAATACACAGGTGCCTCTTTGTCATTGAGGATGTTGGGAGGTGAAAATAAATATTATCACTTCCTATGAGGCAGTTTTTGCTTCCCCAGATGAATCCCAGAGATAAAGCAGGTGTATTATATATACCAAAAATTGTCAGGTCGTTTATTTCCCTTCCCAGTGGCAGAAATCCATTTGGAGTAAACAAATCCCTCCTCTTATCAGGGCGCTTGGTGTTGGCTGTGTTTGGAGATAAAGCCACACTGATTTATCACCACGGGGAGAGGGTGCAGCCTCAGGCAGCTCCAGGTGCCCGCAGGGGCCGGGAATTCAGCTGGAACACCTGGGGCTGGGAATTCAGCTGGAACACCTGGGGCTGGGAATTCAGCTGGAACACCCGGGGCTGGGAATTCAGCTGGAACACCTGGGGCTGGGAATTCAGCTGGAACACCTGGGGCTGGGAATTCAGCTGGAACACCTGGGGCTGGGAATTCAGCTGGAACACCTGGGGCCGGGAATTCAGCTGGAACACCTGGGGCCGGGAATTCAGCTGGAACACCTGGGGCCGGGAATTCAGCTGGAACACCTGGGGCCGGGAATTCAGCTGGAACACCTGGGGCTGGGAATTCAGCTGGAACACCTGGGGCCGGGAATTCAGCTGGAACACCTGGGGCTGGGAATTCAGCTGGAACACCTGGGGCTGGGAATTCAGCTGGAACACCTGGGGCTGGAAATTCAGCTGGAACACCTGGGGCTGGAACTGGAACACCTGGGGCTGGGGCAGCTGGGGGCCGGGGATTCAGCTGGAACACCTGGGGCCGGGAATTCAGCTGGAACACCCGGGGCTGGGAATTCAGCTGGAACACCTGGGGCTGGGAATTCAGCTGGAACACCTGGGGCTGGGAATTCAGCTGGAACACCTGGGCTCTGTGGCCCCTTTTACACTTCTCCTTCCCACCCCTGTAAAATCAAATCATGGAATCCTTAAGGTTGGAATTAGCATCGAGTCCATCAGCCCAGAACCACGTTCACCGCTCACCCATGGCCCCCATGCCACATCCACACATTTTTTGGACATTTCCAGGGATGGGCACTCCACCACTGCATCTAGCATTTTGCTTTACAACCCTTTCCATGATTTTTTCCCCCCAGTACCCAATGTGAACCTCCCCTGGTGCCAATACCAAGGTTGTGGGTTCAGTCCCCATTTATTTAAGAGCTGGATTCAATCTTTGTGGGGCCCTTCCAACCTGGAATATTCTGTGAATCTCAATCTTGGAGTTGTTCCCTGGGAGCAGAGACCGACCTGGGGCTGTGCCCTCCTGGCAGGAGCTGTGCAGAGCCACAAGGGCCCCTGAGCCTCCTTTGCTCCAGGTGAGCCCTGCCCAGCTCCTCAGGGATTCTGCAGCCCCTTCCCAGCTCCTCAGGGATTCTGCAGCCCCTGCCCAGCTCCTCAGGGATTCTGCAGCCCCTGCCCAGCTCCTCAGGGATTCTCCAGCCCCTTCCCAGCTCCTCAGGGATTCTCCAGCCCCTTCCCAGCTCCTCAGGGATTCTGCAGCCCCTTCCCGGCTCCTCAGGGATTCTCCAGCCCCTTCCCGGCTCCTCAGGGATTCTCCAGCCCCTTCCCAGTTTTCAGGTTTCTGGGATTTTGAGCTTTGGCTTTGTCACTGTCCCAGCAAGCTCAGAGGGGTCCCACAGGGATTGGGAATGCTCTGGGCTCCAGGCACGGCTGCAGCCCCTTGGAGCTGCTCCAGGTGGATTTGGGGATAAACCCAGCAGAATTCCAGCACTCAGAGCCTCCCCCATAGCCCTGCACCCCCTTTGCTCCCTATTTCATGTGACATTCCCTTTATTCCTTTCAAATCTGCTGGGAGAGGCTTCCCTCTCTTGAATTGCTTCCCTTGGTGTTCCTGTGGTTCAGGTGTGACACAGGAACAATGGAAAGACTTCCAAGGAAAAACATTTCTGCACAGGCAGGACACAGTGGTCACCAGAGAGCAGGAGAAGGGACGTTTGTAGAGCACCTCGAGGTGCTCAGGTGTGGGGCTTAAAATATAAATGAATTTTCCCAAAATTGCAGGCATCTGATGGTGATTCCTTAAATCTGAATGCCCAGTGTAGGACAGACAGCAGAATTCTCCCCAGCCTCAAAATCTCACTCATTCCTGTCAAATTCCTCATCCCAGTGGCAGGGGATGGAATTCAGCTGCCTCCAAGGAATCCTGAATTGTCTGAGTCCTTAATGAGTAATTGAATAACAAACAGAGAATTTGGTTGGCAGGGCATGGTTCTGTCACCGAGAAAGGCAAAACCAGAGCACAGTGAGGATTTCCTTCCTGGCATCCCCTGGATCTGCCAATTTACTCTGAGGGCTCCCAAAAGGGTGATTTGCTCCAAGCAGGGGCTGGGGTTTGTTCCTGTTGAGCTCTGGCCAGAGAATTCACCTCCCTCAGTCTGGGCTCGACTTGGAAGCGGAGCTGAGCTCTAAAACAATTCCTCAAAAAAAGAGAAACCCAAACCCCAACTCACTGTGAGCAAACTCTGAGAGCAAGGGAGCGCCAATCCCAGAATTCCAGAAGAATTTGGGTTGGGAGGGACCTTCAATCCCATCCCATCCCTTCTCCATGGCAGGGACACCTCCCACTGCCCCAGGCTGCTCCAAGCCCCAGTGTCCAACCTGGCCTTGGGCACTGCCAGGGATCCAGGGGCAGCACAGCTGGGAATTCCATCCCAAATGCCCTCCCACTGCCTGCCCTGGACTGCAGAATGATCCAAGATCCCTTTTTCCCTTTGCTTTTCTAAATTTCCAGATAATTTGTTGATTATGGCTGACACGGCCGAGTTATTTCCAACTCTGCCTAAATGAGCTAATTTGGGAGTTATTAACAGTTAACAAATTTCATTCTGGAGTTGCAAAACCCCCAGAAGCCCTTCAGGAAATAAATCCCTCACAGAGCCTGAACTGCAGACAGACTGAGAGAGATAATTACACACTCAGCTAATTACTGGCTTTGGCCTGGCTTGGGATAATTATGTCCAGGCCATGAGATGAAGCCAGGGGTGAGTGCAGGGACTCAGAATGGGAATTCTGGGTGCTCTGGGATCCATCCCAGTCTGGAGCCTGGTTTGGGGGGTGTAGCAGGGCAATTCCACCATCCACAGCTGATCAAATTCCATATTCCACAATTCCAGATTCCACAAGTGCTGTTCGGATCAGCACTGGCTGCTTTGCCTGAGGCCACTTCTGTGCTTTTCCCTCTCAGAGTGGTTTTTGCTCAGCTGCCACGACTTCCCAGAATTCCCAGACCACTCTGAGCAGTAATTTGGGATGCAAATACAGAAGCAGCTCAAACCTGGGTAGTCTGGGAGCTGCCTCTCCAGGGAATGGCCAAAACGGGACCTTTCTGTTATCCCAGCACATCGCAGCCCTTGGGGACACCTGCAGTGCTCCTCAGGGAGCTTTGTGCTCCCAGCCAGTGTCCTGCCAGCTCCTGAACTGCTGGAATTCCAGGGGAACATCATCCCCCTTCCATGGAATCTCAGGATTGCTCTCATTCCCACCTCTGCCCTCCTGGACTGGGGACAAGGGATGGAGGGACAGGAGCCAGGGAATGGCTCCCAGTGCCAGAGGGCAGGGATGGGTGGGAGATTGGGAATTCCTGGCTGGGAGGGTGGGGAGGGGCTGGGATGGGATTCCCAGAGAAGCTGTGGCACCTGAGGTGAGGGAATATGGCTGGAATTGGGGAACATGGAATGTTTCATGGAAAGGCAAAGAGAACAGAACAGCTGCTGAGGCAAAGGCACCACCCAGGGTACACGGGAGACAATGGATCCTTGGAAAAGCCAGTCTGATGAGCTGAAAACAATTGGAGCTGTCCCTCTGGAATTCGGATGTCTGGACACTTTAACTCAGGTGGGCTTCTCCTGGAGCATTTCATCATCTACTGCCACATGAATTGTTGTCTGCAATGAAACCTCCTCAAGGTTTTGGGCAGCAGGGGAGGAAAGCTCAGCAGAGTCAAAGGGGTCTGGGAGAGGCAGTGTTGGACAAGCACCAGGAACCGCAACTGGGCTGCTCCATGGAATAAATCCTTTCCAGTCTTTCCAAACAGGACAGAGCCTCCCCAGGCACGTGTCTGTGCTGAATGTGTCCCATCAGGAATGCAGGAATTCCTGTTTTCTGGGAAAAACAATTGTAGGAAATCCCATCAGTGTTGGAAAAGCATTTGAGGAATTCCCATCAGTGTTGGAAGAACATTTATAGGAATTCCCATCAGTGTTGGAAAAGCATTTGTAGGAGTTCCCATCAGTGTTGGAAAAGCATTTGTAAGAACTCCCATCAGTGTGGAAGAGCATTTAAGGAACTCCCATCAGTGTGGAAGAGCATTTAAGGAATTCCCATCAGTGTTGGAAGAGCATTTGTAGGAACTCCCATCAGTGTTGGAAGAGCATTTGCAGGAATTCCCATCAGTGTTGGAAGAGCATTTGTAGGAACTCCCATCAGTGTTGGAAGAGCATTTGCAGGAATTCCCATCAGTGTTGGAAGAGCATTTGTAGGAACTCCCATCAGTGTTGGAAGAGTATTTGCAGGAATTCCCATCAGTGTTAGAAGAGCATTTGTAGGAGTTCCCATCAGTGTTGGAAAAACATTTGCAGGAATTCCCGTCAGTGTTGGAAAAGCATTTGCAGGAGTTCCCATCAGTGTTGGAAGAGCATTTGCAGGAGTTCCCATCAGTGTTGGAAGAGCATTTCCAGCTCAGTTCGAGGCCGTTACTGCCAGGCTCTGAGTTGGGATGGCGTTAATTGGACTGGAAACCACATCAGGCTCATTAAGCTCAGCCTAACGGAGCACAGGGAGAATGGAGCTCTCTGAACGGGGCTGGGGCTGGTTCCCAAAGTGCCCTCTGGAGCTCAATGCATGTCCCACAGCAGGTGACAGCAGCAGGAGGAAGCAGCAAAGGCAGGCAGGAATTCTGCTGACGCTCGTCTGCACTGCCAGGGTGACTCCTGTCCCCAGGACCTCAGCCAAACTCTGCCAGCCTTTGGTCTGAGGCTTCCTGGGGTTTCCTGGGAGGCTGAGCTCTCCCAGGTGAATTCCTGTCTCACAATCTCTGCTGCTCACAGTGACCCTGAAATGTGTACAAGTCTCTTTTCCCAGCCCGGCCATTGAAGAAGGAGTCAGGATTCTTTTGTTCTCGTTCTCAAGGTTGTTTATTGTTTCTTATTTTATCATTCTTTCTCCAACCTGCTGAGGTCTGTCTGGCAGGTCAAGGTTGAGGCACACTGCCCACCCTCAGGGTGGTGTTGTCTTTTTATATTAAAAATTACGTGTACATTATTTACCATAACTTCCCAATGCCTATCCCCTGTGTTAGACAGTGAGCTTCTACCTTAAACCAATCCCAAAGTGCCACCATCACCCAGAAGATGGAGGCCAAGAAGAAGAAAGAAGAAGGACAGGGCACACCCAGATTCCTCCATCTTGGGACCCCAAGCCCCCATTCTAAAACCCCAAAAATCTATTTTTCACCCTGTTACAAACTAACCATTTTTCTACTTAAACTCTCTTGACTTGTTATTCTTCATATAAAGGTGGTGATTTGCTCTATGGGTCAAGATCAAAGGCACAGGGGTGTGGGGCTCTGTGCCAGGGTCTCTGAGCCCCTGGGCAGGGTCTCACATCCTCCAGGGCAGCCAGAGGGATTCCCTGGGTTCCCACATTCCTGGTGCTCTGCTCCTGCACAGCTCCTCTGGGCTGTGCTGGTTGTGCTGCAGGAGGACAATGAAACCTCAGGAATGTTTCCACAGGAGCTCTTGGGAGAGATTCCAGGACTGCAAGGACTACATGGAATTCAGGATGCTTAGGTCAATATCCAGGTCTTGTCATCGGCTGGGAGATGGGAGAATAATTTGGAATACATTTTTTCAAAACCCCAGTTTTGCTCCTAAGTACATGCTTTTTTTGGATATTTTCTGGAGAAGAGCCTCCTGCTCACGGAGGTTGGGCTAGAGGACCTTGAGAAGGTCCCTTCCGACCCAAACCATGCTGGGATCCTGGGACAGGTTTTATAAAGGGGCTGCAGCCTCTTTCCTACAGCCTGGAGGACAAGGGAGGTGTTATCCCTGTGGAGAAAGAGGCAAGGAATTCCCTGTGGGAGGGAAAGCCGAGGATGGAGCCGGCCTTCTCTCAGCAGTGCCCACACAAACAGCACTGATATTCCAAAAAAACCCTGTTTTCCCACTCAAACACCAGCATGGGTTGCTCCAGGGAAGCTGTGGAGGCTCCATCCTTGGGAATAGCCCAAACCCAACCCAAACACCTGGCCCTGGGCAACGTGCTCTGGGTGGCCCCTCTGGAACAGGGAGGATGGAGCAAATCCCCCTGGAGGTCCCTCCAATCCCAGGAATTCCCTGAGGGCCCAAATCCTGCCAGCACATCCCCTCTCCAGCTGACCTTGAGAGCGACCACTGTTGTGCCAGAACAAGGAAGAATTCATTTTCACCTCAAAAAAAATCTGGATCTGCTTTTATGTGAAGCTAAAAAAAGATTTATGGCTTGCAACCTCCCAAGAAAATCTCCCAGCCACGCAAACCATATCCACAGCTAATTTTCTTGTTGTAACTTTTTAATTTTCCTTCTGCCATATGGCTCCAATTGTGTGTGAGCTAATATTATTCATAAATGCAGGACAAATAGGAATAAGACCAGTTGGAGCAAAATATTCCCCATCTTTTAAATCTCCGAGGTTCTGGGGAAAGCTGTTCTCTTGCAAATTTAATATTGTAACCAAAACCACGTGGGCTGCAATGTTTGACTCCTGCCCTGTGCTTCCTGTCAAGTTGGCAATGTTTCACCAACAAATTAACAAGGGGAGGGTTCTGGTGAATTCTGATGAGCCAGAGGGAATCTGCCACTCTCCAGGAGTGATTTGGGTGTGGAAAGCTCCACCTCAGCGTTTGTGCTCTCCCAGCTGTTGATTTTTTGTTTCTTTTCTGTTAAGGTTGGGATTAAATGCACAAAATATTATTTTTGTTTGGATTCAGATGTTTATTAGTTCTTATCTCTGTTCAGTCTCACAAACTGTGAGTTCTACAGCACTTCATTTTAACAAATTAAAAATGGAGCTGTATCTTTCTCTCTACAAGGCCTTTTAAGGATAGACTGTCCAATTAAGAAATGACACCTAAATTATTTTTATTTTTAACCTAATAACCAACCACCCATGACCTGCAATGGGGACTTTTTTATCCAATTACACAAAACCACCCAAACCCACGGAGAAGAAGGTGAAGAAGAAGGACCAGCCTCTGCCCTAAAACCTCCATTTGCTTTATATCTATTACTATATTCTAAACCCTTAAATTCTAAGTTTTCCACCCTGTGAATTCACACATTTCCATTCAAACCCCACACCCACAATCCCAGTTCTGTCATTCCATTTTGGAAGCTTCTCCATGGCCTCAGGTCAGTGCAGTGTTCTCTTGGGGTCAGAGTCTGTCAGCTCAGAAATCTGAAATTCTCAGTGCCCAGGGTTCCAACATCCAGCACAGGCCTTCCCTGCTCTTCTAGGAATGTGGGAATTGCTCCAGGCCTTCCCTGCTGCTCCAGGGATGTGGGAATTGCTCCGGACACTCTCCAGCCATGGGGGTTCTCCTCTAAATCCGTGATCCTGCTGCATTTCCAAGGCCTGCTCAAAAATGGTTCCCTATGGGGTGGTTCCATCCTGGTGAATCTCCTGTGGTGGCCACCGCCTCACATCCCAGCTCCATCTCTCCCAGCAGCCTCATTCCCAGGAGAAAAATCTGGGTGAAGGGATTTTTTCAGAGAATGCGAATGCCACAGGCCTGTGGTAGGAGAGCAAAATGAGCTGTGGACTAAAATTGATCTTCAGGCTTTGAATTACATCTCACTGATGACTGCTTGATTTTATACCAGAATGGAATCATGGAATGGTTTGGGTTAGAAGGACCCTAAATCCCACCCAGTGCCACCCCTGCCATGGCAGGGACACCTCCCATGTCCCAGGTGCTCCATGCCCCAGTGTCCAACCTGGCCTTGGGCACTGCCAGGGATCCAGGGGCTGTTCTGGGAATTCCATCCCAGGGCAGGTGAAGTGGCCTCCCCCTGTCACTGTGACCCTGCTCCCATCCTGCTGCATCCATGGCTCCCTGCTCCTCTCTGATATTTATTTTCTTTCTCTTTTGAAACTCTGTCTCTTTTCTCATCTGGGCTGGATTAGAAATGCTCTGTTTGCTGCTCAATTCAAGCAGCCTCGCAGACACTGCAAAGTTCAAACAGTTTTAGCTTTTGCCTAAAATATCTCTGTCTGCATTTAATGGGCTTCGCAGGCTGCCGTTTCCAAGGGGTTATTAATGGGATTTGGACAAGGAACTCTTGCTTTGTGCTGTTAAAATGATCGAAGAAATCCCTGCATTGCCTTTTAATTCCATCCACGCAGGCCTGTCAGGCAGCAGCTGCCTGTCACGGGAAGGCCTGGCCTGTCTGTGAGGGGCTGCACATCCAGCAGCCCCGTAATTAACTCCAATCAGTCCCTTCTCCTTCCTTTAATGCCATTCCTGTTGGTATCGTCCCCTGCAGGACGTGTCTGTGGAAAGATGAAAGGGATGGAAGATGAGGAGGGAATTGGCAGCTCGGAAGGGAGGGAGGTGGGACATGGACCCTCCTCTGTGAGCCAGGGAATTCCTGCAGAGACCTCAGGGAACGGGGCAGGGACTCATCAGGATGGGACAGGAAACCTTGGGAAGCCTTTTCCAGAGGAGAGATTTGCAATTATGAGTCTCTGAAACAACATGAAAAGTTATAAATGTTTAAAGGGAACCAGTGGGATTGTCCCAGGTGGGACATCAGCAGGAATTTCCCCATGGAAATACTTGGAGCTAAAACAGGGCTGGGCCTGGCTTAGTTAGGAATAGGACTTGGTGATCTTGAGGGTCTTTTCCAGCCTAAAGGACCCTGGAATTCTGATCCTGGTGGGACCTGGAGTGGAGTTGCCAGGACAACATCCCCATGCCCTCCCTCATCAGGGCAATGCTTAATTGATCATTCCCTCATTATGTGCCCGGGTCAGTCCTGCCTTCCCTGCAGATAATGATGATGATGATAATTATTATAATTATTATTGTTATTGTTGTCATTATTGGTATTATTGCTATTATTGTTATTTTTGCTATTATTATTTACCAATTATCAATAATTTGTGATCAGCTGCAAGAGACTGGCCTGGACATGCAGGTCTTCAACCTCAGCCTTTCCTGTTGTTTTATCTTCCTTGGGAAAAATGAATCCGAATCGCCAAATTCCTGCACTAATTCCCAACAATGGCAGTGCTGGTGGACCTTGGCAGCCTGCCTGGAATTCTGAGAGCATTCAGGAAAGAGTTCCAGGCCGTGGATGGGGCATGGAGCACTGAAAATGGCTATTTCCCCCCCAGATCTATTTTTCCACGGTCCCTGCAGACAGAGCACTGAGGATAGAGCAGAAATCCTTGGAAGCACTGGGTGGGAGCATCCCAAGGCCTTGGGCACTCCAAGCCCTTCCCAGTTTCCCTTCCCTGCTGCAGGACAAGAACCCCAGGCCCTCTCCACAACTTTTTTATCCCTTTTCCATGCAGGGATGCAGCCAGAGTGTAAATGAGTCAATAGTGGAGCCACAAAGGCAGTTAGCAGAGGGTGATTAGCTAATAGCAGTTAATTACTCTGACAACAAAGCAGCCAGGCCCGACAGAGCCTGGAAAAGAAATGATTTTGTCACTGGGTGTCTAAGAGGGCCCGGGATTCTCCTCCAACCGATTCTTTGTTTGCTTTACAGGCTGATACCTGCTGATAAGATGCTTTCTTTTCAAGTGATAAATTATCTTAATTAACTTTAATTGTTTGCCGACAAATTTATGCAAATGGAGCCATTCCAGGAGCTGCAGCAGCAGGAATTTGGGAGGTGGCAAAGGAAGGCTGAGCTTTGCTCCTGTCAGTGGGGGAATGGAATCATGGAATGTTTTCCATGATTCTTGAATGTCTTTTATGAGGAACCACAGAACTGGATTGGTTTGGGTTGGAAGGGACAATAAAGAAAATCTCCTTCACCCCACATCAGTCCAAACCTGCTCAGCAGTTGAGTTTCACTGGCAGCCCTGGGCATTTTCCAGCTTGAAACCCTCCCGCTCCACTTAGGTTCTGTTTCCCTGTGTTTGGGTTAAGGAAAGGAAAAGGAAAAGAAGGAAAAGGAAAAAAAGGAAAAGGAAAAGAAGGAAAAGGAAAAAAAGAAAAGGAAAAGAAGGAAAAGGCAAAAAAGAAAAAGAAGGAAAAGGAAAAAAAGGAAAAGAAAGAAAAGGAAAAAAGGAAAAGAAAGAAAAGGAAAAAAAGGAAAAGAAGGAAAAGGAAAAAAAGGAAAAGCTGTGCTGGGCATCTTCTCCAACACTGATTTTCTCACCACAGGACTGGGACACCTTCTGCTTCTCCATGACTCGATGAGACCCAGAAAGGTTGGCAGGTGCTTTTCACAGCCAGAATTTCCATCTCTGTAATATTTTCTGTGAATTAGAGACAGAATTAAACACCTTCTTTAACAAGTTCTTTTTCTGGCACTCTGATTATATCAAGCACAAAAATAAAAAAAAATTCTCCCGACCTGTGATCTTTTCTTGCAGCAATTACCTCGCTGACCTTTTCCTGGGGTTTAAAGATTGAAAACAATCAGAGTTTCCCTGCCTTTGCCGTTTGTAATCTCTGTTTAGGATTCAGGAGGCAGAGCTGAGCTTTATTCACCGAGCCAGGGATGGCTGAGCCTCTGCTCTCCCCTTTGCTGACCCCGAGCTCTCAGAGCCTGCCCAGCCCCAGCTCTGCCTCTCCAAATGAGCTCATTGGGATGTTGAGCAGCTCCCCTGGCTGGGAGGAGGCATTGACAGCCCCAATTTGAGTCAAAGGGGATGTGAGTTGTGAAAAAATGAAATATTAGTGAAGGCTGGAATTGAGAGAAGTCGATTCTCATCCAGCTCTGTTTGGGTGGAATCAAAAGCATTAATTGCAGAGGGAGATGGGCAGTGGGAGCAGGGCGTGCTCCAGGGCTTTGTTTGTCACTGGGGCTTTGTAGGATTGAAAAATGATTTGCATCAGGTCAAGAAGCAGCGTCTGATTTCTGGAGGAAGCTGTACAATTATTTTCTCTCCTTTTCCTCAGTCAGAGTTGTTACAAAAGGCACAGTTGGAAGCCAGTTATTTTATTTCCCTTTTCTCACTCAGAATTCTTGCATTGCCTGAGGTTTTATCTTGAGCCCTTGGCTGTGATTAAAAATCATTTGAGTGTTGATTGGGATCAGTGAGAGGAGGAGATGGGAGGGGTAAAAGCAGAAGGATGTTGTGTGTGGTCAGAGTTTGGTGCTAGAGAGCAGGGAGAGGATCCAAGGCATGGAAATGATCCCAGGATGGATGGAGATGATCCCAGGGATGGAGCAGATCTGCTATGGGAAAGGCTGGGACAGCTGGGATTGTCCAGCCTGGAGAGGAGAAATTTTGGGGTGAGCTCAGTGTGGCCTGGAGGAGCTACAGGAGAGCTGGAGAGGGGCTGGGGACAAGGGATGGGCTGGGCTGGCCAGAGCAGCTGTGGCTGCCCCTGGATCCCTGGCAGTGCCCAAGGCCAGGCTGGACACTGGGGCACCCTGGGACAGTGGGAGGTGTCCCTGCCATGGCAGGGGTGGCTCTGGGTGGGGTTTAAGGTCCCTTCCCACCCATCCCACCACTCTGGTACCCAACCATCCCTCACTGCTGTGATGGTGGCTCCATCACCTGGATGGGGCTGGGGAGCCTGGAATTTTTGGGGAATCCCTGAGGTGCTGCCTTGGCTGTCCCAGCATCTCCCAGCAGTGAGGAACAAACCAAGAGGAGCCAATAAAAAAAAATATTTTTAACTGCTCTGTTGTTTAGAAAGGGCTCAATTCCCCAGGAAACTGAGGGGCTGAGGATGGATATGCTGGGACAGAGCTCTGGGAACAGCAGTGACAGCTCCAGGGTACCTGGAGGGGTCTCATGCTAGGGAAGATGAAACAGGAAAGCCTTATAAATGTGATTGCCTGGCAAAAGATTGTGAGAATATGGAAACTGTAAGTGAGATTGAAATGAAAGCAAGCTCTGAGATCCCTCAGTTCCTGAACAACTGGAAAACAATGGCATGGCCAGCTGAAGGTGATCCCCTTTTGATGGAACAACACCCTCTGCTTGCAGACAGCTCCAAGGGGCAGAGCAGACCCTGCAGCTTGGCAGGAGGGCCCAAAGAGGAGTTTGTAGGGTTTGAAATGTAACACAGTGTGGGAATGTAATGATTCTTATAGGCTGTGTGTAAATGCTGTAGGATTTGTATCTTGGACTGGATTGGTTAGTGAGAATCAGAATATTCAGCACAGAAGATTTATGGTATTGGAATGGGAACCTCGCCCTCTTGTCCTCTCTTTTACCCTCTCATCCTCTCCCCCTCTCTCCCCCTCTCTCCTCTCATTCCTGCTCTGAGCTGTGTTTGGCAGCTCCCAGCAGGGCCCTGCCCCCAGGCCCTTTGCAATAAACCCCAAATTCCAGCCCTGGCTGCAGAGATCTCTGTCTCCATCTGTCCCAGCCATCCTAGCACCATCACTCCTACAGTCCCACTTCTCCCACTCCCATCTTCCCTTTTATCCCCTAGCAATGTCTCAAACCAGCCTGGGATCCCATTGTCCAGTCTCTGTTCCCCTGGGGGAGTTTCTCACCCAAATTCTCTCTCGGCTGGATTTCTTTTATTGTGGTTTTTATCTAAAATCAGCATCCAGTGGGAGTTTCTCCCCCAGGTGCCTCAGCCCTGCTCCTGCAGGTGATTCCATCCAGGTGAATGTTTTTCCCAGAGCCTTTGAGGAAAGGGATGGAACATTTCCACTGGGAACCTGCAGAGGGAATTTGGAAAGTTCTCCACCTATTTTATAAATCCCATCCCACGGCTGCGCTCCCACTCTGCCATCCAGAGTTTGCATCCAAACAAACACTTTGGGAACAATTTCTCCGTGCCAGGATGGTTTTTTGTGCTAATTTGGAATCAAAGGACTTTAGGATAATTGCTTATTCAAATAAGAACCCAGTTGCATACCAAATGTTTTGATTAATTGGAGAATTAATTGCTTATCTCACTATGCTGAAATCACAATTTCCTGAATCTCTGAGATGAGAATGAGCTCTCTGAGGACCCCTGAAATGGAGAGACTGGGTGGACTTGAAGGTTTGCTTAAGTTTAAAGGCTCTATTTAAGAATTATTTAAGGAAAAAACAACTATTGCAGCACAAAAAAGCCTTTAATGCAGGAAATGGGAGTGTTTGAAGAGAAGTTCTGCTGTTAAAATGTGGCAGTGTTCCTCTGGGGGGGCTCACCAGATGTGGAATTTTTCTTCACTTGGGGTCACCAAATGTGGTGGTGTTCACAGGGGTCCCTGGACGAGGGAAGAGATGAGAATCTCGACTCCATGTTTCAGAAGGCTGGTTTATTATTTTATGATAGATATTATATTAAAAGAAAATTATATATTAAAACTATACTAAAAGAATAGAAGAAAGGATTTCATCAGAAGGCTTGCAAGGAATGGAAAGGAATGGAATAGAGAGGAATGATAACAAAAGCTCGTGACTCTCCGAGAGTCCGAGCCAGCTGGGCTGTGATTGGCCATTAATTAGAAACAACCAACATGGACAATCCCAGATGCACCTGTTGCATCCCACAGCAGCAGATAACCATTGTTTTTCTTTTCCTTCTCAGGGAGAAAAAATCCTGGCAAAGGGATTTTTCATAGAAGATGTCTATGGCAGTTAAAACCTCCTGGAACTCAAGAAGAATCGATGCACTGGGGCCAAACTCTGAATTTCAGAGTTCATTCCCTCATTCTCCTACTGGAGATGGAGAGAGAGAGACGGGGACTCACTGAGATGGCCAAAGAATCTGAATTTATTGTGCATACAAATGCTTACATACCAATTTAGGAAGACTGGCAATGTTTTACCACAAGGATTGGGTTAATCACCACATAAACAAACTTATGCATTTTAAACATCTCTTGCTTGCAGAAGTCTGCTGTAATTTTCTTTTTTCCAGTGAACCCCTCTGACTGAATCTTCCTGCAACCTTGATTTAATCCTCAAAGTTCTGTTTGCCCTTGCCAAGGCATCCTGTTATCAAATCTCTCGTGCTAACCAGGTCCAGAGTCCATCACCTGTCTTGTGTCCCAGTATCCCAATATTGTCCCCCTTTCCAGCCCATTCCTGCAATGAGGAGCTTGGTTTTATTATTTTATTTTGTTTTATTTTTAATTATTTTTTTTATTTTATTTTATTTTATTTTATTTTATTTTATTTTATTTTATTTTATTTTATTTTATTTTATTTTATTTTATTTTATTTTTTTATTTTATTTTAAATTATTTTTATTTTTTATTTTTAAATTTTTCTATTTTCCTATTTTTAATTTTTCTATTTTTATATTTCAAATGTTTTAATTTTTATTTTATATTGTTTTTATTTTTTATTTTTAATTTTATGTTTATTATTTATTTATGTTTATTTTATTTTTATTATTTATGATTTAACTTATACTTAATTTATTTTCTTTCTTTTTCTGGGTGATGTCTCCCCCGGAAATGCCTTTTTAAAAGCAATATTCACCCGAGGTCTTTGGATTTTATTGTTGGGGGTGACTTCAACTTCCCCATCTCTGCCCTGCAAAACGTGGCAGGGTCGGGAGGGAGCAGGGAGAGGAGCTGCTGCCCTCAGGGGGATGATGGCACCAAAAGGAATATCCAGGAATTCCGGGTCACTCCCTGGAGGGTTTGGTCGTCTCCCGATTTCAGCTTTGCACATCCGTGATAAGCTCAGTAGTGGTTTTGTGGATTATTTGGGTACTTCCACGTGGATGTGGGGATGGAAGTGAGGCTGGGGGCTGTAAATAGGACAGGAAGGGAAATTTGGTTGGGATATTGGAAAGAAATTGCTGATTTTTAGGGTGGTGAGGCCCTGGCAGATGTTCAGACTGCCAGAGGGCAGGGATGGGTGGGATGTTGGGAACTGGGAATTCCTGGCTGTGCTGGATGGAATTCCCAGAGCTGCCCCTGGATCCCTGCCCCTGCTCCAGGCCCCAGTGCCCAGCCTGGCCTTGGGCACTGCCAGGGATCCAGGGGCAGCCACAGCTGCTCTGGCCATTCCAGCCCAGCCAGGAATTCCCAATTCCCAATCTCCCACCCATCCCTGCCCTCTGGCACTGGGAGCCATTCCCTGGCTCCTGTCCCTCCATCCCTTGTCCCCAGTCCCTCTCCAGCTCTCCTGGAGCCCCTCCAGGCCCTGCCAGGGCACAGGGAGGTCACTCCTGGTCTCTTTTCCAGGCTGGACAATCCCAGCTCTCCCAGCCTTTCCCACAGCTCTGCTCCATCCCTTGGATCATCCTCTGCATTTGCCCCAGCAGCTCCATGGAATTCCTGGGGGGTTTTGGTGGCTCTGTCCTGGCTGAGGTTTGAGCTCTGATTGAGGCCCCTCCGTACCCAGCTCCTCCAGGCTGCCACATTCCTGATTTCTCCTGCTCCAGCAGGACACAGCTCCTTTGGATCCTCCTCCATGAACAGATCTGGTGGATCCGGCCAAATCTGGGCTGGAAGAGACCTCAAAGCTCATCCAGTTCCATCCAGCTGCCAAAAGTGGGCAATCCCAACTCTCCCTGCCTTTCCCACAGCAGAGTGCTCCATCCCTTGGGTCATCCTCTGCATTTGCTCCATGTAATTTTTACAAATATTCATATTTCATGTAATAAAATCTTATATTTAATAAAATTACATTTTATTTAATAAAAATTAATATTTTATTTAATTAAAAAATTATATCTTATTTAATGAAACTGTTTATTTTGGGCACGGAATGAGCAGAACCAACAGCAGCTCCAGGGAAATTGCAGCTTTTTCCCACCTCAGCAGCAAACAATTCCTGAACAACTGGTGCAGGGTTGTTATCAAGGAGAAGAAAAAGCTCTTTGTTATGGCTGGGAGCCTCTGGAATTCGAGGAGGTGGGAAAAGCTTTGTAAACAAGCAGGAAATCAAAGTCAAAACGAATTCCAGCCAAGAATTCTTCAAAAGGAAGAGTCATGAAGTCACCGGTGCATTTTAATAACTGCTAAAAGCAAAGGGATAAATACAATATTCAGTTTATGACTTCTTTCTCCACACTCCAGTGAACATAAATTTGGGTAATTGTATTTCCTGGGCTCGGCTGTCTTGGTAGATAAGGAAAAATTACATCCCTGCCTGATGGGAAGGAGCCTGCAGAATGATCCTTTTTTAATGCTAACAATCCTGTAATATTGGAGTTCAGGGTGGTGTCAAATAGTGACAAGAGGAAACATCAGCCAGGAGTGACTTGTACCAGCTTGGTGTGATCTGAATGTTTTGGATTTCCACATTTTCGCTGTAATTATAATTTTCCCCAGACCTGAGATCCCCCAGCCCCCTTTCCCTGGGTTTCTCTGTGTTCCCATGGGCTGCACTGAGTTTTCCCTGCCTTTCCCAGTTTTTGTTTGCTTTCCCAACAGTTTCATTGTCTTTTCCCCACCTTGGGGATTTCTGTCCATCGGCAGGAGGTGCTGGGAAGTTCTCTCAGGGAACTTGGATTGGAAAATTGTGTGGAAATCCTAAATGTGATGCTTTTGTGGTGAAGAGATTCCATGGAATTCTGCATTTATTGCCTGGCACATGATCCCACACCACCTAAACCTGCTGTACCTCCAGGCAGCAGGGCTGAGGTGTGGGGATGCCGCTTCTTCTTCTGGGAATGTTTTGGGACTGAGCACCCACAGGACAATCCTGGATTCCCTGTACCTTATCCCAGCAATACCCCCATGTTGGATGTGCCAAAATTCTCTTTATTTTCCCCATTTCTCTTGCCTTGGATCATTTCACCCCTCCAGGAACCTCCAGGTGTTGTCCACACATTCCTGGAAATGTTTGGTTTTCCTGGTGCTGCAGGGAACCCAGAGTGTCAAAGCCAGCTGGAATTCCTGTGGGATTTGATAACCTGCTCCCAAAGCAGCTCTGGTGGCCCTCTGTTGGGACTTCACATAAATCCTAAACTTATCCTAAAATATCTCCCTTATTTCAGCAGGAGTTGGACCCAGCTTTGCCAATTCTTAGGGGTGTTTCTTCACTTTTGAACATTGCAGTGTTTTTCACCCCATCAATTCATTTTGCTGCTTGTAAGAATTTAGAAACAGCAATTTTAGGAATATTTTTAGTGGTTTTGTTATAATTACTTACTCATAATTACTCAATTTTGTTATAATTTATTGTTATAAAAACTCATGAGCTGCTTGTAAGAGTTTAGGAACAGCAGTTTTAGGAATATTTTTGGTGGTTTTGTTATAATTACTTATTTATAATTACTTAATTTTGCTATAATTTATTGCTAAAACTAGAACTATTGTTAAAAAAACTCGTGCTGCTTGTAAGAGTTTAGGAACAGCAATTTTAGGAATATTTTTAGTGTTTTTGTTATAATTACTTACTTATAATTACTTAATTTTGCTATAATTTATTGCTAAAACTAGAACTATTGTTATGAAAACTCATGTGCTGCTTGTAAGAGTTTAGAAACAGCAATTTTAGGAATATTTTTAGTGGTTTTGTTATAATTACTTAATTTTGTTATAATTTATTGTCATAAAAACTCATGTGCTGTTTGTAAGAGTTTAAGAACAGCAGTTTTAGGAATATTTTTAGTGGTTTTGTTATAATTACTTATTTATAATTACTTATTTTGTTATAATTTATTGCTAAAACTTTAACTATTATAAAAACTCATGTGCTGCTTCGAAGAGTTTGGGAACAGCAGATTTAGGAATATTTTTAGTGGTTTTGTTATAGTTACTTATAATTACTCAATTTTGTTATAATTTATTGTTAAAACTATATTTTTTATAACTATATTCATAGTTTATATAGTTTATATAACTATTAGTTATATAACTATATTTAGTTTATATAACTATTGTTAAAACTATAGTTTTTATAACTATTGTTATAACTATTGTTATAAAAACTCATGCGTTGTTTGTAAGAGTTTAGGAACAGCAGTTTTAGGAATATTTTTAGTGGTTCTTTTATAATTACTTACTTATAATTACTTAATTTTGCTATAATTTGATTTCCCAAAACTAGAACTATTGTTATGGAAACTCATGTGCTGACTTCCCAAAGTTTAGAAACAGCAATTTTGCCTGGAATATTTTTAGTGGTTTTGTTATAATTACTTAATTTTGTTATAATTTATTGTCATAAAAACTCATGTGCTGTTTGTAAGAGTTTAGGAACAGCAGTTTTAGGAATATTTTTAGTGGTTTTGTTATAATTAATGCCACTGCTGTGATTACCATGAGGAGTAACTCATTTAAATACGTTGGTTACTAAAATCTATTTCTCTGCTCTTTGAAAATAGACCAGGTGATGAGGGAAATGCTGCAGCCAGGGAGGTTCAGGTTGGATGTTGGGAATATTCCTTGATGGAAGGGAATGTTCACATTCCCAAAGCCAGAAGGCAGAGGCAGGGATGGAATGCTGGAGTGCCATTCCCAAAGGAAGGCAGAGGGAGGGGATGGAATGGATGTGACACTGGGGACCTTGGTGAGATGGAATTTCTGAAATCCCTGCTTCCATTCCCAAAGCCCTGGGTGGTTCTGGAAGCTGGCCGCTTCTCTGTGTGCAAAAATAATCCTGATTTTTTCCTGGAAATCCCTTTTCCCAAAGCCAGGGCCAGATGGAGGATGGCCCCCTTCCCAAAGCCAGAAGGCAGAGCCTTTTGCAAGGAGGAGGAGGAGGAGGAGATGAAGATTTGCTGTGCTTTGGTGGCACCCAGAAGGCAGAGACAGGGTGATGGAATGCCTGGGAATCCCTGCTGATATTCCCAAAGCCAGAAGGCAGAGATGGGGTGATGGAATGCCTGGAAATTCTCACGGCAACAATGGAATGCCTGGAAATCCCTGCTGACATTCCCAAAGCCAGAAGGCAGAGGGACGGGGATGGAATGCCTGGAAATCCCTGCTGACATTCCCAAAGCCAGAAGGCAGAGGGATGGGGATGGAATGCCTGGAAATCCCTGCTGACATTCCCAAAGCCAGAAGGCAGAGGGACGGGGATGGAATGCCTGGAAATCCCTGCTGACATTCCCAAAGCCAGAAGGCAGAGGGACGGGGATGGAATGCCTCAGAAATCCTGCTGACATTCCCAAAGCCAGAAGGCAGAGGGATGGGGATGGAATGCCCATTCCTTCGGAAATCCCTGCTGACATTCCCAAAGCCAGAAGGCAGAGGGACTTTTCCAATTCTTAGGGGATGGAATGCCAGAAGGAATCCCTGGAATGTCTGGAAATCCTGCCCAAAGCCAGAAGGCAGAGGGATGGGGATGGAATGCCTGGGAATCCCTGCTGACATTCCCAAAGCCAGAAGGCAGAGATGGGGATGGAATGCCTGGAAATCCCCGCTGACATTCCCAAAGCCTTCCCTGGGCTGGCAGGGAGCTGATAATGAAGGACAAAGAGCAGGAGGCTTCAGCAAACTCCTGCCTCCTCTTGCTCTTTAGAAACGGGGCTGAACTTTATTCACCTTTGTTCTGAGGGTGCTGAGGATCCTGCAGCCCTCACTGCCTGAGCAGCAGCTCGTGATGCCTCGGCCAAAAATCAACAACCTCTCAAGGCCTGACCTTTGAAAAGCTGAGCTTTATTTTCCACATATTCCAATTTTTTATCCGTGAAAGAGCACCCAGAGTGAATCCCTGATTTCCCAGGGCGGGTTTGGGGCTGGGGATGGAGCTGATCAGTGATCAGTGGTGCCAGGAGAGCTGGGACAGGGACAGAGGGACAGGGACCCTGCAGGATCCCCATGGGCAGAGGGATAACGAGGGGCAGGACACAGGGAATGGCTCCCAGGGCCAGGGTGGGTTTAGGGGGATCTTGGGAGGGAATTCCTGGCTGGGCTGGAATGGCCAGAGCAGCTGTGGCTGCCCCTGGATCCCTGGCAGTGCCCAAGGCCAGGCTGGACACTGGGGCACCCTGGGACAGTGGGAGGTGTCCTTGCCATGGATGATCCTCAAGGTCCTTTGGTCCAACCCAAACCATTCCAGGATCTGAGGGTTCAGAGTCATCTCCAAGCACCCACCAACAACTGCAGGACCTCACATGGGGAAACTGAGGCAGGGTGTGGGTCCCTCCCCTTTCACTTCGGTGTCCTTTCCAATTAATCTTGGTTTAGCTCTGTTAATTAAATCCATGAGGGGCAGGTTTGGTGCCCGGCTGGGGTGTGGAATTCCCTCAGGAGATGCCTGTGGAGCAATCAGGGCCTCAGCCAAATCCAGTTTGGGTTAAAGGGACCTCAAAGCCCACCCAGTGCCAGCCCTGCCATGGCAGGGACACCTCCCACTGTCCCAGGGTGCCCCAGTGTCCAGCCTGGCCTTGGGCACTGCCAGAGAATCCCAGTGCTGATGGGAAAATGCACATTATGGAACAGAGCCTCTGGGACAGCACAGGGAGCTTTTCCTCCCTCTGGATTGGGGGGGTGGGAACAGAGAGGATTTCCTGGGATTCCAGGCCCCAGACAGGCAGGAGCTGCTCCGAGGGGAGCACAAATCCAAGCAGGGCCTTGGGAGAGCCCAGGGCTTGGGGTGGGAATGGGAGATGCAGGCTGGGACAGGCAAATCCTGAATTTTCCATCTATGGTTCTCATTCCTGAAAGTGAAAGACTTGGTTAATAACAAAAAACCTGGGATTTTAGTGATGGCTTTTCTCAATCCTTCTTAAATCCCAGGATTTGGCTTGGGAAGGGACCTTAAATCCCATTCCCAGCCCTTTTCCATGGCAGGGACACCTCCCACTGTCCCAGGGTGCCCCAGTGTCCAGCCTGGCCTTGGGCACTGCCAGGGATCCAGGGGCAGCCACAGCTGCTCTGGGCATTCCAGCCCAGCCAGGAATTCCCAATTCCCAATCTCCCACCCATCCCTGCCCTCTGGCACTGGGAGCCATTCCCTGGCTCCTGTCCCTCCATCCCTTGTCCCCAGCCCCTCTCCAGCTCTCCTGGAGCCCTGTCCAGCCCCAGGCAGGCTGGGAATGTTCCTGCAGCCCCAGGAATGGGGACACCCCAGGCAGGAGCCCCAAACCCACCTGGAAATGGTTCCTGAGGGGCTCCACCAACCTGGGCACCCCCAGTTTCATTTTGGACCAGGCGTGTTGTGGGGAAACCCTCCCAAAGCGCTTCCTCCCTCCCCAAATAACCATTTTATCCTTTAAAAATTTATTTTGCGAATATCCAGGCTTAGCTGGGAGTGAAACCTTTTCATCTTGAAGAACTTCGAGGAATATCAAACTTTTTATCACTTTAATGCTTTTTAAATGACATTTTTTTATGCATTTGCAGTGCCGAATAGGAGAGATCAGTCAGGGAGATTGGGCATGAGCAGATACAGAATTCAGCAGTTGTTAAATAGTGGTGGTCTGCAAGACAGCAAATCTTCAGCTCATGTGTGTTTTTATAGAATTTATTCTATATTTATCACTCTTTTCATGGCCTGCTGTAATAAATCATCCTCACATATCAGGATGAATTCAAAGCAACATTATGGGTTCTATAAAAAATAATAATTTGGAGATTTTAGTCCTGTTCTGCCTGTCCCTGATCAAAAATACTCGAGTTTTTCCTGTAAAATGAAGTGAGTTGAAGGCCCTTTAATTCTGTGAATCTCAATCTCTGGTTCCATCTTTCATCTGGAAAGGTTTTTCGTTTTAAGGGGGGGGCATTATTTCTTTCAGGGTGAGAAGTAACAGACTGGGCTTTAAAAATATTTCTCCTTTAATCTCCCAAAGCTCTGCTCCTAATGAACCTGAAAGTTCAGTGCAAACACTAAGCATGAATTTAATTCACATTTGGAGATGGATTTGCTTTGCTTTGCACTTGATGTATTAAATATTTTTGGTTGCTGCTTCTTGTAGTCCATAATTTAAGGGAGAACTAAAATTTTAGGAGTATTTTACATTTAAAAGGCTTTGAGATTGAAGGTCCTTGATGTGGAAAGTTGTCGAGCAGGTGGGGAAATGCAGTTTACAGCTTAAAGATCTGAATTTAAGGTTGGAAATAGAAAAGAACTGTAAATTAATTTAATTTTAGCTGCTGTAGGGCTGTGCTTTGGATCTGTGCTAGGTTGGGCTGGGATGGAGTTAATTAATTTGATTTTTTTTGATGGTGTGGGGCTGTGCTTTGGATTTGTGCTGGAAACTGCTGATAATTCGGGAATATTTGTGATTTCTGGATTTCCATAGCCCCAGGGGCTGCTCTGCTCCTCTCTCACCCCATCAGCGATCCCAAAGCATCCAAGGAATATCCCAGACTTTTAACAGTGATTCATGTGAAGGAGCTGCTGCTCAGTGGAGTTTTCTGGGACACAGGAGAGATTTATTTGGGATCAAACCCAACCTTCCTTCTCCAGCCTCCCTGATTTATTCTTTAAGATGAGATTTCCAAACTTGGTAACCCAGCCCCTCACAACCATCCCTTCCTGCTTCCCAAATCCCAACAGGATCAGCTGGTGCTGATGGAAAATTCCCAATTCAGCTTTGCTGGTGAACATCTTCCTGTCTCTGGGAAAATCACTGCTGGCAATATCCAGCAAAAACTGGCACCAGCTGCTGGGTGCTTGTGGGAAATGGGTTTGTGGGGAATTCTCAGAGCCTGACAGAAAAATCACAGTGTGCATCTGTGGGCAAACCTTGAGACAAGGTTTGGAGATATTTACCCACAGGAATTCAGGAATAAGACACAAAAATATGGAAATATTCACCTACAAAATTCAGGAATAGGACACAAATATGGAAATACTCATCTACAACATTTAGGAATAAGACACAAATATGGAAACATTCACCTTACAGGAATTCAGGAATAAGACACAAAAATATGGAAATATTCACCTACAAAATTCAGGAATAGGACACAAATATGGAAATATTCACCTACAAAATTCAGGAATAGGACACAAATATGGAAACATTCACCTTACAGGAATTCAGGAATAAGACACAAATATGGAAATATTCATCTATAAAATTCAGGAATAGGACACAAATATGGAAATATTCACCTACAAAATTCAGGAATAGGACACAAATATGGAAACATTCACCTTACAGGAATTCAGGAATAAGACACAAATATGGAAATATTCACCTATAAAATTCAGGAATAGGACACAAATATGAAAGTACTCATCTACAGGAATTCAGGAAAAAAGCACAAATATGGAAGCATTTTCCCAGTTCCTGAGGGGAAAATGAGACAAGAAATGAGACAATTGAGACAAATGAGAAAATTGAGACAAGAAATGCTGACTTAAAAATGCCATGGAATAGGACAGACGTTGTTGAGAGAAAAACAAAACCAGAAACCACTTTCAAAGGATGGCCTTACAAATAAGACTGGATACTTTGGAGAAATAGAACTATGAAGGATGCATTGTGGTGGGACTCACAAAGATAATTTTAGATAATTGGCTTCAAGGCATTTACAGCAGTTTGGCAAAAGCTGATAGACCAGCTTTTATATTATAAGAAACAGTTATAATGTATTGTAATGAGGAAATAGTCAAATTCTGATTGTGATAACATGAATTATAATATCTGTATTGTCTCACCTTTCTCATGAGACTGAAAATGGAATAAAAGCTTTTAAAACACCTCTCAGTTGCCCCATCTCTGGGTCAGAAAAAGGTAAAATCCAACATGTGCTGGACCCTGTTCCTGCCTGCTGGGGGCTGCTGGAATCTGAAATGCAGGGAACTCTCAGAATTTTGGGCCTGTGAGCCAAAGCTGAGAATTAAACACAGGATTTGATCTTGGCAAAGGCTCCCAAACTGAGGTGTGGGAAGTGAGAATGTGGATTTGTAGTTTAAAGCAAAGAAACATTGAGCTAAGAAAAGTTTAGAGTTCCAGAGTTTAAGATATAAAAATAAAAGTAGTTCTAGAGTTTATTCTCTGGAACTAGAATTTATTCTAAACAAGGAGTTCAGAATGCAGCACTGTGGGTCTGTGAGCCATAACATGAGTGGCTTAGAAAGCTCACACTGTAGCATGGGTCCATAAGAGAAAATATTTAAGGATTGGGTCAAAAGCATAAATATCCTTGTTGGTGGTGTTTTATTGGTCAATAGCTCCTTAAAAAGTCTTGTAACAGAGGGTCCTGCGACCTTCTGAGCCATGCAGTGAAGATGTGAGCTGAACTCACCATTCCTGCCTGGGTAGAAGATAAGAAAACAAACCAAAAATAAACCAAAAATAAACCAAAAATAAACCACGTCATCAGAAACATCTCAGAGGTCCCATCTCTAACTCATTCAAAACTCCCCACAAGTAAAATATCGCAGGGCTGATGGCACATCCTGGATCCCAGAGCCGTGTTGGAATTTGTCTCCATCGTTAATTGGAGGGATTTCATCACCGAGCCTCGAGTTCCTCTCTCATTTCCCCTCCTGTTCCCTCACTCTAAACCCATTCATTTCTCATTTCCATCTTTTTTTAACAGCACAATGATTTGCAAAATTGAATTCATTCCAAGTTTTTACTGCCCTCATTCCCACATCTTTTCCTGGGGTTATTGCCATGACTGGGCTGATGTTCCACCAGGAATGTTTCACAGCATTCCAGGACTCTCTTCTTGTCCATTCTTTGTTCTTCCTTTCCCTCCTCATGAACAGATCCATAATCACCACACAGGAGTGGCCCAAACTCTTTGTTTTTTATAACTCTCCATTAAAAAATAAACCTTTTTTTTTGGCAAATCCCAAATGCTGTGTCTCCTGAGGGCTGGGTGATCTTGGCAAGATCAGAAGATTCCTCAGACCATCTGTCTTGCGCTTCCTTTTCCTCTCCATGTTTCAGACTGAACAGCTGAGCTCCGAATTTCCCCCAGCCCAAATTATTCTTTCTTCACTGGTTATTTCACGGAGGTAAAAACAGAGTTCAGCACAGAAAGAGCTTTGCTGCCTCCATAAAAACAGAGGAATGAAATGATGAAAAGTAGGATTTCAAAATCCGACCGATATCCTCAGCAAAGCTGAGCTGGAAACACGAGGGTCACAAATATCAGCATTTTTTCTGTGTAAAGACACAAAACTGGCGCAAAACCAGCCCAAAATGGGGCTGAAAATCAAAAGTCAACATTGTAGGAACTCAGTTTGAAGGTCAAACCAAGTCCCATAAATACAGGACAATTTGGATTGGGATTTAAGGGAATAGACTGGCAAGCACAGGGAGAAACAGGCTGGAAATTTTAAGAATGGGTACTGAAAAAAAGAACTCAAAATAACAATCTTGTAAAAACCACCTTAATTAACCCTGAATAGATAAAAAAGACACACAAACCACCCTCCTACCTCATCCCAGAATCAGAACAAGATATTCAGGAGCATCCAAGCCGCCAGCTCCTAGTGAAAGACTGGAAATTTAAATAAAAACTAAACTTGCCTAAAAAATGGAGAATAAAACCCATCTTCCCAAAACCCTGCAATATTTTTCCTCCATTTTCTGCATTTTTGTGGCTTAGTTTTCGCAATAATTGGAAACTGAAATCTGAACTTTAGGTTGGATATTCAGAAGGAATTCTTGGCTGTGAAGGTGGGGATGCCCCATCCCTGGAATGTTGGTTGCTCCCAGTCCAGCTTTAACTGGGCTCCCTGCCTCAGTTTCCCCTCACAAACTGTGAAAATGCTTCCGTATTTGTGTCTTGTTCCTGAATTCCTGTAGATGAGTATTTTTGTGTTTGTGTCCTATTCCTGAATTTTGTTGGTGAATATTTCCATATTTATGTCTTATTCCTGAATTCTTGTAGGTAAATATCTCCAATTTTTCTTTTGTTCCTGAATTCTTGTAGGTGAATGTTTCCATACTTGTGTTTTGTTCCTGAATTTCTTTAGGTAAATATCTCTAATCTGTGTTTTGTTCCTAAATTTTGGTAGGTAAATGTTTCCATACCTGTGTCTTATTCTTGAATTCCTGTAGGTAAATGTTTCCATATTTGTTTTGTTCCTAAGATCCCCATGGTAAATGTTTCCATATTTGTGTCTTATTCCTGAATTCCCCCTTCATGTGTAAACCCCACACCAACCCAAAAAGTTCCTTAAGGGTGGATGAATGGGATGTGGCCCAGAATGTTCCAAAATTCAACTTCCAACCCTCTTCCTAATCAGGCACTGGAGCCACTAATCCAATTTTAGCCGGTGACTGAGCCCATTCCTGGCGGAATTAAACGCGCTTTAAATCTCATTTAAAAGCCACTGAGATGCTCCTGACAAATTAAAATCTGAAATTAAAAATCAATTTTGGCTGTTTCTGCCTCATTAAGGCGCTCCTTGGTGTGGCTGAGCCCAGCCCTGTGTCCCTGCCTGGCTTTTGGAGGGTTTTTTGCTGCAGAAATGAGGAGTGGAGCCCTGCTGGCCTCTCCAAGGCTTTGGGAAGCAGCTGCTGGATTTGGGATAAGGAGAGGGAAGAGGAAGAGTTGAAGGAGTGGAGGTAAAGGGATGATGTGGAAACCCAGAGCACTGGGAATATTTCTGTGTCTGCTCCGGGGTGCCCTGGCCCCCGGGGGAGCACTGACTCTGACCCTCATTTATGGAGGAAGTTTCCCTGACTTCAAGATAGACTGGAACCCACAAAAGTGTGATATAGATATGTCTGGGTTTGGAAAGCCAGGAGTCTGCTAAGGAAGGCAGGAGCCTCCCCTGAAATGGAGAATGTAAACCCTCCCCACCCCTCCCAATTGCTATAAATTTTAAATGAAGGGGCTCTCACACAAAAATATGGGAGCAGGAATAACAGTTCTTTACTAGGGAAGAAAAAAAAAGGATAAAATAAACAATGCAGTAACCAAACCAACAGTGCCAGAGTCAGAACCCAGCCTGGCACCCTGTGGGTCAGGGTGCTGGCAGCAGTGCCATTGGAATTGTGGCTCAGCCCTCCTGCAGGGTCAGGGCTGGTTCTGCTGGAGCAGGGATCCTGGACAAGGGTGCAGTCTCTGCCTCTGAAGGCCCAGGGGAAGGAGAGGCAGCTGCTGTTCCTCTGGGCAATCCAGTGCAGAAGCCGTGCTGGTGTTCCAGAATCTCCAGATTCTATCCAGGCAGGAATGCTTGGCTCCTCCCCCTGGGCTCACATCTCCCAATGGGATGCTGTAGTTCTTATCAGCCATGCAGGGACATTCCATGGCTGTTATCAGCAGTGTCCCCTCCCGAGGGAGGAGTGAATGTGGTCACTCAGAAAGAGATAAGGCAAACTGCCCACCTGACAGAAGACAACTGCCATACACATGGTGATAGAATTCATCTTGCCTGGCAGTCTGGGACAAGGTTATAGAGAGCAGTGTATGTGCATCACTTGGTGAGAAATTGAGGTTTGGGGTTTTTAGTGTGTTGTGGATGGAAGCAAGATGGAGGGCACAGGGTGTTGTCCTGGGCTTCTCCTTCATGCTTCTTCTTCCTCCTTCTCCATGGGTTTGGGTGGCATTTTGTAATTGGGCAGAAAAGTCTGCACTGTGGGCTCTGTGGGATCAGTTATTGGGTTAAAAGGGAAAATAATCCAGGTGTCAGCTCTTAATTGGATGGTTTAGTCTGAAAAGACCTTGGAACAAGAGATTGTTGGCCATTTTGTGCCTTCTAATGAAAAGCTGCTGAACTCACAGCAGTGAGACTGTTTCACTGGTAAGAAATAATAAACACCTGATGTAGTGAACCCCAAAGATACAGGAAAAGCTCCTTGGAGAATTGAATGCTGAGTCATTCCTGAGCAAGTGTTATCTTGTCCCTCTGACCCGACCGTGTTGAAACCCAGCCCTTTAATCAGTTAAGGCAATACTATTGTAACTCTTAGCTATTGGTCAGTTAAGGAATATGCTTAAACCTGCGGCTATTGGCTGGTTTTGGATCCATGCCAAGGCTATAAAAATAGCCCTCTGTACCCCCACAAGTTGGAGAAGAAGAAGCGCTGTACCCCTTCGCAGACCTCCCGAATAAACCATCGTGCGGAACCACGGCGTCTTCTCTGACCCCTCTCTCTCCGTCTGCTATGCCGTTGCCCCGAGGCGATCCTTCCTAGCAGCAGAGCTGAACTCATGAAAGAGCTGACGATCACTATAAGCTGAATATCACTAGCTCGCTAGGAAGGAGCCCGGTGGCTTGGCCCCTGCTTAACTCAGCTATTGGGTCTCTGCTAAAGACTTGACTACTGAGCTAGCTGGGCATTATATATATAATAATAGGGCCTACCTAGAGAGGCTCACTTTATTATATATAACCTGAGACTGAACAGGAATTACTGTCTCAAATGCCTTCAATCCAGACCCAGAGAAACCCACAATGGTACCCCCACAGGGTGAGGAAGGGACTGGAACAGGACGGGGATGAGGAAAGGGAGCTCAGGGTTCAAAACCAGCCTGGGTGGGAACCGAGCTTGGAGGAGAAGCAATAGACAAAGAAAAGGGAAATTAATGTTCCTGAGAACTCTTTTGGACACTGAAGTGATCAAAAAATGAGATGTGGCACTTTGGGGTGGGGTTTGGTGGGCACAACGGGATTGGTCAAAGGTTGGGCTTGATCATCTTGGAGGTCTTGCAACAGGAATTATTTTATATCTTGATCTCTAATATATTTTAAATGGTAAGCATTCGATAAACATATATAAATATATGTAACATATTACCATTATTACAAATAATATATAATATATATATTAGATTATATAAAATTATATATAATATATCATTTAATACAATATAAATAATGTATTAAAATATATTAACACAAATATATATTTAAACAAATTCATATTAATACAAAATTATGTTATATAGATATATGTGACTATATATTAATGATTATATATATTTCTACATTATATTGATCTTTAATATATTTTATATGGTGTATATTATATATATACAACATATATTTATACCAATTTATATTCATATGAATACAAATTTATGTTATAGAGATAAATGTGATTATAAATTAATGATTATATATATTTATATATTTTATTGATATTTAATATATTTTATATGTTGTATATATGTACACAACATATATTAATGCAAGCATAGTCATACAAATTCATATTATACAGATATATGTGACCATATATTAATGATTATATTTACATTTATATATTGTATTGATCTTTAATGTTTTTATGTGGTATATATTATATATACATGACACATATTAATGCAAATAGTAATTCATACAAATTCATATGAATACAAATGTATGTCATACAGATATATGTATAATATTAATTTTAATATTTTATATTAATGGTGGATCCTGTTGGCTTTTCCTTCTGTTGTAGAAGATGGTGGCAGGTGAATGTTCCTTGTCCAGCATGGTCACACTGCTCCTGAAAAAACAATCAGAGAAACTTTCTCCAGGAATTCTTGAATATTTTGCTTTGCCCCAGTACTGCAGGAACAGCAAATTGGCTTTTCCTGGTAAATCAAAGTGCAAAATAGAACTAAAAATGTTGGTTTATGTCTACTTAAGGAAATTATATATAATATATATCAAAGAAGGGGACTCTAAGGTATTTTTCCTGGGAAGCAGTTTTCTTGGGAAGAGGGTAATTTACTTAAAACTGGCCTGGGGGATAAATATTTTAAATTTTATATATATTATATATGAAACAAGGGGACTGTAAGGCATTTTTCCTGGGAAACAAGTTTCTTAGGAAGAGGGTTATTTATTTAAAACTGGCCTAGGGGGAAATTTTTTCCCTGGGGAAAAGACATTTTTTTCAAAGTCTGCTAAAATTCAGCTTCATTTAATTTATGTTAGATCTCCTATAAAAAGTTTGTGATTAATGCATGTAAAAACATATATTTGGAAGCTGGGCACCAGTTAAATAAGGAATATTTTTTGGGGAAAAAAGGGAAAAAGTCTTTGAAGGGTCACTGTTGTCCCTGGGATATAGAGGAGGAGGTGGAGTGGGGAGAGGATGGATCTGAGGAGGGTTTTGTTGGAGAATGCCCAGATTTGGGCCTCAAACCCAAAATGTTGGGAGATTCTGAGGTGCTGGAGGTTGGGATCAGGGCCAGGATTGGGATGGGGCTGGAAAAACCCTGTGGGACATCCATGGGGCTGCACATCCTCCCTAATTCCAGCTCCACTGCTCTCATGGGATGCCTGGTAAAGTTTCCCCAGCCCAGCTCAGCTCTCCCAAACCCGACCTCATTATCCTCTTCATTAATTAGCATTTCACACCATGGAAGGGATCAAATCCCTGCTATGAAAGGCACAGGGAACAATGAGCTGGAATTCCATCCTGGATATGTTCCTGTGGCCCTAACTGCTAATCCTCATTTTTATTTGACCTTGCTGAGCTGTTTACAGCACACAGGGAATTATCCATGTGCCATGAAATGGAGAAACCTCCTAAAATCACTGGGGCTGGCAGCATCCTTGTCCTTTTGGAGTGTTTTGTGGGGCTGCTGTTCCCAAAAAATCCAAAATTCCCATAAAAAGCATCCTTTTCCTTTTGGAGTGTTGTGTGGGCTGCTGTTCCCATAAAATCCAAAATTCCCATAAAAAGCATCCTTTTCCTTTTGGAGTGGAACAGGAAAAATCTTCCATGGATCCAAGCAGAGGGGTTGTGTGTGCTGCGGTTCAAGAAATGCCTCTGAATTTGGATAAAAGCATCCTTTTCAAAATGGGCATTTTTGGTGCTCCCAAAATCCAAAATTTGGAGGGCTTGGATCATCCTTTTACTTTTGGATTTCTCCGTGTGCTGGCCTGTAAAGCCAATCCAGGCATGGAAAAATCCTTTTCCTTTTGAGGCAGAGCTAAAAATCCATGGAACTTCCTGAGTGGAACAGGAAAAGCTTCCAATACTAATGGTGGGAAAATTGCAATTGTTTTATTTCCTCCCGAATTTGGATAAATTTCCTGGTGAAAATGGGTTTTTGGTGCTCAAAGGGGAGGTTTGGGTTTCCTTAGCATGGGCTGGATGCTGGCACAGGACAGGGATGGAAAAGCTTGAGGCAGCTCTGAGATGTCCCATCCTGCTGGGACACCTGGAATGTCTGTGCCACCTGCCTGTGCCCTGGGAATGGGATAAACCCTTGATGGGCTGGATGGGGACAGGGAATGGGATTTGAACCCTCTGGGATGGGTCCCATCCTGATGGGATGGAATGTCTGTGGGAATGGGTTAATCCTGATGGGATAAACCCTGATGGGATAGAGCCCTGGGAATGGGATAGAACCCTGGGAATGGGTTAATCCTGATGGGATAGAGCCCATGGGAATGGGTTAATCCTGATGGGATAGAGCCCTGGGAATGGGATAGAGCCCTGGGAATGGGAGAATCCTGATGGGATGGAGCCCTGGGAATGGGATAGAGCCCGTGGGAATGGGAGAATCCTGATGGGATAGAGCCCTGGGAATGGGATAGAGCCCTGGGAATAGGATAATCCTGATGGGATGGAGCCCTGGGAATGGGATAGAATCCTGGGAATGGGTTAATCCTGATGGGATGGAGCCCTGGGAATGGCTGTCCTGGTAGGATAGAGCCCTTGGAATTGGATAATCCTGATGGGATAGAGCCCTGGGAATGGGATAAACCCTGATGGGATAGAGCCCTGGGAATGGGATAGAATCCTCGGAATGGGTTAATCCTGATGGGATGGAGCCCTGGGAATGGCTGTCCTGGTAGGATAGAGCCCTTGGAATTGGATAATCCTGATGGGATAGAGCCCTGGGAATGGGATAAACCCTGATGGGATAGAGCCCTGGGAATGGGATAGAGCCCTGGGAATAGGATAATCCTGATGGGATAGATCCCTGGGAATGGGCTGAGTCCTGATAGGATAGAGATCCCAGGTGTGGTTCAGACCTCAGGGACTCAGGGAGGGACATCTGTGTGCTTTTATCCATATTCATTCTGATTTGAGGTGTCGTTGAGATAATTTCATATTCTAACAGCTGTGGGAGCGGAAGACTGGAAAATTGGGAATCTTCTCTGCTGGAGATCTCAGCATGGACAATTTAATGGATTTATCAACCATGAGAGTGAAGCCCCAAAACAGCTTCAGGGGGACCCCCAGGGTGAGGAGATGAAGCACAAGGAGTTTGTAAATGGGATTTAATGGCAGCGTCCTTCATCAGCCAGGCTGGGATTTAATTACCTTAATGGCCCCTGCACTCCTAGAAACAACCAATTAAGGCATTTTTAATGAAGCGTGATGGGCACGGGGTAGGAATTGCCCATTTATTGGTTGGGATGGCCCAGGTGTGGGGAAGGTTCCACGATCTGCGTGCGGGCAGCCCGTGTTGTGTGCAGGTGGGATTGTTGGGCTTGGGAGGAGGAGAAAGGAGCAGTTTTATCCTGGCAGAGGCAGTCCCAGGAAGCCGAGTGTCCTTTCTGCAGGCTGGGCTGGGATTCTGGGATACCTGGGCTGGAATTTTGGGATACCTGGGATGGCAGGAGCACTCTGGCTTCAGCTGCCAAGGGGGGTGATCCCAATCCCAGCCTGGCACTGTCCCAACAGCTGCTTGGCACTGCCCAAATATCAGGTTCTAACATCCATTCAGATTCCAGTGTGGATTCCTGGCCATGCTGCAGATCCTGCAGTGCTCCAGGGGCTCCCTCTGGATCCAGCACAGGGATCCTCTGGGCTCTGGGCACTGCACACCTGAATTTATTGGGATAAAATTCCTGCTTTGATGATTGTCTTGGTGCTGGGCCAGGCTCAGATTGGATCCAGGCAGGAATGCTTGGCTCCTCCCCTGGGCGGAGCATCTCCCCATGGGATGCTGGCATTGGATCAGCCCTGCAGGGACACTCAGTGGCCATGGACAGCAGAGATCTCCTGGAGGGAGGATTTGTCACTGTCATATTTCTTGGAAAAATCCCCTTGCCCAGGATTCTTCTCCTGGGAAGCTGAGAAACCTCAGAGAAAAATTAAAACAATAATTATCTCATTTGCTTCTCCTATGTTTTGCTGTTTTGGAATGTGGTTGGAGATTGTTTATCCAACATGTGGATTGTTTTTACTTAATGACCAATCACAGTCCAGCTATGTCAGGACTCTGGTGAGTCAGGAGTTTTTAATTAGTATCTTGTTAAGCCTTCTGTCTGTGTCCTTTATCTACTCTTCAGTATAGTTTAAGTATAGTATTCTTTAATAATATAATATCATAAAAGAATAAATTAGCTTTCTAAGAACACGGAGTCAGATTCAACTTTCCTCCCCACAATGGGGACCCCAGAAAATATCACAAGGGTTGGCTGTGGGAGAGATAAAGAAAAAACTGCCCCATGGACAGCAGAGAACTGTCCCAGCTCTGACAGATGGGGATGGAATACCCACTTCAGCCACACCTTGCGGCCTAAGACAAGGATTCAGCTGCTCCCAAACCTCTGGTGGGGTGTCCCAGCTGTCCCCTGGTGACTCCAGGCAGCCAAGCCTGCTCTGGGAACCCTTGGCTTGGCATTTTTGGTGGCATTTCCTGCTGCCCCCAGGATGCTGGGGAGAGCAGAGCCCTCCCAGTGCTCTCTGAGACAGCCGTGCCTGGGATTGATTCCCTGCTGCTGGGAATGGGAATATTCCTGGAAGCCACCCCAGCCCCTCCTGGTGCTTTGCGCTGTAGGTGATCCCGCTGTGCCGCGCATCCCTCCTGCTCCCAGTCCCTGTTTTCAGCCTGGATGGAGCTGGCAATGCATGGAATTCTCTCTCAGTGTGAATTTCGTGCTGCTGCCAGGCACACAGGGGTGACCATCCCGGAAAAAATGGACAAATCCCTTTCCAAGGCTTTGCTTCCCTTCTCTGGAGCTCTCCTGATTCCTCTTGCTCCGTTTTCACACGTGGGACTTTTGGAAGGGGGGACTCCCTTTGGCCGAAAGGTTTTAATGCATCCTAAAAGGCAAGGAAAGAACAGCTCTGTGTTTTTCCACTTGTGAAGAAATTCCTGAGGGCTTTGCTCCTGGAACAGGAGCCAGATTGCTCCAAAAAGTGCTTGGCCAAGGATTCTCCACCAGGAACTGAAGGACAGGAGCCAGGAATGGCTCCCAGTGCCAGAGGGCAGGGATGGGTGGGAGATTGGGAATTGGGAATTCCTGGCTGGGCTGGAATGGCCAGAGCAGCTGTGGCTGCCCCTGGATCCCTGGCAGTGCCCAAGGGACACAGGTTGGGACACCCTGGGACAGGGGGAGGTGTCCCTGTCCATCCAGGGGTGGGATGGGATTTAAGATCCTCCCCACCCAAACCATTCCATTATTTTCTTGAGTATTTATTGCAAATGATGATCCCAGATCTGGATAACCTCAGGTTCTCCTGGACCTGCTCTCTCTCGATCTCCATCCTGCTTTCCCCGATCTCTCCCTCAGAGCCATAATGTGGTGGGTTTTTTTCCCCTGTGCCCTCAATTCCTGGCTCACAGTCATCTCAGATCTGTGTGGATAACCTGAGCAGCCTTCCCACGAGCTGGAAAGTCACCGCAGGAAATTCCCACTCCTTCCAGAGCAGCCAAGAGAGGACCCAAAAGCTGCTTTTCCTCCCTGGCATTCTAAAAGCTGCACCCTGGGGACTGCCAAGGAGATTTTTTCAGCTTCCCCAGAACAGAAGAGCATTGCTGAAAATGGGAAACTGGGAATTCTCATTTTCCATGGTGAGGGAACCCTTTTATTCCTCACTCCTTCCTCCTGAATGCCCACATTTCTTCAGGAATCACCTTTTCATCCCCACACCAAGTGAATGAAAGGCACCACCAAGTCACACTTTTCTCCCATTTTCCCAGCTTTTCCTTTAAATTGGGAATGAGGATCATCAGGCTGAACAATTCCAGTGAATTCCACCCCAGCTCTGCTCCTGCAGTCACAACCCCTCCAGAAGGGACAGCAAATGCTGAATATTTTCATTTTTTCCTTTGAATTCTGTACAGGAACTCCCTTGAAAGGAGCTGCTCCACCTGTTGGGGGTCTTGTGGCTACTGGAGGCAGTTTGCCCACTGATGGATCCTGCAGGAAATGGGAATTTGCCTGGAAAAAGGGAAATTATCATAAATATGCATAAAGAACATTTAAAAAAAAAAAAACAAAACATTTACTTTGTCCTTAAAAGCTGGGAAATGTTTAGCAGAACAGATGGGTTGTACAAATCTGGCAAAAATGAGGGCCAGAGGGAATTGTGTGTGGAGTGCAGCAGGGGATCAGGCCAGGCTTGGAGTGGAAAAGAATTCGCTGGGGCTTGGAATTTGTCCATGTTCCTGCATTTTGGGGGTGAGGCAGTGCCTGGGATGGCAGCACGAGGCTCCTCAGGAGTGCCTGGGATGAGCTGCAGATCTCCCAGCAGAACCTCCTCCAGCTCCTGGACATCTCCAGCTTGGGATGTTTCCTGCTCCTTGCTGCTTCCAGCCTCTCCCAGTCACAGAGAATGCCAGACTGGGTTGGGATCCCAACTTTGGGTGGGAAGGGACCCTAAATCCCATCCCACCCCACCCCTGGATGGGCAGGGACACCTCCCACTGTCCCAGGCTGCCCCAGTGTCCAGCCTGGCCCTGGGCACTGCCAGGGATCCAGGGGCAGCCACAGCTGCTCTGGCCATTCCAGCCCAGCCAGGAATTCCCAGTTCCCAATCTCCCACCCATCCCTGTTTTCTGAAAAATCTTTATTTAATCTATTTTAAATCTTCTTTTATACCAAAAGGGAAAAACCTTTTGCTGTTTTACTGCTTGATATCAGGATCAGTCTCCCAGAAACTGGTGTTCATTTTGTGGCCTGTGTCTGATTTATCCCCCTGGGATAAGGGCAGGATTCATTTGGGAAACCTGGGGCTCAGGGAGGAGCAGTTGGAAATATTTTTATTATTTTTATGAATAATGAGTAATTTTCCTTTATAATTCCTCAACAGGTAAAATGTGAGGGGTCTCCTTAGGAAAGGAGGTTGGATGTGTGTGATTTTGGGGGAATTGGAGCCAGAAATGTGGCACTGGTGGGTCAGATAAATCATCACACGGTCATTGTAGAATGGGCTGGGCTGGGTTAAATCCCCCAGTGCCACCCTTGGGACACCTCCCACTGTCCCAGGGTGCCCCAATGTCCAGCCTGGCCTTGGGCACTGCCAGGGATCCAGGGGCAGCCACAGCTGCTCTGGCCATTCCAGCCCAGCCAGGAATTCCCAATTCCCAATCTCCCACCCATCCCTGCCCTCTGGCACTGGGAGCCATTCCCTGGCTCCTGTCCCTCCATCCCTTGTCTCCCTCACGGACCAGGTTTTACAAACTGAGTCTGTTCCAGACTCTAATTGTGCTGCTAACAAGCACAAATAGGTGGATTTTGTGTCCTATTGATCTTGGAATTACCTGAGTGATCCAAAAATCAATCAGAAACCTCTCCTGGGCAGCTCCACACAGGATCCTTTTTATTAAGCCTGGCCATGATTTATGGTTTTGTCATTAGCGTTAATGTGGAGTTCATACCCATCCTTCCTCCTTCCCTCCTCTGAACTCCTCCTTTTCCATGGACCCTTCCAAAGCAGCGCTGAACTTCAGGAATTTGGGTTATTCTTCAGGAATTTGGTTATTATTAACTTGGGTTATTCTCCAGAACATGGGAGGAATAACCCAGCATCACCTTCCCAACCTTGTCTGCCCTGTGAGGGTGGGGAGGCCCTCAGAATTCCCAGAGAAGTTGTGGTGATTAAAAGTTTAATACTCCTCAAGTTCTCCAAGATGAAAAAGGAAAATCCAGCTATCCAGGGCAATTCCTGGATAGTCTTAACAATTTTACCCTTTAAAAAGTTCTTTTACTTTCTGGGAGGGGGGGAAGAGCTTTGGGAGGATTTGCCCTCAACAAAAAATGAAACTGGGAGTGCCCAGGTGGGTGGAGCCCCTCAGGAACCATTTCCAGGTGGGTTTGGGGCTGGGAAGAGCTCCAGGAGAGGCACTGGGGACAGGGAATGGAGGGCAGGACACAGGGAATGGCTCCCACAGCTTCTCAGCCGAGCCAGAGCTCTCAGTGCCACCTCCGGGGATTCCTTGGACATCTCCAGGGATTCCATGGACATCTCCAGACCTCCCTGGGCAGCTCCAAGGCCTGGCCACCCTTTCCTTGAGGGAATTCCTGCTCATGTCCCACCTGAGCTTCCCCCTGGGAATCTTCTCACCTACCTGGAGCCCCTTCTCTTCTGCCAGACTTCAGGTGGTTGTTGGACCCTGGGGTTGTTCCTCTCTCCTTTCATTAAATGCTGGAACTCAACCAACAAAAGGCCCTCAAGCCCCTCAGGATTTTGGATCCTGAGGTTCTCTGGCACTGGGTGGGAGAGGGAATTCTCATCTCAGAGCCATTAATTAGAATATATATTACATATATCATAAGAACTAACACTGGTGTTGTTTAATGATGCACTCGAGGCTTAAAACCCTTAGAATCCATTCAGTAAAAATAAAATCAGATTTTTTTTTTTTTTTTTGCCCATGCAATTTTGCATCGAGTATTCCAGGCATTAAAAAGTATTTCATGCATCATTTGCTTACAATAAATTAAAAATCTCCAAGTATTAAAACACTGGAAAAATCCTGTTTGGAATAAAATTATTTTTATTGCTCCTTTGCTGGGCGACTTTCTGCTGCAAAGGCTGCTTGGGCACAAAGTGATTAAGATCAAAAATGATTTGTTGGATTCAAATATTTTCTTTTGAGGTGTTTATGGCGAGTTAAAATAAACTCTGCTAATTAGTGAACATGTCTGTGTCATGGCACTTTAAATTCGTGGCCGGGCAGTAGGAAGCGGTGTTTATTTATTTTAATGTTTATTAAACATTGAAACATGTTGAAAATGGATTTATTCTTCGTTTGGTGCAGAGTTTAATAAAGACAAAAGTGGCTCTAGAGGATGAGAGCAGGAGGGAAGAGGGAAATAAGAAGCATCCAGGTTTGTTGCTCTCTTGGAAATGCAGATCAATTCTGGTGTGGATGGAAATGAGAGCTAAAAATGATAATTATGGCTCCGAGAGCTCCAGCCTTGTTTGTGGTGGTGGGGAGGACAGAGCTCATCAGAATCATTGCTGGAGCTCAGGTTTGGGACAAAACCAGCTCTGAGCATGGGGAAATCCCAAATTTCCAGACTTTTCCACTTCCCAGGGCAATGTGGAGTCACCATTCCTGGGGGATTGAAAAGCTCTGGGTGTGGCACTTGGGGACACGGGGCAGAGCTGGGAGAAAATCCCAAAATTCCAATGGATCTTCATCAAAACTCTTCCCTGTGCAGTCCCTGGAGGCTGTGCTGGGATTTCCCCTGGTGCTCCAGAGAAATCCTAAGGAATGAGGGACTGGGGTGGGATCTGCCAGGTCCCACCTTGGCAGGGCGGATTTAGGTGGGAGATTGGGAATTGGGAATTCCTGGCTGGGCTGGAATGGCCAGAGCAGCTGTGGCTGCCCCTGGATCCCTGGCAGTGCCCAAGGCCAGGCTGGACACTGGGGCACCCTGGGACAGTGGGAGGTGTCCCTGCCGTGGGAAAGGGCTGGGGATGGGATGGGGTTTAGGATCCCTTCCCACCCAAACCAGTCTGGAATTCTGGGATTTTGGATCCCCTGATCCCTACAGAGGAGGGAGAGCAGGCAGGAACCCCAAACCATCACAAGTGGTGTTTGTTACCAACGTGTGGGACCAGAGCAGAGCTGAGCTCCTGTTACAATTGTTATTTTGGGATTTTCCAGTTTTAGCCTTGCATTTAACCTGCTCTGTGTTCCTTTATTCATCTACACTGAAAGAATTCCATCTTTTTAAATTCTGACTTTCATGGGATGAATGTTCCATCTTATTCATGAACCTCTGTGATCCCGCAGAAATCCCTCCTGATCTGTTTAATCCCAGTTTTAAACCTGCCTGCTAAGGTCAGCGCCCAAACTCAGGTCCTGTGTTTGGAAAAGCCAATTTAATAATTGTGCCCTGTTCAATCTCCGCACATCTTTTAGGATTTAAATGCTCTTTGCCCTGTAATCATTTCTGCTGGATTTTTCCTCAGGCCAAGGAATCTCCACCATTTCTCATCCCGAGGCTCTTTTATCTTCCTTTCTCCTGTTTTAGTGCATTGTCTGTTCCAACAGGTTGGCTTAGGATGTCAAAACATCTGTGCTTCATTTTAATTTAGGTTTTATTGGTTGCTCCCTGCTCTTTCCTTTGATATTCAAGTTGTCTCTTCGTCTGCTGCAAATCTCTCCAAAGCCTCTGCTCTCTTTCCTGGAGAAAAAAAAACCTGATTTAATTCCTGTTCTTGTGTACAGAAGGTGCAGACTTTTATTTCTCTGAGCATTCTCTGGTAATGACAGGTGCTGAATTTCATCCACCCTTTTATTGCCCTTCAAAGCTTCCCTCAAAGCAGGAGTAATTGGATTATTTGGAATAAATTCCCTGCAACCCCTGGCAGCTCCCTGCCTGCCCCCTGGTGCAGATCTGATCTCTGACATCCTTTCCAGTCCCTCAGTTAAGGGTTGCAACATGCAACCTATTCCAGGCTGGAAATTCCAAGGAATGTGGGCTCTTTTTTTTTTGGCACAAATAATTTGGGGTTTTTTTTGTCTCTTTATAGTCAGAAATCCACTTGCTGTGGGGTGGAGCAAATCAAAATCTCAGCATAAACCAAAGGAAAAGCCCAAAACAGCAACAAAAACCCCCAAATAATAATAATTTGAGATTTTTTTGTCTCTTTATAGTCACAGATCCACTCACTGTGGAGTGGAGCACATCAAGGTCTCAGCAACAAACAAAAATAAAAAATAATAATAATAATAACAAAATAATAATAATAATAATAATAATTAATAATTTGGGGTTTTTTTTGTTTTGCCACAGATCCACTTCTCATAAAAGGAAAAACCCAGAACAACAAAACCAAATAATCACTTTTGAGGACAGCAATCAGAAGGTTTTTGGGCATAAACCAAAGGAAAAACCCAACACAGCAACAGAAACCACCATGAATATGGAAAAAAATGGAAAGGCTGTGGGAAATAAGGGATGAATATCAGGGAAAATGTTGGATTAGGGAAAACAAAAGCTGGTTTAAGATGGAGAGGTGTGACTGCCTCAAGGGACACTGGAAGAGTTTGGAATAGCTCAGGAATTTGGGAGAATGGTGAAGGAAAGGGGTGGGATTATTAAAATTTTTGTAGAAGTCTGGGAGGGTGGAGCTCCATGGTTTATTTTCACTTTAAAGATGATTTCTGGGATTATTTTGTTGGATTAAAGCAGCTGCTGACAGAGGCCATGGAAAACAATCCAGGAATGGGAAAATCCCATCCAGAGCTGCAGTGAGCACAAACTGCTTCATTCCTGCTTTATTCCTGCTTTATTCCTGCTTTATTCCTGCTTTATTCCTGATTTATTCCTGCTTCATTCCTGCTTTATTCCTGCTTTATTCCTGCTTTATTCCTGCTTTATTCCTGCTTTATTCCTGCTTTATTCCTGATTTATTCCTGATTTATTCCCGCTTTATTCCCGCTTCATTCCCGCTTTATTCCTGATTTAATCCTGCTTCATTCCCGATTTATTCCTGCTTTATTCCTGCTTTATTCCTGATTTATTCCTGATTTATTCCTGATTTATTCCTGCTTTATTCCCGCTTCATTCCCGCTTCATTCCCACTTTATTCCCGCTTTATTCCCGCTTAATTCCTGCTTTATTCCCGTTTTATTCCTGTTTTATTCCTGCTTTATTCCTGCTTTATTCCTGCTTCATTCCTGCTTTATTCCTGCTTTATTCCCGTTTTATTCCTGCTTTATTCCTGCTTTATTCCCGCTTCATTCCCACTTCATTCCCGCTTCATTCCTGCTTTATTCCTGATTTATTCCTGCTTTATTCCCCCTTCATTCCCGCTTATTCCTGCTTTATTCCCGCTTCATCCCTGCTTTATTCCAGCTTGATTCCCACTTTATTCCCACTTCATTCCCGCTTTATTCCCGCTTCATTCCCGCTTCATTCCCGCTTCATTCCCGCTTTATTCCCGCTTCATTCCCGCTTCATTCCTTCCTGATTTATTCCTTTTATTCCTTTATTCTTTTATTCTTGCTTTATTCCTGCTTTATTCCTGCTTTATTCCCGCTTTATTCCCGCTTCATTCCCGCTTCATTCCCGCTTTATTCCCGCTTTATTCCCGCTTTATTCCTGCTTTATTCCTGCTTTATTCCTGCTTTATTCCTGCTTTATTCCTGCTTTATTCCTGCTTCATTCCCGTTTTATTCCTGCTTTATTCCCGCTTCATTCCTGCTTCATTCCTGCTTTATTCCTATTTTATTCCAGCTTGATTCCTGCTCCATTCTCACTTTATTCCTGCTTTAGTCCCACTTCATTCCCGCTTCATTCCCGCTTCATTCCCGCTTTATTCCTGCTTTATTCCAGCTTCATTCCCGCTTTATTCCTGCTTTATTCCTGCTTTATTCCAGCTTGATTCCTGCTTTATTCCTGATTTATTCCTGCTTTATTCCTGATTTATTCCCGCTTTATTCCTGCTTTATTCCTGCTTTATTCCCGCTTCATTCCCGCTTTATTCCCGCTTTATTCCCGCTTTATTCCCGCTTTATTCCCGCTTTATTCCCGCTTCATTCCCGCTTCATTCCTGCTTTATTCCTGCTTTATTCCTGCTTTATTCCCCTTTATTCCTGCTTTATTCCCGCTTCATTCCTTTATTCCCGCTTTATTCCTGCTTTATTCCTGCTTTATTCCCCCTTTATTCCCGCTTCATCCCTGCTTTATTCCAGCTTGATTCCCACTTTATTCTGCTTCATTCCCACTTTATTCCCACTCCATTCCTGCTTTATTCATGTTCCATTCCCAATTTATTCCACCTTGATTCCTGCTCCATTCCCACTTTATTCCTGATTTATTCCCACTTTATTCCCATATTATTCCTGCTACATTCCTGCTTTATTCCTGCTTTATTCCTGCCTTATTCCAGCTTGATTCCTGCTCCATTCCCACTTTATTCCCATTTTATTCCTGATTTATTCCCGCTCAATTCCTGCTTTATTCCTGCTCGATTCCCACTCCGTTCCCTCTTTATTCCCCCTTAATTCCTGCTCCATTCCTGCTCCATCCCATCTGTCCTGGGTTTTCCTGGGAATGTTTTTGCTGCTCTCCTCGATGTTAGCACAGCCCCAGGAGTCTCCCAAGCAGCTCCTCGAGGATCCCGATTTTATTCCCTTTATTGGAGGCGTTTGCAGGAGGACACAGGAGGGAAATTCCAGGTGCCTTCCCTGAGCCCCCCAGGGCTCCGTGTTACAGACATCAGGGGAAATAATTCCCATTTTCCATGGAATTATTGCCAATAATTCTGCCTGAGGGAGAGAGGGAAGTTCTGGGGGGGCGTTCCCAAATCTCCTCCCTGCCATTATCCATTCTGGGAAGGGCTTTTGGAGCAGCCTGGTTGGATAATTCTGGCTCATTAGGAGCTCCTGAGTGAAATCCTGGCTCTTTATGGGCTTCAATATTTGGAGACATCTCGAGTTCTGCCTCTAAATTACTTTTGTCCTGTCTAGCACCGTTTAATTTTTTTTTTATTTCAGACAGATTTAATCCAATTTCTGTGGTGTGAAAACAAAGAAATCTGTTTGAAAGACGCTTCTTGCCTTGAAAGCACTGAAATTCTCTATTTCGGGGCTTTTAAAGCAAAGCTTTTGTGCTATTTTTGATCTGTGCATAATGAACCATCCCAAAGTGCATTTTCATTTTGTTTAAAGATAATCTGAGCTCAAATGCAACATCTAAAGCTATTAGAAATAATAATAATGATAATAATAATTATTATTAATAATAATAATAATAGAACCTGTATTCATCATTGATTTCTCATTGTCACTCCTTTGTGAGCCCTGCTTAAACCTGGCAATTTTTATTCTCTTTAACACCTTTTGTAACAATTTAAATTTAAAACTTCTCAGCTTTAGCCACTGACAGACTGTGGCATTCATTTGGATGCTTGAAAATCCTTTCCCATCCTTTGTCTGGGGTTTGTTTTCCTCGATATCCCCCATTTGCTGCCCTGAGCTCCAGGAATTTTGGCTGCAGGGGGTGCCAGAAATGAGCTGTGAAGGCAGAAGGGCTGAGTGGATCCTCTAATGTGGCTCTGAAAAATATCCTGGTGTGACACTTCCTGTGCTGAGCCCTTTGGCACTCCAGAAACTTGGGGTTTTGGGAGGTTTTCCCCATAAAAAAGGGGCTCCTTGACTCCCTTTCCCTACAATTCTCATTGTATTCTTTTATTTTGGTGCAAAGCTGGGCTGGTTTCAGCAGCGCTTTTAGCAATAATGATATTTTCTGAGTTCCTCATCTCTGTGCCTGGATTGTAAAACCCTTTAGAACCCAATATTTTTAGTTCCTCTGAAGGTATTTACCCACTTAACCAAATATATTCATTTTTTCTCCCCAACACCACATTGCAAATCCTTTATTTAATAGCACCCATTGCAGAGATATTGGCTGGAATAAATATCTCATTTCCTCTCTGTGCCTGACAATAACGGGCTTGTATTGGAAGCTTTATTATCCCATCCAGGACCTATCAGCAAATAAAAATTACACTAAACCTGACAAGAGAATTATATTCATTATGTTTGGCTGCAGCCTATTTGCAGCACCTACAGAAATGAATCTTCAGAAGTGCCCCTCGAAGATTTTTTATTTTATTCTTGCACAAGAAATTCTCTTGGAATTATGGTGAGCTAAGTGGGACTATTTTCTTTTTTTTTTTCAGTCCAAAGGAATGAAGCCGGCAAGAATTTGGGAAAACGTTTCCACGTGGAGTCGCCCTGTTTAGATGGAATGGAATTATTTAAATTACATGAAATTATTTGTATTTTAATATGAGAAACAGGAGGGAGGTTTTTGTCCTGAAAATGCTGAAAACTGAGGGAGGTTTTTGTCCTGTTTGCTGGGTGGTGTTTAAGGGACAAAGTGAAACTTGCTGCTGAAAATTGAGGGGGAAAATCCCCCGAGGGCAATGTGGGAGAGGAGGAACTGTGGGACAGAACATCCTGAGTGGGCAGGGACCTCAAGGATCATCCCAAAACCCCAACAATCCCACCCTGGGCATCCCTGGGAGGTTTTCCAAAGGCTCCTGGAGCTCTGGCAATGGCCATGCCCATTCCCTGGGGAGCTGTTCCTGTCCTCATCCTTCACTCTGGGAAGGGAAGGAAGGACCTTTTCCTAAAAATCCATCCTGTCATGGATATGTTTTATGAAAAATCATTTTGCCGGGATTTTCCTCCTGAGAAGCTGAGAGGCCTCAGGAACAAAATGCAAACAATGGTTATCTGCTGCTGTGGGATGCAACAGGTGCATCTGGGATTGGGCTCATGGGATTGTTTCTAATTAATGGCCAATCACAGTCCGGCTGTCTTGCAGACTCTGGTCAGTCACAAGATTTCCTTTCCTTTCCCCTTTCCTTTCCTTTCCTTTTTCCTTTCCTTTTTCCTTTCCTTTTTCCTTTCCTTTCCTTTCCTTTTTCCTTTCCTTTCCTTTCCTTTCCTTTCCTTTCCTTTCCTTTCCTTTCCTTTCCTTTCCTTTCCTTTCCTTTCCTTTCCTTTCCTTTCCTTTCCCTTTCCTTTCCTTTCCTTTCCTTTCCTTTCCTTTCCTTTCCTTTCCTTTCCTTTCCTTTCCTTTCCTTTCCTTTCCTTTCCTTTCCTTTCCTTTCCTTTCCTTTCCTTTCCTTTCCTTTCCTTTCCTTCCTTCCTTTCCCCTTCCCTTCCCTTCCCTTCCCTTCCCTTCCCTTCCCCCTTCCCTTCCCTTCCCCCTTCCCTTCCCTTCCCTTCCCCCTTCCCTTCCCTTCCCTTCCTTCCCTTCCCTTCCCTTCCTTCCCTTCCTTCCCTTCCCTTCCTTCCCTTCCCTTCCCTTCCCTTCCTTTTCCTCCCTCTTTTCCTCCCCTTCCCTTCCCTCTGATGAAATCCTTTCTTCCATTTTTTACATTCGTTTTATTCTATCATTTCCTTTTAATATAATATCTATCATAAAATAATAAACCAGCCTTCTGAAACATGGAGTCAGGATTCTCATCTCATCCCATGTCGAGACTGCCAGCAAATTCACCCTTTGGTGACCCCGAGTGAGGAACAATTCAACCCCATCCCAAACCCTTGGCGCAGCTCAGCCACTCCCCGTTCTGGCCAAGGGCAGATTGGGGATGGCAACATTTGGGAGAGGAGAGCTGGGGAATCTCTGGGGCCTGGGGAATCTCTGGAACCCTGGGAAGCTTCCCTGGTTTCCATCTGGTCCGTGGTGTGGCTGCAGAGTCTCATCCTTTGGCAGAAAACGCAGTGGAATTGGATCAAAAGGGAAAAGCTTCCCATGAAGGAAAGAACCCTTCATGTTTCCTGACAAATTTCAGGAAAAATTTTGACAAATTTCAGGAAAAAAAGTGTCAAATTTCAGCACTTTCAGCTGGGAAGGGCTGCCGTCCGTGTTAGGTTGGAAATGGGGGTGTGTGTTCTCTTCCTACCTGGCTCTGGATTACAGGAAATTCCTTGGGAACAAGTCCAGTGCCTTCAAGCAGGACCCTCCATCCTTAATCCTGCATATTCTTGGGAAAACCAAGGGAATTGTGTGGAAATCAGCAGGTATTTGCACTGCTGGTGTGACACTGGGAGAATTTGGATAAATATCCAACGTTGTTGTATCCTGAAGGGCACACCCAACATTCCCGCTGGGAAAATGGGATTTCCTGAGGAGATTTTGTTGGGTTGAAATGTGCAAAGGCTGGAAGAGTTCTCCAGGTGTATCCAGAGAATTCTAATATTGCTGTGGCACAAAAGTCCCTAAAATCCTACAGAAAAAGGGGATTTTTCCTTCCCTTCTCCTCTCTGATCCTGTGGGTTGTAAAAGCAGCCTATGGAGTTCCATCCTGGGAATTTTAGCTTAGGAAAAAAGGGAAAATTGTCTCCAGCAGAAAGTGAAGATTCCAACTGCATGAGGACCCTGGGATGGTGCAAAAGTCCCTAAAATCCTTCAGGAAAAGGGGATTTTTCCTTCCCTTCTCCTCCCTGATCCTGCTGGTTGTAAAAGGATGGCGTTCCCACCTGGGAATTTTAGCTGGAAAAAAGGGAAAATTGTCTCCAGCAGAAAGTGAAGATTCCAACTGCATGAGGACCCTGGAATGGGGCAAAAGTCCCTAAAATCCCCCAGAAAAAGGGGATTTTTCCTTCCCTTTTCCTCTCTGATCCCGCTGGTTGTAAAAGCAGCCCATGGAGTTCCATCCAGGGAATTTTAGCTGGAAAAAAGCTAAAGGAGCTTCTGCAGGAGTTGTCTCCTGCAGAAAGTGGAGATTCCACCTTCACAAGGACCCTGGGATGGGGCAAAAGTCCCTAAAATCCCAAAGAAAAGAGGATTTTTTCCTTCCCTTTTCCTCTCTGATCCCGCTGGTTGTAAAAGCAGCCCATGGAGTTCCATCCAGGGAATTTTAGCTGGAAAAAAAGCCTCCTGCAGAAAGGGAGATTCCACCTTCACAAGGACCCTGGGATGGGGCAAAAGTCCCTAAAATCCCAAAGAAAAGAGGATTTTTTCCTTCCCTTCTCCTCCCCGATCCTGCTGGTTGTAAAATTCCCCACCTGGGAATTTTAACTGGAAAAAAGGGGAGAAATTGTCTCCTGCAGAAAGTGGAGATTCCAACTGCATGAGGACCCTGGGATGGTGCAAAACTCCTTAAAATCCCAATGAAAAGGGGATTTTTCCTCTCTTTCTCCTCCCTGATCCTGCTGGTTGTAAAAGGATGGCGTTCCCACCTGGGAATTTTAGCTGGAAAAAAGGGAAAAGTTGTCTCCTGCAGAAAGTGGAGATTCCAACTGCATGAGGACCCTGGGATGGGGCAAAAATCCCTAAAATCCCCCAGAAAAAGGGGATTTTTCCTTCCCTTGTCCTCTCTGATCCTGCTGGTTGTAAAAGCAGCCCATGGAGTTCCATCCTGGGAATTTTAGCTGGAAAAAAGCTAAAGGAGCTTCTGCAGGAGTTGTCTACTGCAGAAAGTGGAGATTCCACCTTCGCAAGAACCCTGGGATGGGGCAAAAGTCCCTAAAATCCCAAAGAAAAGAGGATTTTTTCCTTCCCTTCTCCTCCCTGATCCTGCTGGTTTTAAAAGGATGGCGTTCCCACCTGGGAATTTTAGCTGGAAAAAGGGAAAAGTTGTCTCCTGCAGAAAATGGAGATTCCAACTGCATGAGGACCCGGGGATGGTACAAAAGTCCCTAAAATCCCAAAGAAAAGAGGATTTTTTCCTTCCCTTCTCCTCCCTGATCCTGCTGGTTGTAAAATTCCCCACCTGGGAATTTTAACTGGAAAAAAGGGGAGAAATTGTCTCCTGCAGAAAGTGGAGATTCCAACTGCATGAGGACCCTGGGATGGTGCAAAACTCCTTAAAATCCCCAAGAAAAGGGGATTTTTCCTCTCTTTCTCCTCCCCGATCCTGCTGGTTGTAAAAGGATGGCGTTCCCACCTGGGAATTTTAACTGGAAAAAAGGGGAGAAGTTGTCTCCTGCAGAAAGTGAAGATTCCAACTGCATGAGGACCCTGGGATTGTGTAGAAGTCCCTAAAATCCCCAAGAAAAGGGGATTTTTTCCTCTCCTTCTCCTCCCTGATGCTGCTGGTTGTAAAAGGATGGAGTTCCATCCTGGGAATTTTAGCCTAGGAAAAAAGGGAAAAGTTGTCTCCTGCAGAAAGTGAAGTTTCCAACTGCATGAGCGCCCTGGGAAGCCTTTCTGGGGATGGGAATGAGGCATTTTGCTGCCAAGCTGGAGTGGGCTGAGGGTAATTTTGCGGAATAATTTGGATCAGAGTGTTCTCTCCCTCTCCCATCTCTCCTGGATTGGCTGTAATCCATCACTCTGATTGCCTCTCCCTGGTCAGTGGAATTTATGTCCTTGTCTCCCTCATATTTAAAAGATTGTAGGTACAACCTTTCCTTGTTATTTAGATTAGGAGTCTTCTTTCCCTGCTCCTGGAAAGGTCACAGTGTCCCTTCTCCCAAAGCTGAGAGTACATTTTAATTTGGGAGCATTAGAGCAGGAATGGGAGGCAGTTCTTCCTGAATTTCAGTGAATTTTCCCTGAATTTATTATTCCTGTGCCCAGGCTCTGCTGACTTTGATGGTTTTGTGGGTGGACAGAGCCGATTCTCTAAAATTCAAGCCAGATCCCACAGTTTGGACCTGTTATCCAACGACATGGATTCAGCATGGAAAAGAAGGAAAATGTGCAGGAGGACTGGTTGCTTCCCCTGGAATTGCTCCAGGAGACGTTTCCCGGATTTCTCTGAGTGGCTGCAGCTCTCCCAGGCTGGCTCTGGAGGGGGTTTATTGATATTTATTGGGAGCAGCTGAATTTGCCCATCAGAGTGATGAGAGTTGAGCATTGATCTGACCATTGGAGGTTGGATTGTTGGGGGAAAAAATCAATTAAAAAATAATCTTCCTGATGTAAGAAATCAAATTAAAACAGACAATAGATCCTGGTTAGATGATTTGTTTGAAGAATGGAACTTTACACCTCAACTAAAAGAGCTTTACAAACCAAGTTTTTATGTATTAATTAACAGAGTAGTGATATCAGTAATAGTGCCTTGTGCACGTCACTATGTCCAGCAGATGATAAATAAGACCAACAAAGAAGTTTTTACAGACCAAAAAAGAGGGGGAGAGGTGATAAAAGGATTTTAAAGGGTTTCAAAGCCTGACAGAAAGCTCACACAGCCTTGTCCATCTGTGTGCAAACTCGGAGATGAGCTGTGCTGGCTTAGGAAGGCCGTGGAACAGAGATGACATTGTTGAGAGATTGAACCAGAAACAAGCTTCAACAAGTTTCAAAATATGGCCTTGCAAAAAGACCAGATATTTTAGAGAATTAGAACTATAAAAGGTGCAGATATTTTAGAGAAAGACCGGATATTTTAGAGAATTAGAACTGTGAAAGGTGCAGATATTTTAGAGAAAGAGCAGATATTTTAGAGAATTAGAACGATAAAAGGTGCAGATATTTTAGAGGAAGACCAGATATTTTAGAGAATTAGAACTGTAAAGGTGCATTGTAACAAGACCATGTAGGGAAAAAATATAAGTGATTAGTGTTAGATGTATTAGCAGCATGGTGTGGCATAATAGGCTGAAAAACATTTATAAATGTAACCAAGATATTTATAAATTTATAATTATAAATTATAAATTCACAATTATAAATTGCAATATAAATTGTGATTATAATTGTATTGTGATTGTGATTGTACTTGTAATTGTGATTATAAATTTACAATTTATAACTGTAGCTAAGAAATAGGGTGGCTTCTGATGGAATGGAGTTGAGTTTTTCATCTCTGGTGTCCCGCTGTTCATCATGACTGATAATGGAATAGAATCTTTTAAAATGTCTCTCAGTTTCCCCATCTCTGCAAAAAACTGGGAAAACAACAAACTGGTAACGAGGTCTGAACAGGATGGGCACAAGCGGACAAGGAAACGATTTGGGGAGCGAAATCAAGTGACCAAATTCCCTTTGGTTGTCATTGGCAGCACTCCTGGAGTGGGGATGAGGATGAGCTCCCACTGCTCTGGGGAGTGATCCCTGTCCTGCTGTGACAAACAGAGCAGTGACAGAGGCTCCCTGCTGCATTTTGCTTGATTTTGATGTATTTTAAATAGCAAATATCAGAGCCGCTGGAGCTTTGCCTTTTGCTCTTTCCTGTGTTTCTGTGGAGTGGTTTTGGTTTTTTTTTTCAGCTGTGAAAAATCACAGATTGTGTTTCACCAACCACACAAACAATTAACTCCTCAGCCTGGGCTGACTTAATGTGCAACTCATTTATTTTGTACCTACAGCAGTGGAATCAATAATACAAACGCAGTGGAATTTTAATCTATTGCTTCCAGAAGAGCAAAGCAAACAAAACCTCATCAAAGTTTAATATTTCACTGTTAGTTTTTTAAATAATGGATGCACTCTGGAAAGGCCATTGGTTTTCCATGAGTTCAGGGAAGATGTTTCTCATCTATAAATCTGAGCTGCTGAACCCAAACAAAGCCAACGCCCTCGTCTTAGTCTTGGTCTCTGTTCAGAACTTCATTTATCAGGAATTTTATTGGAATTTTTTTCCCCAGAATTGTTGATGGTTTGGATATTGAGATTTTCAGGTTTTCAAGGAAAAAACTCTTCCTGCTTTCCTGTTGATTTTCCCTGGAAGAGGTGGGATCCTGTTGGGGTGATTATAAATAAATCAATCCACATTTGGGAGCATTTATCACTGCTGACCCTCGCAATGTCAATCCCCTTGGATGGATGGAAAAATAAAATTTAAAGTTCCCCTCTGGGATTTTCAGGGAGATTTCAGATGTGGGCGGGATCAAAGCCGGGGCAGCAGGGATTAACAAAAAGGGAATTCCCAGTTTTCCTGCCTCCCTGAGTGGGTGAGCTGCAGCAGAGGAGGTTTTGCAGAGGAACTGCTGGGGGAGCTCAGCCCTTTGGGAGATGATAAATGCCACTAAAAGCTGTAATGCAGAGCAAGGATGTCACTCCAAGGTGGCTGTTCCAGCATTTTATCACCTTTCAGCTGGAAATTTCTTCTATTTTCATTGTTGCCTTTAATTCCTGAATCTTTTCCCAATCCCTCTCACCCTGTGAGCACCAGCTCAGGGACATGATCCTGATTTATCCTGGGTTTTTTACATGCTGGGGTTATTTCCCTTCCCCTCCTGTGTGACTTTTCCAGTTTTCCCTCAGAAGTCACATCCTCTGACACTGCCCCCTCTCCTCTTAATTAATCAATTTGGATTTTATAGGACTGAGAGCTCCAGTTAATAAAGCTTGGCCTGGTGTCTCCTGTTCCTTTATGAACCTTCTCCCCATGGTGTAACCACCTGAAGGTTCTCAATCCCCTTTTTAAAATATTCTCCTGAATATTTAATTTTATTCAAATATTGAGTGATGTTTTGTGCTTATTAAATTTCCCAGTTTCCTTTTTGGATGCTGTTTCTCCACTGCTGACACAACTGAGGTTTTATTGCTGGTCTCCAAAGGTGTCCTGGTTTTTTGTCTTCCAGTTTTTGTAGTTGTCCTTTTTTATTTTTGTTTAGTTCATTTAGGAAAACTGGAAATGAAAGCACAAAAATCAGGGAATTTTACCTCTCCTTCCCCTACTCTGTCAGTTTAACAATGCAGGTAATTTTTCATGGAGTTTTCCCTCAAAAAATTTTGGGGAATGAGAATGTAGCTGATGTCACAAGAAGTGCTGTCAAAATTGTGAAATAATGAAATATTTTCTACTTTTCTGACCACAAGACTCATGGCCAGGAGCAAAGGGAGTTAAATCCCTTAAAATCCAAACATTTGGGCTGGAAAAGAGCTCCAGGATTGAGTCTGACCTGGGGCTGTCCCCACTGTGTCACCCAGCCCTGAGTGTCACATCCAGCCACCAAAACCTGTCCCTGAGTGATGGTCTGAAGATTATGAACAGGTCAAGGTTTTCTTTTAATACAGAAAAAAAAGCACTTCTGGGCATATAATCTGCATTTAATTTGCATTTCATTTGAAACTGTAGTTTATGGCGCGGGATAAGCAAAATGTTGGAGTCATAAAATGAAGCAGTGATGGGAAGGACAGGGATTAATGTGGGGATTTTGTGGATTCATCCCTGCTGGAGTGACCTCCAGGGATGGGAGCTGCAGGGATGGGGCTGCTCCTCCACCCCGGAGCCCAAAGCCAGAGTGGGGTTAATGACTGGGATATAAAAATGGGGATGGGATGGGAGCAGGATCCGTGCTGGGCATTGCCTGAGGGCTGAAGGATCATGGTGGGACAGGGAGAGAGCTGAGGGAAGAACAAAGAATTCCTGAGGGGAGGATGTGGAACAGGAGCAGTCTGAGCTTCTGTTGGCCCCGCTCTGAGTCAGGAGGGCAGGAATCCTACAGGAATATCCCATGAACCTGGGCAGGAATCCCACAGGAATATCCCATGAACCTGGGCAGGAATCCCACAGGAAATATCCCATGAACCTGGGCAGGAATCCCATAGGAATATCCCATAACCTTGGACAGGAATCCCACAGGAATATCCCATGAATGCGGCCAGGAATCCCATAGGGAATATCCCATAGCTTTGGGCAGGAATCCCAGAGAAATATTCCTGGAACCTGGGCAGGAATCCCACAGGAATAGCCCATGAACCTGGGCAGGAATTCCGGAGGAATATCCCATGAGCTTGGACAGGAATCCTGGGAATAGCCATGAACCTCCCACAGGAATATCCCATGGATCTGGAGCAGGAATCCCACAGGAATATCCCATGAACCTGGGCAGGAATCCCATAGGGAATATCCCATGACCTGGGCAGGGATTCCAGAGAAATATTCCTGGAACCTGGGCAGGAATCCCACAGGAATATCCCATTAACCTGGGCAGGAATCCCACAGGAATATCCCATGAACCTGGGCAGGAATCCCACAGGAATATCCCAGGAACCTGGACAGGAATCCCACAGGAATATCCCATGACCTTGGACAGGAATCCCACAGGAATATCCCAGGAACCTGGGCAGGAAGAGGTGGGATCCTGTTGGGGTGATTATAAATAAATCAACAGGAAAACACAGGAATATCCCATAGACCTGGGCAGGAATCCCACAGGAATATCCCATGAACCTGGGCAGGAAGGCAATATCCCATTGGGCAGAACATCCCACAGGAATATCCCCTGAATCCCTGGGCAGGAATGCCCAAGGCCAGGAACCTGGACAATCCCACAGGAATATCCCATGGGACAGGAATCCCACAGGAATATCCCATAGCTCTGGGCAGGGGTCCCACAGGATGATCCCATTAACCTTCCATCCCACCCAAACCATTCCCATGATTCTGGGCAGGAATCCCACAGGAATATCCATAGCTCTGGACAGGAATCCCACAGGAATATCCCTATCAGAAGGACATGAGGGAGAAATGGGCTGCCCCTGGATCCCCAGGATAACCAAGGCCAGGCTGGACATTGGGACACCCTGGGACAGTGGCCCCAGGCACCAGCATGGCAGGGGTGATCTGGATGATCCCTAAAATCCCTTCCAGGAAAAACCATTCCATGATTCTGTTTCGGGATGAGATGCAGGAAAACAAGTTTGGATGAAGGAAGAGTCTCAGGGCCTGCCCCTCTGAGGATAAAATCAGGACATGAGGGTGAAAAGGGCTCAGACAGGAACCCCAGGATAATCCACCCAGCCTTAAATCAAAATTCTGCCCAGGGTCTGACAACCCCAGGCACCAGCATTGGGGGGAGATCTGCAGAGAGGGACCTGCAGGAAAAATTATTGGAGCTGAACAGTTTCGGGATGAGATGCAGGAGAAACAAGTTTGGATGAGGGAAGTGCTAATCAGGGCCTGGCAGAATAAAATCAGCTCTGACAGTGCTCAAGCTCAGACAGGGCCAGAGCTGGGGTTTGATCCCAGCCTCAGATCAAACCTCAGCAGCACCAGGGTCTGAGCAGCCTGACCTGATTTCCAAATTAGTCCTGGACATTTCTGTCACCGAGGCTTTGAGGGCAGGATGAACCTGAGACCTCTGGGCAGGTCCCACCTGGCCTGTGGGGCTGATTCTGATGGATGCAGATCAAACCTGGACTGGAGCTGAGTGCCCAGGGGCTGAAGGAGCTGGGAATGGACTGGAAATTAACTGAGAAAGGGCTGGGATTTCCTCCCTGCCACTGAATGCCAGGGATCACAGTGCCCGCAGCACAAGGGGCTGCCAGCGCCCAGGACATTTCTGTCACGGAGGTGGGGAGGGCAGGATGGGCGCTGTGACACTGGGCAGGTGTCACCTGAGTCTCTGGGGAGGGAGATGATGGATGCAGATCAAGCAGGGCTGGAGTCAGTGCAGGGCTGAGGAGCTGGGAATGGACTGGAGAATCCCTGAGGGAGCTGGGAAGGGGCTGGAGAATCCCTGAGGGAACCGGGAAGGGGCTGCAGAATCCCTGAGGAGCTGGGCAGGGGCTGCAGAATCCCTGAGGAGCTGGGCAGGGGCTGCAGAATCCCTGAGGAGCTGGGCAGGGGCTGCAGAATCCCTGAGGAGCCGGGAAGGGGCTGGAGAATCCCTGAGGAGCCGGGCAGGGGCTGCAGAATCCCTGAGGAGCTGGGCAGGGGCTGCAGAATCCCTGAGGAGCTGGGAAGGGGCTGCAGAATCCCTGAGTCACAGCTCTGGGCTGGGGACAAGGTGGCCATCGGGCCACAGCTTGGGTTTGGTGACCTTGGAGGTCCTTTCCAACCAGAATGATTCCAGAATTCCATGCAGGCCTGAGCCTGGATGTTCTCCTTTCCCACGGGGATGGATCCTGAGTTCCCCAGGTTCCTCAGGAGCCCCTGTGGGGATCTCAGTCCTGCTGAAGCTCCCGCTGCCCTCCTGTCCCTGCCAGGGTGTTCTGGGTCTCGCTCTGCAGGTCCCGCAGCCCTTCAGGGCGGCTGTTTCATTAGGAAGCTGATCATTTGTGTAATTATATTTTGGAGGGCCGGGCTGAGCGCTGTTTTGAAGCAGCAGCACAAACAGGCTCCCTGAAATCGTGGTGGCTCTGGCAGCAGCAGGGAGCAGCCCCCTCTCATCAGGTCACTTGTCTAATTAAGCAGGGAATTTGAGGATTTCATGGATTCAAAGGCTGCTTTTAAATCCATCACACAGCCAAGGGGGAGGTTTGGCTTGCTGTTGTTTGCCTGAAAATAAAACATGTCTGGAGTTGTCTTTGATTTAATTTCTTTTTGTGCCTTGTGTGTTCTGTAAGATTGGCTCAAGCAAATTGGGAATTCAGCCCTGGATGCCACACTGGGATGAGTGGGGCAGACAAGACAGCATTGTTTTTCTTTGCCTATGGAATTTGTGTATGGATATGCGTATTTTCCATCCTTGTGATGAGTGGAGAGCTGTAGGAAAACAAGGAACAGCCCCAGGATCCCAGAGAGGAAAAATAAAATTAAAATAAAATAAAAATAAAATATAAAAGAGTAAAATAATAAAATAAAATAAAGTAAAATAAAGTAAAGTAAAATAAAATAAAGTTAAATAAAATAAAGTTAAATAAAATAAAGTAAAATAAAAATAAAATAAAATAAAATAAAATAAAATAAAGTTAAATAAAATAAAATAAAATAAAATAAAATAAAATAAAATAAAATAAAATAAAATAAAATAAAATAAAATAAAATAAAATAAAATAAAATAAAATAAAATAAAATAAAATAAAATCTTTACTAGGTACCATGATTTATGGCATCATTCTGGAGGTGAACCAAGTACAATCCCAGAGTTATCAGGGGATGTTTTGGAAGTTAATTTTAAGGAGGAAGGGATAAATAACTTAACAAGGACAAGGCTTGGATGGATGGAGCTGGTCTCCACAGAGTTCTTCCAAAGTCCAATTTCATGTTTGCTTTTAGTGGAATTCACTTCTTCATTCCTTGGATTTTCCAGCGGAGTGTGTTCAGAGGGACCCTGCACGGTTTGTTGTGTGTGGAGCCTTTTACTCCAAAGCCCAAAGCCCAAAGCCAAAAACCTCCAGGGCAACAGTTTGTTCCCAGCAAAATTCCTGGTTTTCCTTTTGTCCTCTGCTGGGCCTGGGCTTGTCTGGAATATCTCAAACACTGAAACACAGGAGGACTTTGCCAGGTGGGGCCTTTGCCCAGGTGAGGAGTGACACAGGGGCTGGAGAAGGGGACAGGGACATCCCTGGCCAGCCTGGGGGATGCTCAAGTTTGAAAGTCAAAGGGCTTGGCCAAGATCCCAGAACCATGGAATTGTTTAGGTCAGAAATGCCCTCTGAGATCGTGGGGTCATTCCCCCAGCACTGGAGAGGCCACCCCTGATTCATGTCCCCAAGTGCCACATCCACAGGGGATGGAGACTCCACCACTGCCCTGGAGGAGAAACCAGTGAAGGAATTGTCCCCAAATCCACCCTGAGCTGCCCTGGCCCAGCCTGAGGCCGTTCCCTCTGCTCCTGTCCCTGTTCCCTGGGATAAGATCCCAAATCCCCCCGGCTGTGCCCTCCTGGCAGGAGCTGTGCAGAGCCACAAGGGCCCCTGAGCCTCCTTTGCTCCAGGTGAGCCCTGCCCAGCTCCTCAGGGATTCTGCAGCCCCTGCCCAGCTCCTCAGGGATTCTGCAGCCCCTTCCCAGCTCCTCAGGGATTCTGCAGCCCCTGCCCAGCTCCTCAGGGATTCTGCAGCCCCTGCCCAGCTCCTCAGGGATTCTGCAGCCCCTGCCCAGCTCCTCAGGGATTCTGCAGCCCCTTCCCAGCTCCTCAGGGATTCTCCAGCCCCTTCCCAGCTCCCTCAGCCTCTCTGGCTCAGAATTCCTCTTCTTCCTGCTCTGATTTTTCCTTTAGTGCTGTCTTGAGGATTGTAATTGCATCTATTTTAATGATTTCTGGTGAGTTGATGATTTATTTTTATAAACCAATGACAGTGAGGTCTCAGCTTAGTCTGCAAGGCACAAAATAGAACTTGCCGTAATTGAGTTCCAGCTGGAAATTCCATTAAAGCTCCGTTTAATTTGGGAGTTGAATTTTTCAGGGAGGTTCCTCGTGCCTGACGTGGTTCCCAAACAGCCCTGCATGCATTAATGTTCATTAATATTAAATTAATTATGTAATCTGCTATCTTTGGGAAGATGAAACATTGCATTTGGCTCAGCTGAGGGAGAGATCTGCGTGGATTTGGCAGGGAATTTTGTTTGGAAGAGGAATTAAAATGTAGGGGCTGTTGTAGCTCATTTGCATGGAATTATCCACAGGGAAGGTGCTACCGCTCCTGGAAAACCCATGGAAACCTCAGAGGAGTCAAATCCAAAGCAGGTTTGTTGGAAGTGAATGACAGGAGGCAAACCCGATGTTTTGGGGATTCAGAACCTGGGGAAGGGAGAGGAAAAGGGAAGGAAGGGAAGGAAGGGGAAGGGAAGGGAAGGGAAGGAAGGGAAGGGAAGGAAGGAAGGGAAGGGGAAGGGAAGGGAAGGAAGGGAAGGAAGGAAGGGAAGGGAAGGGGGAAGGAAGGGAAGGGAAGGGAAGGAAGGGAAGGGAAGGAAGGAAGGGAAGGAAGGAAGGGAAGGGAAGGGAAGGAAGGGAAGGGGGAAAGGAAGGGAAGGGAAGGGAAGGGAAGGGAAGGGAAGGGAAGGGAAGGGAAGGGAAGGGGGGAAGGGAAGGGGCTCTGCAAGGTGAGTTCAGCTCAGGAGAAGGTGAGGGAGCTGCTGGGGGGTTTTGCCTCTCTGGGGTGTTTCCTGTGGGAATGAGGCGCCATTTCCCTGCTCCTGCCTCAGCTCCTCTCATTCCAGCTCGTGTTGCACCAAACACAGCTCATCTCTCACCTCTGACAGCTCCATCCTTTGCTCCTGCTCAGCCTGGCCTGTGAGCAGCGCTGGGCTCCCTGTCTGAGCCTGGAAAACACGGAATTGGTGCAGGGAAGGTCTGATCAGTCATTGTGAGCTTTCCTTGCCATGTGGAATTAATGAGCTTAGCCTGGAGGTGGAGCAGGACAGAGGCAGAAATACTTCTCAGGGTGATCACTGGAATAAATTGCTCATATTCCTGAGCTTGATGAACTGACCAGCAGGCAGGAGCTGTGAGATTAATAACCCAGACTTCCTTACGCACTCCTCTTGCTGCTGTTGGCCTCAGAGTAAAGTTAAGGTTGATTTATTTACTGCAGTAACCCCGTGGTGTTTGCAAGGAGGGCCCCATCTGATGTCCCTGATCCATCACTGGGTGCAGGAACACTTCCAGCTCCCTTATTCCAAGGATATTTGTTGATGGGCAACGTGGCTGGGTTGTTTTGGGGCTTTATAAATAATAAAGATGATGTATCCAGGGTGAGGAATGTCCAGCAATGTCACTGCTCATTATTGATGTGGGCACACCACAAACAGCCCAGGCTCCCCAATTTATTCATCTTTTTCTTGCATGAAAGAATAAATGGATGGTGGTGACTGGGGAATTCTGCACCAGAGGGAACAAAACGGAGCCTCCTGGACCCTGAACCCCGAGGGGAGCAGAGCCCCACCCTCAGCATTTCCTTCCATCTGTTGGGATCTTGGGGGACACAAGACAGTGCCAGAACCCAGGGAATCCCTCTGGCTGCCCTGGAGGATGTGAGATCCTGCCCGGGGGCTCAGAGACCCTGGCACAGAGCCCAAGCCCCCTGTGCCTTTGGTTTAGCCCTTGAAACAAACAATTACCAACCTTTATATGAAGGATTACAAGCCATGACAGTTTAAGTAGAACGATAGTGAATTTATCACAGGGGTGAAAAAATAGATTTTTGGGGTTTTTAGAATGGGGGTTCAGGGGGCAAGATGGAGGAATCTGGGTGTGTCCAGCCTTTCTCCTTCTTCTTCTTCTTGGCCTCCATCTTCTGCTGTGATGGTGGCACTTTGGGATTGGTTTAGAGTAGAAGCTCACTGTCTAACATAGGGGATAGGTATTGGGAAGTTGTGGTAAATATTGTACATGTAGTTTTTAGTATAAAAAGATAACAGCACCCTGGGGCAGGCAGAGTGCCTCTGTCTGTCCTGCTGGATGGACCTCAGCAGGGCAGGATAAAGAATTTTATAGGTAAGAAACAATAAACAATGTTGAGACTGAGAAATGAAGAGCTCTGACTCCTTCTTTGACAGCAGGACTGGAAAAAGAGACTTTCTAACACAACCCAGGGTCACTCTGAGCAGCTAGAGATCCCAAGAAGACAGGTGATGGACTTTGCACCTGGTTGACAAAAGAGATTTGATAACAGGATGCCTTGGCAAAAGCAAAGTGAACTTTGAAAATGAGACCTGGATTGCAAGAGATTCTATCAAACGGGTTTACCAGAAAAAGAAAATCCCATTAAACTCTGCAAGCCAGAGATGTTATTATTTGCAGAAGTTTTTGTTTGTGATTTTAACCTAATCACTGTGGTACATTCCCAGTCTCCCTGAAGTAGAACCTCAGTGTTTGTACCCCAATAAAATGGGATCCTGACCACTGAGTCAGTCTCCCCATCCCTCTCCATCACTGACACCATCCTTGGAGATGTGCTGTGGAACACAAAGCTCTCCATTTTTGGATCAGTTTGAAAGCTGGGAGGTGTCTCTGTGGCCAGGCTTGTGGCTGCAGGACACCGGGAGGTCACAAAGCCCCGAGGAATCTTCTCCTTCAGGGCAAAGCTGAGAGCTCCCAGCAGACTTCAGCTCTGGCCCCTCCAACACTCCGCATCCTGAAGTGCCACATCCATGTGAATTTGAACTTCTAGGGATAGGGACTCCACCACAGCCATGGGAATCTGTTCTGACATTTCACCACTCTGTCAGGGAAGGAATTTTCCCTGAAATGCCAATCTTGACATCTCTAGTGGACATGGAATTTTTGGGATTCACTTCCATGAAAAGGTGTTTTCAGTCCTCATTTGCATCTTTCATGTCCTGTTGATGGTGCCCTGCAACTCTTTGGTCACTCCCTGTTTTCTCTGGAATGGTGTGCAGGGATTTAGTGGAGGCATGGATGGGAATCACGCGGATAAACATGGAATGAGATGTTAATGGGATAACCATGGAATAACGTGGATAAACCCTTTGGGAGTGAATCCCCATCCCTGTGGATTCTCTGGGACACAGAACCCTTTAAAAACCCCTTGGAATCTCAGTTTATTCCCTGTGTCCTGCCCCTCCATCTCCTGTAAATAATCTCTCTCCATGTTTTCCGTTGGATCCTTCAGGTCCTGGAAGGTTCAACCACAGCCACGCACAGCTTTGCCCAGAGCAGCTGTGGCTGCCCCCGGATCCCTGGCAGTGCCCAAGGCCAGGCTGGACACTGGGACACCCTGGGACAGTGGGAGGTGTCCCTGCCATGGTAGGGGTGGAATGGGATGAACTTTAAAGTCTTTCCCAACCCAAACCATTCCATAGTTCCTACAGAACACTGGAATTGTTAATTAATCTCTCCGAGTGAACACTGAGTAACTGGGCTTTATTTTGTTTTCCCTGTGTGCTCATCTGACTCCTCCAGTCTCTCCCAGGGGCTCTATCCCTGGCACACAGAAATGCCAAACCTCTGGAAGAAAATGTATTTAAATGTTTGCAGTTCACCCTGCAAGGGTATTTTTATTCTGGTCCTTATGGTGTTCCCTGATTTTGTTGCTTGTTGAGAGGAGCCTCATCTCGAGTGAGTATTAATCTGTTTTTAATTGTGGTGTCTAAAATGATTTAACGTCTGCCAGCGATGTCTGAGACATAAAATTTAGATGTTTCAAATGGGATTCACATGAAATGGAAAAGGTTTTACTGTTTCAAAACATCTCTGTCATTCTGGCATCCTGCCCAGCACTAATGCCTATCTGCAGAAAACAAATGCCAAGAGGACTTGAATTCTGGTTTTTGTAGGAAATTGAGGTCTCCTCAAGTCAGCCTCGGCATCATTTTCTCCTCCCAGTTAATTTTTCCTGCTCAGTTTGAAGGTGCTGAGGAAAAATAACCCCAGGAGCACAAAACCTCCTGGTCCTGGTGATTCCAAGTGGGGCAGGGAGATGTTCCTGGGGAAATGTTCCGAACAGGGAATGGGATCAGGAACAGGATGGGAAAGGAGTGACTGCGGCACAGAATTCCCCCTCTGTCTGCAGGCAGCCACATCCAGTTAGTCCCCAGCCTAGGCTCAAACCAGCCCAGCTCAGAGCCAGCTGAGCCCAAGCTCAGTGCCCGATCCCAGGCTCAGTCTGTGGGATTAGGGATGTGTTTTCCATGGAGGTGGCGTCCCCGAGTCACTGCCATCGCCCAGAGCTCTTTGCTGCCATCCCTCACATTTGATCCATCCTCTTCCCATGGCTGCCCTTCCATTTCCATGCTCCCATCAGCTCTGCTCATCCCTTTTCCCCCACATCAGTCGACTTTTCCCGCTCTTCAGTGCAGGTTTCACCTCCCACATTTCCCAGGGCATCTCTCCATTCCCATCCCAGCTCATTTCCCTCCCTTCCTTCGTCTCTCCATGCTCAATGCTCATCCCAGCCATCATTCCTGTTCCTTCCTATCTCCATGCTCCACCCCTTTCCGCTTCCCCCTTTCCTCTTCCCCCTTTCCTCTCCCCCTTTCCGCTTCCCCCTGGAACTTTTTCCCCTGGAACTTTTTCCACTGGAACTTTTCCCCCTTTCCTGGATCTTTCCTTTCTCCTTTCCTTTTTCCTGGAACTTTTCCCCCTTTCCTGGATCTTTCCTTTCTCCTTTCCTTTTTCCTGGAACTTTTTCCCCTTTCCTGGATCTTTCCTTTCTCCTTTCCTTTTTCCTGGAACTTTTTCCCCTTTCCTGGATCTTTCCTTTCTCCTTTCCTTTTTCCTGGAACTTTCCTTTACTCCATGCTCATCCCATCCCATCATTCCCTTTTATCCTTCCCTGTCCCCGGAGCTGCGCAGTGACACCAGGTCCTGCTGTCCCCCCATTCCTGTGGCTCCAGGCTGCCCAGTTCCAGCTGATGGTGGCACTGGGCTCACCTGGAGTCCTCTTTGTCCCTTCTCTCCATTCCCCTTCCCCAAAGCTTCCTTGGCTTTTGGGCAGTTCTGCATTTCCTTTCATCTTCTGCACTTCTCTGCTCCAGCCCCCCCTTTCCTTTTCCTTCCCACCACCTTCTCCTGCTCTTTTAGGTGAAATTCCCTGATTTCTCTCCTTGCAGCTGCTCCTCATTATCCCTGACACATCTCCCTTCCCTGCCTGCATTCCCCCTCTGCTCTGGGATCACCAGATCCACCCCCTTCCTCACTTCCAGCATTCCCAGCGACATTTTCTCCCTCTTTTCCCCACCTAAATCCTCTCCCAGGTGGAGCTGGGAACCAGCTGTAATTTAGGGATCAACGTCAGGCCACTTATGCTCCAGGACCACAGTGTTTTGTGGGGAAATAAATTAATAATCACCTTTTTTTTTGGGTGATCAGACTTCCTGCTCCTCATCCCAGGAGCCAAACCCTTGGAAGAAAAAGCTCCATGGCTGTGATGTTGGAATTGCCAAGAATTTTGTCCTGCAAAGCACAAACCAGCAGCATCAGGGAGGAAAAATGAGTAGGGGATGATCCAGACACAGAGAAATGCTGGGAAAGGAGAGTGATGCTCCTTGCTCTGGGATTTTTGGTGATCACAAATTTCACACCTAAGCTTGGGGTAAAGCTCTGGGAAAGAAGGGAAATTTTTAAAAAATGGGAAGTGACCCCAAAGTGCTGATCTCTGGTCTAAATCCGTGTCCTGGGACGTAGTAGGGATGCTTCTGTGAAAAAAGCACCAAAAAAAAAAGCACTGAGAAGTGCCAGAAACTGGTGGGAAAGTGCCAAAATGATTCAACAAAATCAAGAAACCAATTTTTTTTCCTTATCATTTGGAAAAAGAGGATGTCTGGCAGAAAAACTCTGGATGAGGAGTCGGCCTCGTGTACTTGAGTCCTGTACAGATTGTCACTGTCATCTTCTTCCTTCCTAAAGCTGCCAGACAGTTTTGGGTTCCCTTTCAAGCAGAATTTTTGGCAGTTTCCTCTGCACTGACTCCTTTTATTCCTTGTTTTATAAAATATGGAAGAAGGCCGTGCTTGTGTATTATCTGTGTGCTCATAATAGGCATCAATAAATAAATCCCTGGAAGATGTTGGGATGTTTAGAAGATAAAACCCCCTCATATTTAGGGTTTTTTGTGTTTAGGATCTGTGCCACATCAAGGCATTGGAGCTGCAGTGGGAATCTGTTCCCTTTTTTCCCTTTTATGGATGACTGCTTTATGGAATTCTCCAGTGCTCAGGAATAAAAGGCAGAGCTGAGATTTCACCCAGGAGTTCAGGAGTTGGAGACAAAAAGCTGAGCTAAGGTTCAAAAATATTTGGAGGTTTTTAACACAGAAGGAGGTCAGTGCAGCCTTGATACTCCAGGCTGGAGAGAGAAGACTGAAGAGGTGGAAAACTTCCAAGAGCACATCTTGGAAATTCTGGAAAACAACAAAATAGAATCATTGAAGTGGGGAAAAAATCTCCAAGATTAAGTCCAACCTTGGGCTGAACCCCACCACATCCATGTGGTTTTTGAACTTTTAGGGATGGGGACTCCACCACAGCCATGGGAATCTGTTCCAATGTTTGACCACTCTGACAGTGAAGGAATTTTCCAATCTTGACGTCTCCAGTGGACATGGAAGTTTTGGGATTCACTTCCATGAAAAAGTGTTTTCAGTCCCTATTTGCAGATCATTTGCATCTCTCATGTCCTGTTGATGGTGCCGTGCAACTCTTTGGTCACTCCCTGTTTCCTCTGGAATGGTGTGCAGGGATTTAGTGGAGGCATGGATGGGAATCATGGATAAACATGGAATGAGATGTTAATGGGATAACCATGGAATAACGTGGATAAACCCTGAATCCCCATCCGTGTGGATTCTTTGGGACACAGAACCCTTTAAAAACCTTGGAATCTCAGTTTATTCCCTGTGTCCTGCCCCCTCCATCTCCTGTAAATAATCCTCTCCCATGTTCTGACTCCTCCAGTCTCCCAGGGGCTCTATCCCTGGCACACAGAAATGCCAAACCTCTGGAAGAAAATGTATTTAAATGTTTGCTGTTCACCCTGCAAGGGTATTTTTATTCTGGTCCTTATGGTGTTCCCTGATTTTGTTGCTTGTTGAGAGGAGCCTCATCTCGAGTGAGTATTAATCTGTTTTTAATTGTGGTGTCTAAAATGATTTAACGTCTGCCAGCGATGTCTGAGACATAAAATTTAGATGTTTCAAATGGGATTCACATGAAATGGAAAAGGTTTTACTGTTTCAAAACATCTCTGTCATTCTGGCATCCTGCCCAGCACTAATGCCTATCTGCAGAAAACAAATGCCAAGAGGACTTGAATTCTGGTTTTTGTAGGAAATTGAGGTCTCCTCAAGTCAGCCTCGGCATCATTTTCTCCTCCCAGTTAATTTTTCCTGCTCAGTTTGAAGGTGCTGAGGGAAAATAACCCCAGGAGCACAAAAACCTCCTGGTCCTGGTGATTCCAAGTGGGGCAGGGAGATGTGACAGTCAGCTGGGGAAATGTTCCAAAGGAACAGGGAATGGGATCGGGAACAGGATGGGAAAGGAGTGACTGCGGCACAGAATTCCCCCTCTGTCTGCAGGCAGCCACATCCAGTTAGTCCCCAGCCTAGGCTCAAACCAGCCCAGCTCAGAGCCAGCTGAGCCCAAGCTCAGTGCCCGATCCCAGGCTCAGTCTGTGGGATTAGGGATGTGTTTTCCATGGAGGTGGCGTCCCCGAGTCACTGCCATCGCCCAGAGCTCTTTGCTGCCATCCCTCACATTTGATCCATCCTCTTCCCATGGCTGCCCTTCCATTTCCATGCTCCCATCAGCTCTGCTCATCCCTTTTCCCCCACATCAGTCGACTTTTCCCGCTCTTCAGTGCAGGTTTCACCTCCCACATTTCCCAGGGCATCTCCATTCCCATCCCAGCTTTCCCCCCTTCCTCCCTCCATGCTCAATGCTCATCCCAGCCATCATTCCTGTTCCTTCCTATCTCCATGCTCCATGCTCATCCCAGCCATCATTCCCCTTTCCTTCCCCTTCTCCCCCTGAACTTTTTCCCATCCTTTTTCCACTTTTTCCCTGGATCTTTTCCTTTCCCTTTCCTTTTCCCTGGAACTTTTTTTCCTGGATCTTTCCTTTCCTGGAACTTTTTCCTTTCCTGGATCTTTTCTCCTTTTCCTTTTCCTGGAACTTTTCCCCTTTCCTTCTTTCTCCATGCTCATCCCATCCCATCCATCATCCCATCCCATCATCATCCTTCCCCTGTCCCCGGAGCTGCGCAGTGACACCAGGTCCTGCTGTCCCCCCATTCCTGTGGCTCCAGGCTTCCCAGTTCCAGCTGATGGTGGCACTGGGTTCACCTGGAGTCCTCTTTGTCCCTTCTCTCCATTCCCCTTCCCCAAAGCTTCCCTGGCTTTTGGGCAGTTCTGCATTTCCTTTCCTCTTCTGCACTTCTCTGCTCCAGCTCCCCCTTTCCTTTTCCTTCCCATCACCTTCTCCTGCTCTTTTAGGTGAAATTCCCTGATTTCTCTCCTTGCAGCTGCTCCTCATTATCCCCTGACACATCTCCCTTCCCTGCCTGCATTCCCCTCTGCTCTGGGATCACCAGATCCACCCCTTCCTCACTTCCAGCATTCCCAGCGACATTTTCTCCTCTTTCCCCACCTAAATCCTCTCCCAGGTGGAGCTGGGAACCAGCTGTAATTTAGGATCAACGTCAGGCCACTTATGCTCCAGGACCACGGTGTTTTGTGGGGAAATAAATTAATAATCACCTTTTTTTTTGGGTGATCAGACTTCCTGCTCCTCATCCCAGGAGCCAAACCCTTGGAAGAAAAAGCTCCATGGCTGTGATGTTGGAATTTCCAAGAATTTTGTCCTGCAAAGCACAAACCAGCAGCATCAGGGAGGAAAAATGAATAGGGGATGATCCAGATGCAGAGAAATGTTGGGAAAGGAGGGTGATGCTCTTTGCTCTGGGATTTTTGGTGATCACAAATTTCACACCTGTGCTTGGGGTAAAGCTCTGGGAAAGAAGGGAAATTTTTAAAAAATGGGAAGTGACCCCAAAGTGCTGATCTCAGGTCTAAATCCGTGTCCTGGGACATAGTAGGGATGCTTCTGTGAAAAAAGCACCAAAAAAAAAAAAAGCACTGAGAAGTGCCAGAAACTGGTGGGAAAGTGCCAAAATGATTCAACAAAATCAAGAAACCAATTTTTTTTCCTTATCATTTGGAAAAAGAGGATGTCTGGCAGAAAAACTCTGGATGAGGAGTCGGCCCCATGTACTTGAGTCCTGTACAGATTGTCACTGTCATCTTCTTCCTTCCTAAAGCTGCCAGACAGTTTTGGGTTCCCTTTCAAGCAGAATTTTTGGCAGTTTCCTCTGCACTGACTCCTTTTATTCCTTGTTTTATAAAATATGGAAGAAGGCCGTGCTTGTGTATTATCTGTGTGCTCATAATAGGCATCAATAAATAAATCCCTGGAAGATGGTGGGATGTTTAGAAGATAAAACCCCCTCATATTTAGGGTTTTTTGTGTTTAGGATCTGTGCCACATCAAGGCATTGAGCTGCAGTGGGAATCTGTTCCTTTTTTCCCTTTTTATGGATGACTGCTTTATGGAATTCTCCAGTGCTCAGGAATAAAAGGCAGAGCTGAGATTTCACACAGGAGTTCAGGAGTTGGAGACAAAAAGCTGAGCTAAGGTTCAAAAATATTTGGAGGTTTTTAACACAGAAGGAGGTCAGTGCAGCCTTGGTACTCCAGGCTGGAGAGAGAAGACTGAAGAGGTGGAAAACTTCCAAGAGCACATCCTGGAAATTCTGGAAAACAACAAAATAGAATCATTAAAGTGGGAAAAAAAATCTCCAAGATTAAGTCCAACCTTGGGCTGAACCCCACCACATCCTGCCACGTCCGTGTGGTTTTTGAACTTTTAGGGATGGGGACTCCACCACAGTCATGGGAATCTGTTCCAATGTTTGACCACTCTGACAGTGAAGGAATTTTCCAATCTTGACGTCTCCAGTGGACATGGAAGTTTTGGGATTCACTTCCATGAAAAAGTGTTTTCAGTCCCTATTTGCAGATCATTTGCATCTCTCATGTCCTGTTGATGGTGCCGTGCAACTCTTTGGTCACTCCCTGTTTCCTCTGGAATGGTGTGCAGGGATTTAGTGGAGGCATGGATGGGAATCATGGATAAACATGGAATGAGATGTTAATGGGATAACCATGGAATAACGTGGATAAACCCTCCAACAGAGATTTGGGAATGAATTCCCACCCCTGTGGATTCTCTGGGACACAGAACCCTGTGAAAAACCCTTGGAATTTCAGTTTGTCCCTGAAATTTGCTCATTCTTCCTTTTGTCCCTACCCTGGGTCTGCTCCCACATCTGAGCATTTATGGAAATTGCTGATGCCGCTTTGTGCTTCCAGATATTTTTCCTTTTGGAATGCTGTATTATCTGCCTGTTCTTCCACCTCAGAGCACTTGGGTTCCATTTCCTTCCTTATCCTGAGCAGGGATGAGGCTGGGGAGCAAAGACAGGGCTGATGTGGACATGAACGTTCCCATTTTCCCCTTTGCTCTTTCAACTCACCAATGAAGCCCTTGGGTAAATTTTTGGGAAGTTCCAAAGAGCCTGCACAACATTTCATGGAATCACAGAGCTGTCCAGGTTGGAAAAGCCCTCCAGGATCACCAGGTCCAACCAGCACCACCAAGGTCACCACCAAACCACGTCCCCCAGTGCCACATGCACGTGGGTTTTGAGCACTTCCAGGGTTGGGGACTCCACCCCTGCCTTGGGAAGTCTTTTCCAGGATTTCACAACTTTTCTGGAAGAAATTGTTCTCAATATCCACCAGGAACATTTTTCCTGATGGAGTTTGAGGACGTTTCTGCTCGTTTCCATTGCAGGGTGCGTGGGATCAGGAGGAGAAAATTCCAGAGGGAAAATCCCAACATTTCTTAGGATTCGAAATGAATCCTTCAGGGAAGCAGCCCAAGAAATGGATCTGTTAATATGAAATATTGCCCTAAAAACTTGTGGTGTGCTCCAAGTGGGAAGGTGTGGGCATTGTTGAAGGAGGACACCCTGGATTAGAGAGAGCAAAACCAGGAAATCAGAGAGGAACAGAAAATCTTTTCTGTGTTTAGGCCCCTTTCTGGTGAGCTGGGTGAGTCCCACCTCCAGCAGGATGGGAAGGTTTATATTTGCAGCTCTCCCTCAACATTCCAAGGGCTGAAGAATCCTGCTAAAACCAGGTTCCCATGGAACAGCAGCCCCAGGACCGAGGTGCCACCTTCCTGTCCTTTGTCCCACCAGGAACCAGCTGCTGGTCCCAAACTCCTCCTCTGGAGCCAATGTTGTGCTTTATCCCAACTTTCCCATCTAAACCTTCCCATCCTGCTGGTGGTGGGACCAATGTTGCTCACCAAAAAAAAAGCCTGAACTTGGAAAATCTTTTTTGTTCCCATCCTGGTTTTGGTGGGACTAATCCAGGGTGTCCTCCTTCAACAATGCCCACACCTTCCCACATGGCCTGAACCTGGAAAAGATTTTCTGCTCCTCTCTGTTTTCCTGGTTTTCCTCTCTCTAATCCAGCGTGTCCTCCTTCAACAATGCCCACACCTTCCCACTTGGAGCACACCACAAAATTTTTAGGGGAATATTCCATATTAACAAATCCACTTCTCGGGCTGCTTCCCTAAAGGATTCATTGAGAATCCTAAGAAATGTTGGGATTTTTCCTCTGGAGTTTTCTCCTCCAGATCCCTGTGTTGAGCTGCCCTCCAGGTGTGGAGAAAAACCATTCAAATTATTAACAATCCATTCCAGTAATTATTATTCTTGGTTTGGAAAAAAATAATCCCTTCTCCACTTTCAATTTCCCTGATTTTAGCTTCCAACTGCTGCTTCTTATCCTGCCTTTCTTCCTGAGATTAAAGTGTTTTTCCCTTCTCCTTGTGGAAGTGCTCCCATGTTTATAACATTCCCTCTCATTTTCTTCCTTTTGATGAAGAAACCCAGCCATTCCTTTGAATATTTTCAAATAAGAAATTTTCCTTAACCTTTGAGCTATCCTGGCAGTTTTCTTCTGTCTCTTCTCCAGCTTTTCTCCCATGAAAATAAAATTAAAAAAAAAAGAAGCAGCACACGTCTCTCCAGGCATCTTCTAGCACAGAATTCAGAGGTTAAACATTCCTATTTAATCACACTCTGCCTGCCTTTCCTGGTGTATCCATGGATTTCTCAGCCATCCTGTTATTCTGGGAGCTGAGGTTGCTCAGAAGGTCATGAACCTGTGTGGAAACGAGAAGGATTCAGTAAAAGAAAGAAATATTTTGTGTCCTGTAGCTCAGATTCTCTTCTCGGAGTTGTTCTTTTAACATCAGGCACAGCAGGAATGGGAAAAGTGTCCTGGGAGCATTCCAGCCTCATAAAATCATGGAATGGTCCCTAAAGATCATCTGGCTCCAAGCCCAGGGATTTAAGGTCCCTTCTGACACAAACTATTCCATGATTCTGTGTTAATTTAAATAAGATAAGGCTGTGGTCACAGCTTCCTGGTGAATATTGATGTGGTAGAGATGGATTTTAAAATCTCTCTGATTTATTTGTGACTTCACCCTGAGAAGTTCTCTGCAAAGCTTTCAACAAGCCTGAAATTCCATTTATGGCATGGGATTCTCCAGGATTTTCTCCTGGTCTTCCTGGTCTGTCTCAGGATTTTCTCCTGGTCTTCCTGGTCTGTCTCCCATTTGGGATGTGGCTTGAGGGATCTCCTGTTCCTCAGTTTAACCCCTTTGGGATCTCCTGTTCCTCAGTTTAACCCCTTTGGGATCTCCTGTTCCTCAGTTCAATCAATTTGGGATTTCTGGCTTGTGGGGATCTCCTGAGTTTCAATTTGTCTCCTGTTCAGCCCATTTGGGATTTCATGGCCCTTGGTTCAGCCCCATTTGGGATCTCCTGTTCCTCAGTTCAATCAATTTGGGATTTCACGGCCCTTAGTTCAGCCCCTTTGGGATCTCCTGTTCCTCAGTTCAATCAATTTGGGATCTCCTGTTCCTCAGTTCAACCCCTTTGGGATCTCCTGTTCAGCCCATTTGGGATCTCCTGTTCCTCAGTTTAACCCCTTTGGGATCTCCTGTTTCTCAGTCCAGCCCCTTTGGGATCTCCTGTTCAGCCCATTTGGGATCTCCTGGCCCTTGTGCTTGGATCACTCCTGATCCTGATCCAGGACATGATGCTGTGGCACAGACAGACTTGGAGCCTGGATTTAATTCCCTCTCCCTGGTGTTTCTGCCCTGGTTGGAGTAATTTAGGACCAACTCCCCTTGCAGTGATTCCTGGGTGTTCAGGGAGGGCTGGAAGCCCCTGGAAGTTCCTCGTGTCCCCTCATTGTCCAGTCCTGGCAGCAGGGAGAGGTGTGGGGGGAGCTTGGTTTGCTCTCAGCTCTGGTGAGTCCTGAACTCCTGCCCAGGACTTCCAGAGGGCCTCCAGTGCCCCATCCACGACACTTCCAGGGGTGGGGATTCCACCAATGTGGCGTTCACATTCCCTGGAAAAATCCCTTCACCCAGGACTTTTCTGCTGGGTCCCTGTGAGAGGAATAGCGGATTTGTCTTTCCAAACAAGCTGTGGGTCTGGTGGTAGATAAAGCTAGCTCTGGAAAATAAAAGAAACAATGGGAAGGATTCCACTGATTGATGAATGGAAAAAGATGTTTGCTTTTACAAATAAACTTTAGGTTTGCTGATAAATGAAATTAAATATTGAGAGATGAAAGAAACAATGGGGAAGAAAAACCTCTAAATTCCTTAAAAATTAAAAATAAAAGGGGAGGGTTGTACATTAGAGGGGAATCTTTGGTATTGGGTGTTTTGGGAAGTCTGAACCTCTCAAGTACCTCAGAAATGTGGAAAGAGAGAAGGGAAATGTGGCTGGGAAATTGGGATAAAAGGGAGGCTGCACCCTCCAAAAATGTGAGAGACCCCAGGGGATGCCCCATGGCCTCTCCATTTATTGGATTAAAGTAAAAGGGCTCCTCTGTCTCCTTTTTGGACATAAACCTCTGGTGTTTGTGGATGAATTTTCCTAACACTGAGAAGCCTCAGAGAAAAGGAAAACAATTCTTATCTCATTTGCTTCTCCTGTGTTGTGCTCACATGTGGAATGTGGTTGGAGATTGTTTACCCACAGGTGATTGTTCCATTGCATTCTGCTGGGAGTTGTTTTCACTCTTCGGCCAATCAGGGCCAGGCTGGATCGGGACTCTAAACAGAGTCAGGACTTTTCGTTGTTATCTTTTTAGCATTGTGTAAGAATCCTTTCTGTACTCTTTAGTATAGTTTAGTGTTCTTTAATATAATACAGTATCATAAAATAATAAATGAGCCTTCTGAGAACGTGGAGTCAGATTCCTCCCTGCCATGGGGGCACCTGCAAATGCAACCTACCAATTCCATCTTTTCATGCTGAGCAGGTTTGAAAAAGTTGCCAAGGGCAAAGTTTTGCACCAAAATTGTGCTGCTTTAGTGGCTGCTCTTGATGAGCTAAGAGATCTTTTCCAGCTTTTCCTTTCCAGTTGTGATTTCTGTTTTCCCTAACAAAACAAGTGCAGATCCAATCTCCTGCTGTTTTCCATCTATCCCATTTCTCTTGTCATCTTTGGGGTGCTTTACACCCTGCCCCGAAGACATCGAGGTTTTTACGATGTTGGTATTTTGTTTTTTCCCCTTTTGTTTGCTCTTGGGGACTGGGCTGGGCAGAGATGTTCGGAGGGAGGCAGGGAATGTGCAGGGTGATAGTGAGACAGATAAACACGGAGAGCTGGTGAATTATGCATATTCCTGAGCATTCACCTTGAGGAAGCAGCGGGATCTGGGGATTGCATGGCTGGCAAAGACCTTGAGGAGCAGCTCTGTGGGGTTTATTTATTTTTTTATCAGCACAGTCTTCGAGGAAGATGAATTATCTGCCAGAGGAGCCTTGAGGGATCTGGGTTTATTGTCATTGAGTTTTAGGACAATAAAGTGACTGTTCTCCTGTGCTCCTGATGAGCTGGTCAAGGCACTCCATGAGCAGGATTATCCAGCCTGGAGATGCAAATGAGGAGATTTCACAGCTCTCCCTGGATTCTCCCCCTCATTAAGCCCAGGGGAGCAGCTGAGCTCTGGGACATTGATCACACCCAGCCAGGATCATCCCTGAAACTCCAATTCCTTCCCTGAGGCCACCTGGAGTCAGGGAGGGGCTGGGCAGAGCTGATGACAAATATTCCTGAATCCCTGAGGCTGGAAAAGCCCTCCCAGCCCACGGAGTCCCACCTGTCCCCACCCTGTCCCCAGCCCAGAGCTCTCAGTGCCACCTCCAGGGATGGGCACTCCAAAGCTCCCTGGGCAGTGCCAAGGCCTGAGCCCCCTTTCCATGGGGAAATTCCTGCTGATGTCCCACCTGGGACAATCCCACCAGTTTCCTTTAAACATTTATAAATTTTTATGTTATTTTGGAGACTCATAATTACAAATCTCACCTCAGAGCCTTTGTTAACCCTCAACACTCAACACTCCCAACCTTGGTGCTTTGTATTTGTAAGGCCCTGAGAGTTTGGATTTGATCTCCCATCGCTCCAGAGGTGTTTCCCTCCTGCTTTCCAACAGAATCTGTTCCTAATTGGAAAATCTCCTTCAGCCACCTCATCCCCCCAGCCCTGGACACAGCACTTCATCATCACAGCTCGTTAAGAGATGCTGCCCTCATCAATTCTCATCCTGTACCTCTTGGAAAAGGAATTCATCTTTTCCAATATCTGCCTCGGAAGGAGAACATTCAGCCAGCTTTTCCAGCAGAATCATTTCCTCACAATTAACCGGGAAGGATCCCCTCTCAAAGAGCAGAGTGTGTGTCAGTGATATTTTTTGGTCAATAATGAGTAGCTGGAAAGGTCAGGCTGTCCAATACCTGCAGTGCCACAGAATTTGAGGGGAGTTACAAAGATTAATAGGAAAATCCTGGAAAATGCAGTGGAAAAAAAATCCTTGTGGTTCCAAGCTTGTTCTGCTTTCAAGTGTGCCTTGGATTCAAGGATGGGGATCAAACATTTAATGTCCCTTGGTTCCTCCAGATTTTCTTTGGAATCTTTGCAGATTTTTAGTGAAATCAGGATAAGTTTGGACCAGGAATCAAGAATATAAAATAAAAAACACAAAATGCAAAACACAAATTATTAAGATTATAAAATATTAAGATGAAGATGCTTCTGGCTCTCTCTTAATAATGAGTAGCTGGGAAGGTCAGGCTGCCCATTACCTGCAATGCCATGGAATTTGAGGGGGGGTTACAACGATTATTAGGAAAATCCTGGAAAAAAGCAGTAGGAGAAAATCCTTGTGGTTCCAACAGCTTGTCCTGTTCTGCTTCCAAGCCTTGTAAGGGGTGCCAAAATCCAGGGAGAAACAGGAATTAGGAAAAGGGATCCATTTGTGAATTCCCCGTCCAAAGCACAGCAGAGGGATGAGTGCTTGGTCAAGGATGGGGATCAAACATTTCATTTTCCTTGGTTCCTCCAGCTTTGCTTTGGAAGCTTTGCAGATTTTCAGTGAAATCAGGATGAGTTTGGACCAGGAATCAAGAATATAAATTACAAATTATTAAGATTATAAAATATTAAGATGAAGATGCTTCTGGCTCTCTCTTAATAATGAGTAGCTGGGAAGGTCAGGCTGCCCAATACCTGCAATGCCACAGAGTTTGAGGGGGGTTACAAAGATTAATAGGAAAATCCTTGGAAAAATGCAGTAGGAGAAAATCCTTGTGGTTCCAAAGCTTGTCCTGTTCTGCTTCCAAGCCTTGTAAGGGCTGCCAAAATCCAGGGAGGAGAATTAGGAGAAAGGAATCAATTTCTGAATTCCCTCCTGAAAGCCCAGCAGAGGGATGGGTGCCTTGGAGTCAAGGATGGGGACTAAACATTTTGTTTTCCTTGGTTCTTCCATCTTTGCTTTGGAAACTTTGCAGGTTTTTAGTGGAATCAGGATCAGTTTTGCACCAGGGATCAAGAATAAAAAACATAAAATGTAAAATACAAAACATGAAATATAAAACAGTAAGATAATAAGGTGAAGATGCTTCTGGCTGTCTCTTTGAGCAGTTTTACCCCCAGAGACCTCTTCCAACTGAAATGATTCCATCATTTGGAGATCTTCCCTTTCCGAAGTGGGAGCTCCAAGCACGGCAGGTTAAATGTCCTCTTGGAAGGAAAAAGCTGTTTCAGGGTCATAAATGGATTTATGTCCTTGTCAGAGCTCGTATCAACACAATTGTTATTTTTATGTGTTTTCATATTGGAGCAAAATGCAGATATATCCAGAGGGAGGGAGATATTCCAGAGGCATCTGGCAGCATTCCTGTGCCATGTGCTCTGGGATGACCCTGCCTGAGCAGGGAGGTGGCACCAGAGGACACAGAAGCATCCCATTGCTCCCACATCCCTCTCCAGGCCCTTTCCCTCAGAGGGAGCATTATCCTGGTTTTTTCCTCCATGGGATAAAACTCCTCGTGGTCCCACCTTCCAGCTCTGTTGGATGGTGAAATTTCCCTCTGTGCTCCCCTCGTGGTGATTACTGAGCTCGGTTTTGCTCTCCTCTTCCCTCTCTGCTTCTCCTTCCATTGGGACAGAGAAGTTTGGGAATTCAGCAAGATTAAAAGATTAAAGATTAAAAGCCATGCAATTTAACCCCATTTCCTTGAGGTTTATTAACCCCACAGTTTATTAACCCCACTGAACAGCCCACAGTCCAATATTGGGATAAGAAGGACATTGGCCCTCAATGGAAGTTATTTGGGGTTGACTGAAGAATTTCTTTCCCAACCAGCCTGATTTTTACTTCAAGTTGCTTGGATGGGCACATTTTTTGTGGAATTCTGGGTTTCAAATCTTTGCTCAAAGGTCTCTCCTCAAAACCACAAAATTATGGAGAAATGCAGGCACTGCACCATATTCCCTGAAAATCTTTGGATCTTGAGAATAGCACCAGCTTATTTTTGAAATTTCAGGAAATCAATCCGTTTTAAACACATGGATTAGGGGAAACAGCCTCAAGCTGCACCAGGGGAAGTTTAGGTTGGATAATAGGGAAAATTTCTCCCTGGAAAGGTTTCTCAAGCTGTGGAACAGATTTCCCATGGAAGTGGTGGAGTTAAATCCCTGAAGTGCTCAAAAACCACATGGATGTGGCACTTGGGGACATGGGTTGGGGGCTGGACTTGAGGGCTTTTCAAACTTAACGATTCCATAAATTTCATTTCTGCCATGAAAATTCTAAAAGAATTGTGTGTTTGCAGTTTTGGGTGCCCCTTGTCCAGGGAATGTTTGCAGCGGGGAAAAGCACTGGCTGAGCAACAATTCCCACAAGGAATGGGACAGAAAGGCCCCATTGTGGAGCCTGGGAGAGTAAAAGTGCTCAGAACAGGCAGAAGGTTCAGGAGCTGTGGAGCACCAGGGAAAACAGAGCAATGGGTAAGAAAAGAGTGTAAATTCCCTGCTTTTACCTTTGGATAACTTTGTTTTACTTCCCAGAATAAATAACACAGAGCCTTTGCTGGAGGGGAGGGAGCCACGGGAGATATTTCAAATAAATCAACATTTGCTTCCTTGAGTTACAGTGAGAATTCTGTGGCCCCGAGGCCTCTGGAACAAATAGATGGGAAGGAGCACCAAGGGGCTGGAAGGAGTTTGAGAAACCTTCTCAGGCTTTTAATGTCTCTGTTCCCCACCCCAGGAGGAAGGATTGGGAAGTTCCACAGGGGGAAGGTGTTTGTTTGCTGATCATTCCTGGGTTTAATGCTCAGTGTGGGGAATAATCTCAGATGTGGCTGGGGGAGGATTGTGACCATCAGAGCCTTTGCTGGAAAATCCTTTCCTGGATGTTTTTATGTCCAGATATTTCAGGATACTGAGGGAGGATGTAGGGTGAGGCCAGGCTGGATAACCTAAAGGAGGAGAGATTTAATGGGAGATTGGGAATTGGGAATTCCTGGCTGGGATGGAATTCCCAGAGCAGCTGTGGCTGCCCCTGGATCCCTGGCAGTGCCCAAGGCCAGGTTGGACACTGGGACACCCTGGGACAGTGGGAGGTGTCCCTGCCATGGAATGGGATGGGATTTAGGATCCCTTCAAACCCAAACCATTTTGGGATTCTTTGATAATTCTCTAATTGGTTTCCTTTGGAATTAAACTTATTTTATACCAAGTGCACAACATAAAATTGAATTTAAATAAGAGCCCTCCTCAACTTCTCTATAGTTCCACCCAATGAATAATTAAATCAGTAAAATGAAATGAATGAAGAATTTCAAAGCTTTTTTAAAAAATTAAGGGAAAACAACCATGTTAATCCCTTCTGGGGCTCCCAAATCCAGCTGGGGACTGACACAGGACAGACTGGGATAGTGGAAGCCCCACCCAGCCCGGCCTTGGACATTTCCCAGGATGGGAATTTCACAACCTCTCCACAACTAAAAATATCAATTTCTACATCCTGAAAATGAGAAAAGAAGGATTCCATTTATTAACAGTCAACAGAATTTAAAAACTGTTTGTAAATAAATTTTTAAAGACTGAACCTAATGGCAGGGTAAATGAATTTTAAGATCCCTTCCCACCCCAACCATTCCAGGTTCCATGATTAACCAACAGAATCAGAAATACTGTTGTGGAGAGGTTGTGAAATTCCCATCCCAAGGCCAGGCTGGGTGGGGCTTGGAGCAACCTGGGATAGAGGAAGGTGTCCCTTCCCCTGGGCATTGAAACAAGATGAGTTTTAGGGTCCCTTCAACCCAAACCATCCCATGATTCCCTGATTTTATGATCCAGTGCCAACAGTCTTGGAGTTTCAACCTCAAACCTTGTGTGAAAAGCAGAAAATTATTTAAAAAAAAGAGGAATTAGAGGTGTTTGCTCAGTGCTGCCCAGAGAACCAGCCCGGATTAGAAGCAGAGCTGCTGCAGGAGGTTGGGAATTCAGCAAGATTAAAAGCCATGATGATATTTAACCCCATGTTCCTGGAGGTTTATTAACCCCACTGAACAGCCCACAGTTCAATATTGGGATAAGAAGGAAATTGGTCCTAAATGGAAGTTATTTATCGGGGTTGGCTGAAGAATTTCTTTCTCACCCACCCTGATTTTTCCTGCAAGTTGCTTGGATGGGCACATTTTGTGAGGGATTCTGTGTTTCAAAGCTTTGCCCAAAGGTCTCTTGTCAAAACCCCAAAATTATGGAGAAATCCAGTGTGGAAATCCAAGTACTTTACAGGATCCTGTGTTTCAAAGCTTTACCCATAATTTTCTTGTCAAAACCACAAAATTATGGAGAATTACAGTGTGGGAATCCAACTACTTCCTTTACATTGATTTTTTTAGCATAAAATACTGGAAGTGAAGTGCAATTTCTGTATTAAAGTTTTGTCCATTCCAGAGAAGCACAACTCACATAATAGGAAATTAATGAGAGAGATGGATTAGGGCATTTTTTTCCCTTGACAAATTAATGGATGTTACAATGGATTTCGAGCAGGCATCGTTAGCAAATGGAAAAAATTGCTCCAATTAAAAATGGACCCTGAGGCTCAACCATCAAAACTCCATTGTCAAAATGGAAATATTTCCTGTGGAGTGTTTTAGAAAGAAGAGGAGGAGAAGGATATTCCAGACAATTGCAAAACTTTGGCATTGCAGGAGCAGAAGGATGAAAAATTTGTCTAATTTCAGGTGTGACATTTGGCTGGCTGTGAGAGGGGACTGGGAAGAGTTTTCCAAGGTTGATGAAACCAAACTTTGAATGGAATAAAGAGAAGGAAGTTTCTGTTTTCCCACATCGCCATCAGCTTCAAAATCCCAGCCTGACACTGCAGAATTCCAGCTTTGTTTTTTCTGGGAATGATGCTCTTCTTGGCTCCTGCTTTGTGATCCTCCTCCAGCTGGAATAGCTGGGTCCCATCAGGAATTTTATGGTTTTCCACCCCATTGAGGGTGAGTTGGAGGAGCCTTGGTCTGGCAGGGTTTGACTGTCCCCAATCCCAGATGGAATTGTGAGGTCTGTGGAGCAGGTTTGGGATGTGAGAAGAAGTTTTCTGCTCGGTGCTGGTGTCCTCTGGAAGAAGGTGGAATTATGGAGTCCTTTAGGTTGGAAAAACCCTCTGAGATCAAGTCCAACCCTTCCCCATCACTGCCAAGGCCACACTGACTGTGTCCCCAAATGCCACATCCACAGGGCTTTAAATCCCTGCAGGGATGGGCACTCCACCACTGGACCACCCTTTCCATGAAATTTCCCAGTATCCAACCTGAGCCTCCCAGCGTTTTGTCCCCTGTTGGTTTCTCAGATTGTTCCTTGAACTGTTCCATTAATTCCCAGTGCTTTTCCTCCCTCACAGAGGGGTTGGATTCCTGAATTTACCAGGGATATGGGCTGGAAGATGAAGATCCAAATGCAATTCCATACAGGAATGACTGAGCTCAGCCTCCAGCACTGTCCCAGCCTTGCCTTGTGTCACTGTTGCTTCCAGTGCAGGAATTCCCTGTGGAAAACCTCTTCCCATGGAAGGATCCAGGAAGGAACCAGAGTATCTGATCACCCTCCTGATATCCTGGATTTTGGAGCTTCACCCATGGCAGAAATTTGGAATGAAATGGGATTTAGGGCCGCTCCCAACCCAACCCATCCCAGATAGATTGATTCCATCAAGGAGTGTTTTGTCCTCTCTGGAACTGCAGGAGCTGATGTTTCTCTCAGGGTTGGTTTCTCAGCTTGTTCCTTGAGCTGTTCCATCAATTCCCAGTGCTTTTCCTCCCACACAGAGGGGTTGGATTCCTGAATTTACCAGAGATATGGGCTTGAAGATGAAGATCCAAATGCAATTCCATACAGGAATGACTGAGCTCAGCCTCCAGCACTGTCCCAGCCTTGCCTTCTGTCACAGCTGCTCCAGTGCAGGAATTCCCTGTGGAAAACCTCTTCCCATGGGAAGATTCAGGAAGGAACCAGAGTGTTGGATCACCCTCCTGATATCCTGGATTTTGGAGCTTCACCCATGGCAGAAATTTGGAATGAAGATGGGATTTAGGGCCGCTCCCAACCCAACCCATCCCAGGATAGAATGATTCCATCAAGGACTGTTTTGTCCCCTGTTGGTTTCTCAGCTTGTTCCTTGAGCTGTTCCATCAATTCCCAGTGCTTTTCCTCCCTCATGGAGAGTTTGGATTCCTCAATTTACCAGGGATATGGGCTGGAAGATGAAAATCCAAATACAATTCCATACAGGAATAACTGAGCTCAGCCCAGTTTGTGTCACAGCTGCTCCAGTGCAGCATTTCTCTGTGGAAAACCTCATCCCATGGAAGGATTCAGGAAGGAACCAGAGTGTCTCATCGCCCTCCTGGTGTCCTGGATTTTGGAACTTCACCCAGGGCTCTCTGGGACCTCCTGGCTCTCTGCATCAGGGAGTCATCCCTGGATGGAGGCTCCTGGTGAAGCTTGGGCTCAGTTCCCACCTCTTCCAAGACATCCAGGCTGGTTTCCCATTTTAATTTTCCTGTCCTGCCTTCCTTGTCATGGCAGCCAGTCCTCCTCTCTTGCCTTTTTCTCCCCATGGATGTTCTTTTCCAATGGAATTCCTTTCACACCAAACTCACCCTCGGGCATTTTCCCCAGTCCTTGAGCAATTCCTTTCATCCTTTTCCACAGCGATTTTCCAAGCTCCTTTTGGGAATGACACAAGTCAGTGTGGATTCTCTGCTTCACCACTGCCAGGTCCATGGGGAGAACAATTTTTCCTCACCTCTTTGGGCACGTCCAGGGATCTCCATGGCCCAAATCCCAGGTTTTCCAAGGCTTCTCTGTGGCCTCCTGTGCTCCATGCTCACATCCTGGATTTCCCATGGGGAAGGGATGAGGAAAGGGTTCCTTGTGACCTTGCAGGGCACTGAGCTCTCCCATTGATCCTACTGGACATCCATGACAAACTGGTGACCACTGGGAGCCTTTCCCTTTCCTGGCCATCTCAGGAATTCCACTGGAAGCTGCAGAATGAAATCCATGGGCAATTCCTGGAACAAAATTACAAAGCTGAAGTTTCTTCTAATTAATTTTTCCAGAAAAAAAAACAAAACAAGAAATCCCCCAGCCAGGAAATTCCCTGGGATATCCCATATCTCCCAGAGGGCACGGTGCATCTCCAGGCTGTAGGACTTTCCTGCCCTCAGAATTCCATGGAAGCACCTCAGAGCATCCCAAGGAGCCCTTTCCCATCAGCCCTGTCAGTGCAATCCCAGATTAATCCCCAACCTTTTGGCATTTGGCAGCAGCCTGACAGGGATGCTGCCACTGGGGAACTCATTCCAGGCAGTTCAGCCAAGCAGCTGGAGTTCCACGCCTCAGCTCCATAAATCCTGGCGCAGTTCATTCATCAGGAAAGGCAGGAAAGGCAGGAAAAGCAGGAAAAGCAGCCTTGCTTGAAGTGTGTAAAAATCCTTGTGTGTGTCACTGTCACATTTTCTGAAAAATCCTCTTTGCCCAGGATTTTCTCCTGGGAGGATGAGAAGCCTCAGCTTCTCCTGTGTTTGCTGCTCTGGAACGTGGTCTGGAGATTGTTTATCCAACATGTGAATGGTTTTAACTTAATGGCCAATCACAGCCAGCTGTGTCAAGGCTCTGAGGAGCCACAAGTTTTTATTGTTCATTTCTTGTAAAACCTTCTGTCTGTATCCTTTCTCTTTCTTTAGAATAGTTTTAGTATAGCATAATATAATATAATATAATATAATATAATATAATATAATATAATATAATATAATATAATATAATATAATATAATATAATATAATATAATATAATATAATATAATATAATATAATATAATATAATATAATATAATATAATATAATATAATATAATATAATATAATATAATACAACATAATATAATACAACATAATATAATACAACATAATATAACATAATAATATATCAGCCTTCTGAGAACTTGGAGTCAGATTCTCATCTCTCACCTCCTCCTGGGGACCCTCACAAACTCAACAGCACAGGAGTGCAAAAATTCCAAATTCTGCATTTGAAACCCTGCAGCTGGAATCCCATTCTCACTGAAACCAGTGCTCAAAGCTGCCATGGACAAGCAGGATGGAATTTCAAAGGGAAAATGGGAGGGTGTTGTTTTCCCTGTGGCGCTGGTGGCTGCTCAGAGCTGTCAGGATTTCCTGAGGGGCTGCTCCCGTGGTGTGTGATGGGGCTCACCCCACACACTCCTGGCACTTCTACAGCTTCCCAAAGCTGTCCTGGAGGAAAAGGAAGAACAAAAAGCTGGGAAAAAAAGCAAACAAAAAGCTGGAATAAAGCAAACAAAACCAGAACACAAAAATCCCTGTAAAGACCCCGTTCCTGTTTATAAAGGCAGGTGTTGGGTAAGGGTGTTCCAGAAAGGAAAAGAGCAGGATTATGGGAATAAATCACACAGGAATCCATTTACTTCATGGTGGAAAAGCCCATTCTTTATTCACAAAACTCCTTTTTATCCAGTTTTACAGACCTCGTGTGGGACTCCCATTGGTCAGGAGCTTTCTTGCCAATCATTTTATTGGTTATTAATAAATTGTTATCTTGTATTGATTGGTCACTCAGACTCAGTGTGTACATGCAGGGACAGTTGTTTGTGAGAGACAGTTTTCATTTTTCTATCTAACAGTGTAAAACCAATTTATACAGGTGCTGGTTGTTTTTCACCCAGGAACAGATTGTTATGGTAACAAACTGCTCACACCAGGATTGCTCCCACATGGAAATTTGCAAAGTGCTGGCTTTGACAAGGCCAGCCACTGATCTGGACAGTGCAGGCCTGATTTTCTGAAGCCTTTCTTTATGATATTTCTCATTTACTGCAACACAGGATTTCCCTGGAGGCAGCACCAACATTGGTGTTGGAGCCTCCTGAAACAGTTCCTGTTTTCCCAAAGCCTTGACTCAGGAATCCAGTGCCAGGTGGGGCCCTGTCACCACTGTCCCTTGTGTCCCCTGTCCTCCTTGCCCTGCAGAGCTGAGCTGAGCAGGATGGAGGGGCTGCAGGAAATGCTGGCCCTGCACATCCAGGGATGCTGAACATCCCTGGAGTGACCATGTGTCCCAGACTGCCAGGCAAGATGTGTTCTCTCACCATCTGGATGGCAGCTGTCTTCTGTTCATTGGGCAGTTCTCCTTATCTCTCCCACACCCACTCCTCCCTCTGGGCAGACACCTGCTGATAACAGCCATGGAATGTCCCTGCATGGCTGATAAGAACTGCAGCATCCCATTGGGAGATGTGAGCCCAGGGGGAGGAGCCAAGCATTCCTGCCTGGATAGAATCTGGAGATTCTGGAACACCAGCACGGCTTCTGCACTGGATTGCCCAGAGGAACAGCAGCTGCCTCTCCTTCCCCTGGACCTTCAGAGGCAGAGACTGCACCCTTGTCCAGGATCCCTGCTCCAGCAGAACCAGCCCTGACCCTGCAGGAGGGCTGAGCCACAATTCCAATGGCACTGCTGCCAGCACCCTGACCCACAGGGTGTCAGGCTGGGTTCTGACTCTGGCACTGTTGGTTTGGTTACTGCATTGTTTATTTTATCCTTTTATTTTCTTCCCTAGTAAAGAACTGTTGTTTCCTGCTCACATGATTTTTGCCTGAGAGCCCCTTAATTTCAAATGTACAGCAATTGGGAGGGGTGGGGAGGGTTCAATTTCTCCATTTCAGGGGAGGCTCCTGCCTTCCTTGGCAGACACCTGGCTTTCCAAACTAAGACACCATGGCTTTTCCAAGGGTTTTCCAGTCCCCAGGCATCCATTTGGCTGTCACTTCAACTGGTATTCTAAGAAAAAAGAGGGAATTGCCAAGGATAGGAGGGGATGTGCTGTCCCTGGGCTGGGGGCAGAGGCCACGCTTTGCCTTTTCCACTTTTCCAGTGGGTGTTTCTGTCCTTTCCCATATCCCAGGATGCAGCCTCATGGGCAGGGCTGGGTGTGGAGATGGGAGAGGCCTGGGAAAAGATGTGGGGCTGGAGAGGTGAGTAAGGGAGGGAGACAGAACCTAAAGGGGCTCCAGGAGAGCTGGAGAGGGACTGGGGACAAGGGATGGAGGGACAGGAGCCAGGGAATGGCTCCCAGTGCCAGAGGGCAGGGATGGGTGGGAGATTGGGAATTGGGAATTCCTGGCTGGGCTGGAATGGCCAGAGCAGCTGTGGCTGCCCCTGGATCCCTGGCAGTGCCCAAGGCCAGGTTGGACATTGGGGCAGTAGGACAATGGGAAATCTCCCTGCCTGTGGCAGTCGTGGAATGGGATGGAATTTAAGGTCCCTTCCCAGTCAAACCAGTCTGGAATTCCGCCTGTGGAAATCAGGCACTGAGGCTTTCCACCAGCCCAGGAGATTCCAGGACTTCCTTCTCCAGAACTCCTCTCATGCTCAGGGACTGGAGGTGCATCCCAGAGGATGGATATGCGGGATCTCAGAACAGCTGGGCAGCCTAAATCAAAATGGAAATTGTAAATCCCCTGTCAGAGCTATGGAATTCTTTGGGTTAGGTCCTGGATTTGTGTTTATGGAATGGTTGGGGTTGGAAGGGCCCTCAGTAATCAAAAATCAATTATTTTGGCCTCCACTTCCTAAAGCCTGAGTTTCATATCCAAACTCCCCTCCTGGGATGTTGTTCAGCTGCTCCACTTTTGACTGAGGATCCCAGAACCAGGAAGGAATGAAGGGGTGGGCAAATCCTGGTGGATTTGTGGGAAAAGGTGCAGAAACCACGGACACGTGGGAGCCTGGGAATGCTGAAGTGCTGCTGAAGTTCCTTTTGTTCTGTAATGACAGAGGACTCTGCCAGGCTGGGCTCTGCTGCGAGCCTCACTCAGTAATTAAAAATCAATTAGGGTGTTTGGCAATTACCTAATTAACTTCCTAAAGCTATCATGTCAGATTCATATCCAAACATGCCTCCAAATCCTGTGTGTTTCCCTCTGCTGTCCCCAGGAGCTGGGACACGCCCAGACAAGGACCTGGAGGGGCTGGAGCATGTCCAGGGAATTTGGACCTTTCCTGGGAAGGGGCTGGAGGATCTTCCAATAGCTGGGCAGGGGCATCCAAACTTCCCTGAGGAACTGGGCAGGGGCTGCAGTTTCTCCAGGAGCTGGGCAGGCTCACCTGGAGCAAAGGAATGAGGAAGGGGCCCTTGTGGCTCCCAAAATCCTGCCAGGAGGGCCATCATCAGCCGGGGGGTTTTGGGGTGATCTGGGGTGGGACAGGAGCAGAGGGAACAGCCTCAGGCTGGGGTTGGGCAGCCACAATCCCAGGCTTTTGGGAAATTCCTTCATGGAAGTGTTGACCAGCCTGATAGAGTCTCCATCCCTGGAAGAGATTTTTGTTTTCCAATGGTCAAACAGAATTCTGCTTTCCTGAGGTGCTCATGAAATTGCAATCAATTTCAATTTGAATATATTTAATCTAAAAAACAAAAAAAGAAATTAAAATTTTGTTACAGCTGCCAGAAACAGGGGTGGGAAAAGTTCAGGGAGTCGCAGAATCCTGGAATGGTTTGGGGTGGAAAGGATCTAAAAGCTCATCCCATTCCATGGACAGGGACCTCTCCCACCATCCCAGGGTGTCCCAAGCCTGGCCTTGGGCACTGCCAGGGATCCAGGGGCAGCCACAGCTGCTCTGGCCATTCCAGCCCAGCCAGGAATTCCCAATTCCCAATCTCCCACCCATCCCTGCCCTCTGGCACTGGGAGCCATTCCCTGGCTCCTGTCCCTCCATCCCTTGTCCCCAGCCCCTCTCCAGCTCTCCTGGAGCCCCTTCAGGCCCTGCCAGGGGCTCTGAGCTCTGCCTGGAGCCTTCTCCTCTCCAGGGGAGCATTCCCAGCTCTCCCAGCCTGGCTCCAGAGCAGAGGGGCTCCAGCCATAAATGAATTCCCATTAATGACAATACCCATATCCCATTTTATGGAATATTCTCCAATCTGCTGCTATAAATTGACTCCAAGAACTGTCCAAACAGGAATTTTTTTCACCACTAATTACAGGACCCAAAGTCATGTGCAAAGTCTTTCAATCAAACGGAGATTTCTGCTTTATTCCACTTTATCCACAAGATCTCATCCTACAAATAATTATTCCATTCAGATCCTCGTATCCTACAGGATATTTAACATTATAATTGAGATTTAGAAGGAACACAGATGTCTCTCCAATATTTCTGACCTCCTGCAGAACTCCCAGTTTTGGGAGCCCACAGCAGCCACTACAACAAGGGGAATTGTTTTTCCTCCCTCCCATCCTGCTTACAAAATCGCTTTTGTGTATTTGGGGTTTGGTTGCTGCCCTAAAGAATTTATAAATTCACCTTAAAGGAGACACAGAAATCTTTCAGGAGCAGGAGCTCCCTGATTTGCCTTCCTGTCCTGCCACCAGAGTAGAAAATGCACCAAAGGCTGGGGAAAGTTTCCATCATTTTATTCAGGATTCTTTTAAAACCAAATGGAGCTGTGGAATTGGGTCAGAAATCTGGAATTTTAAAGTTGTCTCCAAGAAATGTGCAATTATCCAATTTTCAGCTGCCGGGTTTGGAGGACACAATTTTTAAACTAGAAATTACCCCTAAAAATATTCCTCAGATTTTAAACCACAGCAGGATCTGCCTTTACCCTCCCTTCAGACACTGTGTGCTCTCTTCCCTTTGGAAATATTGCTCCTGGGGGAATTTTTCCGCAGGTTTGATGGAAAATCCTGGTGTCTCCAGGAATTCTGTGACTCTTGGAGCACCTTGGTGGCATTAATGGGGCACAGCCCTAAATCAAGTGTCCCCAGTGTCCCCCTGAGCTTCAGGTCATAGAACTGTGGGATGGTTTGGGTTGGAAGGGACCATAAATCCCATCCCATCCCATGGATCCCATCCCATCCCACGGATCCCATCCCATCCCATCCCATCCCATGGATCCCATCCCATCCCACGGATCCCATCCCATCCCATCCCATCCCAATGATCCCATCCCATCCAATGAATCCCATCCTATGGATCCCATCCCATGGATCCCATCCCATGGATCCCATCCCATGGATTCCATCCCATGGATCCCATCCCATCCCATCCCATGGATCCCATCCCATCCCATGGATCCCATCCCATGGATCCCATCCCATGGATTCCATCCCATGGATTCCATCCCATGGATCCCATCCCATCCCATGGATCCCATCCCAGGGATCCCATCCCATCCCATCCCATGGATCCCATCCCATGGATTCCATCCCATGGATTCCATCCCATGGATCCCATCCCATCCCATGGATCCCATCTCAGGGATCCCATCCCATCCCATGGATCCCATCCCATGGATCCCATCCCATCCCATGGATCCCATCCCATGGATTCCATCCCATGGATTCCATCCCATGGATCCCATCCCATCCCATGGATCCCATCTCAGGGATCCCATCCCATCCCATCCCATCCCATCCCATGGATCCCATCCCATCCCATGGATCCCATCCCATGGATTCCATCCCATGGATTCCATCCCATCCCATCCCATGGATCCCATCCCATCCCATGGATCCCATCCCAGGGATCCCATCCCATCCCATCCCATGGATCCCATCCCATGGATCCCATCCCATCCCATCCCCATGGATCCCATCCCATCCCATCCCATCCCATCCCAATCTCCCACTATCCCAGGCTGCTCCAAGCCCCCGTGTCCAGCCTGGTCTTGGGCACTGCCAGGGATCCAGGGGCAGCCCCAGCTGCTCTGGCAATTCCAGCCCAGCCCCTCCCCACTCTCCCAGCCAGGAATTCCCAATTTCCAATCTCCCATCCATCCCTGCAGTGGGTTTATATCCCACAATCCCAATATCCCAAATTTGCTGTGTGGCAACAAATCCATGCTTTGGAATTCTCAGGCTTGCAGAGATGTGCACAATCATTATCCCTTGGTGGGGCAGGAAAACTCTGGGAATTTCCCATTTCTCTCCAGGCTCCAAGCCAAGATCTCCCAGGGATGTGGAGGAGGGAGAGGATTCCTGGAGCCGCCTTTTCCCAGGCTCTGTGGCTGTGTCAGTACCTTGGCCTTTGTTTTCTTACTGGAAATAAAGAGCTGCTCCATAAATCCCAGATCCCATCTGGTGCTTTGCATGGAACTGGAAATCCTATGGAAATTCCCAGTCCGGGAAATGCAGTGAAAAGGCTCTTGACCCCTCCAGGAAGAGGTGTCAGAAGCAAAATTCAAATATTGGATTTTGGAGAGGGAAGAGGGGGTTCCCAGCTTGGATCCTGAGCCCCAGGACAAAGGCAGAAGGTAAATTCCAAGCCTGGCCATGGAATACAGAGGTCACAAGCTGGAGGAAGGTTATGGAGGAATAAAAAGTTCAGAAAATGGAAAAAAAAAAAAGCAAAACCACAAAACCCCCAAGAACAACCCTTAAAAACCAAGGGAATAACACAGCCACGACCTTCAATAAGGCCAAATGCAATAAAGGCAGAACTGGGAGGGAAGATCCTTTGGGAAATGAGCCCAAATGAAAAAAAGGAGTTCAGGGAAGTTGGCAGCTCTTTCCAAAAGCACAGGAAAAATCCATCCCCGTGCTGAGGAGATGCAGGAAGGGTGGGGAGGGATCACAGCGGCTGAATCCAGGGCTCTTCCTTGGCTTGGAGCAGAAGGAATTGCACAGGGAGCAAGAAGTGGCTCAGCTGGATGGGAAACAGGCTGGGAGATGCTGAGGGACAGGGGAAAGCAGGAAGGGAAAAGCAGGAAAGGAAAAGGAGGGAAGGGAAAAGCAGGAAAGGAAAAAGAGGAAAGGAAAAGCAAGAAGGGAAAAGCGGGAAAGGAAAAGCAGGAAGGGAAAAGCAAGAAAGGAAAAACAGGAAAGGGAAAGAAGGAAGGGAAAAGCAGGAAGGGAAAAGGAGGGAAGGAAAAGCAGGAAAGGAAAAGGAGGAAGGAAAAGGAGGAAGGGAAAAGGAGGGAAGGAAAAGGAGGGAAGGAAAAGCAGGAAAGGAAAAGGAGGGAAGGAAAAGCAGGAAAGGAAAAGGAGGGAAGGGAAAAGCAGGAAGGGAAAAGGAGGGAAGGAAAAGGAGGGAAGGAAAAGCAGGAAGGGAAAAGCAGGAAGGGAAAAGGAAGGAAGGAAAAGCAGGAAAGGAAAAGGAGGGAAGGGAAAAGCAGGAAGGGAAAAGCAGGAAGGGAAAAGCAGGAAAGGAAAAGCAGGAAGGGAAAAGCAGGAAGGGGTCAAGGAGAAGACCCCCAGGTGCAAGAGGGACCCAGGAAAGTCCTGAGTCACCACGGGATGGGTGCAGAGGGATCTCCCAGCTGATCCTTCAGGGATGGCTCCAGTGCTCCCTCCCGGCTGGGAGCAGCAACAGAAAGAGGGGAAAAGTTTTAATTCATTAAAACCTTTGGATGGTTTGATGGAATCATGGAACCCTTGAGGCTGGAAAAGCCCTCTGAGGTCATTGAGGTGCCAAGCACTGCCCAGGCCGCTCTGGCCATGTCCCCAAGTGCCACATCCACGGGGCTTTGAAATCCCTCCAGGGATGGGGGATTCCTGGCATTCCAGGGGGGTGTGGGGCTGGGAGAGGCAGGGGGGAGCAAACAGGGGCTGGGTCCTGCCCCGAACGTTTCCCTTCTTGTCCTTGGTGTCTCAGAGCAGGCCACGTCCTCTGGTGGAGGCTTTGAAGGACTGGGTGGATCTCCTGGTTCCCAGCCCCAGGAGTGGCTCAGTCCAGAGCAGGAATTCATGTGCAGCCATTCCCATGGAATTGTGGAATGTCCTGAGCTGGAGGGACCCATCAGGATCATCCCAACCCCATCCCTGCCCAGACACCAACAATCCCACCCTGGGCATCCCCCAAAGGCTCCTGGAGCTCTGGCAGCCTCGGGGCTGTGCCCATTCCCTGGGCAGCCTGGGCAGTGCCAGCACATTCTGGGGAAGAACCTTTCCCTGATATTTCTTCCCTCCCATTCCAGTTCCCTTTATGTGATTCCAGCATCCAAGCCCAGCATCTTCCAGCGGTGGCAGCAACACCTCCGAGTGAATTTCTCCTGAGAAAATTCTCCTCTTGCTGCCCCAAGAAGATGCTGAGCAGCTCTGAGGAGGAAACCCCAGTGAACCACGCAGCTCCTCACTTTTCTTTGGGAAAAGCAGCCCCGTGTGAACGTTCCTGATTTTCTTTCCCGCTGCTGAGGCAGGGATCTGCGCCGTTACAAAGAGGAAATTAAATCAGGGGCTGATGTAAACCTGCCGAGGAGAACAGGCAGCTGTTATGGTTCTTTATTGCTTTTTTCATCTGCTGTTGCATTTTGCCATCGTCTGGTGCTCAGTGGAGGGTGTGATTTATTCATAGCAGGCTCTGGCACGGCCGGGGGGGTTGTACAATAAACCCCTGACAAGGCCCGTGCCAAAAGCCATTAGGAGGAGAGAACAATAATGGAGACACAAAGTATTTACAGAGAGAGTTGGCTTTAATTTAAAATCCTTTACTGAGGCTGGATGATAATTACATCACGTTGCTGACAGGCCCTGCTTTGCACCACGGCATTAAAAAATCAGCGAGAATTTGAAACCTGCCTTAGAAGCTGCAAGAAATTCCCGGGATTTTAGGGTCATCCAGGCACTTGGGCATTGCTGCCAAGAGCCAGGATTTTCCTAGATTAGTGCCAGGCTGGCAGAGGGCTTGGAAGGAGAGGGATGTGTTTGATGAGGTTGTTGGGCTGGATCCTGGTCCAGGGTTTTGCTTTCTCCTCTTCCTTCTCCTCCTCTCTCCCTCCCCATCCAGATGTGTTTATTTATAGGTTTAAAGTATCTGGGGTTTAGATAGAAAATGGTTTTGTCTCCTTGTGAAGCCTCTTCCAGGAGAGCTGCAGAGGGACTGGGGACAAGGGATGGAGGGACAGGAGCCAGGGAATGGCTCCCAGTGCCAGAGGGCAGGGATGGGTGGGAGATTGGGAACTGGGAATTCCTGGCTGGGCTGGAATGGCCAGAGCAGCTGTGGCTGCCCCTGGATCCCTGGCAGTGCCCAAGGCCAGGCTGGGGCACCCTGGGACAGTGGGAGGTGTCCCCCTGCCCATGGGATGGGATCTGAGCCCCTTCCAACCCAACCCATCCTGGGGTTCTGTGGGGAAGGGGAGCAGTTGTGTCATCCCAAAAGGGTGGAAATTGGCCATTTCATTTCCCCCTCAGTTTCCCAAAGCTGTGACTGCTCCTGCAATGAATCCTTGGGAGAAAAAAATCACCACTCACCAAGGCAGGAAAAGCAGATTTCCTTCCTACCAAACCCTGGCATGGCCCTCTACAGGGGCAGTGCTTAAAGGGTTAACGCCCCCAGATCTCCCAACATCCATTTAATGTCGTTTTCCAGCCCATTTTTGTAGGGAATGGGAGGGAAATTCCAGGAATCCCGGAGGTGAGTGCAGTTGCAGGGCTCTGACGAGGGAGAGCAGCAGATCCATGCTCAGCTCCCGGCCGGGGGCACCTGGAGCAGCCCCAGGGCACCATTCCCATTTCCCTGGAACCTCAGAGCTGTAAGGAATTGTTAAAGACTCCAAAAACACACTTGGGAGAGCAGCAGGAGGAGGAGATGTTTGTAAATCCAGCAGGGGGGGGAAAAAGCCTTTAATTAGCAGCCAGCCTAATGAACGGAATCCTTCTGGAAGCAAAATCCATCTCCAGACGTCCCAGTGGGAATTTTGAGTTTATTGGCCCTCCTTGAAAGGTTTGAGGATCCTTTTGTGGGGAATTATAACTTTCCTCTCCAAAGGGAAGCTGCTGGCCTTCGCGCAGGATTTGTGGTGTATCCAGCAGATTTTGTCTCACTGCCTGCTCAGTCTCCAAGCTGGAAGCCTGGGAATGCTCGGGGATGGGAATTTATCCTGGGGGAACCTTTGGTCTGACCCAGTGTTGTCATTTTTATGTTTTCATAGACATTTTAATATTAAAATATTAATATTAGGTTAATATTTCCAAGGGGTTTTCATCAGCCTCTGATAATTCAATCCCTTTTATAGAACATTTCCTAGGATTTTCCAGCAGCTGACCTGGAGATGGAAATAGCTGGAGAACCCTGATTGGTCTCCCAGGATTGGAAAAGATGTTGAGGATGGTTGTTTCATAATTAACAAATTAATTTGGACATCAGGAATTCCCACTCTTCCGTGCAAAACGAAAGATTTTAAAAATGAGTGGTTGGGTGCTTAGGCACCAAAACTCCTGGAAATTCAGGAAGAGGCCCCTGATGGGAGCTCCAAAATCTTTATTTGAGTAGAAAATCCATTTGGATTTTTTTGATTGAATGTTGGTTTTCTTTTAAAAACAAAAAGGCAAAGAGAAATCTCCAGCTCCTCATGAATTCTGAAATGGTGGGGTGGAGAGAATTTCCCAGGAATTTACCCAGCCAGAGTTCTCCCGGTGTTTCCTTCTTAAATAAATCTAAGAATTCCAGGCTGGTTTGACTTGGAGGAGACCAATCCCACCCTGTCCAAATGCTCCTGGAGATGTGGAAAACTTGGGAATTCCCTGGGGATCAGTGCCCACCACCCTCTGGGGGAAGAACTTTCCCCTGAAATCCAACCTAAAAGCCTTGAAAATTCCCTACAGCTGAGCTGGAATCACACAAGGAGAGGGATGAAGCTTCCAAGGAAAAGAAGCATTGAGTAAATTTCATTTTTGGAGAAAAAATGGATGAAAATCCCGAATTTTCAAACTCTGAATGCTGAAATTGGCCTTTATGTCCCTCTTGGTGTAATGCTGGAAATGTTTAGGATTTAATGCCTTCCTTGCTGTAATAAAAGGTGGAGGAGGAAGAAAAGCAGCTCTGAAAAAGTGGGAAGAATTTGGGAAGGAGGAATACAATTCCTGCCTGTTTTGGAAGGGCTGATAGGAGCAATCAGCACTTGGAAAGGAGGTGGTGGCAAATAAAAGTCACTCCTGAGATGTCCTGAGCAAACCCCTCCAGGATGGGAACTTCTCCAAGGAACATCTTAACAAAGAAGTTTTATGGGAACAATTTTAAGGATCAGGATAAAAACACGCTGAGCACTTCCAAGCTGAAACCTCGAGAGTGCTAAAATAACCCTCAGCCAATTTTGTGGAAATCTCAATTATTTTCCCTTTGTAGCTTAAGAAATCAGCCCAGGGGCTGCTCCAAGGCCTGGAAAAGTGAACGGGAGATTTTCCAGAACTCTCCAGAGAGCTGGATCAGTGTTTGGGACTCAGCTGCAAAGCTTTTGAGTTTGTTATTTTTGAGATGTGCCAAAATAAGATTGAAATATTGGAAAATCGTACCTGGGACTTCCAGCTTGGGGCTCATTTTGATAAGATTTTGATAAGATTTTTGGGCTGATTTTGGTGAAATATCCAATCTAATCTGAACATATTTCAGTAATGCCAGGTTGGGTTTCAGTCCAGTTTTTCCATTGCATTGTTGATCCCGGGATGTGATTTAGGACAGAAGTTCCTCTCTGGAAGCAGGAATTGTCTCCCCAGCAGCTGTCCTGTGTTATTTAGTGGCTGCCATTCCCGAATTTTGGGAATGAATTGTTGGATTTTTCCATCCAGAAGAGAGGGACAGATCTGAGTTCTGCCTTTGTCTGTTCTGAGGGATTACAGGACATTTGCAGGAGGAATTGTTTCAAGGAGAAAATGGAAGGGGCTGCCCAGGGAGGGTTGGAGTGCCCATCCCTGGAGGTGCCCAAGGGATTCCTGGAGGTGGCACTGAGAGCTCTGGGCTGGGGACAGGGGTGGGCACAGCAGGGACTCTGACCATGGAGCTGTTTTCCAACCTCCTCAGGGATCCTGGGATTCTGGGATTTTTGCCTTTAATTAAGAGATTTATTTATTTATTTATTCGGTGATAGTGTTAGGGTGCAGTTCAGGGGTTTTTATCCAGTTTAGAGCTTCAGGGTGGTGGGAAATGTGTGAAGCCCCAGGGAGTCACTCCCTGCCCTAAGGATGTGCAGGAGGAAGGACCCGGATTTTAGGGATCAGCTGGATGAGCACAGATTTCACAGGGAATAAAGATACAGGGTTGTTTTTGCCAGTTTTGTACCAGGAGGTCCAAAAACTCTTTGCTCCTGGGGATTTTATAGAATCCCAGAATCCCAGACTGGTTTGGGTGGGAAAGGACCTTAAATCCCATTCCACCCCTGGATGGGCTCCACTGTCCCAGCTGCTCCAGGCCCAATGTCCAGCCTGGCCTTGGGCACTGCCAGGGATCCAGGGGCAGCCACAGCTGCTCTGGCCATTCCAGCCCAGCCAGGAATTCCCAATTCCCAATCTCCCACCCATCCCTGCCCTCCTGCAGCTTCAGGCCACTCTCTCTTGTGCTGCCCTTGTGAAAATGTGGGATTTATGCTCTGCTCAGGATGGCTTCTCCTGGTCAGCACTGAAACCATTCCCAGGCCTGATTTTTTTTCTTTTTTTTCTCCATTTTTAAGTCATCGAGTCCGTTAAAAAAATCTGCAGGAACAAGGGGAAAGTCAAACAGGAAAAACTCACAAGGGGAATTAATTACCTGTTTGAAAAATAAGGCGAACTATTTCAAAGGCTGAATATTTAAGTGCAGATACAATAAACACCAACTATTAATGCAGGGGGGAAAAATCCATTAAAATGACATTTTTCCTATACCTGTTTGAAGAAAACTCTCTCCTGATGCCGTTCCCAGTGGGAACAGCACTTCCATGGTTTGATTTCCACCTCAAAGGAATCTCTACATCAAAGGTCAAAATCATCAATAGTTAGGCAAAGTAATTAATTAGCTCTTAGGATCACAGCTTAGAGCACAATTTTAACATCATTTTTCTTTCATTCCCTCGTGTCCAGCAGCTTGAGCAACTTTTTTTACAAGTTCTGTGTTCCAGAAATTTAATTGCACTTTTATTGTTGTGTTTGGAGTTAATTATACAGCAAAGCAGGTTTATCTCTTCGATATTAAATCAAGCAAGTGCTCTTGGAACAATCAATTGATATTTAATTACAACAGAGAAGCTGCCCTATTAAATCTAAATTAAATGCTCATTGAAGACTATTAAAGTGTTACCAGACCATCAAACAGCAAATGCAATCCAATGCAGCCCAAAGCCTTCTGTGCTTGCTTTTCTTTGGAATCCTGAGCAGGAAAACTGACCTCAGATGACACTTCCTGAAATTTTTTGGTGAATGAAGAAGGAAAATTTCCTTCTCCAAGTTTTTTTCACTTAATGAAAGGGACTGACAATTTGAGGCTGTTTTTTGTCTTCCAGGGTCGTTGTAAGAGTTTAGAGGGGCAGGATTTGGGAGAAGCTCGAAGAGGAGCATGGAAAAGGCAGGAGACACCTCACCAGGGATTGTCATGTGTTGGAACCCAGGGCATCGCTCTGGCTGCCCTGGATGGCTCCAGACCCTGGCAGGGGCTCAGAGCCCTTGGCACGGAGTCACAGACCCCTGTGCCTTGGATTTTAGCCCATGGAAACAATTCCCAGCTTTGTGTGAGGAGTTACAAGCCACAAGGGTTTGAGTAGAATGACAGTGAATTTATCACAGGGTGGAAAAGGAGAATTTTGGGGATTTAGAATGGGGGTTCAGGGGGCAAGATGGAGGAATCTGGGCATGTCCTGTCCTTCTCCTTCTTCTTCTTCTTGTCCTCCATCTTCTGCTGTGCTGGTGGCACTTCTGGATTGGTTCAGAGCAGAGACAGACTGTCTAACATAGGTGATAGGTATTGGAAAATTATTGTAAATAAAGTACAGGTAGTTCATAGTATAAAAAGCCAACGCCACCCCAAGGGCAAAGAGCCTCCAGTTGGAACTTTTCTGCCCAATTACAAAACGCCACCCAAGTCCATGGAGAAGAGGAGGAAGAAGCATGAAGAAGAAACCCAGGACCACACCCTTTGCCCTCCATCTTGCTGCCATCCACAACACACTAAAAACCCCAAACCCTCAATTTCTCACCCAGTGATGCACCTACACTGCTCTCTATAATCTATTTCACACTTTTGTGGGTTCCAGTCTATCTTGAAGTCTGGGAAACTTTCTCCATGGATGAGGGTCAGAGTCAGTGCTCCCCTGGGTTCCGGGCACCCCAGAGCAGACAGAGGAATATTCCCTGTGGTGCCCTGGGTTTGCACAGAAACTGAGAGTGCAGAGTTGATTTTGATTAACAGGGTACCACATTTAAACCTGGATTTTTTTTTGGAAAATCCTAAAGCAAACAGTGCTTAAGTTAAATTGCCCAGAGGTTTTCTTGGTGAACGTGGAAGGCATTTAAGTGACAAATGTTTCATCTGGAAAGAGAAACTCCATTACTCAGTGTGAGCCATTACTTGGGATGAGTTACGGGTCATCCATCAGTCAATTCCATAATGGATCATCCATATTCATGCCTGGCCCTCCTTACAGCAGGGATGTTAATTTTGCTTTCCTTGACTTGTTTTCCATCTTCATTTGCCTCAGCTCCTGATCTGAAGTGAGTGGAGATTCCTGTTTGCTCATTTTTATAGGATCGCTTCAGAGTGGATGGAGCTGCAAACCCTCAGGAACATCCGGAGGGCTCTGGGGAGGTTTTCCCTCTCAGCAAAGCTGGGATTGGGGTTGGGCAGGGCACTGTCAGAGCCCATGCCAGAGATGAGAGATGGGAACTTCCAGTTTGAGGTGTATTTCCACTCAAAATTATTCCAGCGGAATCTTCTGTCTGGCTTCAGGATGTGTTGTAGGAATAGGAAAAGGAACTTAAGAGCTTCCAAAATTTCCCCTTTCATTTCCTGCCCCGAGGTCAGGTCGTTGTTTTGTCTCTCACCCTGTGCCAGGGAGGCTCAGGTTGGCCATCAGGAGCCATTTTTTCTTGGAAAGGGTGGTCAGGCCTTGGAAGGGCTCATCCATCAGTCAATTCCCTAATGGATCATCCATATTCATGCCTGGCCCTTCCTACAGCAGGGATGTTAATTTTGGTTTTCCATCTTCATTCCCCTGAGCTCCCGCTCTGAAGTGAGTGGAGATCCCTCTTTGCTCATTTTTATAGGATCAGTTCAGGGTGGATGGAGCTGCCAGCCCTGAGGAACATCTGGAGAACTCTGGGGAGGTTTTCCCTCTCAGCAAAGCTGGGATTGGGGTTGGGTGTTTGTCAAAGGCACAGATAGAGCCCGTCCCAGAGATAAGAGATGGAAAAATCACAGGGACTGAGCTGCTGAGCCCAACCCTGAGACTCCTGTGCCAATCCCCCTCCTAAACCAAGCCTAAAATGACAGGGCAGATCTGGGAGTTTATTGAGTTCATTGCCTTGGCTTTATAGAAAAATAAATTCTTACCTGAGGCTGTCATTACCTGTCTCAATCCCTGCCCCTCCAGGTGTTTCCAGACCTCCCAGGAGAAAATTCCCAGTTCCTTGCAATTGTTATCTTGGAGGGATGGTGGTTTCTCCCCTCAGGTGTGCAATAACCTCTGAGTTTTTTATCAAAACAGTAAAAATGAAACTTCTCCTCCCAGCACCATCATTTTCAAGTGCCCTGGAATTTGTTTAATGGAAACTGAATGTGGTGATGAGGAACTGAGTGGGAAAGGAACCCACTTGGGTGAAACAGAAACAGTTAAATCTTGTGTCTTTCTTTCAGATCTTCTGAAATAAAAAGGAAGATAATTGACAGCAGCTTGTATCATGAAGAACAGGTATTTATGTGTCTACTAATAATTTATGGGATGGAAAATCAGGCTCTGAAAGGGAAGGTGAAGGAATGAACTCCCACTCACTCCAAGAGTTCACACCTTGCTGAACACGTTTCCTTACAAGCCTCTGTGTGTGTAGAAACCTGATTTTTTTGAATTGCAGTCACCTGAGGTTTAAAGTCTCTGTGTCACATTCCCCTGTCCACAGCAGATGAAAATGCCCCCTCAGATATTGCCACCAACTCAGCTCATTAATATTCATCATTACCTTTTGCATTCTGCCTTGCAATTAATTTCCAGCCCACATGAAAGTGATTCTGTCTAAGCCCATTTAATTGGTTTTCAGGGTAGACATTCCCTGAGACATTTCTGCCACTTCCCTCTGAAATAATTCAGATTCCTCGAGTTTGCTTTGATAAATCTATGGGAAGAACAATCAAGTTGGATAGCAAGGTATCCTTTGGATAAATTCTCCTGTCAATGCTGCTTAAGAATGAAAATATCTCAATTATTCCGGGCGTGGAAGGAGACTGCCTCAAAAACCTGGTTTGGTGGAAAAAAGGCTTGGCTGTAACATCACCCATGGAGCAGGAGGGTTAAATGTTGCCTGAGCCATGGATTTGCCATAAAAACTCATCTTAGATCCCAATATGTGTTTGGAAAAGGAGCAGGCAGAAGGGAAGGGATGGGGAGAAGCTCAAAGTGGAGCATGGAAAAGGCAGGAGATGCCTCACCAGGGATAATCATGGAATCATGGAAAAGGTTGGGTTGGAAAGGGTCTTAAATCCCACCCAGTGCCACCCCTGCCATGGCAGGGACACCTCCCACTGTCCCAGGGTGCCCCAGTGCCCAGCCTGGCCTTGGGCACTGCCAGGGATCCAGGGGCAGCCACAGCTGCTCTGGCCATTCCAGCCCAGCCCCTGCCCACCGTCCCAGCCAGGAATTCCTAACTCCCAGTTCCCAATCTAAACCTGCTTGGTCAGTTTGAAGCCATTCCCTGTGTCCTGTCCCTCCATCCCTTGGAAATTTTTCTCTCCGTCTCTCCTGTGGCTCCTTCTGCAAGGCCACAAAAAATTCAAAGCCTGTGGCCTTCCCCAGGGAGTCCCGCCTGGGATTTGCTGAATTGTTCTGAATATTGGGAAAATCTGATCAGGATCTGGCTGGAAATGCAGCAAAAGTTCCTGGAGCTCACTGAGTGATTGTTGCAGAAATAATCCAGGTGGGGCTTTCTGCTGAAGTGTTTGTTTGCTCCTAATTGTCCTGCCCTTCTTCAGCTGGGTTTGATGAGATTTCTCTGCATAATTAAAAGGCCCTCAAGGAAAAGGAAAATAAAATAGTCAGCAAATTAATCTGTAGGACAAGGAAACACTGATCATTCCTAGCACCTTAATTCGTTTAAAATTCACTTTTCTTTAAGGTTTTCCCTTCATCACCGTGAGCTAATTAGAAACCACTTCAGTCTGGTATTAATGCACAAAGACTTTTTAGCCCCATCCTGAATTTCTTAACATTTTAAGGAAATTTGCTCAAAATGAAGTTTCAAAATAATTGAAAAAATAATTTCTTATTTCCTTCAATTTTAAGGCAGGGACTGGTCTCTTTAGGAAGCATGGAATGGTGTGGAGGCTGAATCCTCTCTGCTGTGTCCTCACACTTTGGGAAAACAACTGGATGGGAGCTGAGGGATTCTGGCCAATGCTGCTGCTGCTGGCTGGACATCCCACTGGTTTTCCTGGGATTGGGAATGAGCTTTGCAGGAAACATTTTATTTCTTTGTTTTTAAAACCAAAGCTGCTGCTTATTTGGAGGGAAATGGGATTCAAAGTCACCATCTCACATGAGTCAAGGGAAATATAGGTTGGATATTAGGAGAAGGTTTCACAGAAAGGATGATAAAGTTCTGGAATGTTCTGCACAAGGAGGCGGTGCAGTCCCCATCCCTGGGTGTGTTTAACAAAGCCTGGATGTGGCACTGGGTGCCAGGGCTGAGTTGAGCTGTTGGGGCTGGGTTGGACTCCATGATCCTGAAGGTCTCTCCCAACCCAGGGATCCTGTGAATTTCTGTGATTCTGATCTTCAAGACTGGAGGATCAGGGGTGAATGGGATTGTGGGAATTGGGAATTCCTGGCTGGGCTGGAATGGCCAGAGCAGCTGTGGCTGCCCCTGGATCCCTGGCAGTGCCCAAGGCCAGGCTGGACACTGGGGCACCCTGGGACAGTGGGAGGTGTCCCTGCCATGGCAGGGGTGGCACTGGGTGGGATTTAGGATCCCTTCCAACCCCAACCAGTCTGGAATTCTGTGATCCCCTCTCCCGAGGCTGCCCAGGGCACCAGGCAGGGGTGGCCTGGGACAGGGATGTCCCTGTGGCTCCTGTGCAGGGGATAAAAGGTGGAACTTGGGAAGATCCAAAGGACGTGGGATGGTGGGAGCAAATCTCCCAGGGACAGATCTGGAGATCAGAGGGAGAGCATTGGCTGGAGGCTCTTCCCAGCACAGAATCCCCTTGGAAGCTGCTTTGGCTTAACCTGCACCCCACTGAGTCTGAGGACAGCCCTTCACATGTGATGGCATCACATTCAGGGAATGCAGGTCAAGGCAAAGCATCCAAAATCAGCATCCAGTTGAATTCCCAATGATTGGAAATTCCCAGTTTGCTGGGAATTGAACTGGATGCTGAATATTCATTATTTAATAGCAGCTCAAAGCATGTGGATGCATGAAGGGATTATTTCATTACCACTCATGAGGATTTTGTTCCTTCCAATAAAAAGAGGGTTTTAGGGTCTTGATTTTCCTTTTCCCCTTACCTTGCCCACTTTAACCAGGAGCCAGCACAGTTCAACCATCCTGAGACTCTGAGAAATCTGGGTTTTATTGAGAATTTCAAGCTCTATTTTCAATCAAGCAAATTAACACTGAACACTGATTTGAAGGCTTTAAACCTGGTATCAAAATCTTCCTGTGTTGGTGCTTCATCCCTTGATTAACAAAGGAATTTTGGTTGTGCTATTCTGCCCAGGTGGCTGCAAATTAAACTGATTTATTACCCCACGTTAATCAGCAGATAATTGCACCTGCTCTTTGGCAGCAAAAGGGATTCCTGGGGGCAGAAATTCCATGTTGGTATGGAGGGAAAAAATCCAAATAGATGAAATAGTCATGGACAAGCTGCGCTGGGCCCTTTTTTTGTGTTTTGCTCTGACACGGAGAGGTTTTGGGGTGAAAAGTGTTTTATTTTCTCTCTGGAAAGCCTTGAGCCACTAAAGGTGCAAGAAACCTCTGGCATGCTGTTAATGAGTGGCCAGGGAATGAAAATTTGCTGTAAGGGAAGATCCAAGGAGGAAATGACTCCTAGGAGGACTTGGAATTGGCTGAGGAGCTCGTAGATCTCAGCACTGAGCTGAGCCCATCCCAAATGCTGGGCCCCACTGAAATCAGAAATGCTATCAAAATCTGGAAGTACACATTCCCTGAGCTCAGAGCCCTCTAAACAAGCCCAGGATGTTTTCCAAGGCATTAACCACGCCACTCTCAGCTGCTGCGCTCGTTAGAGAATTAAAGGAGATAAACGTTGAAAAGGCAGCGACCAAGGCTGAGAGCTGAGCGCCCACAAAGCCCAGAACAAGATCTGCATCTCCTCAGAGTTCCTCCCCACCACAACCTTGGCATTTGAGATGGGTCAATAGATGCAAAATCGCATCGATTCGTTCATTTTTTAAAAGCAAACTTTGCAGAGCAACCGAGCCGCGTGTCGGAGGCAGCGGCGTCGTTAGAAAGGTTAATTGTTGTTTCAAGGCTCTGCCTGCAATCAATAGGACTGGGAGCTCCAAGGATTTTGTGGGGAAGCAGCTGATGGCTGCAGCCCTCCCAGCTGGAGTTTTGTTCCTCAGGAAAACAAAGCAGGGGCTGTCCAGGGATTTGGGGAAAGCTGGATCAAGCTCCTCGGCGGGCGTGGAAAACAAATTCATGTTAATTTTGCAAAAGCCAGAGGAGGTTCAAGGAGTCTCTGTTTACACGTGTAACACCCAGAGCTGCTGGAAAAGCTGCTGCTGGAGGTGGCAGGGACAATCCCTCGGGAAACAAGGGGCAGATTAATGGATTTCAGCTGCTCCTCCTGAGGGATGGGAACTGAGGCCCAGCAGGGGAGGTCACTGCGCCTCCCTCCTCGCTGAGGGGCCTGGAAGGGAGCAGAAGCAGCAGGGCTCACTCAGCACAGAGTCAGGGAATTGTTTGGGTGGGAAAAGCCCTCTGAATCATCCAACCCAACCATTCTCAGCACAGCCAAGGCACCACTGCCCCATGTCCCCAAGTACCACATCTCTTGGGTTTCTGTGGTTGAGATGACCCCTGAGGTATTAAAAAGTCTTCTTGTTACCTTGGTCTGCGACCAAAGAAGAAGTCAAGATTTGTCGGTTCTGCTTTTCAAGGTTGTTTATTTTTTCTTATCTATTACATGCCTTCTTTGACTAGCTGAGATCTGCCCAGCAGGTTGGGTTGTGGCACAGTCCCTGCCCATGGGGTGGTGTTGGCTTTTTATACTAAAACCTACCTGTACTTTATTTACAGTAATTTTCCAATGCCTATCACCTATGTCAGACAGTCTGTCTCTACTCTAAACCAATCCAAAAGTGCCACCATCACAGCAGAAGATGGAGGACAAGAAGAAGAAGAAGGAGGACAGGACACGCCCAGATTCCTCCATTTTGCCTCCTGAACCCCCATTCCAAAACCCCAAAATTCTCCTTTTTCACCCTGTGATAAATTCACTGTCATTCTACTCAAACCCCTGTGGCTTGTAACTCCTCACACAAAGCTGGGAATTGTTTCCATGGGCTAAAATCCAAGGCACAGGGGTCTGTGACTCCGTGCCAAGGGCTCTGAGCCCCTGCCAGGGTCTGGAGTCCCCCAGGGCAGCCAGAGGAAGGTCCTGGGTCTTGACATCATCCACAGGGATTTTAAATTCCCCCAGGAATGGGGGCTCCACCCCTGGGGCAGCTGTGCCAGGGCTCGACAGCCCGTTCCATGAAGGAATTCTTCCTAATATCCAAATGAAACCTCCCCTGGCCCAGCCTGAGGCCGTTCCCTCTGCTCCTGTCCCTGTTCCCTGGGATAAGATCCCAAATCCCCCAGCTGTGCCCTCCTGGCAGGAGCTGTGCAGAGCCACAGGGGCCCCTGAGCCTCCTTTGCTCCAGGTGAGCCCTGCCCAGCCCCTCAGGGATTCTGCAGCCCCTGCCCAGCTCCTCAGGGATTCTGCAGCCCCTTCCCAGCTCCTCAGGGATTCTGCAGCCCCTGCCCAGCTCCCTCAGGGATTCTGCAGCCCCTGCCCAGCTCCTCAGGGATTCTGCAGCCCCTGCCCAGCTCCCTCAGGGATTCTCCTGTCCCTTCCCATCTCCATTCCCTTCCCTGGACACCCTCCAGCCCCTCCAGGTCCTCCTTGTCTTGGGAAGCAAAGAACCTTGATGTACCTGAGCCTTTTCCTCACCTTTGCCACATCAAACAAGGGCTGGAAATTCTCCTCATCCCTCCCTTGGTTACTGAAACATTTACAGGAATATGTTTAAGGTCCTTTCTGGCAGTATCCACATTAAATTCCAGCTGTGCTTTGCCCGTCTGATTTCCCCCTGCTTCACCTCCTGACATCCTTGTCCTCCTGACTTACCTGCCCTTTCTTGCAGAGTTTAAAAACCCCATATCCTGATTATTTCGTGCTGTTTACACAGCCCATGGCCTCAGCGTTCATGACCATTCCATCCTGGCTCGGGGTGGAAAACAATTTCCACACAATTTGCAAGACACCACTTCCTGGAGCTCAAAGGAGTGCCGGCTGCCAGGTGGAAGTCACTTATAAATGAGTAAACTCTGAGGGGAGAAAAGCAAATTTTTCTTCTCTCCTTTGCACGTGAAGAAATGGAGACTCAAAGAGATCCCAGGAAAAGTATTCCCTGATTTTGGGTGCTGGTTTTGGGATGCTCTGGCTCTGGTTTAGTTCCTGTGCTCAGGGCTCAGCTCCTGCTGGTCCCTTCCCTTCCCTCAGTGCCAGATCCAGGAGAAAAATGTGACAACAGCTTTGAGAATTCCCAGATTTCAGCGCTAAACCACGACAGGAGTTTTGCTCAGAACACAAGTGTGACTCTCTGGAAAGATGAAAATTAATTAATTATAAAATTAATACCAGGAAAGCAGGAAGAGGAGGTTCTGAGAGATTCCCAGTCCAAAGCACCCTCATGGAGCTGTTCCTTTGGCACAATCCCACCGTGGAGCCATCATTTGAGTGATCCCAAAACTTTTCATCCCAGGAATTCCTGTCTGAGCATCCCTTTAACCGGGAATCCAACCTCCCCCTTTCCCACAGTGATCTCATTGAGCTGGAATGATACAAAAGCTCCATTTGCCTGAGCTAATCTATATAATCAGAATTATTTAACACCATTTTTCTCTCTGGACTGAGCACATCCAGTAACTTTTTATCCCCAGGTATCTCCCAAGGACACCTGATGAAAGCTGCTGAACACCAGACTGAATTCCAATAATTGCTAATGCCCATTGAAACCTCAAATAAGAGATTTAATTAGATCCTGCTGATTAGAATCAGTTCTGGTGTCCCTGCCTTTATCCCTTTCCCCTTGGGATTTAACAGTAATTTGTATTTTAATAGCCCAATATTGTCCTTTTTTACAGCTCTATAAGCTCTGCTCGGATTTCAGCCACCTCCCTTGGATGGCAAGGTAAATCCCCCAGGATTGTCTCCATTCAGACATTCCCTGGATTTCACTCCTTGTCCAGGACCTCCAGCTGCCCCAGGAATGCTCTGGGTGAAGATGGCGCCTTCCCAGTAATCCCAGTTGTTCTCTGTGGGAGTGAATGGGCTGATCATGAAACCATGGAATCCTGGAATCATGGAAACAGGGAACCCTGGAATCCTGGAACCATGGAGCTTTAGAACCATGGAATCCTGGAACCATGAAATCCTAGAATCCTGGAACCATGGAACCATGAAACCATGGAATCCTGGAAACATGTAACCAGGGAGTCCTGGAATCAGGGAACCCTGGAACTAGGGAGTCCTGGAATCAGGAAGCCCTTGAATCCTGGAACCCTGGAACCATGGAGCTTTAGAACCCTGGAATCATGGAACCCTGGAATCATGGAACAATGGAATCATGGAATCCTGGAACCACGGAACTTTGGAATCCTGGAATCATGGAATCTTGGAACCATGGAATAATGGAATCCTGGAATCGTGGAATCATGGAACCAGGGAGTTCTGGAATCATAGAACCATGGAACCAGGGAGTCCTGGAATCAGGGAACCCTGGAACTAGGGAGTCCTGGAATCAGGGAGCCCTTGAATCCTGGAATCCTGGAACCATGGAGCTTTAGAACCCTGGAATCATGGAACCCTGGAATCATGGAACAATGGAATCATGGAATCATGGAACCATGGAACTTTGGAATCCTGGAATCATGGAATCCTGGAATCATGGAATTGTGGAATCGTGGAGTCCTGGAATCATGGAACCATGGAATCCTGGAATCCTAGAATAATGGAACCATGGAATCATGGAACCAGGAAATCCTGGAATCCTAGAACCATGGAATCCTGTAGTCCTGGAATCATGGAACCAGGGAATCCTGGAACCGTGGTATCCAAGAATAAGGCAACCGTGGTATCCTAGAATAATGCAACCATACAATCCTGGAATCATGGAATCCTGGAATCATGCAACCATGGAATCCTGGAATCCCAGAATCCTGGAATCATGGAATCATGGAACCATTGAATCCTGGAACCATGGAATCCTGGAATGGTTTGGGTTGGAAGGGATTTTAAGGATCATCCCATCCCAGCCCTGCCATGGCAGGGACACCTCCCACTGTCCCAGGGTGCCCCAGTGTCCAGCCTGGCCTTGGGCACTGCCAGGGATCCAGGGGCAGCCACAGCTGCTCTGGCCATTCCAGCCCAGCCAGGAATTCCCAATTCCCAATCTCCCACCCATCCCTGCCCTCTGGCACTGGGAGCCATTCCCTCTAAATCCTTTGGGTTTTCCTCACTTCTCTCCTTTGAGTGGCCCATATTTTTTCCTCTGGACAATTTCCACGCCCTGGATATCTCAGGACGCTGTCACTGCCCGAACAGACCTGCCTCATTCCTGGCTCTTTTCCCTCTCCCTTTATCCCCCATATTTTCCATCTCTCTTCCTGGCCCCCTGGTTCCTGCACCTCCAGTATGAAATATTTTATTTTCTCTCTATTTTCTTTTTATTTTTCTCTTTATTTTCAGCTCTCCCCTCTCTCTGTTGGCTTCCAGCCCGCTCTGCATTCCCCTCCTGCCTTCCAGGCAGGAACAGGAAGCTGGGATTTGCTGTGGGAATGTTTTAGGAGCTTCTCTGCAGCTAAAACACCTAAAACGGGACCCAGCATCTTCCCGCTCCCGCAGACTGGAGTAGGGACAAACATATCCATGAATAATCCAGTCCCCCAAGCCTTGGATGCTAACTTTGGGAACTCCCAGCTCCGGGATGGCCTGGAAACCCCATTTTTTGGGAGTCACTGTGCATAGAAGGTGAATTATTCCCTTCAGTGCACACCTGAGCTGAGCAGCAGCTCTGCAGGCGTTTGGGAGAGGGTGGGGGTGGGAACAGTGGGATTTTAGGAGCTGCCTGAGGCAATGTCACCGGGAAGTGACTGCAGCTGAAAGTGGAGCAGAAAACACGATGGGACTTGGCCACTGCACACGTCTGGGATCATCTTTTCTCCTGGCATGCACAGCCTGCACCTTGTCCATGTTTCCTTCCAGTTCATTAAAAGAACACCTGAGCTCTGTCCTTGTCCAAATCCGTGCTATCCATCCAAAATCCATGGCTGCACCAGAGGTGGGGATTTCCCTCCCTAATTCCAGTTTAATAAGCGACTTGCATTGAGTTCCTGCTGCAATTCTGTGGATTTAGACAATCTTAATTATGTTCAGGAAGGAAAAATCACTAATTTGTGGTTTGACCACAGCACTTAATCAGTTTGTACCAATTAATTCCCAGTATTTCCACTATAATTACACATTAAAAAAAAAACCAGATAATTTTATGTATGAGTATATATTCCCAGACCTGTCATTCCTGGTAAAACAAAGGAGTATATTTATATATTCCCCAGCCTTGCTGAGGTGTCTCCGAGTTAGGAATATGCTGAGTTTATAACTGTCTGCAGTGAAATTCCTCTGGGAAATGGCTCAGAGAGAAGTGTGGAATCATCAGCTGCCTCCGAGGCTTGTAAATGTGTCACCTTGTTTTCCAAGGCTTGTCTTACTGACACAGGAACAAAGCAGCAGCTGGCAAAATGGAATATTTCACTCCCACGTGGATATTTCTCTGAAAAATTGGGATTTCACCAGTGATGCCTTGTTATCCAACAGTTAGCACTGGTCAGTGTGGGATCGTTGCTGAAGGACTGGTTGAAAAAGTCACTTTTTTCTACAAATATTCTACGTGGCAAAGTGGGAACAAGAGGATTTTTTGGCCAAAAAGTCTGGAAGAAATTGGATTTTCTCCACAAATAGGCTGTCTCCAAAGCGATTCCCTCCTGGCTAATTCATGGAGATTCCAGGTAAAGGGGTGTGTGAGGAGAAAGGAGCTGCAAACTGAAAGTAGGGTTGGATTAGATGGGATATTGGGAATTCCTGGATGGATGGAATTCCCAGCTGTGGCTGCCCCTGGATCCCTGGCAGTGCCCAAGGCCAGGCTGGACACTGGGGCTTGGAGCAGCCTGGGACAGTGGGAGGTGTCCCTGTCATGGCATGGGATGGGATGGGATTTAGGATCCCTTTAATCCAAATTATTCTGGAATTTTCTGCTGATCTGTGCTGTCGCCATGGCAGAGCTGCTCCTTCGGGTTTATGGCACCTTCAGGTCTCCAGAAAAGACCAAGAAAGAGGCTCAAAATCAAGGACCCCTCAGATCATGGAAAGACTTTCTGGAGGATCACCCAGGTTTCCTTTGCTTCATTTCTTTCCATTATTTCCTTTTTTTTACACCATAAATTTTTCAGGTCACCTCTGCCTTCACCTGGGCGTGGGCGAGCCCAGCACAAAGCAAATGTGGCCGAGGCCTAGACACACTAAAATGGTCCAAATTATGAATAACCTTTTGTCCTGGTTTAGGGCAGACCCAGAACACCTTTACAAAAACTACATTTCCCCTCAGGCATAGCAAATCAGTCACATCTGCCCTTGTTTTTCTGTGTGTACTTCAGGAACATTTTAAATCATTCCCATATTCCCGCTAACCAGGTGTTTTCTGTGGGGCAGGCTGTGGGTGCAGCACCACAGCAATGAAAGATAAACGTTGCATTTTGGGCTGAATTCCAGCAGGTTTGGCATGGCTTGATCCAAGTGGAAAATGCATCCAGAGCTGTGCTTGGGGGATGTTTTATTCATGAGGCCTCTGCTGCTCCAAGGCACAGCAAAGGTCCCTCCCCACCACTGATAAACACGTTCCACCTCCTCTGAAACCTTTGTTGGGAGTTCTGTTCTTTCCTTGTCTTCCCTAAAGGTCTCTGATCCAACCCCTCTCCTGGGAGATGCTGCAATCCCAGATTTCAGCTGAGGCAGCAGCAAATTCCAGCTTTTCTTGCAACATTTGCAGGACTTCAGGTTCATTGCTCCAGGTTCATTGCTCGGGGGCCTGCAGAGGGTTTGCACGTTCCTCACCACGTGCTTTGCTTCCAGCCTGGAAAAATGAGTGATTCCCGAGCTCTGGGGCTGGATCCGTGTGCTGAGCTGAGCTGGGAGTCCTGCCAGGAGTTTGCTGGGATCTGGGTTGGAATAAGTGGAATAAACCCCACCAGGAGGGCATTCAGAGGCAGCTGGAAAAGTCCAGCTCTCTGCAAGGCAGGAGCTCCAGGAGTGCTTTGGAGAGGGAGGGGAAGGGGTTTGAAAAATCATGGAATATCCAGGGTGGGAATGATGCCTCATAAAGGCTGCCCTAGAACAAAGGCTGGATGGAGCTCCAGAATAAAGCAGGGATTCATTCAAAGCATCTCCTCCATGGATCCACCTTGGGCAGCACCAGAGCCCAGCCAGGGCTGCACCCAAGAGGAACCAAAATGGCCCCAAAATGCACGGCCGGGCACGGGGTCTGTCCCTGGGATCAGCTCTGCTCCATTTGCACCTTGCAGTTCATTGTCCCATTCCAGCTTTAGCCCCTGCAGTCCCACCCTGCTTGTTTTTCTCTCTGCAGCCCACGGGGTTTGTGCTCCTGGGCTGAGATTTGGGTCATTTGTCCTTGGTGCCCAGCTGGAGCAGGAATTGTTTTGTCTCCCTGCTCTGTGCACAGAGCTCACCATGCCCTGGTATGGAGCCCAGACCCTCACACTAAAGCAGCACAGAATGGGAAACATAGAAATTCTGAACCTGAGGCATCAGGAAGGGACCACAGGGACCATCCAGCCCAGCTCCTGGCCCTGCACAGACACCCAAAAACCCCACCCCTTCCTGGAGTGTTTTCCAAACTCTCCTGGAACTCTAGCAGGTTTGTGGATTTAGGCCTCCCCCTTGTCTCCTCCAATTGATTTGGGTCCCCCTGGATTTCCCTGGATCATCCTGCTCTTTCCTTCCTCACTTCTTCCCCTGCCTGGTCTAGGTGTCCACCTTGACTTGGAGGAGCATCTCCTTTTGGAACCATCTTTTGGGTCAGCACTTGGTTTCTTCCCTGTTTACAGACTCCCAGAATTATTTTGTTTCTAAAGGCCCTCCCAGCTCATGGAATCCCAGCTGTGCCCAGTGCCCACCCTGTCCCCAGCCCAGAGCTCTGAGTGCCACCTCCAGGGGACACCTGCAGGGATGGGCACTGCAACCCTCCCTGGGCAGTGCCAAGGCCTGAGCCCCCTTTCCATGGGGAAATTCCTGCTGTGCCCACCCTGAGCTGCCCTGGCCCAGCCTGAGGTTTAATGGGTTGATCCCCCAATTCTCTGGACTCACTAAAATCCCTTTGCCAGACAGAAGCAGGACTGAGGTGTTTTGAGGGATAAACCATATCCTGCCTGATCTATCCCACAGAAATGGGATCTACACAAAGGGAGTGGCAGGAAAAGCAGAAATAATAGGATTATTAAAATTCCAAGGTGCAAATTGCATTTTTTTTTTCCCCTGAAAAAAAAACTCCAAAACATATTGGGACACTGTGAAACCACAGAATTAGTGGAGAATTTCCTTATTAAATACAGGAATTTATGGAAGACCACAGCACTGAGCACAGATTAAAACACATCCCCAGCCAATCACAGAGATGCGTGGAGATCATGGAATCAATCAGGGGCTTGGACTGGGCAACACTGCAAAAGCAAACAAGGCAAAGGGGATCCTGGCTGCTCCCTGGACTGCCTGGAGCTGAAACTGGGAAGGAACGGGAGTCAGCAGAAGGAGTGACCTTCACTAGCCCAGTGCTGACCAGGCATTCCTGGGGCTGCTCTCCAGAGAGAAATGTCAGGGAAAAACCTGTGCTTGGAATAAAGAGCGATTCCCAGCCTGTGGGAATGGGCTGGGCTCAGAGGAGGGTCCTGGCAGCCTCTGAATGACGGAATTTGCACTTTACTGCTGACTCCCTGGCACGTTATTGACTCCATTTAACCCCCAGCTCTCAAAGGGAAAAATGGGTGGAATAATTCTCTTTTTTTCCCAGATTCTGTGCTATCCATTGGGCTTGACAGGATTCAGTGCAGCAATAAATGGTTTTCCTATTTTCCTTGTACGGGGCACATGGAGAAATTCCTTGTCTCAGGTGATAAATAATTGTCAGGTTTGTTTTTCCCTTGCCTGACCACTGATGTGGAATCATTTTGGGGCGACAGGCATGGCCCTGTCTCGCTGCCAGCACCACCCAGAGCTCCCTGGGATGCAGAGGCTCTGTTGGGAATCCCTCTGGGAGAAATCCCCTGGAATTAGAGCATGGATCAACCTGTTCATTGGGGTGGCAATGCAATTATTGCTGATAGGGAAGGAATTTATTCCAGAATTTATTCCAGCCCAGCTGTACAATCTGAGGACAGGGGAAGGGGAGCTGCTTGGGGAGAATTGCTGCAGGTGATTCCCAAAAAATGGTACCAGGGCTGTCTGCCAGGATGAGGGAATGGAAGTGGAAACTTCCCGAAGGGAGCTGGCAAAGGAAACTCTGGAATTTCCCGGGATATTGGGGATTGTGTCCGGATCACTGCTTGGATCAATTGGAATTGTTCCACAGGTTTGTGTTGTGCATTTGATTTCTCACTTTCCATGGACATTTGGAGCACAAAATCCTTTTTATGGAATTCTTTCACCCTTGAAGGCTGCAAAGGCGTCTCTGTCTTCCCCATTCCCGATGAAGAGGTCCCTGGTGGTGGCAGATCTTGGACAAATCATGGAATCATGGAATGGTTTGGGGTGGAAGGGACCTTACATTTATCTCATCCCACCCTTTTCCATGGTCAGGGACACCTTCCTCTATCCCAGGTTGCTCCAAGACCCTTTTGGAGACAAGCAACATTCCTAAACTCCTCCCCAAGCATAAACCCAAAATGCTGCTGAGTTTTGAAACTTCTTTATGCAAAAATATGAACCAGTAATTTAAAATCATAGCTTTGCTCATTTTATTTCTTCCACAGGAACCAGGATTTTAGGAACAACAGAAGAATGAAGGGTGAAGAAAGCAGAGTTCCATGGGTGACGAGTACCCCTGGATTTTCAGGAATTCCTCATTAAATTGAGTTTCTGGCATTGACTCTTCCCCAAGATGCACATCAAGGACAGAATGACGGGAGTATAAAGATGTGGGTGAATCATGGAATTATCCTGGTTGGAAAAGCCTTCCATGATGGAGTCCAACCCTTCCCCAGCACTGCCCCATGTCCCCAAGTGCCACATCCACAGGGATTTAAATCCCCCCTTGTACCTGTGCCAGGGCTGGACAAACCTTTCCATGCAGGAATTATTCACAATATCCAAATGAAACCTGCCCTGGCCCAGCCTGAGGCCATTCCCTCTGCTCCTGTCCCTGTCCCCTGGAGCAGAGCCCGAACCCCGGCTGTGCCCTCCTGGCAGGAGTTGGAGCATTTCTTATTCCCATTTTTCCAACTGTCAAGGATATATATATTATGAAAAATCCTTTCCTTAGGATTTTTCCTCCTGAGAAGCTGGGAGGCCTCAGGAACAAAATGCAAACAATGGTTATCTGCTGCTGTGGGATGCAACAGGTACATCTGGGATTGGGCTTATGTGGGTTGTTTCTAATTAATGGCCAATCACAGTCAGCTGGCTCGGACTCTCTGAGAGTCACGAGCTTTTGTTATCATTCCATTCCTTTCCTTTCAAGCCTTCTGATGAAATCCCTTCTTCTATTCTTTTAGTATCATTTTAATATATCATTTTCTTTTAATATAATATATATCATATAATAAAAATCAGCTTCTGAAACACAGAGTCAAGATTCTCATCTCTTCCCTCGTCCTGGCACCCCTGTGAACACCAGCACATCCAGCCTCCCTGTTTCTCAAACAGATCCATTTATGATCTCCTAGACCTTCTAGAACCAACAGCACTTTTCTGTGAGCGCTTTTAGCCTGGTACAAACACCAGGCTGCCTTTCATCATGGAAAATGTCTCATCTCTCTCTGCTGAGTGCCATTTTTATCTCCCTAAATGTTTTATTTTGCAGCCTGGGCTGTTGCATCCGATGGCAGAACAGCTGCTCAATTATTTCCTGCTGTCAGCAGCGATGTGAAGGGATTCAGGAACTGGACATAAAACAAAATCTGGACAATGCAGGACTTGGCTCATTTGTGTACAGCACGCCAAGAATGAAGCCCCAGCTGCACTGGAGCTGTTAATTTAAGTTATTTTAATGAGGAGAGGGAAGAAAGGACCCGAGGTGCAGCATAAATGTGGGAAAAAACCTTCTCCAGGTGATGCCAGTGTTTGTTTGCCTCAGAGCTTCCACCTGGAGCTTCTCCCTGTGCTGGTCATGGCCTCAGCTGGCTCTGATTTGGCAATTTGGTTTGGCTTTTAGCTCATTCCCTTCCAAATCCCACATAAATTCCTCTGAAAAGGCCAAGCAGGACAGGTTGGGAAATGGGACAAGAGCAGGGTTGGCTGTGGTGGGATCAGGACCAACTTCTTGCCGTCTCTGCAATATCAGGTTTGCTCTGTTGCTGCTTCTGCACTTTTTCCCATATTTTCCCAGTGTGTTCTCATCAGTCAGGAGCTAAAAAGCCTGTTAGGAATGAAAATGAAAACAGAATTTGATTATCTTCCACAGTTTCCCTCATGGAATTTGTGAGGAGCTTGCAAAAACTCCTGAGCAAGGAAAGTCCTGAATTAAAAAAAATTCTGCCATGCTGCTCGTGTTTTTCAGCTGCTCTGAACACAAAGATCTTCCCAAAAGGGCATAAAAGCGTAAAGCTACCTAAAAATCCTCTTTCAAATAAAAATAAACAAACATTAAATCAATTTTCATTTCAATTTTTGCAGTTTCCATCCATACAAGTTTAATTGGGGATCAATGGGGTTTAATTGGCTCCTGCTCACTTTGGAGCTCCTGTTTCAGGCAGGCAGAAGGAATTGTAAAAACTCAAATTCTCCAAGGTGGAGCCTGTTCCTGATTCCTCTGGAGAGGCTTGTGGGTGGTGAGAGGGAGAAAGGAGGAATTTGGTTGTGTTTTGTTGCTGGGGTGTCCACGATTCTGGTTTTTTGGAACAAATATCCATCTTTGTGCAGGATGTGTCCCAGATCCTCCTGCAGGAAAGTACAAAGCATTGGCTGGACTTGGAGCAGGGATTTAAATATCAGAGGAGAAAGGAAATTCTTCACTCAGAGGGGCTGGGCTGGAATTCCCAGAGCAGCTGTGGTGACCCTGGATCCCTGGAATGTCCAAGGCCAGGCTGGACACTGGGGTTGGGACAGTGGGAGGTGTCCCTGCCATGGCAGGGCTGGCACTGGGTGGCATTGAAGGTCCTTCCCAAACCCAAACCATTCCAGGGTTCTGTGCTATCCAACCCAGGATCAGATCAGCAGCTCCTGATCATCTCTTTTACACTGGAAATTACATATTTTTTTACTTAATGGGAAGATTTCAGCAATGATGGACTCAATGTTTTCTGTGCTGCTCCTTTTCGGGGCTGGTTCTGTGCAGGGCCAGGAGTTGGGCTCGAGGATCCCTTCCATCTCAGCCAACTCTGGGATTTTGAATGGAAATTGGGATTTTTGGAACACAAGAAAGGCCATGCCAGGGGCACAGGTGGGATTTGGGGCTTCCTCTCATGGCTTGGCCCCACCCCAGGAGTTGTTCAGGATGAATTCTGGGAACTCTGTGGGATCTCGAAGCAGAAAACTGTGAGAAATTCTGGATTCCAAGTCCAAACCAGAATCCCAAAGATTTTCTAGGGGAGAAGCTGCAGCCAAAGGTGAGGCTTTGGTTTCTCCAAATTTACCTTGAGCAGCTGCCCCCAGAGGTGCCCTGAATTTTAAGTCTGCACCCAAAAAGCTCCCAAAGCTTCATCAGATGAGGATTTATTGCTCTTGGCTCATGTTCCCACCAAGAAATGCAGGATGGATGGGAATTTCTGCATCTCCCAGCCCCACAGGAACATTTTTACCCCAGAATTTCCACAACACCCATCACTTCTCTCCATTAAAAATAACATTTCCACCCTGGAACATTAAAAATTAAAACTCATTGGCTCAGGCACCCATTAAATTACCAATATTTCCTCTGCCTGAATTAGTGATTATTAGGATTTTTGTGGGGAACCAGCAGCATTTCCATTCCCCACTTCCCAGAATTCCCTGTCCATGCAGTTCCATTACAATCCAGTTTTTGTGCCCCATTTGTCACCATGGGAACAGCTTTGAGATCCCATACCTGGGCTGTGGCATTAATGAATAAATAAGGTGGAAAGAGCACTGATGACAAAAAAAAAAAAAGAAAACATTCAAAAGCTCTGCAATCAGCAGAGATAACAACAGAAAAATGCATGACAGGTGATAAATGAGAAAATTCTCGTCTGGAAAACTCGGCTCAGGTTCCTGTGCATGAATCCAAGAGGAATTTTCATGAGGAGAAAAATAGCTGCTGATGAGATCTTCATTTAAAGGCTGAATTCTCATAACATTTACCCAATATCAGCTTCCAAAATCTCCCAAAGGAAAACATAAACCTGGAAATGACCACGAACAGAAATATTTTCCTTTCCCTGCTGCACTTTTCAATACTTAATTTTTTTATTATTATCATTTGATGAAGTGAAAAGAAGCCAAGGAGGAGCCTCAGGCTAAAATGGTTTCTTATCTCAAAGAAGTTTTATAGGATTGGATTTCTCCTGGCTGGGAATGTGTCCCTGATTGTGGCAGGGGCTGGCACTGGGTGGGCTCTAAGGCCCTTTCCAGTCTGTTCTGGGATTTTAGGATTCCCTGCTGTCCCTCCAGCCCGGACCTGTTCCTTCCTCCTGTCATTCCAAAGTCCAGCATCCAGTGTGGGGCTCCCAGCAGGGATTCAGCCGCTTCTCCCAGCTCTTTTTAGGGATCAAGACTTTAAATCAAAATTTGAATCCAGAAGTCAGGCAGGATAAACCACAAACTAAAATATTTGGCTGCCGTGGCAGACTCCAAATGGTGTCCCTTGGGAAAGGCCAGGGGTTTCAGGAGAACATTGAGGGCAGCAATCCCAAAACTCAGAGATGCCAAAGCAGGGAATGGGAGACCAAAAGCAGCTTCCAGGATTCTGGAATAAGCACCAAGAGCACGATGGAATTCTGTCTTCCCTGAATTTCATTCACAGATGGTGTTTGTGACCGTGTTCAGAGGGGTCCCAGGATGAGGGAAGACACGAGAATGTTGACTCCATGTTTCAGAATGTTTCAGATTTATTATTTAATTATATATATTATATTAAAACTATACTAAAAGAAGAGAAGAAAGGATTAATCAGAAGGCTGGCAAGGAAAGAAGAGGAATGGAAAATGATGATAAAATCTTGTGACTGACCAGAGTCCGAGCCAGCTGGCTGTGATTGGCCATTAATTAGAAACAATCCCATGAGCCCAATCCCAGATGCACCTGTTGCATCCCACAGCAGCAGATAACCATTGTTTGCATTTTGTTCCTGAGGCCTCTCAGCTTCTCAGGAGGGAAAATCCTAAGGAAAGGATTTTTCAGAAAATATCATGGCTACAGGTGTTAATGAGAATCAGGCGTCCAGGAGCTCCAGAAAGTTTTTCCATGATCCGAGGGTTCCTTGATTCTGAGTCTCTTTCTTGGTCTTTTCTGGAGACCTGAAGGTGCCATAAACCCGAAGGAGCAGCTCTGCCATGGCAGCAGCACAGATCAGCAGAAAATTCCAGAATAATTTGGATTAAAGGGATCCTAAATCCCATCCTATCCCATTCCACGGCAGGGACACCTCCCACTGTCCCAGGGTGCCCCAGTGTCCAGCCTGGCCTTGGGCACTGCCAGGGATCCAGGGGCAGCCACAGCTGCTCTGGCCATTCCAGCCCAGCCAGGAATTCCCAATTCCCAATCTCCCACCCATCCCTGCCCTCTGGCACTGGGAGCCATTCCCTGGCTCCTGTCCCTCCATCCCTTGTCCCCAGTCCCTCTCCAGCTCTCCTGGAGCCCCTTCAGGCCCTGCCAGGGGCTCTGAGCTCTGCCTGGAGCCTTCTCCTCTCCAGCATTTGGAATATCTCTCTGGCACTATGGCAGGGAAGCAGTGACCTCTCATGGATTTTCACTTTTCCATTATTTTTGGATGAAGAAAGGAACAGGAACGACCTTCAGCTCTTGTAGGGAAAAGCACTTCCCTCAAATATTTAAACACCAAGTGAATGTTGAATTATCAGTGCTGGACAGAGGGAATTCTGCAATCCACAGGCAATTATATCAATCAAATATGCAAATATCCATATTTTAGACTTGCCTTTAAAGAGTCCAGCCTTGGATCCTCCTGGGAATCCTATCACTGAGAGAAGAAATGGGACTTTAATTCCTCTTACTTTACACATGATTTCTTTTGAAAAACTCTGATTTTTTTCCTCCTGAGGGTTCATTGTTCTTGGATTTCTTGTGGATTTTTTTCCCAGCTTCCACAGAGACTCTGCTCTCTGCCAAAGCCTCGTTCTGAGCTCCCCTGACAAGTGCCCTTGGATAAAGGAATTTTGGATTTTAACTGGAAAGCCAAATAAAAAATTCATTATTTCACTTCCTAATTCCTTCCTCACCCTTCAATCAATTAATTTCTGCCTCCTTATCAAGAGGTCCCAGAGAAATCCAGGAATTTTTAATTGTTAGGAATTTTTAATAACTTGGTGTAAATATCTGTCAGTGATGCAAGGGAAAGCTTGGAATTTTAAGAGATTTGGGAGGAACATTCCCATCTCTCTAATATCCTGGCATGGATCTTGGAAAGGTCCCACTCCCTAAATTGCCTGGAAGGGACCAGCTGAGACCTTTTGTCCATGAACTTTGAGGGCAAAATCTGACTCTTTCCAAATTTTTTCAGATTAACAAGTTAAGAAACAAGAAAACCACCTTCATTTCTTCTCTATTTTAATTTCATGGCATATTTTTTCCAAGGAGTCATTTTTCCTTACACTTCTAAATTATCTTTTTGGCATGAATTTTTGCAGGTCCACTACATCAGAAATCAAAACTTTCCACTCTTCACAACAGCAAATTCATCTAAATTAAATTTATATGAAAAAAAGGAAAAAATTATTCAGATAGAAATAATAGACTTTAAGTAGAAACCTTGATGCCGAAGATATTTTAGGTTGCAAAACAATTGCTTTTCATTATTTTCAGCTGAGCCATAAGTTTGAGTTGCATAAATTTCCCCCAAATATGAGTTTATATAACATCCATCACAGCAGAAAAGATAAAATCAACTCATTTGACCATTATTAAAATGTGAATTACAAGCAATCCCCTCTCTCTTTTTATTGCAGTTCTTTTGTATTTCTCAAGCCACACGGAATTTAATAAATCTCTGCGGGACTTAATAAAGAGCAGGAGATTTATGCAGGTGCTGAGATATTCATTGAGTCCCCACTGCCCGTGGAATTGATTTCCATGGGTTCCTCACCACTTTCTGGAGCTCTGGAATTCTCCCATTGCTTCCCAGAGCACGTCCAGGGAATGTTCTGGTTGTGCTGCTGCAGAATTTTTCTTCACTCGGGGTCACCAAATGTGGTGGTGTTCACAGGGGTCCCAGGACGAGGGAAGAGATGAGAATCTCAACTCCATGTTTCAGAAGGCTGATTTATTATTTTATGATATATATTATATTAAAAGAAAATTATATACTAAAACTAAACTAAAAGAATAGAAGAAAGGATTTCATCAGAAGGCTTGCAAGGAATGGAAAGGAATGGAATAGAAAGGAATGATAACAAAAGCTCGTGACTCTCAGAGAGTCTGAGCCAGCTGGGCTGTGATTGGCCATTAATTAGAAACAACCAACATGGACAATCCCAGATGCACCTGTTGCATCCCACAGCAGCAGATAACCATTGTTTTTTCTTTCCTCTGAGGCTTCTCAGCTTCTCAGGAGAAAAAATCCTGGCAAAGGGATTTTTCAGAAAATATCATGGCGACAGTGCTGCTGTGGTGTCCAGCAGTTAAATCATGGAATTATGGAATTGGTTGGGTTGGAGGGACCTTAAAGCCCATCCAGTCCCAGCCCAGCCTCCCACTGCTCCAGGCCCAGTGTCCAACCTGGCCTTGGGCACTGCCGGGGATGCAGGGGCAGCCACAGCTGCTCTGGCAATTCTGTGCCAGGGCCTGCCACCCTCACAAATCAATAAAATACGGTTTATAGCATGAGAAACACCAAACCTCACCAAGTAATGGATTGTAAATTGATTCAGTCTTGATGTGGAATTCCCCAGGACCCTGCAGAGGCTTCAGCAAAAGAACAGAGCTCCCACTCACCCTTGATTGCTGAAACCACGCAAGGAGCTTTGGCTCACCTTGGTGTCACTGCCTGGGGTGGCACTCAGGGCCAGGACCCGGAACTGATTTGTGTATTTGCTCAGCTCCCTCACAACCTGAGAGCAGGAAAGCTTCATTAACACCCTGAGAGGAGATTATTTCCTTGTACAAACTACAGCAGTGAAAATGCCCACTAAGCAGGAAAGGCTTAACAAAACACTCCAAAAATACTGAATCCCAGAATGGTTTGGGTTAAAGGGACCCTAAAGATCATCCTGTTCCATCCCTTGTCATCCACAGGGACACCTCCCACTGTCCCAGGGTGCCCCAGTGTCCAGCCTGGCCTGGGACACTGCCAGGGATCCAGGGGCAGCCACAGCTGCTCTGGCCATTCCAGCCCAGCCAGGAATTCCCAATTCCCAATCTCCCACCCATCCCTGCCCTCCTCCAGCTCCAGGCCGTTCCCTCTTGTGCTGCCCTTGTGAAAATGGAAAGGGGGCTGAGGCCTTGGCACTGCCCAGGGAGGTCTGGAGTGCCCATCCCTGGAGGTGCCCAAGGAATTCCTGCAGGGGACACTCAGAGCTCTGGGCTGGGGACAGGGTGGGCACAGCTGGGACTCGGGCTGGGCTTTTCCTGCCTCAGGGATCCTGGAATTCTGTGAACACCTGCTCAAAAGGGCCAAAGAACCAGGCAGTGGAGCCAGGCTGGAGCTCCTGGTGTCTGCAGCCAATGTGCTCCATCCATTTGGAATCCATGGAACCTTTCCCTGTGGAGACAGCAGAGCACAGGCACTATCCCAGAGTTTGTCCTGAAGTCCCTGTTTTAAGGAGATATTGGAATTTCAAAACCAAAGGAGATCTCTCACATCCTCATCAGCCTCCAGGCTCAAAAAATGTCATTCCTGGCAATCCCTGGATAGTTCCCAGGGGTCCCAGGTTGGGATCATCCCAACAGGCAGTGCTGCTGGAAGTGGTCTGGGACAGAAACTCTTTCCTTCTGGGACAAACATTACCATGGGAATTGTTGAGGAATTAAGGGATGACAAACTGGGGGTGAATCATCACAAATCACCTTTGTTATAGAAAAGCAACTCTTGTACCTTGCTGAAATTGAGGCCATTTCAATTTAGGAAATTCCTGGTTATTCTTGGAAATATTGGGGCTCTTCCTGGAAAAAATGGGCAAGTAAAGGCACATTCCAGGAGCTGTGTCACAATGGAGAGCAGGGACTGGAACACAAACCCCTCAGCTGCTGGAACTCAAATGTCTCAGCTGAGCTCCTGAGTTTGAGTCCAGGATTATTACAATTATTACAGAACTCTTCCCTGTTTTTTCCATTCCCAGCTTTAGAGGTGAAAGGAAAGGCAGGATTGAGAAGAAGGATCCACAAGGTCATTTGTCACCAGCCCTAATTAGTTTGATCTCCATCTTAACACCTGAAAAACCATTGAAAATTGCTTTGAAATCAGCTTTGTTAAGTAAAATATGAGATGTAGTGGGGTAAAAGCCACCAAAGCACGAGGAGAATTTCCCTTTTCATCCCTGCAGCCTTCTTCCTTTGAAAATACTTGGGGAAAAAAATGCAGAGGGAACTACAAAAAAATAGGAATATTAAAATTAGGGTGACCCTGAGACCAGGCTGGACATTTGATCCACTCCTAAAATTCATCTCCCTCCTGCTTGTGGCAGCTACAAAGGATCAGCTTTTTGAGGTTCTGGGGTTTTGGATTTTTTTCCAGGCATTTCATTCCAGCTGAATAAAAATTGTTTCTCCAGCACTGAAATTATCTCTGGGAATTTCACCCTTCTCCAAATATCAAAGATGAGCTTATTGAGATAGTTATTTTCAGGTCATGGAGAACTGAAATGGAAGATTTTGATTTTGATTTTTCAGCCCAGTCATGGGCTCTGCCCCATTTCTGCTCCACATGATTCCCAAATTCCCACCAAATTTCCCAGGGTGTATTTTCTCCTGTTTTCCCTGCAGCAGAGCCCGTTTTCTCTGCCAGATCCCAGCCCTGCTGGGGGCAGCTGGGGAGGGAATCCTGCCTGCCTGGAATGCTGATCCCATCCTCATGAGGAGTTGATTTATATACAAAAAAAATCAGTTTCTAAAGACAACTCCATCAAAACCCTTTGCTCTGCACCTGAAGGGAGTGAGCAGAATGTGGCACCTCATTTATGTACAAAAAATTTCAAATTTATGAGGTCAGCTCTACCAAACCTCTGTGCACCTGAGATGAGTGAGCAGAATGTGGGAGTTGATTTATGTGCAAAAAATTATCAATTTATAAAGTCAGCTCCCTCAAAACCCCTTGCTCTGAACCTGAAATGAGTGAGCAGAACACGAGGGTTGATTTATGTACAAAAAAATGTTGATTTTTGAAGTCAGCTCCACCAAACCCTTTGCTTGGCACTTGACATGAGTGAGCAGAATGTGGGGTTTCATTTATGTACAAAAATTACCAAATTTCTAAAGTCGGCTCCACCAAAACCCCTCACTCTGCACCTGAGATAGGTGAGCAGAACATAAGGGTTGATTTATGTACAAAAAAATGTTGAGTTTTGAAGTCAGCTCCACCAAACCCTTTGCTTTGCATCTGAGATGAGTGAGCAGAATTTGGGTTTTCATTTATGCACAAAAAATACAAAATTCCTATATTCAGCTCCACCAAAGCTCCTCACTCTGCACCTGAGATGAGTGAGCACAATGTGGGAGTTGATTTATCTACAAAAACCTCCAAATTTCTAAAGTCAGCTCCATCAAAACCCCTTGCTCTGCACCCGAGATGAGTGAGCAGAATGTGGGGGTTGATTTATGCACAAAAAATATCAGATTTCTGAAGTCAGTTCTACCAAAAACTCTTGCTCTGAACCTCAGATGACTGAGCAAAATGTGGGGTTGATTTATGTATGAAAAACACCAAATTTCTGAAGTCAACTCCATCAAAACCCCTTGCTCTGCACCCGAGATGAGTGAGCAGAATACGAGGGCTGATTTATGTAAGTCAGCTCCAAAATGTTGATTTTTGAAGTCAGCTCCACCTTTGCTTGGCATTTGACATGAGTGAACGGAATGTGGGATTTCATTTATGTACAAAAATCATCAATTTCTGAAGTTGGCTCCACCAAACCCTTTGCTTGGCACTTGAGATGAGTGAGCAGAACATGGGGCCAACTCCTTGGCTGAGGTTCCTTGGGAAAACTCCAGGCATAAATAACTGAAATTAGGGAAATTTGGGAAGTTTTAGGGCAGAAAAGCTCTGGGTTGTCTCCTCAGGACCAGCCAAAGCCCTGTGGCTCCTTGTACTGGCTCCAAGCCTGGAATCCGGCCCGGAGACCCCCTAAATTCCAGCTCGGTTTTATCCAAGCTCTGCCTAAGGACCACTCAACCACCCATCCCCATCCTCCAGCTCCTGGTGCTCCAGCTGGAAGGGACTTTTCCAGGGATCCACCTGGGACTGGGTGAGGGACACAGATGGACACCAACCAGGGATGGAGCCAAAAGCTGGCTTGGGATTCCTTGGGAATTCCTTGGGAATTTGTGCCTTGTTGAGGCTTTTCTCAGGATGTCCTCACCTCCACTTTATCTATTATAAAAATATTTCTATTTGTTATCTCTTTCCCTTCCCCATCTCTTAATTAAATATTTTAATATTTTATTTTTTTTCTCTTGCCCATCTCATAATTAAATCCTGCATTTCCATAAAAAATCCAAGCCAGAATCACCACAGCCTGCACATCAATTATTACAGAACTCTTCCCTGGTTTTTCCATTCCCAGCTTTAAAGGTGAAAGGAAAGACAGGATTGAGAAGAAGGATCCACAAGGTCATTTGTCACCAGCCCTAATTAGTTTGATCTCCATCTTAACACCTGAAAAACCATTGAAAATTGCCTTGAAATCAGCTTTGTTAAGTAAAATACGAGGTGTGGTGGGGTAAAAGCCACCAAAGCACGAGGAGAATTGAGGAGCTCCCCAGCCCTCACCCCAAACCTGTGATCCCTGGAGCTGGAAGGATCCCAGGCTGGGAATTCCCAGGATTGGCTCCTGTGTGCCGAATCCCTGTGGAAAATGAACTTCTAAATAAAGAAGGAATGCACTCCCATAACTCTGAGAGGGATTTGCTACTCACATCCTTTGCTACATCCCAATCCTTTGGTTGTGGGATCACCAGCACAGCCCCAGAGCTTCTCTTCCAAGGAAAAACAGCCAAAAAACAAAAAAGGTGTGCAGGGAGGGAGAAGCCTCCAAATGTGCTGTTCCAGCTTGGCTCTGAGTGATCAGAGAATCATCAAGGTTGGAAAAGTCCTCCAGGATCATCAAATCCAACCTTGGACCAATCCCACCTCCAATCCATGTTGGGAAGTGTCAAATCCACTCATTTTTTGGTTGTTCTGAGGGAGCTGTTCAGAATAATTCCTGCATGATTTCCCTCATTCCATTTTCTCCGATTTAATTTTGGACTCGGTCTGAGGTTGAACAAGAAAGTTTAGTCCACTGTACCCAGAATTAAACTGGGGTTGGACTGGGGTGTCTTTGTGGTTTAATTCCAGTGAAACCTCTTCCCATTTTCCCAAGGTCTGCGTGTCCCAGCACGGCAGCACTGGAATAATTCCTCACTTTTCCCCAGCAGTGGGAATGACTCTGAAATAAAAATAATCTTCAGCTTGTTCCCATGCCCCTGCTGTTTCCAAGATGGAAACGCCCAGGGAAGCGATTTCCAGTGGCAGAACACTTTTTAATTAAAATAAAAATATTGGGTTTGGAAGCCTGGGGCATCAGCTGAGTTTTGAAACTCGGAGAGGGAAATCTTGGGTTTGGGTTTAGTGACATCTCCAGTGTGGCACAATGTGGTGAAAATATCCCAGAGATCCACCAGGAATTGGGAATTCTCCACTCAATTAAGGCAGAGCATAAATCAAGGTTTTCAAATAAATATTTCAATATTTTAGACTTTTTTAATATTTATATCAGAAGCGCCCAACTTTCAAAGCTCTGTTTTTCTTTATTTTTGGGATTTTTCCCCCAGACTTCCTGAGGTTTTACCTGCAGCTACAAAAATCGCACTTTGGTCTTTTCCCAACATTTTGTGGCTTCCCAGGTGTTGTCCCATCCCTGGAAGTGTCCAAGGCCATGTTGGACAGGGCTTGGAGCACCCTGGGATAATTGAAGGTGTCCCTGCCATGGCAGGGGTGGAATGTGATGAATTTTAAGGTTTTTCCAACCCAATCCAGTCTGGAATTCCATGACATGCAGTTAAACAGGAAAAGAAATAACTGAAGGACTTCTGTTTGTTGAAATGTAACTTTCAGTCTGTTGAAACAGATTTTTGATGGGTTCTCTTTAACAGCTTTGCCTGTGCTTTATTCCAGACCAGGCAGTTTGTAAATTCCAGGATTTTCTTGGGAAGCACAGCTCCTGCCCTGTGCTGCTTAGGCTGAGTCCAGCTGCTTTTCCAGGACCTGCCTCCTTTCTAAATCAATACTATAAATACAAGTTAAAAAAAAATAAATAAACCACATCTGTTGTACTGAAATATTCCCAGCTTTAGCTTTGTGGAAAAATTCCCTGCTCAGGCTGGAAGGTTGGGCCACTCCCAGGGATCTGAGGGAATACAATTCATCCATGAGCTGAGGGACAGTCCTGGCAGCTCCCAAGGATCAATAACATTTATTTCCAAGTGTCTGGAGATCTTCATTTGCATTTGGGGAGGTAATAAACAAACTATTGAATTTTAATTAGCATTTTCATGCTCTTCAGGGAGAAAATCCATGGATACTTCCAGGGGATTTCAGGCAACATTGGAGGCAAAATTCTGACTCTTTTTTGATGTTCTGCCATTCCTGAAACCACCTCCCAAGCAGAGATTTCCATAAACTTCCCACTGCCAGGAGTTATTCCAGCAGCCCAAGAGCGGCTCCATTGTACTCAGAATTGTTTTGTCATTTTACATTCCTGGGAGCTGCTGAGAAGGAAAATGGAATAAATAAAAAGCCCAATTTTCTGGGATGAAACCACAGCTTCAGCTGGGAAAATGATTTTTTTTTTTTTTCCCTGCGCACAATAACGTTTGAATAAATAGAGCAGCATTTTCTCTGGAATAAATAATTGTGCTAAATGTCCATGTAAATGTTTGAGGTGGGAAAATACACAATGGGAGACAATAAATACTGGGAGTCAGAGTGCTCATGGAATGCAGGATTGCTGTTCATTCCCTGGAAATGGCTTTTCAGGTGAGAAAGGGAGGGAAAATAATCCACAAATATTTTAACCAGACCTTCATAAACCCTCAGCCAGGTGTTTGTGCCCGTGGAAAATTGGAATGGCTCCATTTAATGGGATGTTGGAAATGTTTACACAGGGTTGAGATATCCAGATTCCTTAACTGTGGCTTTCCTTCCTTCAATCACAAGTTTTATCTTTATATCCTGGTTTTGGCTGCCTTGCCCTTGGAAATTGTCCCTTTCCATGTTTCCTGTAGGATCCTTTAGCTCCTGGAAGGCCCCACTGAGGTCACCCCAAAGCTTCTCCTCTCCAGGTGAACAATCCCAGCTCTCCCAGCAGAGCTGCTCCATCCCTCTGCCCTGCCCTGGTCAGATCCCACCTGGAATTCTGCATCCATCCAGCCTCTTATATCCATAAGTGTCCCTGTTTTTTAGCCTTCTTGCCCTTGGAAGTTGTCTCTCTCCATCTTTCCTGTGGGATCCTTCAGGAACTGTCACCCCAAAGCTTCTCCTCTCCAGGGGAACATTCCCAGCTCTCCCAGCAGAGCTGCTCCATCCCTTGGATCATCCTGGAGCCTCCTCTGGACTCTCTCCAGCAGCTCCAGGTGCTCCCTGTGCTGGGCCCTGTGGCATTCACATTCTCTGGAAAAATTCCTTTGCCCAGGGTTTCTTCTCCTGGGAAGCTGAGGAGCCTCAGAGAAAAGGAAAACAATTCTTCTCTCATTTGCTTCTCCTGTGTTGTGCTCATGTGGAATGTGTTTGGAGATTGTTCACCCACAGGTGATTGTTCCATTGCATTCTGCTGGGAGTTGTTTTCACTCTTTGGCCAATCAGGGCCAGGCTGTGTTTGGGCTCTGGAAAGAGTCACAAGTTCTCATTATTATCTTTTTAGCCTTTTGTCTGTATCCTTTCTGTATTCTTTAGTATAGTTTAGTATTCTTTAATATAATATAGTATTATAAAATAATAAATGAGCCTTCTGAGAACATGGAGTCAGATCCATCATCTCTCCCCTCGTCGGGGTTGCCTGCATTTACAACAGGGCTGGATGCAGAATTCCAGGTAGGATCTCACCAGAGTCCCTGAAGTTCTTTAATTCTCCACTGAAATCCCACCCAGCTCCACCCTCCTCATTCCCACATCCCATTCCCCAGCTCCCTCACGGTGCTCCAGATAAATCCCACGATGCTCCAAGGCAGCATCCACCCCGGGAAAGAACTGGAATTGTGCAACCACGCTGGATAATGCTGCTGTGGAGAAAATCCCATCAGTGGGAGAGAAAAGGAAAAAAAAGAAAAAAAAATCAGGAAGTGGAAATAAGATTAAAAATCTCCTGGTGGATTTTGTCCCATGGAAAGTAAAGTGACTTCCAACTCACTTTTAGGTCCTGGAAGGCATTGGGATGTCACAGAGAGCAGGAATGATGTTCCTGCTCCTTGTGCTTGTCTGGAAATCCTGGGTTTATTTTATATTTGCTGTTTCAAGGCAAATATTCCATGGCTGGCTGAGACTTCTCCCTTGGAAAGCTCCTCCCCATCCTCCCAGCCAGGAATTCCCAATTCCCAATCTCCCACCCATCCCTGCCCTCTGGCACTGGGAGCCATTCCCTGGCTCCTGTCCCTCCATCCCTTGTCCCCAGCCCCTCTCCAGCTCTCCTGGAGCCCCTTCAGGCCCTGCAATGAAACTGGAACTTTGGGAATCTCACCCCTTTTATCCCTAATTTAGGACAGAAGTCACTCTACTTCACCCAAGACAGAATCCACCAGGATATTTTCAATCTCATTTCCACTTCCTGATGTTTTTTCCATCTGTTTTTCCTCTCTAAACCCCCATAGACTCCATTTTGAGCAGTGATGGAAAATTGGGAATTCTGTCATGGACACAGATACGGAGTTTTAATGTAAATGGAGTTATGTCATAATCTCCATTTATATTAAACAATCCCTAATGGATTCTGTGGGAGACCTGGCCTGACACCCTGGACCCTGGAAAGGGCCATTCCCAGGAATTATCGTTAGGATTGACTTGACTATTTCATGGTTTTGTTTTCTTTGTGCCACTGGGCAAAATCCCACTGGAAACCATTTTTCTAAGCTTGAAATAAACCCCTGAAAAGCCAAATTTTGCCAATATTGTTCCTGTAGTTTTCCCCTGGAATATATTCCCCCAATTTTCTTGCACAAATATCTTGGAATTTAGGATTCAAAACTTTGGAAAATCAAAAACCGAGATGATTTTTCCTCTTCTCCATCATTTGCAATGTCAGAGAAAGGAATTATATCTTGCTCCCTGCAATTCCTGACAGGAAGTTGTAGCCAGGTGGGAATTGTGTTCTCCCAGGAACAAGCACCAACCTTTAACCTCCTAATTATCCCTTAAATTCTTTTCCTTGAATCATTTAATTTCCTTTTCTGAGAAGCTTCAGACTCACCGACTCACCATTTTGTCCTGGGCTGTGACAAAATCATCCCTTTTTTTTAATGCTTTTTATGTTTTTATGCTCAGGAAGGATTTGAATTCCACAGGAAGACAGAAATACTGGGAATTGTGTCATTCTGAGGGAAGACTTGGTCCTTTATTTAGGGGACAATTTATGGGATGCTGTGGAGTGGAGAAGCTTGTGCTGCTTCAGGCAGCACCAGGAAACAGCAGGAATTAGGAATTATCCATAATTTTCTATTTATTTGTTCCAGGTCTAATCTGGAGTGATAAGGAAAAGCCAGGAATTCTGATCACACCATCCTGGCCTTAGGAATCCTAAAAACCTTGAGGAATTTCACAAATATACAGAGGAAAAATCACATTTTGTCTTCTTGTTTCTCCTTTTAACTCCCTCTGCTGAAGTCATCACGGGGCTGAATTAAGGGATGCTTTTATCCCTTTCTTTTCGATTTAAAAATTAAATCTCCAGCAAGTAAAAAACCAGGGGAAAAATCTATTTTTTCATAAAAATCCCATTCAGTCCTGGTTTATTGATGAGCCCTGCAATTCCTGCTGATCCATGGGCCTGTCTCCAGCCCCAGCCTCCTCAGCAGAAACAAAAGCAGGAATCTGTCATTAAAACGTTTTGCTGAGTCCCGCTGAAAGTTGGCTGGAAAATCTTTCCCTTGCAGGGATTTTCCTTTGGGAATTAGCACAGGCAAGGGAAAGTGCTGAAATACCTCAAGCACACAATCCAATAAAACCTTTGGAATGGGAACCTTCACTGCCTGATCCGTTTGCTGGGTTTGCTGGGTGAGGGATGGGAAGCTCTGGGCACTCCCAAGGAGGGAGGGATGAATTTCCTCTTTCCAGCCACTAAAATTCCCCCTCTGGCTCTGCTGGGCTCTGGGAGTTGTGCCCATTCCAGAGCTGATGGAAAGGATTCGTGGCCTTCCTGCAGTTCCAGGGATTCTTGGGTTATCCTCCACTTGGGAAGATCCAAACTGGAGCAGTTTGGGGGTCCCTGCTTGGGGTCCCAGATTTTAGTGAAGAAAACTTTGAGGGGAGCACTGAGCAGGGAATATTCCCAAATCCAGGACTCATGGATACCATCCCAGGAGCAGCAGCTGTGTCCATGAAAGAATTCCCAATTTTCCAGCCTGTAACCATCCTCTGAAACCCCTCAGAGCTGTGAGGCAGTGAGGAATCTGTCACCAATTCCCAGGGATAAACCTGGAATGTCAAACCCTGGCTGGGACGTTGGATCAGCATCCCTGCCCAGGGTGGGGTTGTGGTGGAAATTTCCCAGGATTTTAAGTTGGGTTTTTCTGGGAATACACGGAGAGCTCTCAAGGAGTTCAGATTCCCAAACTGTGACCGTTCCTTAGAGCCAACAAATTGTCCCTCTTCCAGACTACAGAGTCAATCCATACTCTTAGTAATAATTTATTATTTAATGATATAATTGTTATTTAATAATAAAAATTAAATAAAGAATTAATAATTATTTAATTATATAATATTATTTAACTATAATTAATGTAAATTTAATTGATTTAACTAATAAATATCAATAAAAATGATATTAATGTTACTAATAGTTATAAGGAACTCTAATAACTAAATTATTAGGATAATATTGTAATAGTTAGAATAATATTATAATAAATAGATGTAGAATTCTAATAATTCTAAGAATTGACCTGTGGCAAGCTCTTCCCAATACACCTTTTCCATACCCTTTTCCAATGGAATAATTCAGTTTTGAAATCATGGAATCATTAAGGTTGGAAAAGACCAGGCAGGGACACCTCCCACTGTCCCAGGGTGCCCCAGTGTCCAGCCTGGCCTTGGGCACTGCCAGGGATCCAGGGGCAGCCCCAGCTGCTCTGGCCATTCCAGCCCAGCCAGGAATTCCCAATTCCCAATCTCCCATCCATCCCTGCCCTCTGGCACTGGGAGCCATTCCCTGTGTCCTGTCCCTCCATCCCTTGTCCCCAGTCCCTCTCCAGCTCTCCTGGAGCCCCTTCAGGCCCTGCCAGGGGCTCTGAGCTCTGCCTGGAGCCTTCTCCTCTCCAGGGGAGCATTCCCAGCTCTCCCAGCAGAGCTGCTCCATCCCTTGGATCGTCCTGGTGCCTCCTCTGGACTCTCTCCAACACCTCCAGGTCCTTCCTGTGCTGGAATAGCCTGAAAATAACTTATCCTAAAAAGAAGACATTTTCCTGCAGAATCCAGAGTCATCCCAAGGCATCATTGGAAAAGACACATTGGAGATTTTGTCCCATGGATATTTTCAATCACTTCCTGATGTTTTTTCCATCTGTTTTCCTCTCTAAACCCCCATAGACTCCATTTTGAGCAGTGATGGAAAATTGGGAATTCTGTCATGGACACAGATACGGAGTTTTAATGTAAATGGAGTTATGTCATAATCTCCATTTATATTAAACAATCCCCTAATGGATTCTGTGGGAGACCTGGCTTGACACCCCTGGACCCTGGAAAGGGCCATTCCCAGGAATTATCGTTAGGATTGACTTGACTATTTCATGGTTTTGTTTTCTTTGTGCCACTGGGCAAAATCCCACTGGAAACCATTTTTCTAAGCTTGAAATAAACCCCTGAAAAGCCAAATTTTGCCAATATTGTTCCTGTAGTTTTCCCCTGGAATATATTCCCCCAATTTTCTTGCACAAATATCTTGGAATTTAGGATTCAAAACTTTGGAAAATCAAAAACCGAGATGATTTTTCCTCTTCTCCATCATTTGCAATGTCAGAGAAAGGAATTATATCTTGCTCCCTGCAATTCCTGACAGGAAGTTGTAGCCAGGTGGGAATTGTGTTCTCCCAGGAACAAGCACCAACCTTTAACCTCCTAATTATCCCTTAAATTCTTTTCCTTGAATCATTTAATTTCCTTTTCTGAGAAGCTTCAGACTCACCGACTCACCATTTTGTCCTGGGCTGTGACAAAATCATCCCTTTTTTTTAATGCTTTTTATGTTTTTATGCTCAGGAAGGATTTGAATTCCACAGGAAGACAGAAATACTGGGAATTGTGTCATTCTGAGGGAAGACTTGGTCCTTTATTTAGGGACAATTTAAAACTTGCTGTGGAGTGGAGAAGCTTGTGCTGCTTCAGGCAGCACCAGGAAACAACAGGAATTAGGAATTATCCATAATTTTCTATTTATTTGTTCCAGGTCTAATCTGGGTGATAAGGAAAAGCCAGGAATTCTGATCACACCATCCTGGCCTTTAGGAATCCTAAAAACCTTGAGGAATTTCACAAATATACAGAGGAAAAATCACATTTTGTCTTCTTGTTTCTCCTTTTAACTCCCTCTGCTGAAGTCATCACGGGGCTGAATTAAGGGATGCTTTTATCCCTTTCTTTTCGATTTAAAAATTAAATCTCCAGCAAGTAAAAAACCAGGGGAAAAATCTATTTTTTCATAAAAATCCCATTCAGTCCTGGTTTATTGATGAGCCCTGCAATTCCTGCTGATCCATGGGCCTGTCTCCAGCCCCAGCCTCCTCAGCAGAAACAAAAGCAGGAATCTGTCATTAAAACGTTTTGCTGAGTCCCGCTGAAAGTTGGCTGGAAAATCTTTCCCTTGCAGGGATTTTCCTTTGGGAATTAGCACAGGCAAGGGAAAGTGCTGAAATACCTCAAGCACACAATCCAATAAAACCTTTGGAATAGGAACCTTCACTGCCTGATCCGTTTGCTGGGTTTGCTGCGTGAGGGATGGGAAGCTCTGGGCACTCCCAAGGAGGGAGGGATGAATTTCCTCTTTCCAGCCACTAAAATTCCCTCTCTGGCTCTGCTGGGCTCTGGGAGTTGTGCCCATTCCAGAGCTGATGGAAAGGATTCGTGGCCTTCCTGCAGTTCCAGGGATTCTTGGGTTCTCCTCCACTTGGGAAGATCCAAATTGGAGCAGTTTGGGGGTCCCTGCTTGGGGTCCCAGATTTTAGTGAAGAAAACTTTGAGGGGAGCACTGAGCAGGGAATATTCCCAAATCCAGGACTCATGGATACCATCCCAGGAGCAGCAGCTGTGTCCATGAAAGAATTCCCAATTTTCGAGCCTGTAACCGTCCTTTGAAACCCCTCAGAGCTGTGAGGCAGTGAGGAATCTGTCACCAATTCCCAGGGATAAACCTGGAATGTCAAACCCTGGCTGGGACATTGGATCAGCATCACTGCCCGGGGTGGGGTTGTGGTGGAAATTTCCCAGGATTTTAAGTTGGGGTTTTCTGGGAATACACGGAGAGCTCTCAAGGAGTCCAGATTCCCAAACTGTGACCGTTCCTTAGAGCCAACAAATTGTCCCTCTTCCAGACTACAGGGTCAATCCATGCTCTTAGTGATAATTTATTGTTTAATGATATAATTGTTGTTATTTAATAATAAAAATTAAATAAAGAATGAATAATTATTAAATTATATAATATTATTTAATTATAATTAATGTAAATTTAATTGATTTAACTAATAAATATCAATAAAAAGATATTAATGTTACTAATAGTTATAAGGAACTCTAATAACTAAACTATTAGGATAATATTGTAATAGTTAGAATAATATTATAATAAATAGATGTAGAATTCTAATAATTCTAAGAATTGACCTATGGCAAGCTCTTCCCAATACACCTTTTCCATACCCTTTTCCAATGGAATAATTCAGTTTTGAAATCATGGAATCATTGGTTGGAAAAGACCAGGCAGGGACATCTCCCACTGTCCCAGGGTGCCCCAGTGCCCAGCCTGGCCTTGGGCACTGCCAGGGATCCAGGGGCAGCCACAGCTGCTCTGGCCATTCCAGCCCAGCCAGGAATTCCCAATTCCCAATCTCCCATCCATCCCTGCCCCCTGACACTGGGAGCCATTCCCTGGCTCCTGTCCCTCCATCCCTTGTCCCCAGTCCCTCTCCAGCTCTCCTGGAGCCCCTTCAGGCCCTGCCAGGGGCTCTGAGCTCTCCCTGGAGCCTTCTCCTCTCCAGGGGAGCATTCCCAGCTCTCCCAGCAGAGCAGCTCCATCCCTTGGATCGTCCTGGTGCCTCCTCTGGACTCTCTCCGACACCTCCAGGTCCTTCCTGTGCTGGAATAGCCTGAAAATAACTGGTCCTAAAAAGAAAACATTTTCCTGCAGAATCCAGAGTCATCCCAAGGCATCATTGGAAAAGACACATTGGAGAAAAGCAGGGAATGTCCTGTGCTGTGGGCTCTGGGATGGCCCTGCTGGAGCAGGGAGCTGGGACCAGATCATGCACTGGGATCCCTTCCAAACTCAGCCATTCCAGGAATTCTCGTGCCATCATTTCACCTCCTGGCACCAGGATCCCTCACTTCACCCCTTCTCCCAGGAAATCCATCTCACCCACAAGAGCAGGTTGGACACGAGGTTTTCATCTTATCCTCAATCTGATCAGAAGGGGTGAGAAAAAGCGGGACGAAGCTCCCAGCAGACAGATTTCCCAGGAAACTCAGGCATGGAATGATGGAGGCAGAGCTACAGCACAGACATGAGCTGGAGAGCTCCTTCATGGGGGATTTGGGTCTCCCTGGGCACGGGGTGACCCTGTTGGGTCCCCAGGTCTGGGCCATCCGTGGGGAAAAATCCCATCTAAGGGGAAAAATCAGGTCAGGAAAAATGCCTAGCATGAACTGAAATATTATCCACCAAATACTTTTGGAAATAGTAGAAATAAAAAACTTTTGCTTTGCATGTTGGAATTGTTTCTCAAGAAATGAAGTTAGACTACAATTATTTTAATCAGAATTTTTTTTTCTGTTGGTCAATGCCATCTAGTGAATTAGTTACAGCTGTTTGAAAGATTTTAGAAATAGTAGAAATAAAAAAAAACTAAAAATAGTTGAAATAGTAGAAATAAAATAGTAGAATTAAAAAACTTTTGCTTTGCATGTTGGAATTGCTTCTCAAGAAATAGACTACAATTATTTTAATCAGAAATTTTTTTTTTGGTCAATGCCATCTAGTGAATTAGTTACAGCTGTTTGAAAGATTTTACTTCAGTCATGTGCTGCTTATGATTTAAAGAGTGTCAGCAGTAAATAAAATGTTTGAGTTCTTCACCATGTGGGATGAGAGCATAGTAAAGAATATTTTTTAAATCAAGATACAATATGTTTCCTAAAGTAACTTTTTATCCATCAAGAACTTTGGAGTTTATGAAGAAATTCCTCCTGGTGTCCAACCTGGAGCTGCCCTGGCACAGATTGAGGCCATTCCCACTTTTCCTGTTTGAAAAACCCACCCAGAAACTCTTCCCTGGACAGGGCCTCGTGTCAGAGGTTTCTAAAAGCCAGATTCCCATTAGGAATGCATCACACATTCCCTGACAACATCCCTGCCTTTATCCACACAAATAAAAATTCCCGCCTGGTTGCTCAAGTGAAAAATAAACTTCTGCTGGGAGGCAGAGGAGAAATTCCCACTCTGAAGTGCAGATTAAACTCTCCCATCACCTGGATCAGAGCAGGAATCTCACAGCCCATTAAACCCCGTTGGAAACCCCGATCTCCTGGCTGGAAGGACACGGAAATCTTTCATTCTTTGCAGGAGGAGAAGCTGTTCCATGCCAGGGGAGAGCAAGAGGCCGTGGCTGCCCGGGCAGGAACTGAGGAGCTGCCCTGTGCCAGGCTGGCCCAGACAATCCCGATTAGTTCCACCTGGCCAGAAATTCCTGCCCGACCTGCACATCTGCCAAAGCACCCGGAAAATGGGAACAAGAGAGCCTGGCAGGGATCCCAGAGGAGCTGCAGCAAGGACAGCCCATCCAGAGGGGAAATTCCTGCTGCCTCAGCTTTTCCCAGGCAAATCCAGGCAGGAGGGGTTGAGGCAGCTGTGTCTGGAGGGGAATTCCTTCCTGGCACCTGCAAGCAATTCCCTGGAGCCAGGAGATTGGATCCTAATTGCAGATTCCACATGTTCAGAGATGTGTAGGGCAAGGAAGGCTGTGATCGCCTGTCCTGTCCATGAAGGGTGGTGGGAGGTCACAGGACAAATCCCAAATGTAGGAGGATCATGGAATGGGATGGATTTCAAGCAGGATTTGGGTTGGATTTGGGATGCGACAGCTACACCTTATATCCACCTTAAACCTCATAGGATCATGGAAGGGTTTGGATGGAAGGGACCCTGAAGTTCCATCCCCTGCCTTCCATCCCCTGCCATGGCCTCACACCTCCCACCAGCCCAGGCTTCCTTCCCCAATGTCCCATCCTGGCCTTGGGCACCCACATCCAGGGTCCTGTCCCTCAGGAAATCCTTTCTGGGCACCCTGTGGCTCCTTCATGCCCTGATTCCCCATGTCCCCAAAGCTCTGCTCCCACACAACATTCCCAACTGTGCAGAGTCCTCCATCCATTGGGAATTGTCTCTCCATCTTCCCTGCAGCTCCTTCATGCCCTGCAAGGCCGCACCTGGGTGACCCCAAAGCTTCTCCTCTCCAGGGGAACATTCCCAACTCTCCAGCAGAGCTGCTCCATCCCTCTGCTCATCCTGGTGCCTCCTCTGGTGCTCCCTCTGCTGGGCCCAGGGCTGGAGCCAGGATTCCAGCTGGGATCTCACTGAGGGACAGAGGAGCAGAATCCCAACCCCTTCCTGCTGGAGCCAGGATTATCCAGCTGGGATCTCACTGAGGGACAGAGGAGCAGAATCCCAACCCCTTCCTGCTGGAGCCAGGATTATCCAGCTGGGATCTCACTGAGGGACAGAGGAGCAGAATCCCAATCCCTTCCTGCTGGAGCCAGGATTATCCAGCTGGGATCTCACTGAGGGGCAGAGGAGCAGAATCCCAATCCCTTCCTGCTGGAGCCAGGATTATCCAGCTGGGATCTCACTGAGGGGCAGAGGAGCAGAATCCCAATCCCTTCCTGCTGGAGCCAGGATTATCCAGCTGGGATCTCACTGAGGGGCAGAGGAGCAGAATCCCAATCCCTTCCTGTTGGAGCCAGGATTCCAGCTGGGATCTCACTGAGGGGCAGAGGAGCAGAATCCCAATCCCTTCCTGCTGGAGCCAGGATTATCCAGCTGGGATCTCACTGAGGGGCAGAGGAGCAGAATCCCAATCCCTTCCTGCTGGAGCCAGGATTATCCAGCTGGGATCTCACTGAGGGGCAGAGGAGCAGAATCCCAATCCCTCCTGCCCACGCTGGGCTCAGCCCAGGCTCAGGGGCTCTGGGGCAGGCCCAGCTCTGCCCCCAGCACCCCCAAATCCTTTCCCAGCTGCTCATCCCAGCCTGGAGTGATGCCAGGAGCTGTCCCAGCCCAGGTTCAGCACCAGGACATGGATTGGGACATTCAGGAGCTCCCCTCAGGCTGTCACTTCTGGTGACACAGGGGATTGTACCCTGCACATCCTTGTTCCTCTGGATATTTGCAACGTTCCTGCCAGGGTGGCCTTCCCATTCCCTTGGGAATTGTTGCTGATGGTCTTTTGCACCTTCCGCTCATTTTGTCAGCCTTGGAGAGACCCTCCCAAGGGGTTGATAATGTCCTTTCCAAGGACTGATAGTGTCACTTTCTAGGTTTTAGAAGGCCCATCCAAGGATTAATAATGTCCCTTTCCAGGTTTTATAATGACCCTTCCATGGAGTCAATAATGTCCCCTCCAAGGGTTAATAATGTCTCTTCCAGGGATTAAAATGTTCCCTCCAAGGTTCAATAATGTCCCTTCCAAATGGATAAAAATATCTGTTCCAGTGGTCAATTGTGCCCCTTCAAAGGGTTAAAAATGTCCCTTCCAAAGGGTTAAAAATGTCCCTTCCTAGGGGTTAAAAATGTCTCTTCCAAAGGGTTGAAAATGTCCCTTCCAAGGGGTTGAAATGTCCCTCTTCCATAATGTCCCCTCTGAGGGGTTAAAAATGTCCCTTCCAAGGGTCAATAATGTCCTTTCCAAGGGGACAATAATGCCCTGAGCCTTCTTTCTCCTCATAGAAAATGGCGAACGAGACAAACCCAAATCCTTTTTTTTTTGTCTACAATGGAGAAAATATTCCCAAACTTGCTCCTAAATAATTTTCCTTGCTAATGGGTGATGATTGCAGGCACAGAGAGAGCCCAGCTGGGGCTTAAGCAGCCTCTAAAGCTCTTCCTAATTGGAATTATGGGTCCTGCTGCTCACCCAGCAAGAGCTTTCTCCCTGCTGATCCCATTCCCTGCTGGCTTGGAACACACAGGAATACTGATATGGAGCTAAAGCTGGGGGATTGACCACTCCAGAGATAAGAAAGCCTCTGATTTGATTGGAAAAGAAATCAAGAGCCTGCTTTAATTAAAAAGATTTATTTATCAGGACACCTGATGGAAAGAACAGGGCTGGCATTTCCCATTGGATTCAGTCTGGGGAACATCTGGGACAGCATCGTGTGAGAAACATGGATCCTGGGGAGTTTGGGGAATAATGAGGCTGCCTGAGGGGAGCTCAGGATGCAAATTTGGGAACAGCAGTGCTGTGAGAACGATGGCAGAGCTCAGCGGGACACGGGGCTGCCAGGGGGGAGGCAGCAGCTCCCAGCAGGATCTTCCACTCTGGGCGGTAAAATCTTCCAGGATGTAGGAGGATTCTGGGATTTTTCCCTTTCTTCTCCAAAGTGGGGTTGTTTCTGTGGGCTGCAGGACCCCAGGTGTCCCAAAGCCACGTGGGAAAGCTGCCAGGGACTGCTTGTGGAAGCAGCATTCCCAGCAAAAAGGGTTTTGGATGCTCAAGGAGCTCTTGTTCCTGCAGGTGTTAACCTTGAAAGGGTTTGAGTGGCGCCATGGCTGCATCCCAGAGCTGAAAATTCCTACTTGGAACAAGTCCAGAGGCACTGGGATGATCTGAGAGATGGAGCAGCTCTGCTGTAGGAGAGCTGGAAGAGCTGGGAATGTTCAGCCTGGAGAGGAGAACCTTTAGGGTGACCTCAGTTTGGCCTGGAGGAGCTCCAGGACAGCTGGAGAGGGACTGGGGACAAGGGATGGAGGGACAGGAGCCAGGGAATAGCTTCAGATTGGAAAAGGGTAGGATTAGATGGGAGATTGGGAATTGGGAATTCCTGGCTGGGCTGGAATGGCCAGAGCAGCTGTGGCTGCCCCTGGATCCCTGGCAGTGCCCAAGGCCAGGCTGGACACTGGGACACCCTGGGACAGTGGGAGGTGTCCCTGCCATGGCAGGGCTGGGATTTAAGGTCCTTCCAACCCAAACCATTCCATGATCCTATTCTATTCCAGTCCATTCCATGTTTTATACAAGAAGGTGTCTGCCTGTGGGATTCTCTAGGAAGTAAGTCAGGAAAAGCAGCCAGGCAGTGCAGAGGGCCGTGGTCTGTGCTGTCCATTGAGGCAAACTTGGGAACAAAAATCATTCTACAGCTGAAGGATACCTTCTGGATTTGGGAAACATGGACAATCATTCCCACGCCTGTTCCAGACCCTCCCAGATTTCCCAGACCCCTCCCAGTTTCTCTTCTGCAGCCCTGACTTTGTCCCTCCCCTTGAAAAATTCCTTTGAACCCTTCCCACGTCCCTTCCCCCTCTCCGTGCAGATGCCAAAGGCAGAAAATCTCTGGAGCAGGAGCCCTACCAGGATTCTGGAGCATGGGCTGGTGCTGGAGTCATTAGGGTGCCTGATTAGCACCTCATTAGCAGTGTAATTAGCAGTGCTGATCCTCAGCTCCTGATGGATGCTGGACGCTGATTCCAGGAGGCCGACGGCAAAAAAATAGGGGGAAAAATGATAATAAAATTCCAAGGGATTCTCACCTTTCCATGGCCACTGTTCCTTCATATCCCTTAATCTGGGATTGGAGCTTTGGGCATTTTCAGGGCATTCTGCAGAATTCCAGACTGGTTTTGGGTTCAAAGGGACCTTAAATCCTGTCCTGTCCCATCCCATCCCATCCCATCCCATCCCATCCCATCCCATCCCATCCCATCCCATCCCATCCCATCCCATCCCATCCCATCCCACCTTCCACTGTCCCAAGCCCTGTCCAACTTTTCCAGACATCCAGGGGCAAATCCTAAACCATGAACCCCCTCTCCAAGCATTTTTCCTGGCTGGATTTTTGGTGACCACTAAAAATCATCCCCACTCAGGAAATATTCCCTACAAACTCACATTCCCGAGGAAGCAGGAAAAAAATCCCTTATCCAGTGCCTCATTCCAAAAAAACCCACCCCACCTCCAAATTGTTCTTGTGATCCCAACTGCCCTTCAAGCCCCTTGGAAATGGGACACACATCCCAAGGTTTATTAAAATGAAAGGCCTGAGATCCTGTAAAAATCGATTCCCAGGAGGTTTTGTAATCCTTGTTCCCTGAGGAATTAGGCTGGAAATGTCAAGGATTACTGAACACAGCAAAAGTACAAATTTTTGCTGCATCCCAAAGAAACTGGGATTTCGATCCCTCCTCAAAATGTCATTTTACAGCTATTTTTTATTAATTTTCACCGCATAATTAAGCAATGTGAGAGAAGCATTGTGTTGTGGTGGGATTAGAGAGAATAATGGGGATTAGGAAAGGCCTGGAGCCACTCCAGTAATACTTTAATCCTTGTAAATACACCCTTGGCCTCCTGGCAGCAAAAAAAAAAAAAAAAAATAAATTAAGCAATATGCCAAGAAAACCTCCAAAAGGAATAAAAAATATTCCCTAAGGAGACAAATCTGACAGTCCTGGCAGTGCTACATCCAGAGAGCAGGAGTATTTTAACTCCACAAAAATAACCAGTGGATTAGGAGCAGGAATTGATTTATCCAGGCATTTTTCAGGCCAGGCTTGATCCCAGCTCATTTTATCCCAAACTGATCCTGGTTCTGCACATAAAGTTTCCAAAAATCTGTTAAAATCTATCCCAAAGACAGATTGGATAATTCTGGTTTGGCTTGGAAATTTTTAGGAAAGCAAGGCCAAAATCAAACATTTTTTCTGAGTTGTTTGTGTGACCCAACTTCCAAAATCTTTATGGAACTGGGTGGGGTGGGAACAGAGAGGTTCAAGTCTTGGGGTGTAAATCAAATTTATTTGTTATAACTCCAAGGGATGGAAAAAAATTTATTTGTTATAATTGGATGGGACTTGGAGCAACCTGGGATAGCGGAAAGGGTCCCTGCCCATGGGCAAGCTGAGCTTTAGGGTCTTTTCCCACCCAAACCCTCAGGAATTCTGTGATTCCAGCAGAAATGTGGATAACACAGGCTGTGCTCATATCCATGGGATGTGTCCTGGGGTCTGTTCCAGGTCCAATGTGGAATCAAAATCCAATTTCTGTGAGGGAAGGTGGAGCAAATCAATGGGATGAAGAAAGTTCTCAACCCCTGAATATCCCAGGGATAATGGGGTAATGGGATAATGTCCTGTGGAATTACTTCAGGCTGTGAGATCCAACAGGATAATGGGATATTTTAGGCTGAAAAATAGGAGATGGGAAAGTTCCTCTATTTTTAAGGTGTAAATTCCAGCGTGTTGCTGTTTGTCACCACCTGTGGAGATCAAGACTCATCTGGGAACTCTGAGTTTTCCCTCAGGAATTTATTTGGATATGTGGTCACACTGACAGGTGTTTTCCCATGTTTCCTTGTTTCCTGTTTTCCCTGCCCTTTTCCATCACAGAAAAGGGCTCCATGATTTTCCACAGGATGTCACTGATGCAATCAGCAAAATGATGGAGGCATTTTCTGTGGTGGAGAATCATGAAGGCATTTTTCATGGTGGGAAATCATGGAGGCCATTTCCATGGTGGGAAATCATGAAGGCCATTTCCATGGTGGGAAATCATGGAGGCATTTTTCATGGTGGGAAATCATGGAGGCATTTTTCATGGTGGAGAATCATGGAGACATTTTCCATGGTGGGAAATCATGGAGACATTTTCCATGGTGGAGAATCATGGAGGCCATTCCCATGATTGAAAATTATGGAGGCCATTTCCATGGTGGAGAAAATGATGGAGGCCATTTCCATGGTGGGAAATCAAGGAGGCATTTTCTGTGGTGTGAAATTATGGAGGCAATTTTCATGATGGAAAATCATGGAGGCATTTTCCATGGTGGGAAATCATGGAGGCCATTTCCATGGTGGAGAATCTTGGAGGCCATTTCCATGGTGAGAAATCATGGAGGCATTTTCCATGGTGGGAAATCATGGAGGCCATTTCCATGGTGGAGAATCTTGGAGGCCATTTCCATGATTGAAAATGATGGAGGCCATTTCCATGGTGGGAAAAGGGCAGGGAAAACAGGAAACAAGGAAAGTCAGGAAAACAGCACAAGGAACAAAGTGTGTTTTCATTTCCATGGTCTCATTTCAGCCACAGGAAAAGTCCTGAAGGGTTCTGGGAGGGTTTGTCCCCACACAGACCAACAGGGACAGAGGCACCTGGGCTGTGCCAGCACTGGGGTGGCAGCAGGGCTGGTGATTGTTCCCTGAGTTGGCACTGCTGGGGCACCTCCAGTGCTGGGGGCAGGTTTGGGATCCCCAGGGCACAGAGGGGCTGGAGCAGGGAAGGGAACGGAGCTGGGAAGGGAATGGAGAATCCCTGAGGGAGCTGGGAAGGGGCTGCAGAATCCCTGAGGAGCTGGGCAGGGGCTGCAGAATCCCTGAGGAGCTGGGCAGGGGCTGCAGAATCCCTGAGGAGCTGGGCAGGGGCTGCAGAATCCCTGAGGAGCTGGGCAGGGCTCACCTGGAGCACAGGAGGCTCAGGGGCCCTTGTGGCTCTGCACAGCTCCTGCCAGGAGGGCACAGCCGGGGGGGTCGGGCTCTGCTCCAGGGAACAGGGACAGGAGCAGAGGGAACGGCCTCAGGCTGGGCCAGGGGAAGTTTAATTTGCCTATTATGGATAATTCCTGCATGGAAAGGGTGGAACCCCAGGCAGGGGTAGAGTTCCCATCCCTGAAAGGATTTAAAGCCAAGTGGATGTGGCACTTGGAGACATGGGGCTGGGGTGGCCTTGGCATTGCTGGGGAATTGTTGGACTCCATGGTCCAGAGGATTTTTCCAACATAAACAATTCCATGATTCTAAGGTTTAGTCCCAGTAGAAGAGCTGGACAAGACCAGGAATACCCAGGCCATGCCCGCAGCAGAGAATGGATGTCAACCCTAAAAGTCCTGATGGGCACCCTCCACCCTGGGCCACGTATCCAGCAACCAGGAGAACTTTGGGATTATCATGCAGTGATCCAGGTTGGATCTGGGTGTGCTGTGAGAGCTCCATGTGCTCATTCCTCTACTCCCACATGGCACGGGAGGGGTTCTGGGGAACATCCTGCTCTGGCAGGGCACACACATCTTCAATTTTGGTCACTTCCCAGGGATTAAATGGGAATTATGGAAAGCCAAAGAAAAGGATTTTGACCCTCAGCTGTCCATGAAGGTGGAAAAACTGCTGGGACCAGTCAAGGGAAGGACTGACCCCAGTAGGGAAGAGGGTGGCCCAGCCTCTTCCTCTCTAATTAAGACTTTTCCATACTTAACAAGAAGTGGAGGGATAGGGAATCACATTCCCACATTTTTACACCTCCCAGGAAGGCAGGGACACATGGAATGAGGAACATCCTCCACCAAATCCCATCCCTCCCCTTCATCCTGGTGGATCCAGGAGCAGAAAAAACTGGAAAAGACAGAAAATGGCAATGGAAAAGGTACCCAAAAATCCAGAGTGGTTTCTTTTTTTCTTTATAAAATGTACATAAAGAACATGAAACCCTTGAGGTAAAAGTGAGAGCAGTTTGGAACTCAACCAGATACAGACCCAACAATGACCCAAAATCAATCTACAGTGGGGGTGTAGGAAAATAAGAGAGCAAGTTTGGGTTCTGTACAACAGTGGAGATCGTTAAAATGTCCTTGTTATCTATTTACATTAAATACATCCAATTACAGGTATTTATAGGGTATTTACAGACACAAATACCACGTTTTGTCCCCTTTGCAGTTGGAGTGTGCAGCAGGTCTGAGCGTTCCTGAGAAGGTGCTGAGGCTCTTCATCCTTACTCTCAAGAATTTGTGTTTCTCCAATCCCCTTTGTGGTCATATCCATCCAAAAATTCCTCAGGTGTGGTTGTTGCAGTGATCCCGTTTTTCCCTCCCATGTGTGGAAGGTGAAAGTTGCCTGCACAAATCCTGGATCCCGAGGGATTGGCAGGAATGTTTCTCCAGTTGTAGCCATGACCTTGGAGGTGAGCAAACATCAAGGTTCACTTGTCCAAGCACTCAACATTCCAGTCTCCTTCTCAATGGGAAAAAAATCTTACAGAGACTGGAAAAGGAAGGAAATCGGTTATAAATCACCCGTCACAGGTCCCCTAAGGTGACATACCAACCTGAATGTGTCACAGAGGAACCAGGCAGGAGGGGCACAGATCCATCCATCCCATCCATCCAGACCCATCCAGAGGGAGCACAAATGGTCCTGTTTAGGTTTCAGTTTCTTATCAGGAATCTGAGATGGATTTTATCATTGTCAGGTGTTGTTTAGGGCAGCAGGGAATTCCCATTCCTGGAGGGATTTTGGGGCCCTGTGGATGTGGCACTTGGGGACATGGATCAGTGGTGGCTTTGGCTGTGCTGGGGCATGGTTGGACTCGATGATCTTGGAGCTAATGCCCAACCTAAATGATTCCATGATTCCATTATGGTGCTCCCAATGGGAATTGACTGGTGGATCATGGCTGAACTGGGATGTTTTAGGGAATTTGAGGAGGGATGCTCAGGGAAGAGGGAATTTCTCCTCACACCTACGGAGTCCATCGGGTTCTCTGGTGACTCCCTCAGTCTGTTCTCACTTGAGTTTTGATGTCACACAAAATATCCAAGGTCGGGCTGGATGGGCTTGGAGAAACTGGAATAATGGAAAGGCCTCTGCCCATGGAAGGGTGGGACTGGGTGGGATTTAAGGTCCCTTCCAACCCAAACCATCCTGGGATTCTGGGATGTGTTGAATCCAAGCTCCCCAGTCTGACAGATCCAAAGGAAAATGAAATAATATTTTAACAGGGAAGAGCAGGATGTCCAATCCCAGTTTCCCTGTGTTTGGGTTAATGATCACTCCTCTCTTATCATACAGAGCACAATTCCCTGCCTACACCAACATTCCCATGGGATCTGGGGGTGACACAGTCAGGGGTTTAGGGACAGATGACAGAAAACTTCTGCACACTGTAAATCCCAAGAATGTGGGATTGCAGGAGCTTCAGGTCCCTAAATTCCTTTGCACAAGGGATAATCCAATGGTTTCATTCCTTCTGTGATGACACTGGAATCATGGTGGAGCAGGTAAAAAGGGGAGAATATTCCTGCAGTGCTGCTTATTTTCCATTAAAAAAAAAGAAAGAAATGCAAAAATAACCTTTTTTATAGCTTTTGATAGTTTTATGGGAAAATCCAAGAATTATTCCAGATGGCTCCCAATCTCTTTATTAGCATGGAAGAGGCAAAGAGTGCTTGTAAGTCCAAACTGGAGCCTTTTTTTTTAATGGAAATGCTCCAAAAAGCCATTTTCCTGATGGATCACACACTTCTGAGGGAGGAAGAGAGTCTCAATTACCCTTCAATATATGAAATAAACATTCCCAGCAGGTAAACTCTCCCAGAATAAAACCAGGAAAGCCTCTTCCACTCAGCATGGAAAAAAATCAGATCCTTCTGCCTGAACTGCTCCCTGCAAAGGGAATTCACTGTCCTGTCTAGGCTGGAAAAGAGACAATGAACAAAAAGCTGAAGATTGACTTTGTTTGAAAGTTTGGGGATCCCAATCACCCCAAAACTGATTATTCCATCTCCATGGTGGATGCAGCAGAAATTCCAGTGCTGGATGTCAAGGAAAGCTTTGGGGTCAGTGGACACTGGGGCTTGCAGAGGCTGGAAGATGCAGCTCCATCACTTTAGGAGGAACCAGCAGTTCCTGTCCCAAATTAAAAGGAAAATTCACATTCCCAGGCATTTCTGGCCTTCAAATCCTAATTGTGCATCCATGGTGTCATTGGAATTGGTTTACTCCCTTCTAATCCATGGTTTTATCCCTCCTTGTGTCCCATCCAGGATCCAGGCCAGGCTGCAGAAAACGTGGGTTGGTAGCACAGTGAGATCCAAGTGTTTCATGATTTTCTGTGGGATTCAGGTTGTCCATAGAAGCTGCCCCTGGATCCCTGGAAGTGCCCAAGACCAGGTTGGACACTGGGGCTTGGAGCAGCCTGGGACAGTGGGAGGTGTCCCTGCCCATCCAGGGGTGGCACTGGGTGGGATTTAGGGTCCCTTTCACCCAAACTACTCCATAATTCTACAATTCCATTATTTCACATTCACTGTGCTTTGTGAAACAAAAGGGAAATTCTCCAGTGCCATCCTTCTGCTCCCAGATCAGCCTGAGAAAGAACTGAAAAAACCTGGAAAACTTATCCAGTGCTCCACCCTCCTCTGCTTTGGAAAGAGCCAGATAATTCCTGCAGCTGTCCCATCAAACCCAGCCATTTTTCCCAACTTCAGGACTTCCCAATCCCAGGAGTTCAGTTGCTGCACAATTCAGTATTTGATGTCCATTTTTAAAATCCATCAAGGACATTTCAAGGTTGGATACCCCAGAACCGAATCAGAGGGGTTTCAAATTCCAGGGAACTGCCAGTTCCAACTGCCTTTGATGGCTGATCCAACATTTTCACATCCATTTTCAGTCCAAAATGTAACATAAAATAAAAACCAAGAGTAGGAAATTCATATCTCAATTTGTTCTTCTTATTCATGGCCTGGAGTAAAATCCCATTTCCTTTTCAGTGCTTTATTTTGGGAATGTAAAAGAAGATAAAACTACTCCTACAATCAACATTTGGAAGAGAAATTCTGCTTTTCTTAGCACCTCCTGCACCCCAGAGTAAAATGGGAACAGGCATGGGAATACATTTCCTTTCCCACAAAAACCTGGGATTTTCAGGACATGCAAATTCTTCTGCCCTGAAAAAAGACATCTGTGGTCTTTGTCAATCAAAATTCTTTATGAAATATTCCATGGGAGCGAGGGAAAGGAGAATCCAGATGGAAAGAGGAAAGATGGATTTCAGCCTGCAGTTTTTGCTTGGGATCTAAACAATGGAGGAGGATCTCCTGTTCCTTATCATCCAACTCCTTTAGGAAAGAGGAATCACAGGGCCCTTCCCAAATCCCAACTTCCCATGGAGCTCCCATCACACCACCACCACCAGCCCTGCAGCAAGAGCTCTGCCCGGGAAGTTCATCTCCAAGGGGCACCTAAGGTTCAGTTTGGATTTTTGAGGGAAATTCGAGGGAAAAGCAGGGAAGTATTTTAAAGGCAATGGAATGCTTCCTGTTTTCCTTTCCTTCCTGGTCTGTGGAAGGTGTCCCTGCCTGTGGGGTTGGAATGGGATGAGATTTAAGGTCCCTTCTGACCAAAACCTTCTGGGATTCTGTGGAAGTGACTGACACAGTCACTCTGGCTCCCGGCAGATCCAGCCCTTCCAAAGAGAGTCCTGCCAAAATCACCCACGGAGAAGCCTCTTGGATCACCCCTCAATTCCGTGGCTCTCAGGAGACATCCATGGGAAGATGCACAGCAACGTTTGGATCCTGAGTTCCAAGACACACCAAACTCCAAAAAAAAATCTGCCTCGGGGTCTCACCATGTCTGACCTGCTCCTCCATCCATCCATCCACAGTTAAAATCCAGAGCTTCCAATGGGAAATTTGGTGATTTGTGTTAAGGATGTCAAACACCTCAGTCCATCCAGACTCAAGAGCTCCAAATCCCCCAGCCCACCAGACTCAGAGTTCCCACCATCTTCCAAACCCCACAGTCCATCCAGACCCAGAGCTCTCACTTTCTTCCAAATCCCATGGTCCATCCAGATTTGGAGCTTCCACTTTCTTCCAAATTGTATGGTCCATCCAGATTCAGAGTTCCCACTGATTTCCAGACCCCACAGTTCATCAGACTCTGAATTCCCATTGTCATTCAAACCCCACAGACCATCCAGACTCGGAGTTCACAGTTCCTTCTAAACCCCACAGACCATCCAGACCTGGAGTTCCCACAGTCTTCCATACACCACAGTCCATCCAGATTCAGAGTTCCCACTTTCTTCCAAATCCCCCAGTCCATCAGACTCAGAATTCTCACTGATTTTCAGACCACAGAGTCCATTTAAATTTGGAGCTTCCACCATCTTCCAAACCCAACAGACCACCAGGCTCAGATTTTCCACCATATTCCAAATCCCATGGTCCATCAGACTCAGAGCCACTGTTTTCCAAACCCCATCGTCCATCCGGATTTGGAGCTTCCCCGCTTTCTTTCAAACCCCATCCACACACAACTCCTATTGTTCTCCAAACCCTACAGTCCATCCAGACTTGGAGCTCCACCATCTTCCAAACCCCATGGTCCATTCCAGACTTGGAGTTCCCACTTTTTTCCAAACAGAGCAAGGCGCTGATAACCCCAAGGCTGTGGGTTCAATCCCCACAGGGACCATTCAGTTCAGATTTGGACTTGATGATCCTTCCAGCCCAGAATATTCTGTGATTCCAGGGATGAGCTTTAAGGTCCCTTCCAACATAAACCATCCTGGGATTCTCTGAAAATGTCCTGACAAGGAGCTCCCACTGTTCTCCAAGCACAGAAACTTAAAGACACCAAAAATGCCTAAAAACCAGAGAGCCAAGAGCATCCTTGGAACGCTCCAGCCCCCAGGCACCACCAGTATGGACCAGTACAACTCCAGCTGACACCAGTTGACCAAGGAAAGCCCTGCCAGCATCTCAACAAACACACGCACCACAGGGCTGCCTTACCTGGAAAGAGGCTTTATTGAACAGAGCTGGAAAATTATCTCTTCAGTGGAATTACTGAATTTGCACAAACATTTCTCTACAGAATAAAAAAAATCAAGCCTTGTCATTGTTTTACTGCATCTCGTTGTGCTTTTTATACTCATATTTGCAATTATTATACTCATCTTTTGTTTGTTTTCACGTTTGTACTCCAATTATTTGCATATCAGGTTTTGCTTTTAATCCTAGGGTGTCGAGAGAACACAGAATAATAATAATAATTATTATAATTATAATAATAATAATACTCTTCTTTAGACAAAAGTCTTTTTTTTTTTAAATGAAGTTAAAAGCTGAGCTAATTTAAGGAAAAAGGTCTTCAAATTTCATAACCAACTGGAAGGGAACTTTACAATGCAGTGGAAAACCGGCACGTGTTCGGGTAGCTCGAACCCATTTTGTACAGCTTTTATTTTTTTTTTCCTTGTAAAAGTGGATTATTTTAATTTTTTTTTTAAACTTTTTTGTTTGTTTGTTTTTTGAATTTCGCTACAATAACAAAATAATCTTTCGCCCTCTGCACTGAGTCTGGCTCCGGGGCAGAGGCAGAGCCCCCTCGGAGCGTCCGGAGCTCCGGATGTCGGGAGCCATCCCAACGGAGGGGGAGAGTAAGAAAATCATCCCGTGTTTCACCACCTTCTGCACCGAGTGTGTGTCTGAACCACCTTTGTTCCTCTGGTTGACCCACTGGAGAACCTGAAACGACGACGACAACGACAACAAAAGGTGCTGCTCCCACGGGCAGCACCGCCGGGAGCTGTTTCGAATGGATAAGAAGCTGAAAGGCCATGGCTGTCTGCAAGGTCACACAGCACGGATCTCATCCCAAAGGCTTTCCACAGCAGCTTAGGTCCATCCATCCTTCTCCAGAAGCGGCTCCATCTCCTTGCCTGCACACCCAGGCTCCAGAGTTTGTTTAGAAAAGACTTTGCACAGCCCACGTTTTCAGCGGTGCAAAGCTTCCGCGTCGAAATCATGGTTATTACATTTATTATAATTTTTTTTTTTTATATATATATATATATATATATATATTTTGTTCGGTTTTTTTGTTTTTTGTTTTTTTTGAAATCAGGCTTGTTTCATTGAAGGCACTTGGTTTCCATGGCAATTTATAAAAGACGGTGGTTTGGTTTCTTCACTTCCGTAGAGCTGATGACTCCGGTGGGGAGGGGAGAGGGATCTTCCAGCGGCCGCGAGCAAACTCCCAGTGAAGCCTGTGACAAATGTAAGCCCAGGTGGCACATCCTGGGTGGGAATGCATGCAAAAGGAGACAGCACACAGTCACCAAGCAGAGCCGTGAGGAATGAAACGGGAATGTCTGCAAACAGCTCCGATTCCGGGTTGTCCTCGAGGGGAGGTGACAGCCGAAGTAGAAAGGGCTGACATTTGTTTAACTCTACGCTAAAAACCTTCGGGAAGGGAAAATGAACGCCAGCTCTTCACGTACCCTGTTTACAGTGAGGTGTTTCTCTCTCTCTCTCTGTGTTTGTATTTCCTCTCTCTCTCTCCTTCCTCTATTTTTTTTTTTTTTTGGCAGGCCATTCGGTTTCCATGGTAACAAGCAAACGATTCATTTGAAACAAAACCAGCCATGACTTTGTGCTTTGACAAGGGTTTCTAGAGCTCTTTGCCGAGAGTTCAACCAGATGATACTGAATTCATCAGTGACCACAAAAGCACCTGAAGGTCTCTTCCTTACTTAGGCCAGATCTCGGTCTCAAGCTTGGTTCTTAGTGAGTTCCACTCCCGTGATGCCTTTTCAAGTCCCCAGTGCTTTCTTAATCCGCTTTTTTTTTTAAATTTTTAAATTATTTATTTACGTATTTATTTAACTTTCGAGTCAGTCAGTGGAGGAATCTTTGGTAGTTTGTTTGGAAATGTCCATTTTACAAAGACTCTTTCTTCATGCCAGTGCCTGGTGAATCTTTTGTAGCCTCTGCCAGGATAAGGTCACCTCTGATGACTTAAGACAGACATGAGGATGAGGAGTGGGAGAAGTCGTATATGTGCTAAGGGCCCAACAGCACCTGATCGTAGATCTACAAAGAGGGGAGAAGAACAGAATTAAAGAGGCGCCCACACCCCCTCAGCATTGCTACAGTGTTCCAAAGTCACCTCCCACCATGAGGGGACAAGGACAACCCTCACCAATGGGATAGAGCAGGAACTGGGATGAAAATCCACCTGGCTGTGGTTGCCTCTGTTTTAATGCACACTCAGGGTGGAGGGGTGAGATCTCAGAGCCCTCAGAAAATTACAGCAGTGATTTCCATGGATTCCACATTTTTGGGCCCCCTGGACATTGTTTTGATGTTGTTTTATCTGCCTGAGTATCTCAAATCCAGCCCACCCTCACCCACGCCTCTCACCTCTGCCTCGCACCCACCCAGCACCTGAGCAATGCATTCCCCAGGACAACATTCCACTTCAAACCTTCCAGCCAACCCAAAGTAGGGATTGTTCTGCTGGAAAAGATCCATTTGGGAAGGGGAAAGACAGGAAGGAATTGTGGGGAAGAGGCACTTACTGTTGGCCGGTTGGTCTGATTTCATACACTCTCCTTCCACAATGGACACGTCGTCGATAGCAATGTCCCCTTCGATTCCAGGGCCACGGATCCCTTCAAAGATGAGCTGGGAAAAAGAAGATCAGAGGGTGGTAAACTAAAAACATCCAGAAGAGCAGAGGGGCATGAATAAAAAATGTCCAAAAATCAGATCTTAAAATTGAAACCAGCACAAAAAGAAAGGACTTTTCTTAAAATTAAGACATTCTTAAGTGTCTAATTTCAGATTGTGGAGGTAAATTCCATGCTAGGATCTGTTTTTCCCAACATGTGGGTTCTCATCAGGTTTGGAAGCTTTGATTCCATCTAAGAATGTTTTTTCAGAGGAATTGGGATGAGTTTTATCACAGTGAGAGACTTTATTGCAATTTAAGATGAACTTCAACCTCTGCTGAGTGGATGACTGGGATTTTAAAGTCCTGTTGGCACTTTTCTCTCCAATATTCCTTGTCTGAAACCAAACTGCTGGAAGAGGAAATAGTGCCTGGATCTCGAGAGGAAAACCTCTCCTCCCCCAAAATCCAGCCCCTGCTCCTTGGCAGCAGGAACAACACCATTCAGTGGAGTTGAAAGTCCAATTTTTCCTGACAATGGAAAACAATTTCCAGCCTAAAGGGCTCTGTCCAAACACAACAGGCAGCATTTAATTAAAAGCTGCATTTGGCAGCGATTTTGGTGGCCCTCAGAGAGGGGTTGCTCCACACTCAGAACAAATCACAGCACAGGAGCTGGCAGGGCATGGAGCAGAATCCAGCCTGCAGCTCCCAGGGATGGGCAGGAGGTGCCAATTGAGCAGAATTCCCTATTAGTATCCTGAAAAAAAAAAAACCAACATTATGCTTTTGGACAGCTGTCGTTAAAAATACTGCATCAAACTGGAGAATGGGGGGGTACAGGAAAGGTCACTCTGCTCTTAATGGAATGGAATTATGATCCTAAAAAGCCAGTCCTGAGGGTTTTGAGGGGATTCAGCTTCTGCCTCATCCCTGGAAGTGTCCAAGGCCAGGTTGGACAGGGCTTGGAGCAGCCTGGGATATGGAAGGTGTCCATGCCCATGGCAGGGGTGGAATGAGCTGATTTTTAATCCCTTCCATCCCAAAGCATAGTCTCTGATTTTCCGATTCTCTCATTCTTCCACAGAATTTCAGGAGTTCTCTGATTTTTCCACGGAATTTCAGGCAGATTTTCACCCCCTCGCATGCCCCCCTCACCCCGCTCCCTTTCCCTGCCAGGCATTTGGGGTGTCCCAGGACAATCCCACCAGGTGGGGGATGCAGGAGGGGCTTCAGGGTGTCATTAACACCCCCAAAAGTGGGGAGATGAGAGGTCTCAGTTTGGTGCACATTGGCCTGAAAAAGGGGCTAAAATGCTGCTGGACACTGGGCAAACTGGGACAAACTGGGACAAACTGGGACAAACTGGTCTCCTGATATCCCCCCTGTCAGTGACACCACCAGCCTGAAAATTGGGAATATTCCCTTTTGGATGGGGGAGAGAAAGCACTGAGATCATTCAAACACGGAGATAAATCCCAAAGTAGTTCCACAGGAGTTTTGTGATTTGGGATTGGGAATCCTGCAGGGCCCAGGGCTGCAGACCTGGATGTTCCCAGCCCATCCTGCTGATTTTGGAATTCTTTGGACACAAAGTGACCAAATTTGGGTGGGCTGGGCCCCACAAGGAGGGGCTGGCACTGACCCAAACAGGAGACCTGCTGATCCCAATACTTTGTGATAAATCCTGGAATTTTTATTTGGTTAATGCAATATTTAGATCCTAAATTAGCAATAAATCCAATCCCAATCATCCATAAGATCACCATGTCCTGCTGCTCAAACCTGAACTAAAATTGACATTTTTTGGATGACAGAACCAACATGTCCCTCTCTTTTGGGGTTCTCTATTTTTGGGGTGTTCATTCTTTAAAAATATTTAATATCTGAGATAGATTTATGCCCATTTTTGAGATTTAAAGCACTGCAGTTCTCCCAGATCCTCATGACAAAAGCTTTGTTCTATATCACAGGGACTGACAAGGTATAAAATCTTTTACCCCTATAAATTACCCTATAAAAAGTTTTAATTTCCATGTCACTGCAGTGTTTTACTGCAAAGATTCACTTCAATTCCCTCTCCTTAAATTTAACTTGGAGCTTTATATTCCTTCCTACTTACACACCTAAATGGAAAATAAAATTTGCTGTGATGCAAGAGATGCTAAAAAAAAAAATAATTTAAGGCTCCAAGAGCTCTGACATTTATTTGTTATATTTGGTCAGAGCTTTACATTTATTTCATGCTGAAACCTTTAAACACAACAATGTAAAAGGTGAAAAGCAGCCAAGGAGAGGAGCTTCCTTCTGGAATCTGCCTCCTCCAATCCTCTGGATTGCTGCTGCCAAATGCTTTGCATTTCCCTGCCCAGGGGTCTGATTCTTCCCTGATTTTCTAAAGCCCTTCCCAAGTCTCCAAAACCCCCTCAAATCCATCTCTTCCTTCCCTTTCCCAGGGCATTTATAATGTTCAGATATTAAATCACTTCTCTCTCCTTCACTCTTCAGAATTCTTGGATTTATCCTGACTTCGCCAATGAAAAACTCAACCACTCTGATTTTCTGTGCCTGGCCTGCGTTCTGGGTGTTCCTGAGCTCTGCAATTCCTCTTCTCCCCATTCCTGACACTTTGTCCCCATCAAACCTCCCAGACTCCCAGTCTGGGACACCTCCCACTGTCCCAGGGTGTCCCAGTGTCCAGCCTGGCCTTGGGCACTGCCAGGGATCCAGGGGCAGCCACAGCTGCTCTGGCCATTCCAGCCCAGCCAGGAATTCCCAATTCCCAATCTCCCATCCATCCCTGCCCTCTGGCACTGGGAGCCATTCCCTGGCTCCTGTCCCTCCATCCCTTGTCCCCAGCCCCTCTCCAGCTCTCCTGGAGCCCCTTCAGGCCCTGCCAGGGGCTCCTGAATCCCTCTCTTTTCCAGGTGAACATTCCCAGCTCTCTCATGTCCCACTGTACTTCACATCTCCCCTCAATTTTCCTCTTATTCCCATCCTTGGAATTGCTGTGCAATCCCACAGAGCAAACACTTTATCTCCTGCCACCGCCTCTCATGAATGGAAATAAAAACAAAGGATCAGGATCAGGAATTCCCTGGGAATGAAGGAAGTGGAACGTAATGCAATTTTTTAGAAGAGCAGTTTGGATTTGCACTGAAGGAATCTTCCAAGGGCAGGTTGGACACTCGGGCTTGGAGTGCCCTGGGATAGTGGGAGTTGTGGATTAGGATAGGGATGGAATGTGATGGCATGGGATGGGATGGGATGGGATTGAATGAGATGACATTTAATGGGGTGAGATTGAATGGGATGCGATTTAATGGGATGGGACTGAATAGAATGGGATTTAATGGGATGGGATTCAAGGTCACTTCAAACCCAAACCAGCCTGTGACTTTTTCCCAAAAATACATTTTCTCCTGTAGGAGAGCTGGAAGTGGCAGAGAGGGCTCAGAGGAGAACCCTGCACTCAGGGCATGGCTCGTGACTCCCACATTCCCTGAGGACATTCCCAGCCTCACCCACAGCAGGACCTGCTGGCAGCAGCTGCTTTTTTTGGGAGTGTTCCAGTTCCAAACATCTCCCAGTGAGCCTGGGAACTGCCCCTAAAGGTCCATCAGCACCTCCCTGTCAACCCCAGCAGGAAATGTGTGAAAAACCTGTCACAACCCCCTGTGTCTCAGGCTCCCAGATCATTCATTTCCCACAGAAAATCCAAGTATTTCCAAAAACCTCTAACACAAGAGCCCTAAGTAATTTCTCCCAGCGAATGATTTTATATTCTACTTGCTAATCTGAAATCAAAACCTGCTGGAATCACTCCCAGCATCTTTGGGAGGCTGGAAAGTGTTTTGAGTTCAAGCATTATTAAGCTCCATGGTGCTCAAGGAAAGCAATTATCTGTCCATGAGCAGCCTCCAGAGCTGGAAATCCCAAACGAAAGGGTCAATATTCCCAGTGTCCCTGCCAACCCTGAATTCCCAGTTCCTGGAGGTGCCAGCCTTACCTGGAATGAGGTGGGGGGGTTGATGTTCACCCGGGCTTGGTTCCAGTGCTGTCCCTTATTCCCACTCGAGGACCACAAGGGGTTTTCTATGGCAGTCTGGCCTTTGAGCCTCAGGTAAACGTTCAAACTTCCTGGAAAACAGCAGGAGAACTGGAGTTGGGAAGGCTCTGCCTGGATGCTGCAGCACCCTCCTCACCTGTTTTCCTTGGGTTTGAGGTGTGGAAGTTTCTTGGTGTAAATTCAAAACCTTTTAAATTCAGGAATGCTGGGAAGTGGTGATGGGAACTCCCAGCAGAGGGGAACTGAGCACCCAACCTGCAGCTCAGGCCAGGCATAAGAATTCCAGGGAAAACTGGCAAAAAGGAATTTTCTGTGGTTTAGGGCAAGAAATTGCCATTAGACCTCCTTATCCAGGGCAAAATCAGCAATTTGGTTGTTCTGTGCTGAATTCTTGCTTGTTAAAAATGCCCAGCCTTCCTCTGCCCATTGCTGGACTCCTGGAGTTCCCCAGAACCTGGCAGATCCATCTCAGGGAGAGACCTGATGCCCTTGGGAATGTTTCTGGAGGACAACAACATCCTCTGAGTTCAAATAACCTCCAAAATCCCTCCCTGTGCAGGAAAACCCCCAGAGCTGCACCTTTGCCCTCAGACATTCTTGCCACCTTTGCCAGCACAGACATTTTTGACACCAGGGTCACCTGCAGACATGAACAGGGCCAGATTCTCTTGGTGCACCAAAAAATAACAAATTTCATTTCTCTGGGCTCATTAATTCACAGGATTTGGGGGTTTTGGTCCTATTTGCCACTGTGGTTGCCTGCAGGTGTGTGGGGCAGTGAGGTCTCCTTGTGCTCTGTAAATTCAGTGTATTTCTCCTAATCTGAGATTTTCAGACAGCCAAATTTCCACAGGAGCAGCATTTTTTTTTTGGGATGCCTTGCACAGCAGATCCCAAAAATACCAAGGAAATCTCCCAGATCTGAGGCAGCTGCACCTGCTCTGGAACAGTTCTTATTTTCAGCAAATGCCAAACTTGGAGTCTTGGAAAACATCAGGCTGGAGATTTAATGGAGGAAATATTCCCCTGATGACCTTTTCACCAGGGTGAGAAAATGGCACTGGAATGGGACTGGAATGGGACTGGAATGGGATTGGAATGGGACTGGAATGGGACTGGAATGGGACTGGAATGGGACTGGAATAGGATTGGAATGGGACTGGAATGGGACTGGAATGGGATTGGAATGGGACTGGAATGGGACTGGAATGGGACTGGAATAGGATTGGAATGGGACTGGAATGGGACTGGAATAGGATTGGAATGGGACTGGAATGGGATTGGAATGGGACTGGAATAGGATTGGAATGGGATTGGAATGGGACTGGAATGGGACTGGAATGGGATTGGAATGGGACTGGAATGGGACTGGAATGGGACTGGAATAGGATTGGAATGGGACTGGAATGGGACTGGAATAGGATTGGAATGGGACTGGAATGGGATTGGAATAGGATTGGAATAGGACTGGAATGGGACTGGAATGGGACTGGAATAGGATTGGAATGGGACTGGAATAGGATTGGAATGGGACTGGAATGGGACTGGAATGGGATTGGAATAGGATTGGAATGGGACTGGAATAGGATTGGAATGGGACTGGAATGGGATTGGAATGGGACTGGAATAGGATTGGAATGGGATTGGAATGGGACTGGAATGGGATCATCCATCTTCCCTGAAGGAGCTGGGAAGGGACAATGAGGAGCAGCTCTGTGATCCCCCCTGCAATGCAGGGAATGGGCACAAAGGAAATGGGATCTGGAGGGGAAAGTCTGGCTCTGCCTCCACACAAAGCAGGGAAAAACCTAAACCAGAAAGGGAATGCAAAGGGATTCCTTCAGCCCAGCCCAGGTGTTTGGAGCAGGGCTGGGAATGCTGCTCAGCTTCATCCTTCCTCCAGGTATTTCTATTTATTTCTATTTATTATTTTTATTTATATTTTATTTATAGTTTATTTATTTGTAGTTATTTATATTTATTTCTATTCATTTCTATATTTCTAGATGTAGTGGTTTTGGTTTGTTAATTTGAGATTTTTTGGTTAATGTATTATTGAGTAGTGTTGGTTAATTACTAATTTACTTACTTTTGCTGTGAGGTACGATTAGGAGAAAGATGAAGTAGGTTTAAAATTTTAAAAGGGTATAAAGAAAAGTCTATTAATAGTAATTAAAAGGAAGAGTAATAAGAAGTAGAATAAAACTTTTAGAATACTTTCTAACTTTTAGAATACAGAAACACTCTTTGACCACTGATGTTTGTAATTTGTTCTTCATAACACACCACAAATAAATGACCAGAATTGCAATTTCTGTATTTTTTCTCAGCATGGAGTGGCTGAATCCATTCCTTCCAATAAAAAACCCAGCACAGAGCCAGGAGAATTCCAACCTGGAGCTGCATCCACCTTCCTGCAGCACAGAGACAAAAAAAAAAAAAAAATAACCTGAGTGCTCTTGTCTGCTCTGCTTAAAATCTGAGCTCTGCCTGGGGGCAGGGGGAGCTCGGACAAAGCCAGCACCAGAACTCTCTGGGAGGATGAGTTTGTCCTTGAAATAGAGATAAAAATACATCAAACCAGGTCACTTTGACATTGGAAAAACTCTTGGCGCACTGGGGGCACCAAGAAACCCGCAAAAGACTTCCAAATATTGGATTTTTGTTGTTTGGGCTTTTATATTTTCCCACTTCTTTTTTTTTTTTTTTTTTTTTTGTACCACAAAAAGAAATTAAATGTGGGTGTTGAAAGAGGCAGGATTAAAAATAGACTGGCAGGTACCCTTTGAAAATTCAAATTCCTGCTGTGTGTGAGCAAATTTGTCATGACTTTTCCACAGGAAACACATGAGGAATGCAGCTGCTCCCTGCCTGATCCCAAATCCATCAGGAATGCCTAAAACACTCACAGATACTCCTTGAAAATCAAAATTCCTGTGGCTTTTGAACCAATTTTCCATCACTTTTCCATGGGAAATGCATGAGGCATGCTGCAGCTCCCTGCCTGATCCTGAATCCAGTCAGGAATACCTAAAACACTCACAGATATCCTTTGAAAATCTACATTCCTGCAGCTTTTGAACAAATTTTCCATTACTTTTCCATGAAAATGCATGAGGAATGCTGCTGCTGCCTGTCTCATCCTGAATCCAGTCAGAAACACCTAAAACACTCAGATATACTCCTTGAAAATCCATATTCCTGCAGTTTTGGAGCAAATTCTCCATGACTTTTCCACAGGAGACACCAAAGGAATGAAGCTGCTCCCTGCCTGATCCTGAATCCGGTCAGGAATGCCAAAACCACTCAAACTTACTCCTTGAAAATCTGTATTCCTGCAGTCTGTGAGCAAACTCTCCATGGCTTTTCCACAAGAAATGCATGAGGATAGCTGCTGCTGCCTGCCTGATCCTGAACTCAGTCAGGAATGCCTAAAACATTCAAAGCTACTCCTTGAAAATCCACATTCCTGCAGTGTTTGAACAAATTTTCCATTACTTTTCCACAGGAAACACCTAATAAATGCAGCTGCTCCCTGCCTGATCCTGAATTTAGTCAGGAATACCTAAAACACTCACAGATGTAATTTGAAAATCTACATTCCTGTAGCTTTTGAACAAATTCTCCATGACTTTTCCATGGGAAATACATGAGGAATGCTGCAGCTCCCTGCCTGATCCTGAATCCAGTCAGGAATGCTGAAAACACTCACAGATACTCCTTGAAAATCTGTATTCCTGTGACTTTACAGGAATTTCTCCATGTGTTTTCCATGGGAAATGCATGAGGAGTGCTGCAGCTCCCTGCCTGATCCTGAATTTATCAGGAATACCTAGAACACTCACAGATATCCATTGAAAATTCCATATTCCTGCAGTTTTTGAGCAAAATTTCCATGACTTTTCCACAGGAAACACCTAAGAAATGCAGCTGCTCCCGACCTGATCTGAATTCAGTCAGGAAGGCCTAAAACATCCTGTTAGAATCAGGAAAAATCCTTGTTAAAATAACTTTTCCTTTTCCAGGCTCTAAAATTCCCATTCAGACTAATGGGATTCCCATGCAATTCCCTGCCCAAAACCTCACTCATGCAGGAAACACTTCCCAGCTGCAAGAGGGAATTTCCTCCTTCCTACAAATCCCTGATTAGTGGAAAACAGATGATTTGGGTGCCCTCAAGCACCTCCCTGGGTTATGCCAGGCTCTCAGAGGAGCTGGCACTCTTCCCATGCTTTTCCTTCAAACAAGAGGAATTTTTTCCAGCTATTTTTCCCAGAGGAATTGGCTTTCTCTCACCTATGTGCTGTCCATACATGTGATAGTAGAAGCTGAAGCAGTAGGCCGTGTTGGTGGCTCCATAGGGATTTTTGGGCGCGACGCTGAAAACGGGACTGACGAGTCGGGCCTTCTCCCCCTCCAGCCTGGGCCGGGACGTCTCGATGTACATGTAAAAACCTGGGAAAACCCAAAGGGAGACCATTGGGATGAGGCCCTCAACCTCTGTGTGCATGTAAAAACCTGGGAAAACCCAAAGGGAAACCATTGGGATGAGGCCCTCAACATCTGTGTGCATGTAAAAACCTGGGAAAACCCAAAAGGAAACCCTTAGGATGAGGCCTTCAGCACCTGAGACATCTCAACATACATGTAAAAAACCTGGAAAAATCCAAAGGAAAATCAGTGGGATGAGGCCCTCAACATCTCTGTACGTGTGAAAACCTGGAAAAATCCAAAAGGAAATCCTTAGGATGAGGCCTTTTGTGCCTGAGACATCTCAACGTTCATGTAAAAAGCCTGGAAAAATCCAAAAGGAAACCCTTAGCATGAGGTCTTCGACACCTGTGCACATGTAAAAACCTGGGAAAACCCAAAGGGAAACCATTGGGATGAAGCCCTCAACATCTCTGTACACATGAAAACATGGAAAAATCTAAAGAGAAATCCTTGGGATGAAGCCTTCAGCACCCTACACAGAAAATCCTTAGGATGAGGCCCTCAACACCCAGGATGCCTTCACGTACATGTAAAAACCTGGAAAAATCCAAAGGGAAGTCTTTGGGATAAGGCAGACAACACCTGTTTACATGTGAAAACCTGGAAAATCCAAAGGGAAATCAGTGGGATGAGGCCCTCAACACTCAGGAATTCTCAATGTATATGTGAAAACCCAGAAAAATCCAAAGGAAAACCCTTAGGATGAGGCCTTCAACACCCAAGATGTCTTGATGTACGTGTAAAAACCTGGGAAAATCCAAAGGGAAATCCTTAGGATGAGGCCTTCAACACCTGGGACCTCTCAATGCACATGTCAAAACCTGGAAAAATCCAAAGGGAAATCCTTGGGATGAAGCCTTCAGCACCCCACAGAGAAGGAAATCCTGTGGGGTTTTACATGTGTACTTGTAAAAACCTGTAAAATTCCAAAGAGAAATCATTGGGATGAAGCTATTAACACTCAACACAGATGAAATCCATAGCATGAGGCTCTCAACACTCAGGACTTCTTGATGAACATGTGAAAACCTGGAAAAATCCAAAAGGAAATCACTGGGATTAGGCCTTCAACACCTGGGATGACTCGATGTGCATGTGAAAACCTGGAAAAATCCAAAGGGAAACATTGGGATGAGGCCTTCAACATCTGAGATGTCTCAATGTACATGTCAAAACCTGGAAAAATCCAAAGGGAAACCCTTAGGAGGAGGCCCTCAAAACCAAACATAGAAGAAAATCCTTAGCACAAGGATGGGATGTCTCAATGTACTGAAAGATCTGAAAAATCCAAAGGGAAATTATTGGGAGGAGGCCTTCAACATCCAACACAGATGGAAATCCTTAGGATGAGGCCCTTAACACCTGGGACATCTCAATATGCACATAAAAACCTGGAAAAATCCAAAGGGGGTCATGGCATGAGGCCTTCTACATCCAACACGGATAAATGCAGGAACACCTTGGAATTATCAAGCATCCTGATAAAGTTCTCGCTTCCATCTCCCACCATGTCATTTCTGGGACTCATTTTTTCCTACATGAAGCCCCTGTGTTACCAAAAGCTGCTCCAAAGCTGTGTTTTCCATGAAAACTAAAATCCAGGAAGCAGGCCAGTGCTGGAAAACATCTCCAGACTGATGAACATTTGCACAAAATCTGAGGGGGTTCAGCCTTCAGTCCTGAGGGGGAAATTTGTCCCTGGAAACATGCCTTGTAAAATAAAGGGAAAATATCATGATGGAAACATTTCAAGGAATATTTTCAAGTTGCCATGTCAATCCCAAAGAAGACAATATCCATTTATTTCATTCCTGGAAGTGCCAACCATGGAGATTTTATTGAATTAATCCAACCAAATGAATGTGGTGCAGGATGAATTTTTCCCCTTTGGAAGTGTGCACAATAAAATAGCAGGAATTACTGCAGGTCTGGATAAATTCAGCTCGATGTGTTGGACTTTTCAAATGCAAATCCCCACAGCAGTCAGGAGCACATGTTAACAGGGGCAGCAGATTGAAAATTGCACATTTGAACAATAACTGGAGCAAAAATGGGGCAAAAACCACCTCGTTGTGATGGGCTGAGAGAGCCCAAGGGAGAATTTAAATGACGTAAAGCAGGAGACTGTTTTAAGATGAGTCAGATTGCCCCAGCAGAGTTTAATGTTAAGGGAATCACTTTGAAAATGGCACAATGAAAAGGAGGCAAGGTGGGAATGGCACCATCAGGGGTTGTGCTTTGGGACCTGTCACTCTTCAGCACCAGTAATTCCTTCTGGAAGTCCTTGAAGGATCTTGGTCTGAACTCAGAGCCCCTGGCAGGGCCTGAAGGGGCTCCAGGAGAGCTGGAGAGGGGCTGGGGACAGGGGATGGAGGGACAGGAGCCAGGGAATGGCTCCCAGTGCCAGAGGGCAGGGATGGATGGGAGATTGGGAATTGGGAATTCCTGGCTGGGCTGGAATGGCCAGAGCAGCTGTGGCTGCCCCTGGATCCCTGGCAGTGCCCAAGGCCAGGCTGGACAATGGGGCTTGGAGCAGCCTGGGACAGTGGAAAAAGTTTTTCATGGAAAGAGTGATAAAGCTCTGCAATGTTCTGCCCTGGAGGTGGTGGAGTCACCACCCCTGGGTGTGTTTAACAAAGCCTGGATGTGGCACTGGGTGCCAGGGCTGAGTTGAGCTGTTGAGGGCTGGGTTGGACTTGATGGTCTTGAAGGTCTCTCCCAACCTGGTCATTCTGTGTCCCTGCCATGGGAGGGGTGGGACAAGATGAACTTAAATCCTTTCCTATCCCAATCCATGTGGGATTCCATGACCAGGAAATGGCTGAAGTGCCTGTCCTGGACAGTTCCCTTATCCCACATTCCTCACTGCTGGATCTTACCCTCCTTGGAGCCGGTGCGGTCGGCGTTGGGCCCTGTGTTGGGCGTGTATTTCGTGTCCCTCGTGGCAGTGCTTTGTTTTGTCCAGTCAAAGTTGTCGGTGTCATCTTGAGTGAAAAGGCAAATGTTCCCATCCTCAAAGCCACAGTGGAACTCTCCTGCCAAAAAAAAACAAAAACAGGAATTTACTGGCCAAGGTTTGCCATCTGATCCTTATTTTTCAAACTCCTTGTCAATTATCCACAGTTTTCTTTAGCAGCAAGCTCAACAAAAAAATAAATCAGGGTCATTGATTTGTGCTGGTGAAATTGAAATTACATTTATATCTTTTTGCAGAGCTCCTCCTAACATATTCAGATTTATACAGTGGTTTTTAGAGGTGTTGTCTCTTTTTACATTTCTAAAAACCAGGGAGAACAGAATCATTCCCATAAAACATTAAATACAGGGGGGCAAATGTGGGAAGTGTGTTAATATAGTTTAGGAATAAGAGACAACAACTTTTCAAATTGTAAACATTATCTCCAAGTGGCACCTCCACAATTATCCTTCATTTCAATAGGGATGGAAAAGGAAGAAGTGGCTAAAATGAGACAAAGGAGCTTTGGGATAGACATGAAGGAAATGTCTAAAAATCAGAATATTGTAGCACATGGAAGGATACCAGGAGGAGAATTGAGTCCCCATCACCAGATTATCATAACAAATTCCTGGGAGGAATATCTGAATCCTTATGGGAAGGAAAGGTGACTGTATCACATCCTGGACACACCTCCTGGATTTTCACTGAGATTTCCGTGATGTATTTGAAGAAAGTGAAAAACATGTAGGTCTAAAGAATAAAAATTGCCAAGAACCCCAAGGAGGATTCCTGGGATCCTCCCTGTATGGAATTGTGAGAGCCCAGTGATCCCAGTGACCTACCCTGCTGGGTGATGATGGGATGAGAAATTCATCCTGTAATTTAGGAACCAAAACAAAGCCCAGCTTGGAGGTTCAGTTCTCACTCAAAGCATTAGGAGGCCCATGGAGTAGAACGTGCAAAAGCTGAATTTCGCTGCATGAACAATTCCTGCTGAGTTTACTCTTTCTGCAAAGTCCATTGATTTATCTGAGAAAAGAAGGAAATCTCCCTTCTCCAGGGAGAAGGCAGCTGCCTGCACATGGTGTCAGCTTGGAGGGGTGCAATTTATATTCATTGCTAGGAGAAACTCAAACCCCCGGTGTCGGGGGATTGTTCATCCCTGTTAAACTGAGAAGGTGGATAAATGTTTGCAGGTTTGGGCTTTTGGGGAGCTCTAAATCCACTTAAGCCACTGGAGCTTCCCTGCTAATCAGTGAGGAGAGAGGGACCTGGAGCTTAGGGCTGCAACACTCAGGTGATGCTGCAGGCTCAGAAATAAGCTTGGAAATTTCACTGTAAACCTCAGAATGGACTCAGAGTGATTTCCAAATATTCCTGGTTCTCCTCCTGCCTTTTCAAAGAACAACATGAGGCCAAAGGGGTCCAGGGGGGATCAGGGAGGAGACTGGGGGGATCCTACCCCTCTGCTCAGCCCTGGGCACATCTGGAGTGCTGTGTCCAGCTCTGGGATCAGCAGGACAGGAGGGACCTGGAGCTCCCGGATCTGGTCCAGAGGAGGGACGTGAGGATGAGGAAGGGCTGGAGCATCTCCATGGCCAGGAAAGGCTGAGGGAGCTGGGGCTGCTCAGGCTGGAGAGGAGCCCCAGCTGAGAGAGGCCTCAGCCCCAGCTGTCCCCGGGTGTCCTTGGCTCTCTCTGTCTGTCCCTGGGTCTGTCCCTGGGTCTGTCCCTGTGTGCAGAGGAGCAGGCCCAGGCTCTGCTTCAGGCCCAGCAATGGCCCCAGAGCCAGGGGCAGGGATTGATCCCAGGAATTCCCAGGCACAGGAGGCAGAACTCCTGCCCTGGGCAGTGCCCAGCCCTGAGCAGAGCCCAGAGAGGGGCTGGAGGCTCCTCCCTGGGACATTCCAGAGCCACAAGGACACAATCCTGTGCCCTGGGCAGGGACTGGCACCAGTGACCCTCTGTGGCCCCTTCCAGCCTGATCCATGCTGGCATTCTGTGCCCCTCCAGGACCACCAGTATCAAACACAATCCTATAAAACCAGGTTAGCCCTGGAATGCAGTTCCCAGAAACCTCCCTGGCTCTCAGCACCTCGAGCAGACTGGTTTGGCTTCCCAGTAACTCCATCAACATCCCCAGATCCCCCAGGAGAATTCATCCCCCAGAGCACGGCTCCTTCACTACTGACCTGAGCAGGATGGGGGATTCTGGTTATCCCTGGGAACTCGGCATGGTGGGAGCTGCTCTGGGCACCAGGGAAGGAATTCCTGCCTGGGAGGGTCTGGGCTGGAATTGCCAGAGCAGCTGTGGCTGCCCCTGGATCCCTGGCAGTGCCCAAGGCCAGGTTGAACATTGGGGCTGGAGCAGCCTGGGACAGTGGGAGGTGTGGGATGGGATGGGATTCAGGTCCCACCAACCCAAACCAGTCCCTGATCCTTTGATGGTTCCATGATTGCACCCAAACCCTTCAGGAGAGACATCAACCAATCAACATCTCCATCTTTATCCCAAGAATGGGAAGGGAATTCCAAAACCCCATCAAGGCTCTTGGAATGTCCCAAACAAAGCTCTGAACAAAGTGCCAGCTGTGCCTCTCCAAGAATTCTTTTTACACCACCTGAGCTCCAGATTCTCTTGGTTTACCCCACATTTTGTGGATTTTGCTTCCACCTCTATTTTGCATCTTCCGGCAACACAGAAGTTGCTGCTTCTACACAAAGGGATGAAATCAAAAGGAAAAATTTAAGTGAAGGAGAAAAGTTTTGATTCCCAGATCCAGTCCTGGAGCAAAGTGAACAAAAGAAAGAATTTTCAGCCATTCAGCACTTTCTGCATTGCCCCTCCAGTGCCTTAAAAGCCGCATAAATGTCTTCTGCCCTCAAAGCTTCATTAAGAAATTTCACATCAGCAGCACAAAAGATTTTTTCCTGAGGTGAAGAAAAAAAATAAAATAAATATTCAAGCCAGATGGGGAAAAAAAAAGAAGAGTCAAAGTTTGCCATTTATTTAATAGTCAAACATTGATTTCATGTGGAATACCTTGGAAAAGGTTAGTGCTAAATGTTCTTGGCACTGAACACTCCTTAAAAAATGACAGAAGAAGAAAAATGGGGAAAAGCTCCTCAGGCTTTGCTCCATACTTTTGTAGGAGCATTTAAACAGATCTGGATGGTCTGGAGCTGTTAATTGCTGAGCAGGAGGGCAGGAGGAACAGGCAGCTCTTCCACAGGTGATGCAGCCATGGCCCTAACGATGGTGCTAATTAACATTAATGAGAGTGGTGGTTTTTGTCAGGGCACATGGCAGCTCTGGAAGTGGATTCAGGTCATTAATAATTTCCTTGCCAATTAGAGCAAATGCTGAAGCTGTTCTGGAGGTGAAACCCTTCAATTGTAGCAGGGATTTGTGTCATCCATTCCCATAAAATCCAAGTTGGATGTGACTCCCAAACATCTCCTCTCTTCTATTATTCAGGGGTGATCTCTAATTGTACAAATTGATCCAAAATCCTTCTGGTTTACATTAAATGGTTTCTATTGGGTGGTAAAAAATGAAGGGGAGAAGTGAGGCGCCACCTCAGAGTTGAAGTCTTTTTGCTTGGGCATTGCAGAGATTGCATCAAAAGGCAGGATTTAGGGAATGGGATTATTCCAGAAGTGAAGCAGGAGGAGCATGACTTCAGTTTCCAGTCAGGAATTTGTCCTGGTTGGATACAGCTCCTCCTCTTTGTTCACACAGCATAAATGAAACCAGAAATTGGCCCAACAGGTTTAGGAACAACAGGGATTTTGTAGGAAGCACAGACAAGGGAGATGGGGAAGGGTCTGGAGCCCCAGGAGAGGCTGAGGGAGCTGGGCAGGGGCTGCAGAATCCCTGAGGAGCTGGGCAGGGCCTGCAGAATCCCTGAGGAGCTGGGCAGGGGCTGCAGAATCCCTGAGGGAGCTGAGAAGGGGCCGGAGAATCCCTGAGGAGCCGGGCAGGGGCTGGAGAATCCCTGAGGAGCTGGGCAGGGGCTGCAGAATCCCTGAGGAGCTGGGAAGGGGCTGCAGAATCCCTGAGGAGCTGGACAGGGGCTGCAGAATCCCTGAGGAGCTGGGCAGGGGCTGCAGAATCCCTGAGGAGCCGGGAAGGGGCTGCAGAATCCCTGAGGAGCTGGGCAGGGGCTGCAGAATCCCTGAGGGGCTGGGCAGGGGCTGCAGAATCCCTGAGGGGCTGGGCAGGGGCTGCAGAATCCCTGAGGAGCTGGGCAGGGCTCACCTGGAGCAAAGGAGGCTCAGGGGCCCTTGTGGCTCTGCACAGCTCCTGCCAGGAGGGCACAGCTGGGGGGGTCGGGCTCTGCTCCAGGGAACAGGGACAGGAGCAGAGGGAACGGCCTCAGGCTGGGCCAGGGCAGCTCAGGGTGGGCACAGCAGGAATTTCCCCATGGAAAGGGGGCTCAGGCCTTGGCACTGCCCATCCCTGATGGATTTCAAACCATGTGGAGGTGGCACTTGGGGACATGGGGCAGTGGTGGCCTTGGGGAATGGGGATGGGATACAGACTGGGATTTCTTTCCTACCAAGGGATTCCACCCAAAAATCTTCAGGGAAAGCAAGCAAAGCAGAATTCTACCATGGATTTGGGCACCTGAAAGGAGTGGCCCTGGGGACACTGCAGCTTTGGTGGAAAAACTTTCCCATCCCTCCCTTGAGCCAACACATTCCTTATTCCCATTTGGATGCCACCCACATTGCATCATGATCCTACAAGACTTTTGGAAAATTAGTTTGAGATCTTAAAATCCTAGAGGAGCGTGAAGCACTTGGGATTGTATTTTTTCCTCCCATCAGAGCCTAGGTTTAATATATTAATTAGCAAGAGTCTCATTCCTGCTTGTTAGGCTCCATGGGAGAGGTTCCTGCAGCTCCTGGCAGCTTTGAGCTAAGCCCTGCTTAATTATTAACATGTTGGACAAGATCTTCTGCAAATAAGTTTAAAATTTACACAAAGGCTTAAAGTTGGGTCTGAGGGATGGAGCAGGGCCTGTCTGATGGCTCCACCCTGCAGAAGGAAAAATGGGAGACAACTAGACCTCATTCCTTAGGTGAGAATAGTTTTGGGACGTGTTATTAAAAACAAGAATATGTTGTGACAGAAAATATGGATTTGTTGGGGTTTGGGAGAACATGATGGAGTAGGGAGAGGTGGGACTGTGGGAACAGGGTGGTTTTACTGGGATGTGCCAAAGCTCCATCCCAGTCCCCTGCCCCTGGATGTTTGCAGGGATTTGGTGCCCATGGAAAAGTGGAAGAACAAAGTGACTTTGACATTTCCAGCCTGGGACATCCCCGTGCCTGATCATGTCAGAATTTGCATTTCCAGTCATGCCTGAGTGTCCTGAGAATCTGAGGAGAATCAAGATCCACTTGGGGTCTCCCCATTTCTCTGTGCAATGAATCCATGATTCCTTGCTCTCTGGGGAAGAACTTCCTTCTTTTTGGTTTCAATCTGCCCCAAAAAGCATGGAAATAACCCAAGAACCACAAGGAAGGCTCTGGGGAGACCTTAGAGAATCTTCCAGAGCCTGAAGGGGCTCCAGGAGAGCTGGAGAGGGACTGGGGACAAGGGATGGAGGGACAGGAGCCAGGGAATGGTTTGAAGATGAAGGAAGGTGGATTTAGGTGGGACATTGGGAATTGGGAATTCCTGGCTGGGCTGGAATGGCCAGAGCAGCTGTGGCTGCCCCTGGATCCCTGGCAGTGCCCCAGGCCAGGCTGGACACTGGGGCACCCTGGGACAGTGGGAGGGGTCCCTGCCCTTCCATGATTTCTCATGGCATCCCCAACATCTCCTGAGCTGCTCCACCACAGCTGGATCTGAACTTTAGTCCATGAATGAATATTTTCCTTTGGATGAGCTCTCTGGGGCAATGAGAAAGATGATCTGGAGCTGTGATTTTCCTTCCTTTATCCTTGCTGGAACAAGAGGAATCCCAAATGACACCTTCAGGTGGTTTCTGCTACCCATAGGCTGCAACCAGAAGTAAAATACTTCAAATTTAATTTTCAACTGCGAATAAAATACTTTAAATCTACTTTTCAACTGGGAGTAAAATACTTCAAATTTACTTTTCAACTGGAAGTAAAATATTTCAAATTTACTTTTGAACTGCGTGGGACAACACGTGCAAGGACTGTTCTTCATGGCATGGAAGATAAAATAATAAATAATTTAAATACTTACGGAGATGTGGATTCACCGGAGCTGGAAAACAGAGGGAAAATAAAATTAATGCAAAGAAAAAATTGTAATTCATCAATATTCAGATTATCCTAAATTTCCCCTTGCTGAGTATTGAAATTCATCTACTTTACACCTTAAGAGGCTGGAAGAGAATGAAATCCAAATGTTCACAATGTCCACAATATCCTCAGCATGGGAATGGTTTCCCAGGTTAATCCAGAGGAATCTGTGCAATGCTAAAACATGGGAATGGGATTGAAGGAGGGATTATTCTGTGGCTCTGTTTGCAGAAGAAGAAATTTGAGGATGGATGATTTAGGAAAAGGCCCCTCTGCCCAGCCCCACATATGTGGGAAGCAGAAGGAGGCTGCACTCAGGGCTGGAATTGAATTTTATCCACAGATAATCCAAAATTAAATTTTATCTCCAATTAATGGGGACATCTGACATTGCCAGATCATCACTCCAGTTTTTTTTTGCTGCCCTTCCTTGCTTTAATCCCAGCCTAAGATTCAGCAAAATCCTAAATTCCATCTGGATTTTCCACACCAGCTCTGAAGTAGGCACCACTTTACCTGAAACACGAGCAGTGATTTGCCCCAGTGTCATCTCCCCGAGAAACCCAATCTTTACATCTTTTACCTACAAATTACCTCTGATTCTCCAAAAAACCTCAATTTTACAGGATCCCTGAGTGATTGAACCTGGAATTAGCTGCACTTGCTGGCAGCTGCATTGACTGAGGCTTGATTTGTAACTAAATGCAGGGCTTTGGATGGAAAATCTCATCAGGCGTCACCTCGAGTCACACGGTTTGGATTGTTCCCAGCAGAGCAAAACCAACGCTGTGTGTGACACCCAGGCACAAAAGCAGACAAGAAAATGAAGGTGGTTAAGCTGAATTTATTCAGCATCATAAACCTGGGGGAAAAAAACACTCCAAAACAACCAGAAAAAAACCACGAAAATCTCACTTTTGGAGCAGCACAGTTGCAGGACAAGGTGTAAAGGAGGTTGGAGGATCTTGGAGCAGTTTGGGATGGGAATGGGATGGGTTTAGGGGAAGATTTTAATCATTTTGGTGGGAATTTTGTGGCAGGAAGGTGGTGGTAAACAAAGAATTATGGAAGTGTCACATTTAGGGATCCTTCAACCTCATCTTTAAGATCCTTCTTGCCCATTCATTGCAATTTTTACAGCATGAAAACAAACAAACACAAAGAAATTTAATTATTCATGAAATAAACACCCCAAATAGGTATTTGTATGGATTTAACAGAGGATTGAATTTCTGGGAATATGGGAAACAGGATGGATGGATATTGTGGTTTTCTTTTTAAAGGTAAATGGATTAATCTTGGTCAGAGTGACCTTTTAGAGGGAAATTTATAAAGCCCTTCCATTATTCCTTATATGCATTTATAGATTATATAATCTTGCAAAGGACTACAAATAGTCACTGTTTTTTTAAAGACAATAATTCACATTAAAGTAAAAACTGCTCATCTTGGGGGAAAAGATCAACTTTGTTTGCAGATTTTTCTTTAAAACACATCCTTCAAAACAAGAATCAACTCTAAATATGCTGTTTGATGACGCTGGCATTAATTTATTCCAATTTTTCCTTATTTCTCACCAAAAAAAATTGATGTGATTTTGGGGTTTGACTGTCCAGAATTATTTTGTTTGAGTGATTTTGTTATTATGAGAGGTGAAGATTTGCCTCTCTTCCCATTTCTCCCCTTCCTTTTGGGATGACCACACTCATGGTATGGGAAATTTATAAAGCTTTTCCATTATTTCTTATATAAATGTATAGATTTTATAATCTTGCATAGTAGCACAAACAATCACTTTTTAAAAAGAAAATAATTCACATTAAAGTAAAAACTTTGTTCTGGGGGAAAAAAAAAAAACTTTGTAAATTTTTCTTCAAAACTTATCAAGGATCAACTTGAAATCTCCAATTTGGTGAAGCTGGCATTAATTTATTCCAATTTTTCCTTATTTCCCACCAAAAAATTGGGATGGGATTTTGGAGTTTGACTGTTCAGAATTTTATTGGTTGGGCATTTTTGTTGTTATAAGACGTTATGATTTGCCTCTGTCCCCATTTCTCCCCTTCCTTTTGGGATGACCACACTCATGACATGGGAAATTTATAAAGCTTTTCCATTATTTCTTATATAAATGTATAGATTTTATAATCTTGCATAGTAGCACAAACAGTCACTTTTTTAAAAGACAATAATTTACATTAAAATAAAACCTGCTCATTCTGGGAGAAAAAAGCCTTTGTAAATTTTTCTTCAAACTTATCAAGGATCAACCTGAAATCTCCAATTTCATGAAGCTGGCATTAATTTATTCCAACTTTTCCTTATTTCCCACAAAAAATTTGGATGGGATTTTGGGGTTCGGATATTCAGAATTTTATTGGTTGGTCATTTTTGTTGTTATGAGAGGTTATGATTTTCCTCTCTCTCCATTTCTCCCCTTCCTTTTGGGATGATCACACTCATGACGTGGGAAATTTACATAACACTTCCATTATTTCTTGTATACATGTATAGATTTTATAATCTTGCGTAGTAGCACAGTTACTGGTGTTTTTTTAAGACAATAATTCACATTAAAATAAAACCTGCTCATCCTGGGGGAATAACAACATTTGTAGATTTTCCTTCAAAACTCATCAAGGATCAACCGGAAATCTCCAATTTCATGAGGCTGGCATTAATTTATTCCAACTTTTCCTCATTTCCGACCAAAAATGGGATTTGGGATTTGGCTGTCCTGAATTTTATTGTTGTCATGAGAGGTTATGATTTTCCTTTCTCTCCATTTCTCCCCTTCCTTTTGGTGACCACGCTCATGACCACGCTCATGACATTATCCCAAGACTGGGAACAGCCACGCCACTCCAGGTGACTCAGGTCATTCCCAACCCCCTTTTCCTTGGGTTTGGGGTCCTCACCGCTGTATTTGATGACCCGGATGGTGGAGTCCCCCTCCCCAAAATTTGGTGATGGGCGTCCAACTTTGCCCTTGTAGGCCCCAAAAAAATTGATGGGATTTTCCGGGGTTTGGTTGTTCAGAATTGATTGGTTTCCCCCTTTTGTTGTTCCAAGTTCACCGTGATCTCCTGTCCCCATTTCCGCTTCCTTTTGGGGCCGCCTGTAATCCAAAAAAACCCAAAAGTCAGAAATTTTGGGATTTGGCTTTTATATACAAAGCATAGCAGACCTTGGGAAACCTTCAAATTCCAGGAGAATTTTTGAAATAATTCCAAAAGGGAGGAACTTTTGAACTGTCCTGGGGAATAACAATGTTTCTGTAACAAGCCACCTTCAAAAATTGGGAATGTTTCTTCCAGAGGCTGGCACTGTTTATTACAGCTGCCCATCCTTCTGGACCAGAAATCAAACAATTTGGATGGGGATTTGGGGGAAAAGGTGTTGGAGCAGACACTGGGCAACCTTCAGAATTTTCAAGAATTCCTTTTGGAAAAGGAATGAATTTCCTGAGTTATCCCACTGTTTTCTGTAACCACATCAAAAATTGGGAATATTTCTTCCATGAGATCTGATGGCCCACTTGGGGGATGTGTTTTAAGGCAGGAGTTCCCCAGTTCCTGAGGATTTTGGATGCTCATCAGGAGGGATTACAGCCAAGGAGCAAGGCCAGTTTGTAGAAACACCCAGTGGGTTTTTAGGCATTTTTAAAATTCTCAATTTCTAAAAAAAAAAAAAAGAAGAGGGCTGTGTTTTACACTTAAAACTGGCTTGGGGGAAAAAAATCTTTGTAAAAAAATTTTTCTTCAAAAACTCATCAAGGATCAACCTGGCATCCAAAGGATCAATTTGAGATTTTGGCATTAATTTATTCAAACTTTTCCTTAAATTTCCCAGAATGAAAAAGGAATGAATTTTCCCTGTTCAGAAGAATTTTATTGGTTGGAATATTTTTCCAGAGTTATAAGAGGTTAAGAAGTTGCCTCTGTCCCCATTTCCCATCAAAGGGATTACAGGGATGGGCCAGTTTGTGGTACCCAGAAACACTGAGAAATTTTAAGCATTTTTTCCAATTTCTAAAAAAAAAAAATCTGTTTTTCCATTATGTTTATATGTATAGATTTTATAATCTTTGGAATAGTAGCACAAACAGTCACAAAATTGGTGGTTTTAAGACAATAATTCACATTAAAATAAAACTTGCTCATCCTTAGGAATAACAACATTTGTAGATTTTCCTTCAAAACTCATCAAGGATCAACCGAAAAAAATTAATTTTTTGAGGCTGGCATTAATTTATTTTAACTTTTCCTTATTTCCGACCAAAATCTGATTTGGGATTTTTTAAAAATAAATTTTATTATTGTCATTATTCCACCTCATTAAAAATCTTGGATAAGGAACCACAGAAACAGAGATTTCCCAAAGAATTTCAATAATTAACCCAAAATTTGAACATTACAAAACAGACATGAATTTCTATCAAATTCAGTCTCTGCTTTGAATTTTCCCTTTCTTTCCAGGGTCCTCACATTATTTTTCCTTTCCGAAAGATGGTGGAGTTTTCCTTTCAGGATTATCCCAAACCAGGGTGATGGGCGTTTCAGGCGGACAACAAAGAGGACTTCTTTTTTTCCTCGCAATCAACACCAGGTTGGTCTAATCAATTCCCCCTTCTGGATGTTCCCGTTCACCGTGATCTCCTGCTCCCACCACCGCTGCTGGCCAGCCTGCAATCCAAAAAAACCCAAAAGTCAGACATTTTGGGATTTGGCTTTGCCTTACAAAGCAGAGCAGACCTGGGAAACCTTCAAAATTCCAGAAGAGTCGACGAGGAATACTTCAACAAGGGAGGAACTTCTTGAACTGTCCCACCACGGAATGTTTCTGTAACAAGCCACACCAAAAATTGGGAATGTTTCTTCCAGAGGCCACTCCTTCCCTTACAGCTGCCCATCCTCTCCCCACAGAAATCAAACAGCACTTGGATGGATTTTGGGGCAGGAAAAGTGTGTGGGAGCAGACACTGGGCAACCTCCAGAATTCCAGAAGAATTAGAGAATGAAAAAGGAATGAATTTCCTGAGTTATCCCACTGTGGAGAATTTCTGTAACCACATCAAAAATTGGGAATATTTCTTCCAGAGATCTGATGGCCCACTTGGGGGATGTGTTTTGGGGTAGGAGTTCCCCCAGTTCCTGAGGATTTTGGATGCTCATCAGGAAGGGATTACAGCCAAGGAGCAAGGGCCAGTTTGTGGTGACCCAGAAACACCCAGTGGGTTTTTAGGCATTTTTAAAATTCTCAATTTCTAAAAAAAAAAAAAAATCTGTGTTTTACACTTAAAACTGGCTTGTCAAAATCTGAAAGATCTTTCCTTTGGAAAGGAAAAACAATTTTTCCTTTCAAAATTGTTGTCCAGCCTGGCATCCAAAGGATTCAAGGGTCAGAGATTTTGGGATTTGGCTTCACCTTAGAAAGCAGAGCAGACACTGGGCAACCTTCAAAATTCCAGAAGAATTAGGGAATGAAAAAGGAATGAACTTCCTGAGTTATCCCACAGTGAAGACCTTTTGTAACAACCCACACCAAAAATTGGGAATATTTCTTCCAGAGGTCTGATGGCCCACTTGGATGTGTTTTAGGAAAGGAGTTCCCCCAGTTTCTGAGGATTTGGGGTACTCAGCAGGCAGGGATTACAGCCAAGGAGCAAGGGCCAGTTTGTGGTGATAAAGTTTTAAAAAATAAATACAATTAATCTTTTAAAGCCAAATTTTATGTCATTATGTCAATGATATCTGTGAACACTGTAGGACAAAAATTAAAAATATTCCCTATTCCACCTCATCTTTGGATAAGGAACCACAGAAACAGAGATTTCCCAAAGAATTTCAATAATTAACAACAAAAATTTGCAATTACCCAAAACAGACATGAATTTCTATCAAATTCAGTCTCTGCTTTGAATTCTTGCCTTTCTTTCCAGAAGCAATAAAATCTCCATTATTTTCTCCTTTCAGAAAGGAAAACAATCGGATTTTTCCTTTCAGGATTATCCCTCCAAAACCAGGGTTGATATTGATATTTCTCCATAGGAAACAACAAAGATTTTGACTTCTTTTTTTCCCTCGCAATCAACACCAGCTCTGGTCTAATCCTTATTTTTCACCATGGAAACCAGAGGAAAAAAATCCAAAACAACAGAAAATTGTCGCCGTGTTGGATGGAAAATAACCCTGATTTTCCAGCTCTGCTGTGGAATAAATAAATATATTAAAATAAATAAATAATTGAATAAAGCTACAAATATATAGATTATACAACAATAAAATATACTAATAGAAATATAAAACAAATTTTAAAATATGCAATAAATGTATCAATATATCAAAATACAAATATATAAAAGTAAATAGATAAATAATAAATATATAAATATATTGATGTAAATAAAGAAATTCAGGATCTGCCACATCCTGCTTTGGTTTTCCCACTTGGAAAACCAACCCAGCATTGGAAATGGAGCCATAATCCCAGAAGCTGCTTCCTAAACTTTGGAAACACCAACAACCTGGGCTGAAAAATATGGAAATAATTGAAAATAAATGGAGCCCAGGACACGCTAAAAATAGGATTTAATTCCTACAATGTCTTGGGGTTGTAGGAAACTCCCAGCACCAAGCTGGAGATGCTCTGATTCCAAGCTGGAAGCATCCAAAACTGTTTCCCTTGAAGATTTGGGAATCACCTTGGCACCCCTGGATGGGAAAGAGCCAAATCCTCATCACCACTTCCCAAAATTCCCTGCACAGCCCATCCCTAATGTTGAGCCTCTGCCTTTTTCCATGAAAAAACCAAGATTGAGGCTTCCAAGAGAAAATCCACAAGGAACAACCATGAAACACAACCCTGCACCTCAGTCCCTGTGTCCAGAGCTGGAATATCCATAAGAACCAGGATTTGGTTGGAAAAGGAATTTTTGAAAGGAAGAAAGTCTCAGGTAGGGAATAACCTTTGGCCAAGCTGGAATTACAGTTTTCCAACAGTGAGGAACTGACTTTGGCCAAACTGGAATAACAATTTTCCAGTGGTTTGGGAATATTTATGAAGCTCTGAGGAAAAATGGAAACAGTTCCTGGAGCGTTTTTTTGCATTGTCCTGTAATTAATTAAGCAGAGAATATCCACACTCTGGCAACTTGGAGCACTGGAAGTTTGTCTGGGACAGGACTCCTTTTTCCCTTGGAATATTTAGGAACTTTTGTTCCCAAAGGAGACAGAAAAGCAAAAGGGGGCTGTAAATGGGGCAGATTTTTATTCCAGAGGGTTGGAATCACCCTGGTGTTTTTTATTTTATTTATGTGATACTTTTTTATTTTATGGGGTGCTTCTTTATTTCATTTATGCCAATAAAAGGTGGTTTATTCCATGCTTTTTGTTGGAAAAATCTATTCTCTTAAAGCCTTGGAATTCTGGATTTCCTGAGGAGTTGATCCTCTGGGATGATTAAAAATTGATTCCTTGTGTGCTCAGATATGTTTATAAAAAATAAACAGCTCCTCACTCCGTTGTTCATGGCTATTGATTCCCAGCAGAAATTCCTTCACTGACTCCACTAGCTGGACAAGAATATCTTTAATTAATGACAATGTTAATTGATGACAAAAAAATTAATGACGAAGTCAACTAATCCATTGGATACTCCATAAAAAACTGTGTCAGTGTTTAAAGTAATTTCTTTGCCATTTATAACCACACAGATTGATTTTCCTTAAAAAATAAAAGATTTCTTTGGAAGTTTTATATCCAAAATGGGGCTGTTCAGTTCATGGACAAATATTCCATTTGCACATCAGAGAGGGAACATTCCTAGGGAGTGTTTGTGTTATTCCTGCTTCTTTCATAATTCTGACTGGAATATAATCAGAGTTATCCAGGTGAGAATATAAAAGTGAGGCCTCCAACTCAGGATATTCCATGATGATATTCCAGTTGCATGATAAAGCTCTTTCCCTGCCTTTTCTGCTCTAAAGCCCATTTAACAATGGGCATGATCTTTCCCAATTAAACCATTCCTAATCCAGGAGAACAATCCTGGGCATGTAATCGACTTTCTTCTTGCAGGATTATCTCAACAATCCTCCCGGACTTGCTCCTCCCATTCATTTTTACTATTTCATTACTTTACAACATTTATCATGTATGTAATTGGCTTTGTGTGATACATGCATTTAAAAAAATCCCTTTCCATCCCATTTTCTTTTAGAAACTAAAATTCCCAAGTCTTGAGGAATAAGGAATGTGAAGCCCAAGGATGCAGAATGTGTTAAATACAGATTTTTATGGGCTCCAAATTGACAGCTGAGAAATTCAGGTGTCAGAAACAGCTGGTCCTGAGCCAGATTTATTGTCTGAGATCTGAGGATGGAAGGGATGGGAACACTTCAGGGAAAGTGGAAAAGTTGAGGAAGCCACGGAGCCAACAATGAAATCCTCTTGAAATGTGGAAAACAGCTCTGGGATTGAAGGCAGGGTGGGAAACGGTCACCGAGAGAGGGATCCTTTTATCAGAGTGAATTCAACCTCCAGCACCAAGATCTGCTAAAATCCGGAGAATTGGGATAGAAACCACTCTGCATCCTGGATTTCCATCCCAAGGGATGATAATAAATGATCTTGGAAGTTCTGCATTAGGATATTTCATTGTTAATTTGGTAAATAAATGGGAATTTGGGGGATTGCAGAGCTGGAGGGGGATGGTGTTTCCTTGTTTTTAACAACTTCAAAACAAAGAAAGGGACTTTGAATAAAGGCCTGGAGTTCCAGGACAAGCGGAATCACTTCAGACTGTGAGAAAGTAGGGATAGATGGGATATTGGGAAGGAATTCCTGGCTGGGAGAGTGGAGAGGGATGGGCTGGGCTGGAATGGCCAGAGCAGCTGGGGCTGCCCCTGGATCCCTGGCAGTGCCCAAGGCCAGGCTGGACATTGGGGCACCCCTGGGACAGTGGGAGGTGTCCCTGCCATGGCAGGGGTGGCACTGGGTGGGATTTGGGCTTCCAAGCCACAACATTTTGGGATTCTGGGATTCTTTAACCAGAAAGGCAATAGACATACCCTCATTCCCTGTATCCATAGCCATTTATCCAGGGCTGTGGGATCTGTGCTGTGGCACTGACAGAAAATTCCCATCTCCGTTTTCAGCCAGTGGCTGCTCAGCCTTCCCAGGAACCCTTTCCCAGGATATTTGAATCCACCTGTTCCTGCTCAGCGCTGAGTGGCAGCAGAAGTCAAAAATCCACTCAAATCCAAAGGGTGACCAGGAGGAAACGCAAGAGATCCTCAATCCCAACCCACGGACACCGCAGGCTCCCGGGGCTGGGAATAAAGGAAAGGTGGGAGCTTGAATCTTTTATGTAACAAGCTGGAACAAGCTGCTCTCTGGTTTACAGGGACCAGCTGAATTTTTATGACTCTTTTACAGCGGAACCGCTCCTTTTCTAGGTCACCGCGGCTGCGGGGACGCGGCTGTCACCGGCTGTCACCTGCTGGGAGCAGCCACCGCGGAGATCAGAGCTGCACGCCCTTCCTGGCTGCTCTGGAAAAGTCTCCCTGGTTCCATTTGCTTTCATCCTGCTGACAGGAAATATCAGAGAGCTGGGGGCACCTGCTTGGATGCTGGGAGTCGCTAAACGTTGTCATTTATTGGGAAGAAATGGGAATCTGGATCTGAGGACAGGCAAAGTGTGGGAAGGAAACATCTCCACGTGGTGCCAGAGGTGGCTGGAGCAGCTGCAGGAACGGAGCTGCTCTGGGATCTCCAGGTGAAGCTCCTGGAAAAGCACAAGGATGTATCTCCCTGGTTCCATTTGCTTTCATTCTGCTGACAGGAAATATCAGAGAGCCGGAGGCGCCCGCCTGGTTCTGCTCAGATGCTGGGAGTCACTAAATATTGTCCTTTATTGGAAAGAAATGGGAATCTGGATATGAGGACAGGCAAAGTGTGGGAAGGAAACATCTCCACGTGGTGCCAGAGGTGGTTGGAGCAGCTGCAGGAACGGAGCTGCTCCAGAATCTCCAGGTGAAGCTCCTGGAAAAGCACAAGGATGTATCTCCCTGGTTCCATTTGCTTTCATCCTGCTGACAGGAAATATCAGAGAGCCGGAGGCGCCCGCCTGGTGCTGCTCGGATGCTGGGAGTCACTAAATATTGTCCTTTATTGTAAAGAAATGGGAATCTGGCTCTGGGGACAGGCAAAATGTGGAAAGAAAACATCTCTGTGTAGTGCCAGAGGTGGTTGGAGCAGCTGCAGGAATGGAGCTGCTCCAGGATCTCCAGGTGAAGCTCCTGGAAAAACACAAGGATATTCATGGCTGTTCCAAACTGAGCTGTGTGAGGCAGGAGCTGGAAGGGGAGGTCCAAAAGTGGGTTTGTCTGGGTGGATAAACTTCCAGGAGTAGAGAAACCCTCTGAGGGACATTTGGAACCATTTTTTACAAGCTTAGAAAACATTTTTTTGGAACTTCAGCCCAGGGAAGTGCTGGAGTTGCCATCCTGGAAGTGTGGATGTGGCATTTGGGGACATGGATTGGATTTGCGGGTCTGGGAGGGCTTTTCCAACCTAAATATTCCACGATTGGACACTTAATAAAATCATCTCCTGGAGTGTCAAAGGCTGGCCAGGGAATACGCACAGGGATGCTTGGAAAAGGAAAAAAACCTGGAAGAACCTGGGTCACTGATTCTGAAGCCAAATCCAAAAATGCATCATTGAAATGCAAAAATGCATCCATGAAATGCATTACTGTTGGAATATTCTTCAGGGGAAGAATATTCCAACATTCTTAAGGAGATGGAAAAATGTCCCTTCTGTGCAGGAATGTCCCTTGGCAGACCTTGGCACATTCCCAAGGAAGCTGAGGGTGACCCAACCCAGGCAGTTCCCCTGATGGGACACCAAGGTTGTCCCCATCCTTCAGCTCCAGATGAAGGGCTGTGCTCAGCAGTGCCTCGAGGAACGGAAATTCCCTGTGCTCCACACTCCCTTTTCCATAAAAGCTCCACTAAGGAGGATTTGGAACATCCTGAGCTGCTCTGGGATCCGGAGCAGATGTCCTGACAGTGCCACATGTCCCAGTTTTATGGCTGATTCCTTTGGCCACCAAATAAATCCCAAAGCGAATCCCAGTGTGCCATTGGCAGATGAAGTGAGGTCCCACCAGGAAAGTCACAGAGCCCAAAGGCTCTCAAAGAAAACTCCAGACTTGGACTCAATGATCCTGGCAGATCCCTTCCAGCTCCTTTTCCATAAATGCTCCGTGCAGGAGGATTTGGAACCTCCTGAGCTGCTCTAGGATCCAGATCAGGGGTTCTGATGGTGTCACATGTGAATTTTATGGCATATTCCCCATGGACACTTGAGGAGACCTTAAATCCCATCCTGGATGGGCAGGGACACCTCCCACTGTCCCAGGGTGCCCCAATGTCCAGCCTGGCCTTGGGCACTGCCAGGGATCCAGGGGCAGCCCCAGCTGCTCTGGCCATTCCAGCCCAGTCAGGAATTCCCAATTCCCAATCTCCCACCCATCCCTGCCCTCTGGCACTGGGAGCCATTCCCTGGCTCCTGTCCCTCCATCCCTTGTCCCCAGTCCCTCTCCAGCTCTCCTGGAGCCCCTTCAGGCCCTGCCAGGGGCTCTGAGCTCTGCCTGGAGCCTTCTCCTCTCCAGGGGAGCATTCCCAGCTCTCCCAGCCTTTCCCCACAGGAGTTCCAACTCCCAGCTCTGAACTCCTTAAGTAAAATCAGCAAAAATTTAATTTTCAGCATGATCCATAAATATTTCCCTGATCCATCTGAAGCTTAGAACCAGTTTTAAGTGGGCAGGGGCAGACCTGGTCCAAACCTCACCTTGCTGTTTGCAAATGCAGCCTCAGAGCTGTGAAGAAGCAGCACAGGAGGAATCAGCCCTGAAAAGTGGAAATTGGGAATCACAACCATTCCTGTTCTAATTTAATTTCCCAATGCCAGGAACATCTATGGAAAACGTGTCCCTGCATGTCACAATCTCTTTTTTTTTTTTGCCAAACTTTTCCTCCCTCATTCCACAAAAAACCCAACAAAGCCTCTTTAGATGTCCAAAATTAATGCGTGCAAGGAAATCTTGGGGACAGAAAATATTCCCTTGGAAGAGAAAGATTAAAATCCTTTATGGGAACAACATGAGGAATATTCCAATAAAAATGTGGAGTTCCAACTCTCTTTTTTGCCTCAATGAATTAATTGCTACAAATGTCATTTTTGTGACTGGTTCTGAAGAAAACTTTCCATATGTTTCATGTCCCAGAGCAGATTCAATGGATTTGCTGGAAAATCCCAGCTTGCCAATATCTTTCCCTTTGGAACAGATGCGACCCCCATGATCCTGAGAGAAGGAATCTGCAGAATTCCTGCTCTTCAGGTGGGGTCTGAAATAAAATGAATAATAAATAAATAAATCCATTTCTCCTGGGGGACCTCAGTTCCCACTTTCCCATCTTTCCATTCTCACTCCATAGGCAGAAAAGTGACAATTCCCTATTTTTGTGACTCCTCTTCCCTCCCCTCCTGGCTTCCCTTATTTGTCGTTAAGCCAAGCTTAATTATTTTATCAAAAAAAATATTTATTACATTATCTGTGATTTTTTTCTTAATTCTCCTTAACCAATGCTTGGAATGGCAGAGGTTTTCCCTGTGTTCTGCTTTCCCAGAGCTGAATCCCTCTTGGGGACAGGAATTTCTCTCAACTCCAGTGAGAGCAGAGAAGCAGGATGTGACAGGAAGGTGTCCATGGTTCTGTGACTCAGCCAGGCTTAGTGAGATATGGAAAAGGAATTCCTGGCTGGGAGGGTGAGGAGAGGCTGGGATAGAAATCCCAAAGAAATGGGGTTTTGGGGAGAAAAAAAGGGAATATTTGGATTAGGCTGACACACAGTAACCCTGTTAATTATATCAACAGATAATTCAAATGAAATTAAAATTGAATGGGAAAAGAAGCTAAAATTCCTAATGCAATTAATTCCATCAGAAATTCCTTTCCTTCAGCGAGGCCCTGTCCAGAATTTTCTGATTCTTCCTGGGAACCCCAGTGCTGATTCGTGCCCAGCAGTGCCAGGAGTTGCACAAACACGGATTAAACACCTCCTGACGAGGTCTCTGGGGTTGAGACGACCCCGAGGTGTTGGAAGGTCTCTTTTTCCCAGCCCCGAGACCGAAGAAGAAGTCGAGATTCCTCGGCTCTGGTTCTCAAGGTTGTTTATTTTCTCTTATCTCTATCATTCTTTCTCCAACCCTCTGAGGCCTGTCTGGCAGGTCGGTGTCCCAGATTGCAATGCAAGATGTGTTCTATCAACATCTGCATGGCAGCTGTCTTCTGTCAAGTGGGCAGTTTGCCTTATCTCTCTCTGAGTGACCACACCCACTCCTCCCTGGGAGGGGACACCTGCTGATAACAGCCATGGAATGTCCCTGCATGGCTGATAAGAACTGCAGCATCCCATTGGGAGATGTGAGCCCAGGGGGAGGAGCCAAGCATTCCTGCCTGGATAGAATCTGGAGATTCTGGAACACCAGCACGGCTTCTGCACTGGATTGCCCAGAGGAACAGCAGCTGCCTCTCCTTCCCCTGGACCTTCAGAGGCAGAGACTGCACCCTTGTCCAGGATCCCTGCTCCAGCAGAACCAGCCCTGACCCTGCAGGAGGGCTGAGCCACAATTCCAATGGCACTGCTGCCAGCACCCTGACCCACAGGGTGTCAGGCTGGGTTCTGACTCTGGCACTGTTGGTTTGGTTACTGCATTGTTTATTTTATCCTTTCATTTTCTTCCCTATTAAAGAACTGTTATTCCTGCTCCCATGATTTTTGCCTGAGAGCCCCTTAATTTCAAATGTATAGCAATTCAGAGAGGTGGGGAGGGTTCAATTTTTCCATTTCATGGGAGGCTCCTGCCTTCCTTAGCAGACACCTGGCTTTCCAAACCAAGACAGATGGGTTGAGGCACACTGACCACCTTGGGGTGGTGTTGGCTTTTTATACTAAAACCTACCTGTACTTTATTTACAATAATTTTCCAATACCATCACCTATGTTAGACAGTCTGGCTCTGCTCTGAACCAACCCAGAAGTGCCACCAGCACAGCAGAAGATGGAGGACAAGAAGAAGGAGAAGAAGGACAGGACACACCCAGATTCCTCCATCTTGCCTCCAGAACCCCCATTCTAAATCCCCAAAATTCTCCTTTTCCACCCTGTGATAAATTCACTGTCATTCTACTCAAACCCCTGTGGCTTGTGACTCCTCACACAAAGCTGGGAATTGTTTCCATGGGCTAAAATCCAAGGCACAGGGGTCTGTGACTCCGTGCCAAGGGCTCTGAGCCCCTGCCAGGGTCTGGAGTCCCCCAGGGCAGCCAGAGCGATGTCCTGGGTTCTGACAATCCCTGATTTCATCTCCAATTCCTGGGATTCAGGAAGATCCCAACTCCAGCCCCACCAGGCACCAGAGCCCTTCCCTGGGCACGTCCCAGGAACTCCACAACTTCCAGGGAAGTCACCCAAGCCCAAGTCCCAATTAAAAAAAAAAACCACTAAAATTGAGGATTTGTTTTCCAAAACTCATCCCAGTGGGAAATATGTGGGATAACAAATTATTTTCTTCCTTATAATTTCCAAAATATCCCTCTGTAAAATCCATTTGAATCATTCTACTCGATGTCCTACCCAAATTATTATTCCAGGTACTGAATATCCAAAGAAAGATTTTCAGGATCACTCTGTTGGGGGATTATTTGAAGGAAAAACTCAGTGGGAGGCTGGAAAAATTCCATAAAATTATCAGCTGGATGTTCCCAAGGAAGGAGGCAAATGGAGAAGGATGACTTGGAGGAGGATGGATTGCAGAAATGGACTGGGGGAAAAAAAATTAAAATGAAGTAAAAAAAAAAAAAAAAAAAAAAAAAAAAAAAAAAAAAATAAAATAAAGTAAAATAAAATAAAACTAAATGTAGAATAAAATAAAATTATATAAAAATATAGAAAGTAAAATGAAATTATAGGAAGTTTATAAAGTAAAATTAAATTAAATTAAAAAAAAATGAAGTAAAATAAAATAAAATTTAAATGGAGTGAAATGAAATACAAAAAAAAAAATAAAATAAAGTAAAAAATATAAAATAAACAAAAAATAAAACTAAATTAAATAAGATAAAAATAGAATTTAAAAAGGTAAAATAATATAAAAATAAAGGTGAAATAATATAAGATAAAATAAAATTAAAAAAAAATAAAATTAAATAAAATAAAGTTTCAAAAGCAAAATAAAATAAATTGAAGCAAAATAAAATAACATAAAATTAAATGAAATAAAAATAAATAATGTAAAATAACATGGAATTTAATGGAATGGAATGGAATGGAATGGAATGGAATGGAATGGAATAAATAAAATAAAATAAAATAAAATAAAATAAAATAAAATAAAATAAAATAAAATAAAATAAAATAAAATAAAATAAAATAAAATAAAATAAAAAATAAAATAAAAAATAAATGGAATGGAAAATAAATGGAATTAAAAAATAAAATAAAATAAAATAAAACAAATTAAAATCAAAAATAAAATAAAGTGAATAAAGCAGAGTTCCCTCCCAGCCCAGCAGTTCTCCTGGAGCCCAGAGGCCCCAGTGCAAACCCCCCCATGATCCCGTCTCACCTGGCGGATGCCCAGGCGATAGGCCAGGATCCGATCCACGGCGCTGGGGTTCATCTGCGTCCACTGCAGGCTGTAGGAATAGACCCGCGGCCGGTTCTGCCACAGCGGGTTGTACGTGTCGTAGTAGAACTCCGGGGCGTAGGCTTTTCCTGGGGAAAAGATGGAATTAGGGAAAGCACTGATGCCTCAGGTTCAGCTTTTCTGTGTTTCCCATTCTGTGCTGCTTTAGTGTGTGGGTCTGGGCTCCATACCAGGGCATGGTGAGCTCTGTGCACAGAGCAGGGAGACAAAACAATTCCTGCTCCAGCTGGGCACCAAGGACAAATGACCCAAATCTCAGGCCCTAAACTAAAGCTGCCAGCAACTAGGACCCTGCAAGTCCTTAGAGCCCCAAATGCCACCTTTATTCTGATTCCCAGACCCTGGGGAAATGACTTCTCTTTTCCATGGAAAATGGCCTCCATTTGAGACCACTCGTAATGTCCGACTGCAACATTCCATGTGTTAAAATTGCAAACTTTGCAGGATTTCTCCAAAACTAAAGCTGCCAGCAGCTAGGACCCTGCAAGTCCTTAGAGCCCCAAATGCCACCTTTAATCTGATTCCCAGACCCTGGGGAAATGGCTTCTCTTTCCCATGAAAATGGCCTCCATTTGTGGCCACTCGCCCTGACCAACTGTGCGATGCCAAGCGAGAAATTTGCAAACTTCGCTGGATTTCTCCAAAACTAAAGCTGCCAGCAGCTAGGACCCTGCAAGTCCTTAGAGCCCCAAACACCAACTTTAATCCGATATCCAGACCCTGGGGAAACGACTTCTCTTTCCCATGGAAAATGGCCTCTGTTAGCAGTCACTCGCAATGTGCGACTGCGGCGTTCCATGCGTTAAATTTGCAAACTTTGCTGAATTCTCCAAAACTAAAGCCGCCAGCAGCTAGGATCCTGCAAGTCCTTAGAGCCCCAAAGGCCACCTTTCATCTCATACCCAGACCCTGGGAAAATGACTTATTTTTCCCATGGAAAATGGTCTCCGTTAGCGGCTGCTCACCCTGTGAGATGCCAAGTGAGAAATTTGCAAACTTTGCTGAATTTCTCCAAAACTAAAGCTGCCAGCAACTGGGACCCTGCAAGTCCTTAGAGCACCAAAGGCCACCTTTCATCTCATACCCAGACCCTGGGAAAATGACTTATTTTTCCCATGGAAAATGGTCTCCGTTAGCGGCTGCTCACCCTGTGAGATGCCAAGTGAGAAATTTGCAAACTTTGCTGAATTTCTCCAAAACTAAAGCTGCCAGCAACTGGGACCCTGCAAGTCCTTAGAGCACCAAAGGCCACCTTTCATCTGACTCCCAGACCCTGGGAAAATGACTTATTTTTCCCATGGAAAATGGTCTCCGTTAGCGGCTACTCACCCTGGCAGACAGTGCGATGCCAAGTGAGAAATTTGTAAACTTCGCTGGATTTCTCCAAAACTAAAGCTGCCAGCAGCTAGGACCCTGCAAGTCCTTAGAGTCCCACAGGCCACCACTGTGCTCATACCCAGACCCTGGGGAAATGATTTCTTTTTCCCATGGTAAAATGGCCTCCATTAGCAGCCACTTGCCTTGGCCAACAGGGCAGTGCCAAGCTAGAAATTTGTTGAAATGTTGGGGGACACAAGACAGGTGATGGACGTTGGACCTGGTTAGCATAAGAGATTTGATAACAGGATGCCTTGGCAAAAGCAAACAGAACTTTGAAAATGAGACCTGGATTGCAATATTAAATCAAATGGGTTTACCAGAAAAAGAAAATCCCATTAAGCTCTGCAAGCCAGAGATGTTGTTATATGCATAAGTTTGTGTGTGTGATTGTAACCTAATCATTGTAGTACACGTTACTAGTCTCCCTGAAATAGTAAATAAGCATTTGTATCCCACAATAAAATCAGATTCTGATCACCGAGTCAGTCTCCCCATCTCTCTCCATCACCAACAGGAATTTGTAAGCTTTGCTGGATTTCTCCAAAGCTAAAGCTGCCAGCAACAGGGACCCTGCAAGTCCTTAGAGCCCCAAGAGCACAAACGTATTGAAACAGGACAACCCCCGTGGTATAGGAGTGTGCTCCTTGTTGACCAAGTGACAAAACTATCCTTTGTCCCCTCAAAAAGGAAAGAAGCCCACAAGTTTCTCTCCTGGATTAGGTGAAAAAGACACCTCATAGGCCTAGGAGACTTCACCTCAAACCTAAGGATAGCTAACTGGACAGAAGCCAAAAAGTCCTGCCTGAGCAATTAACTAGAAAAAGGAATGAACAAAGAAACTAATCAGTTCTGTGAGGGGTTTCACTGAGAGCAAGAATGTTTGGCACTTAGCTCAGTTTTTCTCTGTTTGTTATTTTGCCTTTTATTAAACTTCTTTGTTTCCAACACTGCAACGGAAGCCATCCTGCTGATTTTTATCCCTCCAAGAGTAGCTGAGCTATCTAAGGTGTGTTATAGACTTCTGAAAGCTTATTAAACCTAGCTCAAGAAGTTACTGTATCACCGTGGCAGGGAGAGAATGATGCATCTGACTCCATCTTATCAGAAGGCTAATTAATTAATTCATTATACTATATTATTCTGTACTATATTACTCTATGTTACATTACATCTAAACTGAATCTGCCCAGCACTCAGCTCTGCTCACACTGCCCAGAATCTCGTGAGTGTCACCCTCAGTCCTGACACACACACACACACCTGGCCCTGACAGGCCAAGGCACCAAACCCCATCACTGTGGGTGAACAATCCCCACACTGCATTCTGCTGTGGCACAAACACAGGCACAGCAAGTGAGATGAGAATTGTTTTCCTTTTTCTGAGGTTCACAGAATGTGAAACCCAGAAATATTCTCGGGCAGAATTGTGCCTTGCTTTTCTCCGTGAAGAGAAATGTGGCGACATAAACAACAGTGACTGGAGAGAGAAAAACAAGCAGGGTGGGAGTGCAGGGGCTAAAGCTGGGATGGGACAATGAACTGCAAGGTGCAAATGGAGCAGAGCTGATCCCAGGGACAGACCCCGTGCCCATCGTGCATTTTGGGGCCATTTTGGTTCATCTTGAGTGCAGCCCTGGCTGGGCTCTGGTGCTGCCCAAGGTGGATCCATGGAGGAGATGCTTTGAATAAATCTCTGCTTTATTCTGGAACTCCATCCAGCCTCTGCTCTGGGGCAGCCTGCACAAGGCATCACCAGAAATCATGGAATGGCCAGGCAGCCAGGGAATAACTCAGCCAGCCAAGAATTCACCCATCCATCAGGAAAAGGAGGGAAAACACACAGAAATCGTCAGGAAATAACTTCATCAAGGCATTCCCAGATTCAATGGCTCCAGCGGTAGCCGCCCCTCATTCCCAGAATCCAAGGGCTGAGATCCAACTGCAGCCAGCCCCTCATTCCCAGGATCCAAGGATTGAGATCCAGCCCCTCATTCCCAGGATCCAAGGGTTGAGCTCTTTCTACTTCCATCCATACTTCTGCAGGGATTTGGCAGTGGGAATAATTGGGAAAGGGCTGGAAAAACCTGGGAAGACATGGCCTGCCTGTCACATGGAATATGGGAGGGGTATGGATTCATTACTCCCTTCCCTTTATTGGGATTTTAGGAGTTTGTGACAAAAAAACCACTGAACTTAGGGATTTTCTCCTCAAAACTATCCCTAACCCAGGTGGAAATAGGGAGGGATGAGAGGCATTTCAAATTCCAAAAGGGATAATTTCCATCAGCAGAAAAGCCGTGAGAAGAGGAGGAAAAAATGCCTTAAAAGCCCCCCAAATGCAAAGGAACAAAGGCAAAATCCCGGGAATAAACAGCAACATGGCACCTATTGATCCAGCTTTTCTCTCCAACCACGCTTTTCTTTTCCAAGCATAAAAAGCCCTTTTAGCCAAGATATTTTTCCCAATTGCCCGGGGAAGGAGGACCTTGCATTAGCCCGGAGTGGAGGAGCAAACAACAATATTCCAAGGAGAGGGAGAAAAGCAAAACCACTGTTGGCAAAAAGGGACTGCAGCGGGAATAAAAAAGGAGCAGCAGTCGAGATGATTTGTTTTCCTTGTTCCTGAGAAGTGGGAATAATGGGAAAAGCTCATGCTGGATGCAAATTATCCTCTTCCCACTCCCACTGCTGTTGGATATAATGGGATCTCTGGGGGGGACTGAGAGGAGCCATAATGAGCCACTTGTCACAGGAGGGGCACTTGAACAACACCGGCACCTTTGGGGCAATAATGAGGCACCTGAAGAGCTGCATTATCCCAAATCCCTGTGAAAACAACCCCAGGAATGGAGAGGCTGGAAATTCAGCAGCACAACACTGAGAGTTTCCCTTGTAAACTTCGGGAAGCAGGGATGTGGTTTGGAGCACAGGGAAAGCAGATGTGGCTCCTGGAAGTGTGGCAGTTATGGGGAACATGGAAATGTCCCTTGTCCCCAAATCCCTTGGCTCTGGATCTTGGGAGAGCGTAGGAGCACCAGGGGGTAGGAGGGTCAGGATGGAGGGAGACCAGAGATCTCTGCAGCCAGGTCATGGAATTTGGGGTTTATTGCAAAGGGCCTGGGTGCAGGGCCCTGCTGGGAGCTGCCAAACACAGCTCAGAGCAGGGCTGAGAGAAGTAAAGAGGGCAGGAAAGAGGATGAGAAGGTAAAAGAGAGGATAAGAGGGCAAGGTTTCCATTCCAATACCATAAATCTTCTTCTGTGCTGAATATTCCAGTTCTCACCAACCAATCCAGTCCAAGACACAAATCCTACAGCATTTACACACAGCCTATAAGAATCATTACATTCCCACACTGTGTTACATTTCAAACCCTACAAACTCCTCTTTGGGCCCCTCTGCCAAGCTGCAGGGTCTGCTCTGCCCCTTGGGCCTGTCTGCAAGCAGAGGGTGTTGTTCCATCAAAAGGGGATCACCTTCAGCTGGCCATGCCATTGTTTTCCAGTTGTTCAGTAACTGAGGGATCTCAGAGCTTGCTTTCATTTCAATCTCACTTACAGTTTCCATATTCTCACAATCTTTTGCCAAGCAATCATATTTATAAGGCTTTCCTGTTTCATCTTCCCTAACAGGAGAGGAGTGATTTGGAGCTCCTGGATATGATCCAGGGGAGGGATGTGAGGACGTTGGTTTTTGGTTTTCTCTGAGGCTTCCCAGAGCCTTGAATGGAAGCAGCAGTTGGGTTGTGTCACACAGGAAATTCTGCTCGTGGTTGGGAGCCTGGAGCTTGGCACAATGTGGATTTTGGGGTGGGAAGATCATTTTTAGCTGGGATGACAGGAATGGGGGAGGTTTCTGGGATCTCAGCTCTCAATGGGCTTCCCACCTCAGAGCCCAGGTGGTTCAGAGTTTGTGGAGTTTCATCCCTGGGGATCCTGTGTCCAGCTCTGGGATCAGCAGGACAGGAGGGACCTGGAGCTCCTGGATCTGGCCCAGAGGAGGGACGTGAGGATGAGGAAGGGCTGGAGCATCTCCATGGCCAGGAAAGGCTGAGGGAACTGGAGCTGCTCAGGCTGGAGAGGAGCCCCAGCTGAGAGAGGCCTCAGCCCTGGGTGTCCCCGTCTGTCCCCAGGTGTCCCTGTGTGTCCCTGAGTGTCCCTGGGTGCAGGGCCTTGGGCACTGCCAGGGATCCAGGGGCATCCACAGCTGCTCTGGCCATTCCAGCCCAGCCTCTCCTCACCCTCCCAGCCAGGAATTCCTTCCCAATATCCAACCTAAACCTCCCCTTTTCCAGCCTAAAGCCATTCCCTGTGTCCTGTTCCTCCATCCCTTGTCCCCAGTTCCTCTCCAGCTCTCCTGGAGCCCCTTCAGGCCCTGCCAGGGGCTCTGAGCTCTCCCTGGAGCCTTCTCCTCTCCAGGGGAACATTTTCAGTCATGAGCATTTGTTCTGCAGCATTCAATCCCTCCGGGCAGTGCATCCAAACATCCAAACATTTTCCACCAGCCCTGTACCAGTGTAAGGTCAAAAATGGCAAGAAATCTCAGTAGCACTGAATTAGAGAAACCAAGCAAAGGGGAAAACTCACTTCAGCTGTTCCATCCCAAGCTCCACAGGGATCTAAAAGCTGAAGAATTGTCCTGAACAGAAGTGGATTGAGGCATTCCCCTTGTCCAGGCACTCCAGGCCTTTATCCAAAGTCCTTCTCTCTGCCCCTGGGTTTGAATTGCTCAAAGCAAGGAAACACCATCCCCCTCCAGCTCTGCAATCCCCAAATTCCCATTTATTACCCAAATGGACTGAAATATCCTAATGCAGAACTTCCAAGATCATTTATTATCATCCCTTGGGACAGAAATCCAGGATGCAGAGAGGTTTCTGTCCCAATCCTCCGGATTTTAGCAGATCTTGGTGCTGGAGCTTGAATTCACTCTGATAAAAGGATCCCTCTCTCGGTGACCGTTTCCCACCCTGCCTTCAATCCCAGAGCTGTTTTCCACATTTCAAGAGGATTTCATTGTTGGCTCCGTGGCTTCCTCAACTTTTCCACTTTCCCTGAAGTGTTCCCATTCCTTCCATCCTCAGATCTCAGACAATAAATCTGGCCCAGCTGTTTCTGCCACTTGCATTGCATTTCTCAGCTGTCAGTTTGTAGCCCATAAAAATCTGCATCTGCAAAAAAATCTCCCTCCTTGGATTCCACATTCCTTATTTTTTTAAGACTGGGGGATTTTTAGTTTTTAAAATAAAAGGAAGGAGGTTCAGCTGGTCCCTTTTAGAGAAAATGACCAGCCAGGATTCCTCATCCTGTGGTCCATTAGGATCACTCAGCCATTCATCCCTGAGGAAAATAATCCCTCAAAGGAATTGTTGCTGGACTGGGCACTGCAAATTCCAGCTGGGATGAGAGCGGAGCAGCACAGGGATCTCAGCAATGCCCCAAACCCTGTGTCCCTAAATGTCCCAGATCCCAGAGGCTGGGGTTGGTGTTGGCTCCCTGACCTGCAGGAACAAACAGTGGGAATTGTGTGGACATGGAGCATTCAAGGAATCATTTTCTTATCTTTTTCCTCCTTATTTTCCCATCGAGTTCTGCCGGTTCCTTGGAGTTTTGGGAACTGCAGCAACTCTGTCCCATGTTTGTGGCACTGCTGGTGACAGGAGCTGGCTGTGAGCTCTGTGCAGAGCAGCTCCCACTCTATCACGTTCAGGGAAAGGAAATAAAATCAGAGATTTATAAATGCTTCCCCTCGTGGCAACCTCAGCTCCAGCCCTTTCCATCTTTTCGGTGCTGGGAGAGCATAAATCCTAAATAAAACCCTGCATTTAACTGTGTGAAATAGTGAGAGACACTGAATTTATGGGAAATGCTGCCCCTTCTGTGCTCTGCTTTATTCCAGGATCTCTATTTTATGGAAGGGTTGCAGGAAGAAAGAGAAGATGTTTTGTTCTTTATTTCCAATTGGGAAAGGCAACATCTGTCTTCTCCTGAATCTGCTCCTGATCCCAGTCCTGCAGCTGGATCATCCCAGTCACCTCCTGCCTCCCCATAACCATGGAAGCTGAAAATCAGGGAATTATATGGCTTGGAAGGGACCTTAAAGATGTTTTTACTTCATTTGAGGCCTTCCCTTAATCCTCCAGGAATGAGTTCCAGGGCCTTCCCTGTCCTCCAGGAGTTGTTGGACATTTTTAAGAGAAGGTTTGTTGGAATCTCCAATAATTAAAATTAAAATAAAAAAATCCCTTTTCCTGGCAGATGAATGGAAAAGGATTTTTGCTGCTGCTCCAGTTGGAATTTTAAAGCTCACACAAGTGACAATCCACAGCTTCTCTGGGATTCCTGTTCCAGTGGGAATTTGGAAATGATCCCAGCTCCATGCTGAGGACCACAGTGCTACCAAGGATGGTGGCACTGAGGCAGAAATTCCTGAATGAAGCCCCTGGAGATGTGCCCGATCTGGAAAAGGGAATCTCCCAGGGAATTGGGGAAAATGGGAGGATCACATCCGAGCCTTCATCCTTCATAAATGTGGGGAAAATGAAGGATGATTTCCCAAAGAGAGGACAAAACATTCCTAAATCCTCTAAATCCGAGTTCAAGTTGACTTAAATCCATGGAGAGGGTTTGTCAAGGGATGGGGTGGATATTCCATCCCTGGAATTGTCCAAGGCCAGCTTGGATGGGGCTTGGAGCAACCAGATTTCATTAAGAATGTCCCTTCCCATGGCCTTTTCCAACCCAAACCATTCCATAATTCCAAGATCTTTTATGGAACAGGTCCATCCTTGGACCTGTTCATCCTTTCCAAGGTCCATCCTTGCCCCATCCAGAAGGAACATGATGGGGGCAAACCCAATCCAGGGTTTGCTGTGCTCCATTTTGCCACTTAAAATATCCAAAAATCAGGGAAAACCTGGAAAAACCAAAATATTTCCATGTGTTCTCCTCCTGGAAAGGTCCAAAATATGCTTCTCATTAGAGAAAAAATGAGTTTCCAAAGAGCTCTTTCCAGAGGTGGGTTCTGGGATCTTCAGAAGGGATGATCCAGTGTCCATCTCCTCAAATCCCATTTTTCTGGGAGGAGGGAAGGCAGGAGATGTGAGGGACCCAAGTGTCCCATGGATTAATGGTGGAAGGTTGGACTGGATCATCTCCAAGGTCTTTTCCAGCCTGAATTATTCCTGCCATGGATGGGGACAATCCCTTCTGGAGGTGTTGGCAGGGAAGGAATGTTTGGATTGTCAGGTTTCAGCATCACCAGCTCCAAAGAGCTTCCACGAGCTCCAAGGAAAGGGAAAGCTCTGATCACAAGCTAACAATTAAACCCTCCCCAATTAGCCCTTGATTGGCTTGATGTTGCACTTGGCTGGCAGCACTGACGGGGTGATGTAAGACAGAGTAAATAATTAAAGATGAGCTCGTTAATTAACGCAATATCCCACGGCAAAAATATTCCACAGGCCAGAACAACATGGAATTAATATTCCAAAGTGTCTTCCCTCGCTGGTGGGATCAGGAGTTGGTTGATAAAAGGAATTAAGTCCATGGAATGACATTAGAGCTTTGTTTAGTCCTACCCAGGGCTGTGATGAATAATTGAAATTTTGAATTTTAATATTAAATCTGCAGCCCTGCCAAGCCAGCCCCATCCGCTATGGACAGAGATTCCTGGTGGAAATTCGGGAAGGAATCCCCCAGGGATGCGTATCCAGCCCTGATTAAAGAATTTAATGGAGAGGGAACAAAATATTGTCTAAAAAAATCTAAAAATCCCTCTTTGGACTCAGCTCTGGGGACAAATTCAGCCCCAGCAGAAATTCCAGGGGCTCAAGGTGGTCAAACTTCCCAAACTGAGGAGAAATTTTAAACCAGGACTTGTCAGGTAAACTCAGTTCTAGGTGATACTAATCCTAAGTGGCTTCCTGGGGGCATAGAGAATAATGGAATTGTTCAGGTTGGAAAAGACCTTTAGGACCATCAGGTGTGGCTGTCAATCCTCCCCCTACAGTCACCGCTATCCCATGGCCTCGAGAGCCACATCCATGGGTTTTGGACAATTCCAGGGATTGTGACTCCCCTGCTGCCCCTGGCAGTGTTTGAGGGCCCTTTCCAGGAGGAATTTCCCCCCAATATCCAACTTTAACCTTCCCTGGGGCAGCCTGAGGCTGCTCCTTCTTGTCCTGACACTTGTTAATGATGCAGAAAAATAACGATGAGGAAGATGAAATGGAAAGAGAAGAAGGAAGAGGAGGAGGAGAGGCAGGAGGAGGAAGAGGAAAAAGAGGAAGATGAGGAGGAAGATAGAAGGGGGGGGAGGAGGAAGAAGAGGAGGAGGAGGAGGAGAAAAGAAGAAGAAGAAGAAGAAGAAGAAGAAGAAGAAGAAGAAGAAGAAGAAGAAGAAGAAGAGCAACAACAACAACAGGAAGAAGGAAGAAGAGGAAGAAGGAGAAGGAGAAGAAGGAGAAGAAGGAGAAGAAAGAAAAAAGAAAAGGAAGAAGGAGAAGGAGGAGAAGAAGAAGAAGAAGAAGAACAAGAACAAGAACAAGAACAAGAACAAGAACAAGAACAAGAACAAGAACAAGAACAAGAACAAGAACAAGAACAAGAACAAGAACAAGAACAAGAACAAGAAGGAGGAGGAGGAGGAGGAGGAGGAGGAGGAGGAGGAGGAGGGAGAAGGAGAAGGAGAAGGAGAAGAAGGAGAAGAAGGAGAAAAAGAAGAAAAAGAAAAAACAGAAAAATAAAAAGAAGAATAAGTTCTTCATCCCTCCTTTGTGAACTGGGAACCTGCAAAGCACAGAGACCAGCCCCCCCTGCCTTGAGAAGCCACACCACAGTGACAAATCTGTCCTGGGATGTCCCCAGCTGGCCAGGCCATGACCCAGCTGGGCTCAGGTGTGTCCTGGAGGAACCTCTGGCACCTCAGCAGCCTCTCCAGGGAGGGAGAAGCTCCCTGTGCTCATCCCCCTCCTTCTCCAGCACCAAACCCTCCCTCAGGGAGGCTCCTCAGCCTCTGCCGTTCACGGATCTGGTTTGATTTATTTGCTCCCAGCCCTGGCAGGGATTTCCGAAGCCACAGCCTGGAATGGACTCCTTGTTGCTCTCTGGATATGATCTGGCCCTGAATAAAATCTCGAGGTGGTGAAGCTGTGAGGAGCATGAACTCAGCTCTGCTTCCCCACAAACACAATTTGCCTTGTCACTTCTTATTTATTTTGAAGAGACTGGCAGGTTACATCTGCCTCGTGTTGGCCCAGATGCTATAAATTAACCCCTTATCCATGTGTGATTTATTTGGCTTTCATCTCCTCCAATCTGGCTCAAAATATACAGGAAAAAAAAAAAACAAAAAGGAGATTCTGCAGGCTCAGGGGTCAGAATAAATCTTTAAAGCCAGGCTGCATGAAATGCTGTACTGAAAAGCTTTCTCTGACATACCAATGGTTTTCTGCAGCCCCAGTCCAGCACATTTCTATTTTCCTGCATGAAAAACCAGAAATAAACCAGCTGAAAATGGGTTACAACAACCCATTATTCCCCCCAAAACAAAAGCTCCACACAACTGCCACATTCCTGCCTTGCAGTTATTTATTGGGCTTTTTTTTCCAATCATGCCTAAGAAGTGCCCAATTTCTTGTCTCTATTCACATTCCCAGTGAAATCCAAGCCTCCTTTTTAACCATTTCATCATTTTTTTCAGCGTTTTCAGTTCCCTGGGGCTTTGACTCCATTTGTGCTGCTGAGATTTGGGAGCACAACAGAGCCACTGCTCTGAGAGCAGTCGAAAAGAATTTATTTGCTAAATAAAGCCAGTTTTAACTTTAAAAGGCTAAGAAAAGCCAAAGTGTTACTTCCAACATCCTGAATCCACCATAAATTAGCAGGATGGGATGAACCCTAAATGAGCACAGGGAGGGATGGGAAATGGGAAACATCATAAAATCATTTTAGGAGTAATTTTTCAGTTTTGTGGTTTGCTAAAACCACTCCAACTGCCCCAATCCTGGCAAAATAATTGCCTTGGAATAGATTTCCACAATCTGGGATCCAAATCCTGATGAATAGACTGAACGAAATTTACTCATTTGAGGCCAAACAATTTTTCTGGTTTCCTTCAGATCTACCTTTGGGATCAAAATCCCAAGACTTGGAGAAGGTGGTGGCTGTGAAAACCCCTCCAGAAGGCTCTGAATGGTGTCAGCCAAAGGTTGGATCCCATTTGGAAGGAGCAGAACCATCCAGAACTGTGGGATTTGATGTGTTCCCACCACATTTGTGCAGTGAAATTCCTGCCAAGGGGATGCCATCCCCATCACATCCATTTATCTCCTGGCTACTCCCAACCCGGAGATTCCTGTCACCCTGATTTTTAAAGATTTTCTAAGCCTTCTGATGTTTACATTCTTGTAACAAACCTTCTCACACACTTTCTGTAAATAATTTATTGTTTGGCATTCTTTATAGAAGAAGAAAAATTTAATGGACTGTTGGTTTGTCCAGTGTCATTGGAGAGGTGGCACTGTCACCCTCCAATCCACTGTCACTTTTGGAAATTTATAAATGTTAGAGTTGGAAAACAAACTTCCCTTTTTTACCTTGAAAACAGCGGTGTGTGTGTGCCGTGTTATTTCATGTCTTATAATCACAGAGAGTGACAGATTCCAAACCCAAAATTCCTATAGCAGCAGATTCCAGATTCCTATTGTGACAGATTTCAAACTCAGAATTCCTATAGTGATAGATTCCATATTCCTATAAGTGACAGGTTCCCAACTCAAAATTCCCATAGTGACAGATTCCAGATTCCTATAGGGACAGATTCCAAACTCAGCATTCCTATAGTGACAGATTCCAGATTCCTATAAGTGACAGATTCCAAACTCAAAATTCCTATAAGTGACAGATTCTGGATTCCTGTAGTGACAGATCCCAGATTCTAAAGTCCTATAGTGACAGATTCCAGATTCCTACAGTGACAGGCTCCAAACTCAAAATTCCTATAGTGATAGATTCCAGATTCCTATAGGGACAGATTCCAAACTCAGAATTCCTATAGTGACAGATTCCATATTCCTATAAGTGACAGGTTCCCAACTCAAAATTCCCATAGTGACAGATTCCATATTCCTATAAGTGACAGATTCCAAACTCAAAATTCCTATAAGTGACAGATTTCGGATTCCTGTAGTGACAGATCCCAGATTCTAAAGTCCTATAGTGACAGATTCCAGATTCCTACAGTGACAGGCTCCAAACTCAAAATTCCTATAGTGATAGATTCCAGATTCCCATAGTGACAGATCCCAAACTCAAAATTCCCATAGTGACAGATTCCAGATTCCTATAGCGACAGATCCCAAACTCAAAATTCCTATAGTGACCGATTCCAGATTCTTATAGTGACAGATCCCAAACTCAAAATTCCCATAGTGACAGATTCCAGATTCTTATAGGGACAGATTCCAGACTCAAAATACCTGTAGTGACAGATTCTAGATTCCTGTAGTGACAGATTCCAAACTCAAAATCTCGAAATCTTCCTTTTGTTGCTTGAGCTCTACCAAACCTCACCCAACAAAACCCAAACACTCCATGAGCACAGTTTTGAAGAAAACCTTCAGATTCCAAACTCAAAATTCCTGTGGTGACAGATCCCAGATTCCTATAGAGACAGATTCCAAACTCCAAATTCCTATAGTGACAGATTCCAGATTCCTGTAGTGACAGATCCAAAACTCAAAATTCCCATAGTGACAGATTCCAGATTCCAAACTCAAAATTCCTGTAGTGACAGATTCCAGATTCCTATAAGTGACAGATTCCTGTAGTGACAGATTCCAAACTAAAAATTCCTATAGTGACAGATTCCAGATTCCTATAGTGACAGATTTCAGATTCCTACAGTGACAGATTCTAGATTCCTGTAGTGACAGACTCCAAACTCAAAATCTCAGAATCCTCCTTTTGTTGCTTGAGCTCTACCAAGCCTCACTCAACAAAACCCAAACAACCCAAACAACCCAAAACACGAACTCAGTTTTGAAAACAATCTCCAACCCCCTGGAAAAACCCAAACAAACTGCCTAAATCACCATCAAACACCACTAAAAACCAAATTAAGAAGCAGTTAAATTCCCACATCCATGCCTCCTACCTGTGACGAGGAAGCTGCAGCGGCCGGCGCCCGCCTCGTTGATGATGTTGCAGTTGTAGAGGCCGTAGGAGTCGCGGGAGAGGCTGCTGACGGTGAATTCCGTGGAGTCCTGCAGGTCGAAGTGTCCCGAGCGCAGCAGGCGCCCACCCAGGCGCCACTCGTAGCTCAGCACCCGCGTGGGGTACGCGCGCAGCACGCGGCAGCTCATGGTGACCGCGCGGCCCTGGCCCTGCCGCAGCTCCAGGAACGCCGGCTCCACCGCCGGGGGGTCTGCGGAGACACGGACCGGGTTACAGGGGGTTAGAGGGGGGAGCCAGGCCTAGGGACAGGGTTAACCAAGGTTCTTGTTGGGAACTGCCCTAGAGACAGGATTGATCCAGGTTCTTGTGTGGGACCTGCCCTAGAGACAGGATTAACTGAGGTTCTTGTGAGGGACCTGCTCTAGGGAGAGGATTAACTGAGGTTCATGTGTGGGACCTGCCCTAGAGACAGGACTGATCCAGGTTCTTGTGTGGGACCTGCCCTAGAGACAGGATTGATCCAGGTTCTTGTGTGGGACCTCTCCTAGGGACAGGATTAACTGCGGTTCATGTGTGGGACCTGCCCTAGAGACAGGACTGATCCAGGTTCTTGTGTGGGACCTGCCCTAGAGACAGGATTAACTGAGGTTCCTGCGTGGGACCTGCCCTAGGGACAGGATTGATCAAGGTTCTTGTTTAGGACCTCTCCTAGAGACAAGATTGATCCAGGTTCTTGTTTAGGACCTCTCCTAGAGACAGGATTGATCCATGTTCTTGTGTGGGACCTGCCCTAGAGACAGGACTGATCCAGGTTCTTGTTTAAGACCTCTCCTAGAGACAGGACTGATCCAGGTTAGGAACCATCCTAGGCATCCAAACTAGTCCAGGTTCTTGTTTAGGACCCATCCTAGGAATCAAGACTAATCAAGGTTCTTGTTTGAGACCCATCGTATGAGACAGAACTAAACCAGGTTCTTCTTTAGGACCAGTCTTAAAGACAGGACCAACCCAGGTTCTTCTTTAGGGCCCATCCTAGGATTCAAGACTAATCCAGGCTCTGCTTTAGGACCAGTCCTATGAGACAGGACTAACTTGGTCCACTCCTGTTGCAGGAGGTGGGGTGGGCTCTTCTTTGCACATCCTAAAAACTAAACATGGTAAACCCAGGTTCTGGTTTAGGACCCATCCCAGGAGAGTGGATCAACCCAGGTTGGCTTTTAGGGCCTGGCTTAGGAGACAAGACTAACCCAGGTTCTTGCAAGGAGATCCCTTGGAACAGCACTGAATAAAACCAATAAACCTGTCTTAACTCAGCGCTTGGAATGACCTATGGAAGGTGTTCCAGCCCATGGCAGGGTGGATGAGGTGGCCTGGGAGGTCTCTTCCATCCCAAACCAGCCTGGAATTCTGGGACTTTCTCTGGATAAAGTGCACGAGGCAGCAACACCCCGGGCACAGAGCTGGGCTGGTGACTCTGTACTCACAATAATAAATCTGGGGGATAATAACAAAAAAATATCTGGGGAATAATAAACCTGTGCTCAATGGTGACCTCATGCGTGGGCATATTCCTGAGGCTGCCGGAGCTCTGGGAATGTTTGGACACCAGGGATGCACAGGCTGGGACTGTTGGGGTGTCAGTGCAGGGCTGGGAGCTGGGCTGGATGGTCCCTGTGGGATATTGATGTTCCATGGTTCCATGAGCTCCCCACCCCAGGAGCTGCTGTTGGCTTCACCAAAACCCATCACTTCTGCATTTTTTTTCTCCATTCTGGTGAAGGTTTTACTGTCCCAGTTCCCCACACCCAGAACAGCCTCTTCTGCCCTAACTCAAATAAAACTTATTTTAAATAATTCACATTCACAGCTTCAAACTCCCCCAGAATTTTGATTCTAGCAAAACACCAAATAAATAAAATATAACCAACGTCCAGTGTGTGTGCACAGACCCAGCTTCCTGCTGCCATTTGCCTTTGGAAAACTTCACCATGGCTGGAAAATAAGGATAATCCGGCCAAGCAATGGTTTGTGCTCAGCTCATGTCAGCACAGCTCTTCAGGGCCAGGAGCAGACATGGAAAATGTGTTCCCAGAGGGATGAAAACCAGGGAATTCTGGCTTCCTAAAGAATTCAGCTCATTTTTTAACTCCTGAGAGGGAAGAATTCCTGAAATCCTCCCGTTCCAGGGTGGCACAGGGAGGTTTTGTATCCTTACAAGGTGTTTTATGTAAAATATTAAAATGTTCCTGCTTCCCCAAGTTTCCCAAGGTAGCAGCTTTTCAGGGAAGTGTTGGCTTAAAGACAGGAATTTTCCTTGGGAAAGAAAATATTCCAGATCCCTGCTGCCTTCTCAGGGAGATCTGTGCAGCTGCCTCTCCCAAATCTCCTGTTTTCCTCTCATCACCCTGTCTTAAATTATTTGTATTTCCCAAAAAACTCCTAGATCCTCCTATATAATGGATATCAAAGGAATTATTAATCAGATTTACTAACATTTACTATTTTTCATGTGTTTTTCCATAAGTTGTCCAAGGGGAAAATTCTCCATGGAAAAGTTGGAAAATATTGGAAAAGGGCAGTGGAGTCCCCATCCTGGCAGGGATTTAAAGCCCTGTGGAGGTGGCACTTGGGGACATGACCAGTGGTGGCCTTGGAAGTTCTGGGAATGGTTGGATTTGATCTCAGAGGGCTTTTCCAGTCTAAAGCATTCCAAGTTTTCATGAACTCACCATATTTTTATGGATCATGATGACAAGGCACCCGCTGCTCTTCCTGGCATAATTTGATCTTTATAACAAAGCCAATTTTATCTGAAATAAATATTTGATTTTTAATTGGAAATTCTCTTTTTTTCCCCCATTCCAGCCAGGATAATTCCATATCCATCACCTCTCCAGCCTTTCCAGCCACACCAAAATACACCTTAAAATCCTGGGAAAATTCTCCCTAAACTTGGAGCCAGGCACTGAAGAATCTCCAAAATAACAACAAAAAAGATGCTCAAGCAGCATCAGCTGAGGACCCTCCTGATCCTAAATCCCTGAGGGAGAGCACAGGAATTTTGGGGCAGGAACATTCCTGAATCTCTGTGTTTGAGGTGTTAAAAAGCCTTTAATGGTTGATTTTTCTGTCATTTTCTGCCCTTCTCATAAATCCTTGGAATGTTTGAACATCCAAAACTCATCTCTGGTTTGGAATAACATTCCCTCCTTTGTTTTCCTTGCTGCTTCCACAGAATGCTCCGAATCCAGGGAATGATTTGGACCCTCCTGATCCAACATCCTGATCCTGAATCCCTGAGGGAGAGCACAGAAATATTCCTGAATCTCTGTGTTTGAGCTGTTAAAAAGCTTTAATTGATGATTTTTCCATAATTTTCTGCCCTTGTCCATAAATCCTTGGAATGTTTGAGCATCCAAAACTCATTTCTGGTTTGGAATAACATTCCCTCCTTTGTTTTCCTTGCTGTTTGCACTGAATGCTCTGAATCCAGGGAATGATTTCCCCTCCCCGTGGTGCCTCAGTTTAATGATTTTAACGGGAATTTGTATTCAGGCCCTTCTCTCTTCTCCCCCTGCTTTATTTACTTATCAAGCTACTTTAGCCTTATAAACAGCTTTTAAATGAAACTTTCCCCTGCCTTTAAGGTCAAAAAGTCTTTAAACCCCACAACTCCCATTTATCCAGGGGCTGATGATCCCCAGTGACAGGAAGAGAAAATTAACTCGGGCTGCTCATTCCTGAGTCCCACTTTTGCAGGTAATAACTTTAATGGGAAAGGGAAGGGCTGATAAAAGCCCCTACCAGAGTTACCAGCTCGTTTTTCCATCATTTTTTTCCCATTGTTTTTATAGGATTGTGACTTCCCAGATGCGCAGGAGGGAAACTGGAGTTGTTTGTGACTCCTCTGCGTTGAACTCATTTGCATCAGCTCTTCCCCAAGGCTTTGGCAATTTGATTTAATTTACTTTTTCCCTCCTTATTCCTTTCATAATTCCACTATTAGTTTTGGAAAAATCTCCAGCAAAGCTGCCAAGGGAGCACGGTTCATTCTCTCCCACAATTATCTTTGGGAAGCAAACGGGGCTGGAGTTAAATCAGGCTCTCTATTAATGTTTAATGAAGTTTTTTAGCCTAAGTACATTCATGTTTTTAGGATTAGGAAACAGAAAAAGGAAAGTTCTGGAGCTATCCTGAGAAATGACAGCGAGATGCTTGTTTGGTTTGAATCACACAGCTGCTCCTCACGGTGAGGGTCAAATCCTGGTTTTTTATAGTGGGATTTGTTAAGGAGAAAATTCATGGAATTTATTTCCACCCTGATGCCCCAAGCAGAGGCTTCACCCGCTGGTTTGGCCTCTCCAATTCACATTTTAAGCTAAACAAATAACGAGTTTTTCTCTCCCAGCTCCAGCAAGGGGAATAATAAATAAATAACAATAAAAAGTGGTGCCTCTGCTCGCTTTGTGGCCACTGTTGGATTCACACCACAGGAATGTTATCCAGCACTTCTGAATCCATCTATTCCAAGACTCTCCACTGCAGCCTCATTTCCAGGTTTTTTAGCTCCCGAGGTGGGTCTGGAGGTGCCTGAATGGACACATGGAGAAGGCCAGACAAGATGGGATTTAGGAGCCTTGGGAAGCTCCAGTGCACAGGGATTGTGAAATGACCCTGATCCCTGTGAAACGACAACAGTGATTTTCCATCCAAAATTTGGAATAGATACATCACACCTTGGATAATGGATTTAGTCCAGTGAAATGAAACCATCATGGCCAGAGACAGAAAAAAGCCGTTTGCACATTTAGGAGTAAATTAAAACAGGTGTGCAAATCCATCCTGGAATTGCGCATTCCAAACCCTGCCTTGCACAGATGTATCCATGATACAGTGAGGAACATCGCTGTTTTATTAAATCCAGGAATGTTGTGGGATGGAAAGGACCTTAAATCCCATCCCATTCCATGGCGGGGACACCTCCCACTGTCCCAGGGTGCCCCAGTGTCCAGCCTGGCCTTGGGCACTGCCAGGGATCCAGGGGCAGCCACAGCTGCTCTGGCCATTCCAGCCCAGCCAGGAATTCCCAATTCCCAATCTCCCACCCATCCCTGCCCTCTGGCACTGGGAGCCATTCCCTGGCTCCTGTCCCTCCATCCCTTGTCCCCAGCCCCTCTCCAGCTCTCCTGGAGCCCCTTCAGGCCCTGGAAGGATTTCCTTGGATTCTTCCCTTCTCCAGGTGAGCACCCCCAGCATTCCAAAATTGACTCCATGATTTTTTAGCTGGAAAATGCTTTAGAATGAGTGGAGAGGCTTTTATTCCCAAGTCACCAGTGGGTCCCCGCTCCTCCAGAGACATTCCTTAATCCTGGATATGGAAGAGACAAATTTAGGATCCAGGACCTGCCCGTAGAGAAGGACCCTGAACCCAGAGCTCAGCCTCGGCTCCCCTTGTGAGCTCTGTAGGATTAAAATGTTGCTCACTGCTGTTCATTGATTTATATTCTAGCCAGGACAATTTAAATTCCATAAAATACAAGGAACAGCAGCAGCAGAGCCCATAAAGGATGCTCAGAAGTAGCAGACACTTTTAAAAACCCATGGATTATTCCCATTTCATGGTTTTTAAAGGAAGCACCTCATTATTCACCCATCCCCTTCTGGCCCCAGCTGGACAAATCAAGCAAATCAAGATTTGCAGATATGGAGGGACACTAATGGTGCAGCTTTGCCCCAAAGTTTTTATATTATCCATTTGTTTTTACTCATCTGAATATTTATCACTTGCAAACGTTGCACGTGCTCCAGCACAAATATTGAAGCTCAGGAACCTGGGAGTTGCTGGGTGAGGCTGGATCTGGATTTCCAGAGCATTTAATGCCCTGTCAAGGAGCCAAACCAGGACAGAGGCACCAGCCTGGAAAATCCCAGCAAATTCTGCAGACACGGGAGACAACTCAAAGCACAAAATCCAAGTTAGCAAATTCCCTGAGAGTGGGGACTGGGATTTTCCATTGTAAATCCTTTTGCAAAGCAGGCATGGACACAGAATGCAGAAGAAAATGAAATTAATAATAATTTTACACTGAAAGTTACCATCAAAATCCCTCTAACTTCAAATTAGGACCTTGCCAGTGATAAGATGAAAAAATTTGGAGTCCATGATGATGAGAATCTTTGGAGTTCTGACAAGGGATGGAGGGACAGGAGCCAGGGAATGGCTCCCAGTGTCAGGGGCAGGGATGGATGGGAGATTGGGAATTGGGAATTCCTGGCTGGGCTGGAATGGCCAGAGCAGCTGTGGCTGCCCCTGGATCCCTGGCAGTGCCCAAGGCCAGGCTGGACACTGGGGCACCCTGGGACAGTGGGAGGTGTCCCAAAGGTGGCCCTGGGTGGATGGGATGGGCTTTAAGGTCCTTTCCAACCCAATCCATTCCTGGATTCCATTTGGGATTTGAACCATCTCTCATCCCTTAGGGATCCAGCCAGGGGTGCAACATCCTGGCTCATTCCTGGAGTGACTCACACCAGTTTCTTTGGAATATTTAGAAGGAAATTTTTTTTTTTAGTCATTCCTACAGCAATCATTCCATTATTTGTGGGGCTGAACTCCATTGGACCTGAACAGGGCAGGGAAGAGGAAGGAGACTGGGCTGGGAAGGAAGGGATATTAGGGATCACCCCATCCCACCCCTGCCATGGCAGGGACACCTTCCACTGTCCCAGGCTGCTCCAACCTGGCCTTGGGCACTGCCAGGGATCCAGGGACAGCCACAGCTGCTCGGGGAATCCATTCCAGTCCCTCCCCACCCTCCCAGGATCCTTCAAGGACACTCAAATACCCAGGAAGGGAGGACGAAACAGGGAAGAAAGGTGAGAAAAGCACATGGGAAATTCGAGATAAGGCTCCTATCAGCACAGGGGAAGTGCTGGATTCTGCTCCTGGTTCCCCTCAGGCTGTCCTGACACTGACAGGTGGCACTGATCCAGATGGTGACACCTGCTCTGATCTGCACACAACCCCTTTAATGATCAATGGAGCATTTTAAACGCTCTCCCCACTCCTGAAACCTCTTCCAGAGGTCCCTGCTCTGTTTTTTACTTTTCCAGAGTAAAACAAGGGAGCTGCAGCCCCTGGAGCAGCCTTGTGATTCCAGAGAGAATCCCGGAGTAGTTTAGGCTGGAAAAACCCTCAGAGATCATCAAGCCCAACCATTCCTAGCACTGCCACCACTGCCCCATGTCCCCAAGTGCCACATCCACATGGATTTAAATCCCTCCAGGGATGGGGATTCCACCACTTCCCATGGCTGGGCAACTTTTCCATGGAGGAATTCTCCCCAGTATCCAAGCTGAACTTCTCCTGGTGCAACCTGAAGGCTGTTCCTTCTCACCCTGTCCCTGGTTTCCTGGGATAAGAGCCCCATCCCACCTGGCTGCACCCTCCTGGAGATGCCACCAGTGCCACCCAGCTCCAGCAGAGCTCAGCCAGCCCAGGTGACCTTTGGATTCACAGAGAGTTCTCGAAATCTCACAGAGATGGTGGATGAAGGTACAGACAGGGAGGAAGGTTTGGAATTAAGACCTTGGAATAGACAAGACTTTTTCTAACGATGACTTGTAGCTATTGTCAAATGTAATTGATGCCCTTTGAACTGACTGGACTTTCACAGCATTAAATTGCTGTGTTGTGATACAGCAATGCTTAGTGCCAGCAAGAACATGCTTTAAGCAGGTAATAAACAGAAATATTATAGTAAGGCTACGAAACGTAAGTAATAAATTACACAATTATGAAAGTTTCTTTTTAGGTTAACAGAGAGGGGGAATTGTGGGAATCCACAAAATCAGAGGGTTTTGGGAAAGCTGGAAAAGGCAGGCCTCAGAGACAGCAGAGCTGGGATTGGAGCTAAGCAGCAGGCATGAGATTGGTCAGCAGGAAAATTATTTAAACTGTAGAAAAGCAAGGACAAATAGAACAATGGTCTGGGAATTAACACTTGTCTAAAATAACTCTCTAAGCTACAGAAAAGTTTATCTAGCAAGATATTAAGAAGTTTTAAGCTTAATACTGGAGCTCTGTGCATTGTGTTTAAGGCTCACAAGCAGGTGTTGTATTTGAAATAAGCCAGCATTGTTTAACCAAAGGTACCTGTGCTTACAGTGGTTGGATGGAACCACTGTCAATGTGCTTTTGCTCTGTGGGATTGGTCAGAAAACTCATAAAGTGAGTTGTGCCATTGAGTTCTGTGTCTGCTGCCTGGGATGTGAGCTGCTGGCATCTTCCCATTGCCGTACCCATGGAATGAGGCTGGTGCTGGAAAATCAAACAGCTCCAGGAACGTTCCCAGCAGCCCTGTCCTGTTGGGGATTTGTACAGAGACCCCAGCTGGTGACAACCTTCACCCCAGAGCTGGGGCCACCACATCCCAACCACACCCACGCTCCCAAAAAGGTGATGGACAAGGAGATTCCAGCCTCAAATGCCAAATAAACCAGGGATAAACATGGAAAAACGAGGCAGGGAGAGGAGCAGAGGAACTGGAAACACCTGGGGGAGATCTCAGCATGATGACTTGAAATAAAAAGTGGTTTTTGCTCAGACAGGGGAGGCAAAGAGATGTTGTGAGGAGAGCAGAAAACACAGAAATGTGCACATAAAACAAATGTATGGACTTCAAACAGCACCAAAATCCCATTTTTACTGCTCTTCTGGACAGTGTTTGCAACAAATTTTATTTGCCTTGAAACAGAGATCAGTTCTCACCTCTGTATTTTATTTCTCCTGTGGACAAGGTCACTTTAGACCCAAAGGGGGTTTGCTTTTGTTGATCAGAGCAGAGAATTACCAATAAACCTCCCAAATTTCTTTCTTTCTCTGTCCTTGGGAGATTTGGGGCCTGTTTTATGTGCAGAAGTCATGGCTTTAGGTTAAATTATGCATTTACCTTTGGGCTGGGGGAGGCTTTCATCTCCTTTAGAACCTGGGACTTAGAACAAACCTCAGAAACTGGAATTCATTGAACTGCCCCTATTTTTAAGCAGCCAAGGTCAGGGCTTGAAAATTTGGGGTCAGGGATGGAAACCCTGGGGATGGCACAGCCTGGGATCCGTGGAAAATGAGAGGGACTCAGCTCAGAGCCAGAGGGCAAATTGTCCTCAGGTTCCAAAATAAAAAAAAAGCTTTGGGAAGGTTTAAAGAAAATAGAAAAAAAAGTTAGGGCCAGAAGAGAACAGCTCAGAGCAGCAGGACAGGGGCAAAAGGGGAATTTATTGGAGCAAATTCTCAGCCCAGACTTTCTCCCTGATCATTCCTGGTATCTCCTGAGAAGGACAAGCAGGACAAGGAGCCTCCAGCTGAGGCAGAATGAGCAGGTTGGGAATACAAACCCTGCTTGCTTCCCTTCCTCACTGCCAGCATTCAAAAGGGATCAAATGATTTTAAAGGAAGGAACATTGAAATCGAGCACTGATGGAGGCACCAGATGACATTGAAACAGTGATGGGATAAAACCCTTCCAATGGATTTCCTGGGAGAGCTGGGAATGCTCCCCTGGAGAGGAGAAGGCTCCAGGCAGAGCTCAGAGCCCCTGGCAGGGCCTGAAGGGGCTCCAGGAGAGCTGGAGAGGGGCTGGGGACAAGGGATGGAGGGACAGGAGCCAGGGAATGGCTCCCAGTGCCAGAGGGCAGGGATGGATGGGATATTGGGAATTGGGAATTCCTGGCTGGGCTGGAATGGCCAGAGCAGCTGTGGCTGCCCCTGGATCCCTGGCAGTGCCCAAGGCCAGGCTGGACACTGGGGCACCCTGGGACAGTGGGAGGTGTCCCTGCCATGGCAGGGGTGGCACTGGGTGGGATCTGAGGTCCCTCCAACCAACCCCAAAGTGCCCCAACGTTTCACTCCTGTGCTTGGCCACAGGGAAAGAAGGAATTACAACTCCTGAAATAAAACCACCCCATGATATTCCCCATTTCAGATGTGTCTTAATGTCCAGCATTAAAGCAGAGCTTTGCTCTGAAATGAAACTGCCCTGAGTAGATCTGATGTAAAAAACCTCAGAGAAACAGGGTTTGAGTCCATTTGGATTTTTCTAGTCCTGAGTGCTGGGAGTGGTTGAATCCCATTTGGAAGATTCCAAGGAATCAGGCCTTGCTCATCATCTTTGAGCCTGGATTTGTATTTAGGTTCTACTCCAACTGAATAAAAAACCTCACAACTAAATAAATAAATGCCCAAATAAGGGGTATCGCCTCTGTTTATGGGGCTGCTCTTAGGGCAGATGGATTTGTCTTCTGTGTCCAACAATTTCATGCTGAATGGAATAAACTCCAACATTTCCTTGTTTTCCTCCTCCCACAGGAGTCTCTAAAATTCGGTATTATTGCTTCAAAGTCTGCTTTTCCCCCCAATGTTTTACACAGAATTGCCTTTTTGTTTCCAGTAAATCCAGATATTGCTCCTCTCCTTCTCCCAGCTGCTTCCTCTCCTGTTGGAGTTCATCTTCCCCCTCAACCAATTCTATCAAGCCCTGTTTTATCTCCAAAATTGAATTTCCAACGTTATTGAAGGAATATCTTTTTCTCTCTTTTCATTTCCTCCCCAAACTCCATCAGGGCTCCCCTTGGGGAGCTCTGCATAGAGGGGCTGCCATGAAAAACATCCTGGAACACCCTGAGTTCCCTGTTTTCCTTGCTTTCCCACCATCCTCAATCCTGTGGGACAGTGGGAGGTGTCCCTGCCCTGACAGGGATGGAACTGGGTGGGTTTAAGGTCCCTTCCCACCAAACCCTTCTGGGATTCTGGGATTCTTTTCCACACCAGCCAAAGCCCAAGCCCATGGGGCAGAAATCAACGACAATCCATGATTTATTCCTGGGGCAGGGATCCGGGTGGCTCCAAGCCTCATCCAGCCTGGCCTTGAATGGATCCATGAAGTTTGGAGAGCCCTGAAGGTCACCAACCAACCCCACGGCAGGGATGGAACTGGAGGAGCTTTAAGGTCCCTTCTGACCCAAACAATCCTGGGATTTTATGATTTTCCAATTCCAGCAGAGATGTGGAAGCCTTGGCCGTGCTGGATATCCTGGTGAGCTCGATGACCTTTCCAACCTCAACCATTCCATGGGTTCACGTTTGGTCTTCCAGGTTCCAAGTCAGGGATTTCAGCTTTCAAAGGACAACAGAACCCAGCAGGAACAGGATCCTCAGGGAACGGGCACATTCCCGAGGCTCCCAGAGCTCCAGGAGCTCTCAGGGTCAGGGTGGGATTGTTGGGGTGTCTGGACTGGAGGATCCTTAGGATTCCTTCCAGCTCAGTATATTCCAAGATTCCAGGATTATTTCCATAGAGGTGATGTAGAGATGTTGCTGCTTCTCCTTCATGGCTCCCAATATCTTGAAGGTACCAAACCCAGCATCCAATGGATCATTCCAGAAATTACCAGGCTCCATGAAATTTCTTGGAATGATTTTACGTTGCCCAGACAAATCATAATTATCCTGATAAAACAAATTACAGCAGAGTGTGAACCTGCAGCCTCTCCACTGCAAGCCAGGACCTTCCTAAAAGGAAAAATCACCATCCTTTGTTGGGAAAATCAGTCCCAAGTCCTGTCATCCTAACCAGGAATGGGAATTCCCATCCAGGAATGGGATTTCTTCTTGTGTCTGTCCCTCTCTGCAAGCCAGCCCTGCCACAGATTAGAAAATGAGGATAGGATCAGTCTGATCCTTGATAGAGAATAAAATGTGCCAATAATCCATTGGAATGATGGAATAAATCCAAATAAACTGCCCCATCTGGAGGGAAACAGTCAATGAGAGCAGGGAGAAAAGTGGCTTTATGATAAAAATATCTATTAATGGGCACTGGAACTGCAATGGAGCCTGGAAAATGAGGAATTTGTATCAGTTGTGAGGGATATGGATCAATTGTGAGGGATATGCATCAATTTTAAATTGTTTGAATTTATTATCAAGGCTCAGAACTACCTGGAGATAACAATTCCTCTAAAAAGAATTAGAATGTCCCTGCTTTTGTTTGCCAAACCACTAATAAATGGAGGGTGTGAAAGCTCCCTTTATTCTGTGGAGAGCTTCTGAATGCAAGGAAAGTGTGGGAAATCCTGTCACAAGGAATTTCCTGTCAGGAATTTCCAGCAGGGAAGCTGCTCATGGAGCCCCTCCCTGGGAGATGAGCGTGGTCTCCACCGAGAGGAGCTGTGGTGACAGCAGCAATTCCATGGATGATGGATAATGACTGGAGTGATCCCCAAGGGAATGATGGTCCATGGAAGCTCCCCAGGCAGGTGGAGGAGCTGGACAACACCCAGGGGGAGATCCATGCCCTGCCAGGCCAAGGACACAAAATCAGAACCTTCATCCGCTTCATCCCCTGTGCTGGGGCACCTCCCGTCCTGGGAGAAATTGTGGAAAGACCTGGAGGGGCTGGAGATTGTCCAGGGAAGGGAACAGAGCTGGGAAGGGGCTGGAGAATCCCTGAGGAGCTGGGAAGGGGCTGCAGAATCCCTGAGGAGCTGGGCAGGGGCTGCAGAATCCCTGAGGAGCTGGGCAGGGGCTGCAGAATCCCTGAGGAGCTGGGCAGGGCTCACCTGGGGAGCAAAGGGGGCTCAGGGGGAGCTGGGGCTCTGCAGAATCCCTGCCAGGAGGGGCTGCAGCCCTGGGGCTGGGCTCTGCTCCAGGGAACAGGGACAGGAGCAGAGGGAACGGCCTCAGGCTGGGCCAGGGCAGCTCAGGGTGGGCACAGCAGGAATTTCCCCATGGAAAGGGTGCTCAGGCCTTGAAACTGCCCAGGGAAAGTTGGAGATATTTCTGTGACCTCTGGCACTTGGGGACAGTGGTGGCCTTGGAAGTGCTGGGAACAGTTGGATTTGATGATCCCAAAGGGGTTTTCCAGCCTCAGTGATTCCACTCAAGACTCCTCTTGCCTTCAGTGATTTCACTCCTGATGTGGTTCCTCAAAGGCTGGTGGAACCCAAAGGAAATCTCTCCAAAATTCCCACAGACCCTCCCAGCATTCCCTGCATCCAGGACCTCCAATAGGGAACCCAACATCCTCTGCCCATCTCTGCTGGAAAACCTGATTGTGTGGGACACAAAGAGCTCTAATTTCATTCCTGCTGGAAGGAATCTTCCTGCTGACACTGGTCCCAGCTCCACAGGCAAAATGATTTGCAAACCTCCCTATTAACAGCAGCAGACAGGCCTGAATAATAACAGTGGAATTGGGAATAAAATCCAAAGGATTTGGGAGGGAGCACGGGGAAAGCAGCAGCTTGTCTTTAAATCTGTGCACTGCCTTCCAAACTCTGTTTTATGAGGCAATTACAGGTACAAAGTTGAATATTGGAAAGTGAGACAGGAGAAGAGGGATTTATGGAGCTAAAAAATCAGCTGGGATGAATTCCAGCAACATCCATGGACAGCCTTATTTGTGTCCTGTGTCAGTCCAAATAATCTTAATTTTTAATGCGGCACTTTGCAAGCAGAGTTCTGTCGAAATCCATATTTTGTGTAATTATGGGAATTAATCTCCTAAGTATTACAGGACAACAAAGGAATTATATTTACTCAGCATCCTCTGCTGTTAAAAATTAACTACAAGGACAAGTTCATTATTCCAATTTACCTTTCCCTGGCTGGTGTTGAGTTGTCCTTGGTTTTTGTGACTCCTTTGTATTCCAACCACAACGTTCCCTCTCATCCTGCTGCTCACCTTCTTCCCATGATAACTGCGGGGATGGGTATCCCTGAATTCCACAAGGTTTACAGAATAACCTCATGAGTTTTCCTCAGCCCTTTTGGGCTGCAATTCCCATTTTCCCTTCAAATCCAACCTCTTAACTTGTTATCAATTGGGAATAGAAGAAGAAGCTATGGCTGCTCCATCCCTGGAAGTGTTCAGGGTTGGATGGGGTTTGGAGCAACCAAAGCTCTGATCCTTCCTATTTTAAATATGGATATGGAATATTTACATCTCTTCCCACTCATTTTCCTTCTCCCAAAACCATTTTTGTTTTGAAGACCCTTTGCTCCAGCCCTCAGACAGTGCAGGATTATCCTCTCCATGACCAATTCCCCCAAAACAATCCCAATATAAATAATATTCCATTTTACCGCTCTCAGTAACATCTCTGTTTATTCAAGTTCTGGAGTGCTCTGGGTTTTTTTTTTTTTGAATTTCTGAAAGGGAAGCTTGTCCGTGATAATAATTTTAGTAAAAAAAAAAAAAAAAAAAAAATTCAAATTATCTGGTTCTCATCTAAATTTTCCACGGCACCAGGGTTTGCATATTCATCACCTCCCTGGGTCACCCAACTCATGCTGCCCTTGACCTTGCTAAATGTCAAAAAGCTCCTGGGATTTCTCTTTCCTGATCCAGCCATCCGTGATTTCCCTGGTTTTTCCCTGCCTTGCTCCATGTGGATAAATTACACCCAAAGCCATCCTTGCCTCTGGGTTATTCTGAAATTGGCCTCAATCAGATGAGGATTTTAGAGAATAGATTTTGCTGTTTTAGAGTTTTCTGGGAAGTTTCTGGACTGGGAATTAAGGAGCAGAGAATGATCCATAGGTTAAAAACCACAACATGGGAATTTTCCACCTGGAGTGCCTCAATCTCTCTGTATTTATGTATAAAATAAATGTAGCAATAACTATCCCCACAGGAAGGTCCAAGCTTTAAGCTCAGCTCAGCAGCATCAACCTCTGCCATATCCTGGGAAAATCCTTTTGGGCAAGAAAGTGGAAAAAACACTTTGGAAAACAAATCAAAATTATCAAAGCAATGGGAACACCATTATTTTGATATTTTCAAGTTGTTAAGGTCATTACATCATTGGAAGAGAAGGGAAAAAATGGCTTAGAATTAAACAAAAATTGACCCTGTTCTAAACTTGTTTTTAGGCTGTCCTTTCTCCCACCACAAACAGCCCAAATTAAACCCAACTTTTATCTCCAGAGAAGGAATTCATTCAGAAAGTGATAAATGCACCAGCATGGGAATGGATTGGGTTATGTAATATTTGTCCTGAATATTAATCAGCTTTTCCCACTCAAATCTTCAATCATAAGAGAGGAGAAAAAAAAGATGTAAATAATATTAATATTAAATGCAAATTCTGCTTTCCTTCATCATTCCAGCCTGCCTAAGCATAGATTTATAAGAGATTTGTTTTAAAATCCAGATATTTGCCCCACTTGATTTCTCAGATTGCTTGGTTATCCCTTTTTAATGAGTTTTCATAATTAAAATTTTATAATCTGGAAGATTTCACTCTTTGGGAGTTTTACCACACTCCTGATCTGCATTCACAAGACAATTCCATGAAGCTGGTAAATTCCCACAGGGATTGGCCACCCTACCTGTTCAAACATCTTCTCCGAATGACTTTCCTAAAATTCCAAGAGTTTTTAGCTCATTAATCCCACTCCCATTTGGGATGGGGAATGCTTCCTTCTCTCACAACAAATTTTTATTTCATTATTAATACAATATTTGCATATAAATATTTCATCAGGCAGATATTTCCAGAGTAGATCCAGAACACTCCTGAGCTGCCAAATTGCCTTTCCAAGGCAGAAAAATTCCTTTTCCCATTCCCAGCTGCAAAGGAATTGAAAATCAAGGAAAGAGGACTCAGGGCTGGATTCTCTATCTGATGCAAAATGGGAAAAACGCATTTCTGCTCCTCCCCTCAGCACCTGAGATCATCACCCAGCCTCATCTTCCTCCTTAATTAGCTCTGTTCCATTCCCAATCCAATCCCTGCAGGATGAGTCCCTTTTCCAGAGTTATTTGGGATTTTTTACCAAGGAAGAACAACACAAATAAAGCTGAGCTCCAGCAGAACAGGAAATTCTGGAACATCCCAATGTGGCCAACAAAGCTCTGCCAGCCAGGCTTCCATGAAGTGTCTTGGATGTTTTAAGAGGCTTTCCAAGGGTTTGGAGATGGATGAGTTTGGGAGGGGGTTTGGGCTCTAAATAGGATTTTATGGAGTGCAGAAGGAAAAGGGAACTGGGAAAACAATCCCATCCTCACTGCTCTGATCACTTGGGAAGGGGACATGATGGAAACACTGCCTAAGGTGGCACCTGGTGGCACCTTTATGTCCCCACCTCCTGCAGCTGGAAAAGTGGGGCTGGCAAATTGTCCCTGGGTCGGGCCCTGTCTGCCACCAGCAGGGATTGATTTATTCCTTAAAAATTCATTTATCCACAATTGCAGCTGGAAGATCATAAAATAGAGTCCCAGAGTGGCTTGGGTTGGAAAGGGACCTCAAATCCCCCCAGTGCCACCCTTGCCATGGCAGGGACACCTCCCACTGTCCCAGGGTGCCCCAGTGTCCAGCCTGGCCTTGGGCACTGCCAGGGATCCAGGGGCAGCCACAGCTGCTCTGGCCATTCCAGCCCAGCCAGGAATTCCCAGTTCCCAATCTCCCATCCAGCCCATGATGGGGTGATGGGAAACCTCATCTTAGAGCAACCTGGGACAGTGGGAGGGGTCCCTGCCCATGGAAAGGGTTGGAATGGGATGGGTTTGAAATTCCCTTCCAACCCAAACCATTCTGTGACTCCGGGATTTTCATTTTCCTAGAGAAGTTTTATGATTTAAGGCAAACACTCAAACAAAAAAAAAATCTTAAACCACAGTTCAAGGACAAACTGTAAGCAAGACCAAAAATTCATAATTTTCCTGGAGAACTCCCAGGCTGGGATATTGTCATCACTGTGATGGGATAAAGGGACAGCATCAGAGAACAGAGGTGAGGAAAACAAAACTCATTAGATGAGGGGGTCAAATTTTAAAAAATCCTTTATATTTGAATTTACTTTTAATTTTTCTTTACCTTGACCCAAGAGATGTGACCCAGAGCAGTAATTCCACAGGAGGATTTGCCCTGCGGAACAGATTCCCAGGGAATGAGCACATTCCCAAGGCTGCAGAGGGTGGGACTGTTGGGGTGTCTGTGCAGGGCCAGGAGTTGGATTTGTGATCCTTTTGGGTCCCTTCCCACTCAGGAGATTCCATAATTCCTTGAAAATAGATTAATTAATCACTTTTAGTGAGACAAGGCCCTGCTGTCACAAGGAGAGCCTTCCCGAGAATGGGAATATTCTCATTCAGCACATCCACAGTGAAATCCATGAGTTACCCTCTAAAAAAAGTGTTCCATTAAAAATCATTCCCCGCTCATCACTGCTGGAAGCATCTAGGATAAATATTCCCAAATTCTGAAAAGAACTGGTTTTTATGACAATTGGTTAAATGCCACCGTTGGTACAGAAACGCTGCTCAAGTCATTGGGAACAAAAACTTTCCTCCCACAGGAAAAATAATCAAAGCTTTCCATAATTTTTCTCCATTCATCTCCAATTTGTCACTTGCCAGGATGTGAACAAAGGGAGCAGAATTCTAAACACGGAGAGATGAAAGGGAAAACGCCTGGAAATACCTGTTGAACTCCTACTTCTTGGAAGCATTTTCAGGTTGTGCCTCTTCTCTCAGAATTAGCAAAATTCTGCATCTCAAGCAGAATAAAAATGCATCAAAAGAAGGGGTTTGGCAGCAGGAAAAGGTGGGAAAATAACAGCGACCCCAGCATTGCATCCCCAGAATCTGAGAGTCAGCAGAGTCATCCCATGGGATCCACCAGGAACTGCCTCAGGTCCTGAGGAAGAGGGAAGCTGTTGGAATTCCTCATCCAAGACCAAAAATTCATAATTTTCCTGGAGAACTCCCAGGCTGGGATATTGACATCACTGTGATGGGATAAAGGGACAGCATCAGAGAACAGAGGTGAGGAAAACAAAACTCATTAGATGAGGGGGTCAAATTAAAAAAAATCCTTTTTATTTGAATTTACTTTTCATTTTTATTTACCTTGACCCAAGAGATGTGACCCAGAGCAGTAATTCCACAGGAGGATTTGCCCTGCGGAACAGATTCCCAGGGAATGAGCACATTCCCAAGGCTGCAGAGGGTGGGACTCTTGGGGTGTCTGTGCAGGGCCAGGAGTTGGATTTGTGATCCTTTTGGGTCCCTTCCCACTCAGGATATTCCATAATTCCTTGAAAATAGATTAATTAATCACTTTTAGTGAGACAAGGTCCTGGTGTCGCAAGGAGAACCTTCCCGAGAATGGGAATATTCTCACTCAGCACATCCACAGTGAAATCCATGAGTTATCCTCTAAATAAAAGTGTTCCATTAAAAATCATTCCCCGCTCATCACTGCTGGAAGCATCTAGGATAAATATTCCCAAATTCTGAAAAGAACTGGTTTTTATGACAATTGGTTAAATGCCACCGTCGGTACAGAAACGCTGCTCAAGTCGTTGGGAACAAAAACTTTCCTCCCACAGGAAAAATAATCAAAGCTTTCCATAATTTTTCTCCATTCATCTCCAATTTGTCACTTGCCAGGATGTGAACAAAGGGAGCAGAATTCTAAACACGGAGAGATGAAAGGGAAAACGCCTGGAAATACCTGTTGAACTCCTACTTCTTGGAAGCATTTTCAGGTTGTGCCTCTTCTCTCAGAATTAGCAAAATTCTGCATCTCAAGCAGAATAAAAATGCATCAAAAGAAGGGGTTTGGCAGCAGGAAAAGGTGGGAAAATAACAGCGACCCCAGCATTGCATCCCCAGAATCTGAGAGTCAGCAGAGTCATCCCATGGGATCCACCAGGAACTGCCTCAGGTCCTGAGGAAGAGGGAAGCTGTTGGAATTCCTAATCCACAAAATATTTTCTACTTTTCTCAGCAAATACATGCCAGAAAAAGGGGAAAGAATCTACTTCTCCAGTTCTTATTTAGAAGGATCAACACTCCACTGTTTCTGTGGTGGTTCTCATTCCCAGACTCACAGAATCCTGGGATCATTGAGGCTGGGAATGAGCTCCAAGGTCAGAGTCCCAGCTGTGCCCAGTGCCCACCTTGTGCCCAGCCCAGAGCTCTGAGTGCCACCTCCAGGAATTCCTGGGACACCTGCAGGGATGGGCACTGCAACCCTCCCTGGGCAATGCCAAGGCCTGAGCCCCCTTTCCATGGGGAAATTCCTGCTGTGGGTTCAATGAATCCAAGCCATGCTGTGCTTGAGCATTTCTCCCGTGGGTCCTTGGGCATGGCTGGCAGGTACTCCACCATGGAATCACGGAACCCTTTAGGCTGGAAAAGCCCTCTGAGATTGAGTCCAACCCTTCCCCAGCCCAGCCAAGGCCACACTGACCGTGTCCCCAAGTGCCACATGCACAGGGCTCTGAATCCCTGCAGGGATGGGCCCTGCAACCCTCCCTGGGCAGTGCCAAGGCCTGAGCCCCCTTTCCATGGGGAAATTCCTGCTGTGCCCACCCTGAGCTGCCCTGGCCCAGCCTGGGGCCGTTCCCTCTGCTCCTGTCCCTGTTCCCTGGAGCAGAGCCCGACCCCCCCGGCTGTGCCCTCCTGGCAGGAGCTGTGCAGAGCCACAAGGGCCCCTGAGCCTCCTTTGCTCCAGGAAAAAAGGATTGAGCCAAGGGCAGGAGGCACAGATCCCTCACTCTCGAGTTCCAGTGGGATGAACCCTCTCCTGACCCCACAGCTGAGAGAAACCCACAGGGGAGAAGATTCCATCCTCCCTTCAGCCTCGACTTTGGGATTTAAAGCTGGAGCAGCAGGAAGAAGCTGGGGTGGAAGTCCTGCAGATCCCAGCCATGTAATCAATGCATCCATAATCTGCTACAAAGCAGAGCCAGGAAAAACAAATCAGTTGCTGATCAGCACTGAGGACGTGTGAGGAGCAGCTCTTCCCTGGAGGCCCCAAAAGAGGTCACTTGTGCTGAGCACAGAGCGCTGCTAAAAAACCAAGTGGCAGAAGATTGGGGCGTCTGAAAGTGGAATAAATGAGGGCTGCACTTCATAAACCACCCAAATTAAGTCCTGACAGAGCAGCAGAGGCAGGGAAGTCACTCAGCCCAAAGAATGGCTCATTATCCCCCCGTTATTCCCCAGAAGCCACCTCAAACCAGGCTTTCCGTGCTCTGACAACAAACACCGCACGTTTCCAAAATAAAAAATAACTGATTCCCCCCTTTTCCCTCCCCATTCCCGAGGCTGGCTGGCAGAGCAGAGCAGGCTGGATCTGGATGCGGATCAGCTCCCAGGGAACAGCTCTTGCCCTCCTTTTCTCCTCCTTGTTTTACACAGCAGCAACAAATGAGCTCAGGATCAGCTCAGCATTTAGAGAAATATGTGCTCCCATCTCATCTGCTTGTTCGTGTGTCAAGGAATTCAAAGCTGTGGGGAAAATAATGATTGCCTCACACTTGGTTGGGGTTTTTTTGTTTTGTGGTTTTTTTCTGATTTTTTTTTTTTTTTACCAGAAATGAGACTCCTATGTCATTTTTACATCCACATTTACATGGAATTCATGGATTCAGGGAACTACAGAGACAAACAACCCCACATCAAATATGTAACAGCCATAAGACTCTCGCCGCTGTTTGTTTAGGTGAGGAATAAATCAGCTTTTTCTCAGCACAACAAAGAGAAAACCAAGGGAAACCGAGGCTTTACTCACACTGCACGATGAGCTGCACCAAGGCCTCTCTGGGTTTGACGTTGAACCCGTTGTACTGGCTGGTCTGGCACCGGTAGGTCCCGCTCATTTCCCGGGAAACGTTGACGATCCGCAGGATCCCGTCGTAGCTCTCGGTCTGCAGGGCCCCGTCGGGCATGGCCACCTCCTTGTCAGCCCGGGACCACAGGATGATGGGCTTGGGCTTCCCTGTCACCTGGCACTGCAGCTCGATGGTGTCCCCTTCCCGCGTCACCAGCGGGGACTTCTCCTGGGGCACCGTCAGGTTGGGGGGCACTGGGAAGGGGAGAGGAGAGGGGTCAGCAATCAGGCGCCAGGAATGGATTTCCTGCTCAGGATCATCCATGGATAAGGGATTTATCCACAGCAATGTGTGGGCTGTGCTCCTTGGAAGCTCCCACATTTATTTCTCAGTGGCCTGGAGAGCCTCAGAGGAGATTTCCCAGCCCTGCTGTGTCACTCGTGCCCTCCCAGTGCTCCCTGTGCCCTCCCACCATCGCTCACTCCCTCCCTGCCAGTTCTGCTTTCCTTTAAAGGACCACTTGGCACTAAATCCTGGCTTTTTGTAACAGCCTGGCTGCTGATTTTTTATCCAGCCCGTGGATAAATGGCCGTGTATGAGGAAGGGTCGTGGCAGCTGAGAAATCGCCTCAGAATGGGAGGCCTGACCCCAAAATGCAGCTGGGGTCTGTCACGGGGGGGTTCATCCAAGCGGCGTTTATTCCATGGGGACAGGGATTAACAATTCCAAAAGGGACACTGGAATTATTCCCAGCAGCCCCATGGAGCAGGAGCACCTCGCAGTGAGCAGGTGATGGCCAAGGACACCAAGGACATGGATGTGGGGGAGCAAATCCAGAGGAACCCACGGAGATGCTCCAAGGGCTGGAGCTGCTCTGGAGCCAGGTTGGGAGAGCTGGGAATGCTCCCCTGGAGAGGAGAAGGCTCCAGGCAGAGCTCAGAGCCCCTGGCAGGGCCTGGAGGGACTCCAGGAGAGCTGCAGAGGGACTGGGGACAAGGGATGGAGGGACAGGAGCCAGGGAATGGCTCCCAGTGCCAGAGGGCAGGGATGGGTGGGAGATTGGGAATTGGGAATTCCTGGCTGGGCTGGAATGGCCAGAGCAGCTGTGGCTGCCCCTGGATCCCTGGCAGTGCCCAAGGCCAGGCTGGACACTGGGGCACCCTGGGACAGTGGGAGGTGTCCAGCCTTGCTTGGAAAAGGCTTGGAATGCTGTGGTGTGGGTGGAGAGATGGAAAATCCTGCTTTAAACGCTGCCCACCCTCCTTTTCCTTTGGTGCCTCCTGAAAACCCATCTTTCCTCATGGATCTCCTGTCCTGAAGCAAGGACAGACATCCCCTGTGGGAGCACAGCTGCTCCAGGAGCTTTTCCTCTCCTCCCTGTCCTTCCCTCAGCTCCTTTCCTGGAATGCCAGGCCTGACAAACCCCAGCCTGCACCTCCCTCCTGTCTGCAGGAAAAATATTCCCAAGCAATTTTCAACCCCCAAGGGACAGAAACAACAAACTCGTCCCAGCGAGAAGCAATTCCAGCTTTCCCCTGGGATCTGCTCCCTGTCTCCAGCCCTGACAAGCCTGGTAGGAATCAGAGTTGAAATCTGGGGCTTTCACAGGAACCAAAGTGCTGCTTTCAGCTGTTTTGAAGGCTTTAATAGCTCCTGTCAGGTGGGACAGGCAGACATGGGAAGAGCTTTTTCCACAGGGAAGGGAAGGAAAAATTATTTTATATTAAAAAAAAAATCAGGAAGAATTAAAAAGAAATAAACAACAACTGCTTAATAAAACATTTCCAATATGAATAAAACATGATTAATTCTCAGTTATGTGGTTTTGTACCACAGCAGGTTCTGAGCACAGGAAAATTCCCAGGGGAGCTGGAGCACTGTGAAATCCTGGACCAAAGTGGGAGAAAGGTGCTGTTCCAAGAAGGAAAATGCAGTTTGCAGGGAAAGGTGCCTGCCTGCAGCCGGGATTTTCCAGCTCCCCTGGCTTGTGCCTTCTCAGCTGAGGGCAAATGTGACAGAACCCTGTGTGGATCAGGAAAAATCCTGGATTTGTCCTTTCCCGGCCTGTGCAGTGGATCTGCTCCTGGCTGGCACTGGTGGGATCAGGCCTTTCCCAGCTGGATGGATGCTGGAGGCTCCTCAGGCTTCCCTGGGAATCCCAGCCTGCCCTGCCTCAGGGATTCACTGCCCTCCAGAGCTGAGGGCTCACTGGGATGAGATCCCTGATGTCCTGAGGTCCCCGTGATCCCAATATCCCGAGGGAAAAGCCCTGGGCCAGCCCACCCAGCTCTGCTGCAGCCCAGCTGGGGCCAGGATGGGAATTCTCCCTCTGGGAATTGTCCCCATGGAGCTATCCCTGGCCACTTGGTGCTGGCAGCCTCTTCCACATCCCAACATTTCCAGGGACTCCAGGCTGTGTGAGATCAAAGGGTGAGCAAAAAGTTATCCAATCCCAGCCTGGGAATGCAATTCCAGTCTGGGAATCCAATCCCAGCCTGGGAATGCAATTCCAGTCTGAGCTATCCAATCCCAGCCTGAGCTATCCAATCCCTGTCTGAGTTATCCAATCCCAGCCTGGGAATGCAATTCCAGTCTGAGTTATTCAATCCCGGTCTGAGTTATCCAATCCCAGCCTGGGAATCCAATCCCAATCTGGGAATGCAATTCCAGTCTGAGTTATTCAATCCCAGTCTGAGCTATCCAATCCCAGTCTGAGTTACCCAATCCCAATCTGGGAAAGCAATCTCAGTCTGAGTTATCCAATCCCTGTCTGAGTTATCCAATCCCAGCCTGGGAATCCAATCCCAATCTGGGAATGCAATCTCAGTCTGAGTTATCCAATCCCTGTCTGAGTTATCCAATCCCAGCCTGGGAATCCAATCCCAATCTGGGAATGCAATTCCAGTCTGAGTTATTCAATCCCAGTCTGAGCTATCCAATCCCAGTCTGAGTTACCCAATCCCAATCTGGGAAAGCAATCTCAGTCTGAGTTATCCAATCCCAGCCTGGGAATGCAATCCCAGTCTGAGTTATCCAATCCCAGCCTGAGTTATCCAATCCCAATCTGGGAATGCAATCCCAGTCTGAGTTATTCAATCCCAGTCTGAGCTATCCAATCCCAGTCTGAGCTATCCAATCCCAGCCTGGGAATTAGCCATTCCAGCTAGGACAAGGCAGGGAACTCGGGAAAAAAAACAAGAAGCACATCCATGTTTGGAGGGGGGAAAAAAGCAGATCCACGACAAAAATCCCCTGTGCAAGTGCAATCATTCCCCCTCTTTTCCCACCAGTTTTTTCCTGAAAAAGCAGAGATAGCAGCACAGCAAAAAAAGCTGCACCTCACTGAGATAAGGAGCAGCACCATGAGGGTGGTGACAGCTGATAAGGAAGGCTCTGTCAGCGTCCCAGATGGAAAGATCCCCTCCAATCCCTGACTCCTCGTCTCCCGTGGCATTTTGCAGTGCCTGTCCCTGCGAGGCAGCTGAGAGCTCGTTGTGGTTCCCAGGATTTATTCCTGCTGTTCCTGGAAGCAGCACAGGGCACAGGAGAGACAAGGCCATCCATTAGGATGAGGAATTCCAGGAGCAATGTCATCAATCCAAAGCCTGGCTGCACCTCTGGGTCACTTTTGAGTAACAGTGAGGTCCTACCAAGAATTTCTTTGTCCCCACCCCATTTATGACTCCAGATTCCCCTAAATTTAGACCCTTTTATTAGGGGGATTCTCCACTCTCTAATTTGGGGGAGAAAAAGCCCCAAACCTTTGCTCAGGAATGAAGAATTCCAGGAGTAATGCCATAAATCCAAAGTCTGGCTCCACCTCTGGGGCACATTTGGGTAACAACGAGGCCCCACCAAGAATTGCTGTCCCCACCCCATTTATGGCTTCAGATCCCCCTAAATTTGGACCCTCTAATTAGGGGGATTCTCCACTCTCTAAATAGGAGGAGAAAGAGCCCCAAACTTTTGCTCAGAAATGAAAAATTCCAGGGACAATGCCATCAATCCTAAGCCTGGCTGCAGCTCTGGGTCACATTTGAGGAACAGTGACAAAACAATGAGGTCCTGTTTGGCCCCCACCCCATTTATTGTCCCAGCTCCCCCAAATTTAGACCCTCTAATTAGGGGAATTCTCCACTCTCTAATTAGGGGGAGAAAAAGCCCCAGATCTTTGCTCAAGGATGAAGAATTCCATGGACAATGCTATCAATCCAAAGCCTGGCTCCACCTCTGGGGCACATTTGGGTAACAATGAGCCCCCACCAAGAATTGCTGTCCCCACCCCATTTATGGCTCCAGATCCCCCTAAATTTGAACCCTCTAATTTCTCTAATTAGGAGGATTCTCCACTCTCTAATTAAGGGGAGAAAAAAGCCCAAACCTTTGCACAGGAGGGTTTTTAGCAGGGTTTCCCCTTTCCAGCCCAGCTACTTGTTGTCACAACCTCACAGGTATTTAATTATCTCTGAGCTGTTGTTCCACTGGCAAATGTGGCTGGAATTAGCAACAGGCTGAAAAGATAAATCCCTGGTTTTGGGGAAGGGTGGCACAGCAGGGGCACATGGGATTTGTCTCCATGAGCAATCCTCCTCAAAAGGATTGAGGACAAAATAAAAAATGGATTTTTTTTCCCAAAGATTTTGGGAGGACCCAGAGCAGGGAATGGTGAGTCTGGGTGAGCAAGGTTAGAAACAGGGAATCATGGAATTGTTCAGGTTGGAAAAGCCTCTGAGATCATTGAGTCCAACTGTCCCATGGCCACCACTGCCCCAAGTGCCACATCCAGAGGGATTTTAAATCCCTCCAGGGATGGGAACTCCACCCCTGCCTAAAGTGGGAGAACCCTTTCCAGGTAGAAATTCTCCCTAAAATCCAACTAAACCTTTTCCAGGAATTCTCCCTGATATCCAACTAAACCCTTTCCAGGCAGGAATTCTCCCTGACATCCAACTAAACCTTTTTCAGGAATTCTCCCTGATATCCAACTAAACCTTTTCCAGGAATTCTCCCTGATATTCAACTAAACCCTTTCCAGGCAGGAAAGGAATTCTCCCCGATATCCAACTAAACCCTTTCCAGGCAGGAATTCTCCCTGATATCCAACTAAACCCTTTCCAGGCAGGAATTCTCCCTGACATCCAACTAAACCCTTTCCATGCAGGATTTCTCCCTGATATCCAACTAAACCTTTTCCAGGAATTCTCCCTGATATCCAACTAAACCCTTTCCAGGCAGGAATTTTCCCTTATATCCAAGTAAAACCTTTCCAGGCAGGAATTCTCCCTGATATCCAACTAAACCTTTCCAGGCAGGAATTCTCCCTGATATCCAACTAAACCTTTTCCAGGAATTCTCCCTGATATCCAACTAAACCCTTTCCAGGCAGGAATTTTCCCTTATATCCAAGTAAACCCTTTCCAGGCAGGAATTCTCCCTGATATCCAACTAAACCTTTTCCAGGAATTCACCCTGATATCCAACTAAACCCTTTCCAGGCAGGAATTCTCCCTGATATCCAACTAAACCCTTCCTGGCACAACTTGAGGCCGTTTCTTCTCTTTCCACCCCTTGTGCAAGGATGAGCAGGCAAAGCTGTCTCCAGGGGCTCAAATCCATGGGGAAAGGAGCAGGGATGAACCAAGGGTGTGCCAGCCAAGGCGTGGGCAGGGAGGGGTGCCAGGCAGGTGTCACCAGCTGTGCCAGCTGTGCCAGCTGCTGTCTCCCAGCAGGTGCTGCTGTGGCACAAGGAGAGCCCCAGAGGGCTCAGCCTCTTCCCGAGGGCTCCTGCAGCTCCAGAGGGGCAGCTCTGCCCCTGCCTTGCAGAATGGAAAGTTACCTCAATCCTAGGTGGAAACAAGAAATGTTCCTTCATTCCTGCAGCCCACTGCAAGGAATGAGGGAAAAGGAAAAGGACAAACCCACGCTTTTTCCTGATCCTAAGCAAAAACAACAAATGTTCCCTTTATTGCTGCACCAAGGGGCTTTATTCAAAATAAATTCACACCCTCAGCAGTTTCCTGAAGTGGAGGGTGACACCGGGAGAACAAAAAGCTTTGGTGACACTTGGAAAAGTGACACCTGGAGAACAAAAGGCTTTGGTGACAGAGGACAAAAAGCTTTGGTGACACCTGGAGAACAAAAGGCTTTGGTGACGGAGGACAAAAAGCTTTGGTGACACCTGGAGAACAAAAGACTTTGGTGACGCTCTGAGGAGAAAAAGCTTTGTTGGCATTTGGAGAACAAAACTTGGAGAGCAAAAATCTTTGGTGACACTCGGAGGACAAAAAGCTTTGGTGACACCTGGAGAACAAAATCTTTGTTGACACCTGGAGAACAAACAGCCTTGGTGACACTCCAGCAGCACCGATTTAAAGCCACATTGTCACCCTGTGAGTGGGCAGTGGCCCGTGGTGAGCAGGTTCTGCTGATCTGTGTCCAATTCTGGTTTTAAATAAAATATCTGAGACAACTCGGCCTCCCTGGGCTGCTGATCCAGCACGAGGTGAGGTGGCAGGAGGTCACTGCTCTCCTGTCCTCTGCTCCCCAGACAGACATCCCTGCTGCTGGAGAGAGTAAAACCAGACAGGAGCTGTTCCAGCTGCTCTCCTGTGGCAGTTCCAGTGTAATTCCAGAGGATCTGTGATCCAGCACGGTCTAGAGGAGAACAGGGACAGGACAAGACAGCTATTTCTGAGGAAAAAAAAACCAAAAAGCAAAAAAACCCAACATTCTTGAGCCTAATATGTTTATTCCTTGTGTATTCAGGTTGTTGTTAGTTCTACTCGAGCTCTCTGAAGTCCTGATGGATCAAATTCCAGCTTAATTAACGGATCAGACAGATTAATTAAATGCCAGAGAGCCGTTGGCAGAGGCAAGAAGCTGCAGACAGAGAAATCCTACAGAGGCGCTCTGATCCCATTAAAACCTCCCGGCCCATGGAGGCTGGACAGACTCTGACATCCCTTCCCAAAGAATTCCACGATTCCAGGATGATCAGAGGGGGACCAGGAGCCCCCACAAGTGGTGGCCTCACAACTGTTGAGCTCTTCCCTGGGGATTTTGGGGTTGCTGTCACTTCTGTGTCCTTGGGAGCCTTCAGGAAAACATTTCCTTGGAGCAATCCCTGTCAGTGACAGGAAAAAATCCTGAGATAATGTGGCCAGGCTGCTCCACATGGATTCATCCCGATAATTAGGATCAAGCACAGCAAAGGAGTGTTTGAGCAGCACATCATGAAATCATCCAAACTGGAGATCACCCAGAGAGAATCTCCCCAAGGAGCTGTTGGAATTCACATTATCCAAGGAATTCCAGCCCAGCCTGGCTCAGGAATATTGAGGAATCCACGCTGTGCCGGCTGGAAGGGAGAACAAAGTTGTTTGTGTGTCCTACTTGTGCAATATTTATGAATTTGAAGGGCTGAGTGGCCAGGATTAATCATCCTGTGCCTGAGAGCTGCAGTTTGGGCCCAGCTCATGATTCATGCCCTGACGTGATGCTGGAGTTAAGACAGGGCTGAGCCAGGGCACAAAAGAGATTTGAGCAAGATCCTTCCACCCAGGAAGGGCAGCAAGGGATAATTATTCCTGAGGGATAATTATGCTGCTTCTGTCTGTAAACAGAGGCTGGAACTGCTCAGCTGCTCGGGTGTTTTGGGAGGAATGTTGGGGAACACCGAGGAGCTGCTGCTGGAAGGGACCCAGAGGTGAGAGAAGAGCCCGGGGGGAGATTTGCTGATCCAGGGAAATGATTGGAAAAGCAGCTGAAGGCAAGAACACTCGGGAGAATTTCCTTTACCCTTTCATCCCCATGGAAGAGGGTCCATCAAGGCCCTGGTGTGGAAGGGAAAGGGAGCAGCCTGCCAGGAATTCCTGGCTGGATTTCACAGGTGCTTTCCCATTGTTCCAGCTCCTGTGTCCCCCCAGGCAAGGTCCCAGTTCCAAAGGGGAAATTCCATGTTTTCTGGGGCACAAACCACTCCCAACTGCACATGAGGACACAATCAATTCCACACATTTTGTGGAATCACAGAATCCTTTACATTGGAAAAGCCCTCCAAGATCACCAAGTCCAACCATCAACCAGCACCACGGACACCTCCATCCCATGGCTCCAAGTGCCACATCCACACGTTTTTTTTAACATTTCCAGGGAAGGGAGCTCCCTGGACAGCCTTTCCATCCTTTCTAAGGAGGAATTTTCCCTAAGATCCAATTTAAACCACCTCTGAGGCCGCTTCCTCTCACCCTGAAGAGATAATGAGGCCTTGGACAAAGGCTCTAATTCTGAGGGTTGGGATGATTCTGATTTTTGGACAAAAATTCTGCTCAGGCAGGGAAATAATTCCAAGATCAGTGCTTGGAACACAGCACTAAAGCCCTAAACCACCACCTTGATCTGCAGCCGGAGGAAAAAGGAACATATAAAACCCAGAACATGCCGAGCCAGCGGGAAATTAGGGAAATTAATTCCAGCGCTTTTGCACGAGCCGTGCTGAGGAGCATCCATGGATGAGGAGAACCATGGGATGAGGAGTCCATCCACAGCCCTCTGGAGAAGAACAAAGGGACTCTGCCACACAGGGGGTGTCAGCTCCCAGAAATCCTGCTGGAATCAATCCATGGAGGGTGGATTTATCCCAGAGAAATCAGATTCCCCAAGGGATTGTGAGCAAGACAGGAAGGGGCTCCCAAAGATGGAATCAACAAGAAAAGCTCTGCACATTAAGCACGAAACCAGAACTATAAAAGACAGAGATTTGTAAAAAAAATACTGTATTTTCTGTCCCTTCTGCTCCCTGCTCCTTCCCAAGATAAATCCCAAGGATAACAGCTCACCAAACCCATCCATTTGCTGCAATACCTACAGGCCTCTGCCATCAACAACCGCTCTGGACCGTGCTTAAGGTTTACAAATATCTTAATTAGCCACTAATTACCTCCCAAACCCCACATCCTCGTTATGCAACGCCTGTGATTCCAATAAACATTTGGAGCTGGAATCGAGGTCTCTTTCATGTCTCATCAAAGCAGGAACAGGATGACCAGAGGAGTCCTGTGGCACCACCGGATCAAGGCTGCAGGTCCTGGAACAGCAGCCTGGAGCTTTAATTAATTCATTATTTAATGGAGAGCTGATTAGCTTGACAGGGAAGCCCTTTTCATATTGCAGAGCCTCACACGGAGCAGCTCTCCAGGAATTTCTCTGCCTGGATGCAGCAGAACTTCTGGAAAGCCAAATTTATCCCTGGAAGTGTTGGAGCAACCTGGGATAGCGGAAGGTGGCCCTTCCAACTCAAAGATCCCTTCCAACCCAAACAGCTCCTTGACTCCATAATTCCATTATTCCATGATCCCATGATTCCATGATTCCATGATTCGATAATTCTATGATTCCATGAGATCTGGAGGCCTCCAGGCCACCCTGTGCTCATCCAAAATCTGTGTCCTGCTCCGGGATGTTCCCATCCTGAGGTGGTAGAAGCTCAGCACATCTTCAGGCTCATCCCCAGGGCAGGAATTTATCTGATGTTTTCCCATGTGGGACATCTGGCTGTGCCTACACGGGGTGGGAATGAACCACAGGAAGGGCTCCCTTAGGAAAAGAGGGATCAGCACTTCCTCCAGACCTTCCCGTGGCAATTCAAAACGCCAAAACCAGAAAAGAAAGGAAAATACCCCAAAATAACAAATCTCTTCCCTGCTCAATGATGTCTCCAGGGAAAAGGTAGAAAGGGAATGAGCCAGAGGGGATAAATGCTGATTTTTGGGAATAAAAGCAGTGTCCTGAATAGAGCAAACCATCCCAATCCCAAAGCTGATTCTTCCTGCTTAAATCCAATATTTGAGGCAGAGAAAAAAATCCCTTGCACAGGCTGACACCCTCCAATCAACCTCTTTTTTTTTCGCTTACCACAAACCCACTTTATTGAATTTTTCGTTGCTTTTTTAACATCTTGTTGCTTTTTTAGCGTCTTCTGCCTCCAGGTTTCCATGGCATGATCCCACATATCCCGAAAAACCCAGCCTGGCTCTCAGTAACATTTGCCCAGGGTGGGTTTTATGGATGACAGGGCTTTTCTAGGGCAGATATTCCACGTTTGAGTCTTGATTCCTGCTCTTCTCTGACCTATTTTATTGAGATATGGGGGGAGCAGCGAGGGGATTACTTCAGGTCCATTTATGTAAGATACTCAGGACATAAATCCGTGGGTTTTCCTGCTGAAAATGTCAAGGGAAAAAAATATTCCTGCTAAACAAGGGCAATTCCAGAGCCACACGACCCTTACCAACCTCCTGGAGAATTCATGGATTTCCTCCTTCCTTAGGATTTGACAGCCCCACTCCAGGAGGAGCTGCACAAACATCAGGAAGAAGAAATTCCCCCCATCCCAGACATCCAGAGGGATGTTAATAAAGCCCTGCAAGTCGTGGCATTTGGGAAATGTGTTTGTGCCTGGGCCTTCTGTTCCTAATTAGCGGAGCAGTAATGAATCTTGATGAATCAGTAATGACCTTCAAAGCACTGCAACTATTTCAGCTTCCACTTGGCTGGGTAATGAAGTCATTCCAAAAGCAGAATTCCTTTTAGGATGCTGCAAAAGGCTGAGCTCAAATTCCATGATTTTTTTTTCCTTTCCTGATTTTCTGGAGCGTCCCAGGACAGGAAGTTTAAGGGGTGACAGAATTCATAATTTCTTGCAGGGATTGTGGCGGGCTGATAGGAATGGCCAGCTAATGGATGTCTCCAGGAAATCCCATCAGTTATCCCAAGGATTCCCAAGGAATTCCAGGGAATTCAGCAATTATTGGATGCATGAGTGCACACCCAGCACCGTTTGTTCCACCTGGGCAGGCAGGTGACAAAGTCTGCATGGAATGCTCATCCATCATTCCAAAGTTGGCTCTCCTCCTCTAAGAATCCTCCCAGTTCTTTTCCTGATAGTAAAACCGTGGAATCATGGAATGGTTTGGGATGTAAGAGACACTAAATCCCACCCAGTGCCACCCCTGCCATGGCAGGGACACCTCCCACTGTCCCAGGGTGCCCCAGTGTCCAGCCTGGCCTTGGGCACTGCCAGGGATCCAGGGGCAGCCACAGCTGCTCTGGCCATTCCAGCCCAGCCAGGAATTCCCAATTCCCAATCTCCCACCCATCCCTGCCCTCTGGCACTGGGAGCCATTCCCTGGCTTCTGTCCCTCCATCCCTTGTCCCCAGTCCCTCTCCAGCTCTCCTGGAGCCCCTTCAGGCCCTGCCAGGGGCTCTGAGCTCTGCCTGGAGCCTTCTCCTCTCCAGGTGAGCATTCCCAGCTCTCCCAGCCCGGCTCCATGTGAGCTCCAGCCCTGAAGCACCTCCATGGCCAAAAATGATCCAACAGGGAACTTCAGGTTTCTGTTGTTTGACCAAAGCAACTCAGCCCCTGATCACATTTGAGGAACAGTGACCAAAGCAATGAGGTACCACCAGGAATTTCTCTGTCCCCACCCCATTTATGGCCCCAGATCCCCCTAAATTTGGACCCTCTAATTTCTCTAATTAGGAAAATTCTCCACTCTCTAATTAGGGGGAGAAAAAAACCCAGACCTCTGCACAGGAGGGTTTTTGGCAGGGTTTCCCCTTTCCAGCCCAGATATTTGTCACAACCTCACAGGTATTTAATTATCTCTGAGCTGTTGTTCCACTGGCAAATGTGGCTGGAATTAGCAACAGGCTGAAAAGATAAATCCCTGGTTTTGGGGAAGGGTGACACAGCAGGCACTGGCAGCCTGGGCACGTGGGATTTGTCTCCATGAGCAATCCACCTCAAAAGGATTGAGGACAAAATAAAAACTGGATGAAAATAAAACCAAGAATTTCTCTGTTTCTCTGATTCCCTGATCAAGGGTCAGGGAATCCCAAAGTGGTTTGAGATTAACACTGATCTTATTCCAACCCCTGCCATGGCAGGGACACCTCTCACCGTCCCAGGCTGCTCCAAGCCCTGTCCAGCCTGGCCTTGGGCACTGCCAGGGATCCAGGGGCAGCCACAGCTGCTCTGGGCACCCTGTGCCAGAGCCTGCCCACCCTCCCAGCCAGGAATTCCCTGTCGGTTTTTTTATGAGAAATTTTTTCTTTAAGATTTTTCCTCCTACTAAGCTGAGAGGCCTCAGGAACAAAATGTAAACAATGGTTATCTGCTGCTGTGGAACGCAACAGGTGGATCTGGGATTGGCCCACGTTAGATGTTTGTAATTAATGGCCAATCACAGCCTAGCTGGCTCGGACAGAGAGCCGAGCCACAAACCTTTGTTATCATTCTTGGCTATTCTGTTCTTGGCCAGCCTTCTGATGAAATCCTTTCTTCTATTATTTTAGTATAGTTTCAATGTAATATATATCATAAAATAATGAATCAGCCTTCTGAAACATGGAGTCAGATCCTCATCTCTTCCCTCATCCAAAAACCCCTGTGAACACTGACACAATTCCCAATTCCCAACATCCGACCTAAATTTCCGCTCTTTCCGTTTGAACCCACTCCCCGTTTCCTGCCACCAGCTCCTGATGAACATTCCCTCTCCAGCTCCCTGCAGCCCCTGGAACATCTTGGAGGCCTCCCCACCACGAGGTGCCTTCACCCCACAGACCCAGCCCACCCTGATTAAGGGTTAGGGAATCCTGGAGTGGTTTGGGATTAACACTGATCTCATTCCAACCCCTGCTATGGGCAGGGACACCTCCCACTGTCCCAGGCTGCTCCAAGCCCAGTCCAGCCTGGCCTTGGTAACTGCCAGGGATCCAGGGGCAGCCACAGCTGCTCTGGGCACCCTGTGCCAGAGCCTGCCCACCCTCCCAGCTAGGAATTCCCCATCGCAAACATCTTTTATGAAATTTTTTGTCTTTAAGATTTTTCCTACTGGTAAGCTGAGAGGCCTAAAGAACAAAATGTAAACAATGGTTATCTGCTGCTGTGGGATGCAACAGGTGCATCTGGGATTGGCCCATGTTAGATGTTTGTAATAATGGCCAATCACAGCCCAGCTGGCTCGGACGGAGAGCCGAGCCACAAACCTTTGTTATCATTCTTGGCTATTCTATCCTTGGCCAGCCTTCTGATGAAATCCTTTCTTCTGTTCTTTTAGTATAGTTTCAATGTAATATATATCATAAAATAATGAATCAGCCTTCTGAAACATGGAGTCAGATCCTCATCTCTTCCCTCATCCAAAAACCCCTGTGAACACTGACACAATTCCCAATTCCCAGCATCCCGCCTCAATTTCTACTCTTTCCGTTTGAACCCACTCCCTGTTTCCTGCCACCAGCTCCTGATGAACATTCACTCTCCAGCCCCCTGCAGCCCCTGGAACATCTTGGAGGCCTCCCCACCACGAGGTGCCTTCACCCCACAGACCCAGCCCACCCTGATCAAGGGTTAGGGAATCCTGGAGTGGTTTGGGATTAACACTGATTTCATTCCAACCCCTGCCATGGACCTCCCACTGTCCCAGGCTGCTCCAAGCCCAGTCCAACCTGACCTTGGGCACTTCCAGGGATCCAGGGGCAGCCACAGCTGCTCTGGGAATTCCATCCCAGACCATCCCCACTCTTCCAGCCAGGAATTCCCAATTCCCAGCATCCCGCCTCAATTTCTACTCTTTCCGTTTGAACCCACTCCCCGTTTCCTGCCACCAGCTCCTGATGAACATTCGCTCTCCAGCCCCCTGCAGCCCCTGAACCTGATGGATCAAATCCCACCACGAGGTGCCTTCAGACACAAACCCAGCCCCCGGGAGCTCCTCCTGGCAGAGGCTGAAAATGTTGACAGAGAAATGCTGATGTCCGAGATGCCGCCTCCCATTGAAACCTCCCGCCCATGGAGGTGTAGGTCCCGAAATCTTCCCAAAGAGGTCGATGATGTCCAGGTTGGTGGTGCCCAGGACACCCCACAAGTCGGTCTGGGTGATCACCATCCTCCCTAATTGAGATTTTGGGGGGCCGCCTTCTGTTCCTTGAACCAGCTGAAGGTGAGCTCCTCCGGTCAGGGATGGCTTCCAAAAAATCCTGGATAATGTGATCTTCACCTCCCGGATTCATCCGGATGTTGTCAAGTCCTTGTGGTCCCTTCGGGTCGGGGTGATCCAAAATTTAATCCTTTTTAAGGCTGGAACACAAAAAAAGCAATTCTATGTAACAGAGTGGAAATTTGGCTTCACTCATGTTTCTATAGGGCATGAAATTAAACGATGAGGACACGCAACCCTCCAAGGTAAAAAAGAGGACGAGTTTAATTCTGACTCCAACATTTATAGATTTCCAAAAGTGACAGTGGATTGGAGGGTGACAGTGCCACCTCTCCAATGACACTGGACAAAGCAACAGGCCATCAAATTTCTCCTCTTCCATAAAAGAATGCGAAACAAGTTATTTACATAAAGTGCGTGAGAAAGTTTGTTACAAGAATGCAAACATCAGAAGGCTTAGAAGAACTCAAAAAACCAGTGAGACACACTGGAGGCCTAAATCTGATTTTGAAAGGGGCAGCAGCCACAGGATTTGATTTTACCCCCAGGAATCTGCACAGCACCAACTTGGAATCACAAGGATGAACCAGTTGGAAACTGGCACAGAATTAAACTCTGAGGCACGAGGGGAGATCCAGGAGCTCTTTTTGTGTAGAAATAAACAAGATATCAGGCAGAAATTGATTGAATGATTTTTATATATGAAATATATAATGTTTTCTATAATATTTTTATATATGAAATATTATTTTCTGATTTTTAGGATGAAACACTGGCATGGGTTCCCTAGAGAGCCAATGGATGCTCCAATCCTGGAAAAACTCAAAGCCAGGTTTGTTTTTTTGGAGCAACCTGGGATAGTGGGAGGTGTCCTTGCTCACGGGATGGAACAGGATGAATTTGAGGGTTTCTTCCCACCCCAATAATTCTGGGATTTTTTGGTGGAACTCCTAACCCTAACCCTTGGACCTTCCAAAGCACGTGTTAAACACATGGATAATTTTTCCTAGGAACTGAAATCCTGATTAAATTCCATCATGGATAAGGCAGCTGTGAAATGCTGTCACCTCCACAATGAAAACCAGAAAGTCCCAGCACCTAAATCAGGCTGAGCTGCTGCCAATCAAAATAATTCCTAAGATTTCAGGGGTTGTTTTCCACCTCTGGAGGGATTTCCAGGCTTTTCCTCATCCCTGTCCTGTCAGAGCACCAGAAAAAGGGGAAATATCACCCTAAAATCAGTGATACAACCAGTGGGGTCACCTCCAATCCATCTGGACTCTCTCCTGCATGCAAGACTATCCAACTTTCAGGAGAAAACCCAATTAATTCTCCACCTCCCACCAGAGAACAAAAGAAATCTCAGGGTTCCAGATGGGAATTTTTGAGGGATAACCTCCAGAGCAGGGACAGATTTAGCTCTGGAAAATCTCATTCCCCACCATCTTCCTCATAAAGGAACTTCTTATCCTGGCATTCCACCCTCAGTCTCCGGGAGTGACATATTCCTGCATCTCACTCACCTCAATTTTCTGTAAATCAACCTAAAACTCTCCAAAACTCCACCCTTATTAACATGAACTGAAGGTTGGGATAATCCTGTTTTGGTTTTTTTGGGGGGGAGAATGCTTCAGGATCAGGCATTTAACCTTTCAAGGACAGAGATTTTTTGTTGAACTGAATATAAAATGCTCCTGACACAATCCCAAAATCCCTTTTTTTCTCTACAGAGATGTGCCAAAGGATGTTTTTGGGTTTATCCAAGGGGTTTTTTCCATCTGGATGGACCCAGAACAAAAATATTCGTTAGAAATGGAACAAATCCTCAGGCTGGGTAGAACTACTAAAGTTCCACCATTTATGGCAATATCCACAGTTTATGGCGATTTCTACTGAGAGGACTCACAATTCCATGGGTTCCTCTCCCCATTCCCTCTGTCCTGGATCCATTTCACAGAATCCCACAATGGTTTGGGTTGGCAGAGACCTCAAATCCCATCCATCCCATCCCATTCCATGGGCAGGGACACCTCCCACCGTCCCAGGGTGCCCCAGTGTCCAGCCTGGCCTTGGGCACTGCCAGGGACCCAGGGGCAGCCACAGCTGCTCTGGCCATTCCAGCCCAGCCAGGAATTCCCAATTCCCAATCTCCCACCCATCCCTGCCCTCTGGCACTGGGAGCCATTCCCTGGCTCCTGTCCCTCCATCCCTTGTCCCCAGTCCCTCTCCAGCTCTCCTGGAGCCCCTTCAGGCCCTGGAAGGTTCTAGAGATTCCATACTTTGGACATCCTAACAAATCTGTCTGCTCCATCCACGAGTGGTGAAAATGCGAGTTCGGATTCAGTTTTGCTTATTCCAGCTCAATTTTGTTAATTCCAACTCAGTTTTGCTAATTCAAATGCAATTTTGCAAATTCTGACGCAATTTTGGTAATTCAGTAGCTCCTTAAACAAGGACTTGCAAATTCCACACTGAATGAGCATTCCCACAACCTGGAAAAGAATTAACACTTCCAGAGCTCAGAAGAGAATTCACATTTATTTATTTATTTATTTATTAGGTTGACTTTTTCAATTAGGGGGGGAAAGCCTAAATTTGAGCTATTTACCCTCAATCCCACAGGGTAGGAGAGGCTTCTTCCATTGAGGAAGGCAACATTTTTAAGGAGAGAATGGAAAATTTGGTATTTTTCTAGGAAAAATGTCATTTCAGATGCTGCTCCTCAGTTCTAACCAATTTTAAAAAGCATCCAACTGGTTGATTTTATTTATTCATTAATTATTTAATTTTTTTTACATTATTCATTTACCCATATTTATTTAAGGGAGTTCCATGGCTTTAATCAAGAATGGAATTTTTTTGCCACTTCTGCCTCCAGGTTTCCTGAGCATGATCTCCTTCCCTTGGGAAATTCTCAGCCCAATTCCAGGAATCAGCACTGCCAAGGGTGGGATCAAGAAATTGAACAGTTGGAAACATCCAGAGGGATTCCACTCTGAGGTCACGATTCCTGCTTTTGACCTGTGTGTGTGGAAATAACAGCACAAACAATACTTGAATCACACACAAAAACCCCTCAAAATTTTGGGCATTCCTTTTCAGGCAATGTCAAGGGAAAAAAAGAATTCCTTGGGCACAAGGGCAGCACCAGACGTTTCAGCCCAAATTAGTTGCTCATAACCTCAATAAACTATTTTTATTTCTGAATTTTCAGCAGTTTCTCCTGCCTAGAACTGAACAAAGTCTAACAGGGAAGAAGAAACTTTCCTTTGTGGAAAAGCTTAAATTCAGAGGGAAGAAATAAAGCCCTGAACCTCAAAGTTTGGGAAATTTTGGTGCATTCTGCCTTCAAGCAGAAAGTTGCAGTGGATGAATCTTTAAGTTCTTCAACCCAAACCATTCCACTGCAACTGGATGAGGTCTCCAAAATCCCTTCAGACCTTCCTGAAGTCCACCACGTTGGGAATGGTTTGGGATGCTTGATACAAACCCACCAGGTAAAGGAAATGGGGGTTTGTTCCTGATTTTGGGCGTCCCATCCAGCAATCCCATAAAACAGAATTCATGGCTTCTTGGATTTCCTCAGCTGTAGATTCCTGCACCTCCCATTCCAGGAGGAAATTTCCAGGAGGGCATTCCAAAATCCCAAGGAATTGAGCCATGACATGGATTTTGTCTCTGCAGGTATCAGGCATGTGCTGAGTCTGTTTTAATGTGACCATCAGAAATAAAAGAGGAATTAAGAGGTTAAGGGGCCTTCCTGATAGTAAAACCGAGGAAAAGGGGAATGGTTATAAATTTAAAGACCCTAAAGGGATATTGGCCAAAAATGACTTCCAGGGAACCTCCCACTGTCTGGAATTGCCAAAGCCCAAAGCCAGGTTGAACATTGGGGAACAGGGAGCAGCCTGGGACAGTGGGGAGGTGTCCCTGTCCCCCAGCCCCCATTTATGGAATCATCCCCTAAATTTCCCACCCATCCCATTCCTCTAACTCTCAGAATTCCCAGCTAAATGTCCTCCATGCCCAGACCCTCCCAGGAGGGTTTTTGGAACGGTTTCATTCCAGCCCAGCTGCAAAGGAGCACAAATGTTTAAATAAATCTGAAACTATTCTTTGAGACTCAGCAAAGTGCCAGCCTCAGGCTCCAAAGATAAATCCCAAAGGGAATGGCAGCCTGATCAAACAAAAAAACCAGAGAATGAAACAACTTTTGTCCTCAAACTCCTCAAAACAGTCCCAGCCCTCCCAAAGAACATTAATTATATTTTCAAAGTAATAAAATGCAGTTCAGGATCTCAAGCAAGGCCCCATTTGCATTCATCCCTGTTCAGTTCGTTTTTCCCACCCCCTCCCAATCCAACCCCAAATTTTCCTTTAATGCCTCAGAATGTTCCTGCCTCAGCAAGGAATGGCTCAAACAGCACCATTAAATACAAATTTTTCTTGCACCATTTCCTGCACCGTTTTTAGGCTTTGAGGCACGACTGGACCCTGGCTGCTTCCCAAGGTGGATGCAGGGACAGGGAATGCTTAGATCTGTGGTTGCTGATGGTTCTGTCCATGTTTTACCTTTGACAGCAGATCCATGGAGCAGCAAAACCTTGGATCATTTTTAACCTTCTTTTGAGGCCAGCCCCCTGAGGCACCTTCTGTGCCCTCCCTTTAGGAGGTTTGGATGTAGTTTTGGTCATTTCCTTCCCTTTTTTGTCAATGAGTTTGATTTGACCCCTTCCCAGTGAACAAAAAGGAGAACTTCACCCCAGCAGATGTGGGCACCCAGGGATCCGACCTAAATGTTGGAGGTTTGGCACCCAGAACCCAGCGTGGCCCTTTTCCTGAGCACCCCAGCTAGGGAATTTCCCATATTCAACATCTTGGAGGCCTTTCCAACCAATGTTTCTTCCAGGATCCTCCAAAATCATTGGGAATTCTGGAGTGATCTTAACACTGATCTCACTGTGGGCTGGGTCAGAGAAGCCAGGGATCCTTTCCTGTCCCAGGTGTTTGATCCCTCCTGGCCTTTCCTTCCAGGGATCCAGGGGCAGCCCATGTGGGAAAGAGAGCCAGAGTGATCCCAGCTAGAAAGATTCTCCACTTTTTATTTTTTTTTCTTTAAGGACAATTCTACAGAGACACAGAGAGGAAATGAACAAAATGGATCCCAAAATTCCAGGATGGATTGGGTTGCAAATGAATTTCAGGATTGTCCAGTCCGATGTTTGTAACAACCCCGTGATCAGGAACAACCACCCCTTTGTTATCCCAGGCTATTCTAAGCCCCATCCAGCCTGGCCAAACCATCCTGGAATTTTATGTAGATTCAATGGATGGAACAACAAAAATAATGAATCAGCCTCCCCTGAAACATGGGAAGATCCTCATCAGTCCCTCATCCAAAACCCCTCAGGAACACTCACAATTCAAAATGGATCAATTTCCTGCCCAAAACCCTCATTCACATTGAACCCAACCCCCTGTTTCCCTGCCTGCTGTCCTGATGAACATTCCTCTCCAGCCCCTATCCCCTGGAACATCTTGGAGGCCTCCCACCACGAGGTCCCTTCTCCCCAGAGACCCAGCCCATCCTTATTTTGGGTTAGGAATAAAGTTGGGTCTGCCTTTAACACTCCAGGATTCCAAAATTCCCATGGATCCATCCCACTTTCCCAGGCTGTCCAAAAGCCCAGTCCAACCTGGTGATTATCCCAGTCCCATTAAACTTCATTCTTTCCATTTGACACATTTTTGGCATTGTTCTGTGGATAAAAATGGGAAAAATCCCAGCATGTCATTGCCAAAATTTCACATTTTTCCATCATGGACCCAGAAAATATTGGAGCCAAAAGCTAATGATGAACATTCCTCCAGCCCCTGGTTTAACTGAACATCTTGGAGGCCTCCCCACCACGAGGTGCCTTCACCCCACAAACCCAGCCCTGGGAGCTCCTCCTCACCCGTGCTGCTGGAAATGTTGACGTCGATGCTGATGTCCGAGATGCCGCCTCCCTTGAGGGACGCCACGCAGGTGTAGGTCCCGAAATCCGTGAACTTGAGGTCGATGATGTCCAGGTTGGTGGTGCCGGGGGACACGTCGGGGTCGGTCTGGGTGATCACCATCCTCTCCGAGCTGCGCAGGGGCCGCCCGTTCTTGAACCAGCTGAAGGTGAGCTCCTCCGGCGGGATGGCTTCCACCTGGCACGAGATCTTCACCTCCCGCCCGATCTGGATGTTGTCGTCCTTGTGGTACGGGTCGGGGGTGATCCAAAAGCGTCCTTTTTTTAAGGCTGGAACACAAAAAAAGAGCAATTCTATGTAATAGAGTGGAAATTTGGCTTCACTCATGTTTCTATAGGGCATGAAATTAAACGATGTGGACACGCAACCCTCCAAGGTAAAAAAGAAGGCGAGTTTAATTCTGACTCCAACATTTATAAATTTCCAAGAGTGACAGGGGATAGGAGGGTGACAGTGCCACCTCTCCAATGACACTGGGCAAACCAACAGGCCATCAAATTTCTCCTCTTCCATAAAAGAATGCGAAACAATGAGTTATTTACATAAAGTGCGTGAGAAAGTTTGTTACAAGAATGCAAACATCAGAAGGCTTAGAAGAACTCAAAAAAACAGTCAGACACACTGGAGGCCTAAATCTGATTTTGAAAGGGGCAGCAGCCACAGGATTTGATTTTACCCCCAGGAATCTGCACAGCACCAACTTGGAATCACAAGGATGAACCAGTTGGAAACTGGCACAGAATTAAACTCTGAGGCACGAGCTGAGCTCTTTTTTGTGTAGAAATAAACAAGATATCAGGCAGAAATTGATTGAATAATTTTTAGTATATGAAATATATAATATTTTCTATAATATTTTTATATATGAAATATTATTTTCTGATTTTTAGGATGAAACACTGGCATGGGTTCCCTAGAGAGCCAATGGATGCTCCAATCCTGGAAAAACTCAAAGCCAGGTTTGTTTTTTTGGAGCAACCTGGGATAGTGGGAGGTGTCCTTGCTCACGGGATGCAACAGGATGAACTTGAGGGTTTCTTCCCACCCCAATAATTCTGTGATTTTTGGGTGGAAACTCCTAACCCTAACCCTAACCCTTGGACCTTCCAAAGCACGTGTTAAACACATGGATAATTTTTCCTAGGAACTGAAATCATGGATAAGGCAGCTGTGAAATGCTGTCACCTCCACAATGAAAACCAGAAAGTTCCAGCACCTAAATCAGGCTGAGCTGCTGCCAATCAAAATAATTCCTAAGATTTCAGGGGTTGTTTTCCACCTCTGGAGGGATTTCCAGGCTTTTCCTCATCCCTGTCCTGTCACAGCACCAGAAAAAGGGGAAATATCACCCTAAAATCAGTGATACAACCAGTGGGGTCACCTCCAATCCATCTGGACTCTCTCCTGCATGCAAGACTATCCAACTTTCAGTGCAAACCCAATTAATTCTCCACCTCCCACCAGAGATAAGGAAATCTCAGGGTTCCAGATGGGAATTTTTTGAGGGATAACCTCCAGAGCAGGGACAGAGCAGCTCTGGAAAATCTCATTTCCCACCATCTTCCTCATAAAGGAACTTCTTATCCTGGCATTCCATCCTCAATCTCCAGGAGTGACATATTCCTGCATCTCACTCACCTCAATTTTCTCTAAATCAACCTAAAACTCTCCAAAACTCCACCCTTATTAACATGAACTGAAGGTTGGGATAATCCTGTTTTGGTTTTTTTGGGCGGGAGAATGCTTCAGGATCAGGCATTTAACCTTTCAAGGACAGAGACTTTTTGTTGAACTGAATTTAAAATGCTCCTGACACAATCCCAAAATCCCTTTTTTTTCTCTATAGAGATGTGCCAAAGGACGTTTTTGGGTTTATCCAAGGGTTTTTTTCCATCTGGATGGACCCAGAACAAAAATATTGGTTAGAAATGGAACAAATCCTCAGGCTGGGTAGAACTACTAAAGTTCCACCATTTATGGCAATATCCACAGTTTATGGCGATTTCCACTGAGAGGATTCACAATTCCATGGGTTCCTCTCCCCATTCCCTCTGTCCTGGATCCATTTCACAGAATCCCACAATAGTTTGGGTTGGGAGAGACCTCAAATCCCATCCATCCCATCCCATTCCATGGCAGGGACACCTCCCACTGTCCCAGGGTGCCCCAGTGTCCAGCCTGGCCTTGGGCACTGCCAGGGATCCAGGGGCAGCCACAGCTGCTCTGGCCATTCCAGCCCAGCCAGGAATTCCCAATTCCCAATCTCCCACCCATCCCTGCCCTCTGGCACTGGGAGCCATTCCCTGGCTCCTGTCCCTCCATCCCTTGTCCCCAGTCCCTCTCCAGCTCTCCTGGAGCCCCTTCAGGCCCTGGAAGGTTCTAGAGATTCCATACTTTGGACATCCTAACAAATCTGTCCGCTCCATCCACGAGTGGTGAAAATGCGAGTTCGGATTCAGTTTTGCTTATTCCAGCTCAATTTTGTTAATTCCAACTCAGTTTTGCTAATTCCAATGCAATTTTGCAAATTCCGACGCAATTTTGGTAATTCAGTAGCTCCTTAAACAAGGAATTGCAAATTCCACACTGTATGAGCATTCCCACCACCTGGAAAAGAATTAACACTTCCAGAGCTTGGAAAAGAATTCACATTTATTTATTTATTTATTAGGTTGTCTTTTTCAATTAGGGGGGGGAAAGCCTAAATTTGAGCTATTTACCCTCAGTCCCACAGGGTAGGAGAGGCTTCTTCCATTGAGGAAGGCAACATTTTTAAGGAGAGAATGGAAAATTTGGTATTTTTCTAGGAAAAATGTCATTTCAGATGCTGCTCCTCAGTTCTAACCACATCTTAAAAGCATCCAACTGGTTGATTTTATTTGTTCATTAATTATTTAATTTATTTACATTATTCATTTACTTATATTTATTTAAGGGAGTTCCATGGCTTTAATCAAGAATGGAATTTTTTGCACTCCTCTTTGCCGAGCAGCTCTCCTTCCCTTGGGAAATTCTCAGGCAATTCCCAGGAATCAGCACTACCAAGTTGGGATCACGAGGATGAACCAGTTGGAAACTGCCACAGAATTAAACTCTGAGGCACGAGCTGAGCTTTTTTTTGTGTGTGTGGAAATAACAGCACAAACAATGCTTACACACACAAAAACCCCTCAATATTTTATGCAGATCCTTTTCAGGCAGGGGAAAACCAAAAAAGAACTCGATGGGCACGACCAGCACGACGTTTCAGCCCAAATTAGTTGCTCATAACCTCAATAAACTATTTTTATTTCTGAATTTTCAGCAGTTTCTCCTGCCTAGAACTGAACAAAGTCTAACAGGGAAGTCAGGGTAACTTTCCTTTGTGGAAAAGCTTAAATTCCAAGGTAAGAAAAGGGGGCAAGAACCTCAAAGTTTGGGTCAAATTTTGGTGTTTTCTGTTTCTTGCAAGCAGAAAGGGGTTGGAAGTGGATGGTCTTTAAGGTTCTTCCAACCCAAACCATTCCACGACTCTGGATGAGGTCTCCAAAATCCCTTCAGCCCTTCCTGGTTTCCACCACGTTGGGAACACCTGAGCTGAGCTTGATACAAACCCACCAGGTAAAGGAAACGGGGGTTTGTATCATTTTGTCCATCCAGCAATCCCATAAAAGAGTGGCTTGGGTTTTCCTCAGCTGTAGATTCCTGCACCTCCGTTTCCAGGAGGAAATTTCCAGGAGGGCATTCCAAAATGCCAAGAAAATTGAGCCATGACATGGATTTTGTCTCTGCGGTATCAGTTATGTGCTGAGAAGTTTTAATGTGACACAGAAATAAAAGAGGAATTAAAGGTTAAGGGGTTTTACACAGGCAGAGAAAAGGGGGAATGGTTATAAATTTAAATAGATTTAATGGGATATTGGGAATTGGGACTTCCTGGGTGGAAGGGTGGGCTGGAATTGCCAGTGCCCAAAGGTTGAACACTGGGGCTGGGAGCAGCCTGGGACAGTGGGAGGTGTCCCTGCCATGGCAGGGGTGGATGGAATCATCTCTAAAGTCACTTCCCACCCAAACCATTCCAGGACTCTCAGATTAACCAGCAAAATGTGGGAGATGCTGCTGCAGACCCCTCCCAGCAGATTTTTGGGAACGCCACCATTCCACGGAGCTGCAAAGGAGCAGCAAATGTGCAAATAAATCTGAAACTGTTCTTTGAGACTCAGCAAAGTGCCAGCCTCACTCCAAAGAGGCCCCAAAGAATGTGATCAAACAACCCGAGATGAAACAACTTTTGTCCTCAAACTCCTCACAAACAGTCCCTGCCCTCCCTCATTAATTATATTTTCAAAGTAATAAAATGCAGTTCAGGATCTCAAGCAAGGCCTATTTGCATTCATCAGGTTCAGTTCGTTTTTTCCCACCCCGTCCCTGATCAACCCCAAATTTTCCTTTAATGCCTCAGAATGTTCCTGCCTCACCAATTTCCAATGGCTCAAACAGCACCATTAAATACATCAAGTTCTGCACCATTTCCTGCACCGTTTTTAGGCTTTGACACGAGAATTATGGACCCCTGGCTGCTTCCCAAGTGGATGCAGGACACAGGGAATGCTCGGATCTGTGGTTGTTGATGGTTCCGTCCATGTTTTACCTTTGACAACAGATCCATGGAGCAGCAAAACCCCAAATTTCTGGTTTTAACCTTCTTTGAGCAGCCAGAGGCCCCTTGAGGCACCTTCTGTGCCCTCCCCTGAGGAGGTTTGGAGTAGTTTTGGTTGTTTCCCTTCCCTTTTTGTCAACGATTTTGATTTGACCCCTTCACAGTGAACAAGAGGAGAACTTCACCCCAGCAGATGTGGAGCCCTGCAGGGTCTTGGAGCAGATGTTGGAGGTTTGGAGAGCTCAGAACCCAGCGTGGCCCTTTTCCTGAGCACCTAGAGTGGGAAATTTCCCATATTCCAATACTTTCATTTCCAACCACACCTCACTTCCAGGATCCTCCAAAATCATTGGGAATTCTGTGATCTCCTGGATCTCACTGTGGGCTGGGTTAGAGAAGCCAGGAAACCTTTCCTGGTGTCCAGGTGTTCCTGATCCCTTCCTGTTTCCTTCTCAAATGTGGGAAAGAGAGCTTGTGATCCTGGGAAAGATTCTTCACTTATTTTTTAAGGACAATGGACTACAGAGACACAGCAGGGAAATGCCAAAGGATCCCAAAATTCCAGGATGGATTGGGTTGGAAATGAATTTCAGGATTGTCCAGTCCCAACCCCGTGATCAGGAACAACTTCCCCTATCCCAGTTTGCTCCAAGCCCCATCCAGCCTGGCCAAACCATCCTGGAATGATGTGACAATGGATGGAACAACAAAATCTGCTTCAGTATCCCACATGGGAAGAGCCCTGCAGTCCATATTTATTTTTATCTGGAATTCCAGCCCAAATGGATCAATTTGCTGCCCAAAACCCTCATTCACATGGAATAAAACCCCACAGAAATCCTTCCCTGCTGTCTTGGCAGTAACTTGTCCACTGCTATCAGATTAAGAGAAGGAAAATCCAAGTTTTTATCCCAAGCTCAGAAGAGACACCAAATTTTTGTTTATTTTGGCCGTGAGCAATAAAGTTGGGTCTGCCTTTAACATTCTCCAGGATTCCCTTTAATTCCCTTATCCAAACACTTTAACAACTGTCCAAAAGATCTTTTTCACTGGTGATTATCCCAGTGCGGTCATTAAACTTCATTCTTTACATGAAAACACATTTTGGCATTGTTCTGTGGATAAAAAATGGGAAAAACTCGGATTTGTCATTGCCAAAATTCACATTTGCTGTCATGGACCCAGAAAATATTGGAGAAAAAAATAATGGAGAGGAAATTACAGATTTCTGGTTTAACTGTAAAATTTAATTATGAATAGAAGAGCAAAACCACACCCCAAATAATAGAGTTTGTGGATATCAGCTCAGCACAACCAAAGTGTAGCACAGATTCCAGAATGATTTGGGTTGGAAGAGTCCTTAAATCCCATCCCATCCCACCCCTGCTATGGGCAGGGACACCTCCCACTGTCCCAGGGTGTCCCAGTGTCCAGCCTGGCCTTGGGCACTGCCAGGGATCCAGGGGCAGCCACAGCTGCTCTGGCCATTCCAGCCCAGCCAGGAATTCCCAATTCCCAATCTCCCACCCATCCCTGCCCTCTGGCACTGGGAGCCATTCCCTGGCTCCTGTCCCTCCATCCCTTGTCCCCAGTCCCTCTCCAGCTCTCCTGGAGCCCCTCCAGGCCCTGCCATGGGCTCTGAGCTCTCCCTGGAGCCTTCTCCTCTCCAAGGGAGCATTCCCAGCTCTTGGAGCAGCTCCAGCCCTTGGAGCAGCTCCATGGTTCCTCCAACACCTCCCCACCTTCCTTGTCTTGAGAAGCCCAGACCTGGATGCAATTCCAGTCATAAGGACCAGTCTGGGTTGGAAGGAAATAAAAAATAATTCAAAAAAAATTTTTAAAAGAGTAATGTAATAAATAGCCTGAGTTCTTAGGGACAACACTCCAGCTTGGAGCACTCACAAAATTCAAATTTCTTAAACTGGGCATTTAGAATCATGGAATTGTTCAGGTTGGAAAAGTCGTCTGAGATCACCGAGTCCAGTCACCAACCAGTACCACCTCTGTGGTCACCACTGAACCTTGTCCTCATCCACACATTTTGGGCACAATTCCAGGGATTTTGACTCCATCCCACCCTGAGCAGCCTCTTCCAACACTTCCCAATCCATGAGGAAAAGACTGAGATAACGGAGAAAATGCTGCTTCCCCAGAGTTCCCTTCGCATCCCAAGACAGGCTTGAAGCAAATTCCTGCTAAAAAAAGCTCCAAATTCCCAACATTTCAGCACCAGCTTGTTCTGCTCCTGTCAACACGGTTTGAGCTGGAAGATTTTAAAATCCTGAACTTCCAGCAGCTCACTGAACAATTAAGATGTCAAACGTCTTCTCCTAAAGCATCTCCAAACTTTTTAATATCAAGTAATTATTTGGCACTTCCAAGGCCAGATGCATTCCCACTTCCAATTTAAATGCAAATCCCACGGAGAGACTTCAGGTTTTGTCTCTACTTTTAGAAACTGCTGCTAATTTTGCAAAGAAAAGGGTTTTTTATTCCTGTTTTTCCGTGTGCTCGGCTTAATTAGCTCCCGGCTCCTTTGGAGCTGCTCTTTTGAAGGAGGGGGAGGTTTGGACTCCTTTGAATGATGAAAATTTCAGTTTACAACTTGCTCCAAATCTGATCCGTTAAAGAGATGAAGGGGAGATCAAAGGGGGAGAAACTCAGCGTGGTTCCTCTTTTAGCGGCTTTTAGAAGGAAAGATTCTACGGAAATCGGCGGCACCGGGAGGAAAGACGTTGGGGGTTGGGAATAGATGATCTCTAAGATCTCTTCCAGCACAAACCACTCCGTAATTCCAAGAAATATCCAGGTGGGATTGAGCTCAGGAGGTTCCTTCTCCGATCTCCAGCTCACACCACGGGGTTTCCATGGACTGAAGACCTCCAGGGATGGGAATTTCACAACCTCCCACCCTCAGCTCCCAGGAAAAGCCAGGAGCTGTGCCAGTGGTGTCACTGGGTTTGGAGGCAGAAATTGCTGTGTCCTTCCATTTTTCCTGATGGAAAGATGCTTCCTCCCTGATTTAAAGGTGATGTAGATGATGGATCATGGATGAGATCCCAACATTATCAAGTGAGGGTGAAATTCCAAAAACTGCAGGAATTTGACCAAGAAGAAGCAGGGACAGCTTAGGAGCTGGAATTTTGTCACTTTTAAAACCCCAAACAGAAGAAGAAGAAGGGGAAAAAAGCCAAAATATTTCCTAAGCTCCAAAATTCCAGCTTGCCAAGGTATGGATGCATGGCTGGAGCAGTGGATTGGGGCTGCCCCATCCCACAAGAAAATGGGAATTCAGGACGCTTGTCACAAGCCAGACAAGGACTGGGGTATAAATGAAACCCTTCAGAGAAGGTGCCACAACCCCCAGTGGGCTCTGCATTTGCCAAACACATTTTAAATCCTTGGGATGTTGCAGCTGGATGTTTTCCAGGGTTTTTAAAAAGTTTAATTCTTGTGCCAAAGCTGTCCTTAAAAAAAAAAAAAAAAAAAAAAGCTTTGCTGAGCTTTCCTACCCCAAAGGCTTCCACTGGAAATCTTCCCTATTTTCTTTGTATATGAGACTCAGCCATTCTCCGAATCCCCCAGTTCCAGACAAACCCCCCATTCCCAAGGTTTCCACACTGGATTATCCCTGTTCATGCTTTTGGGGTGGCTCAGAAGCTTTGTTGGAGCTCAGGATTTCCCTAGAGCCTGGATTTCTTCCAATATGGGATGCATTTCCCTCCAACATTTTTTCTCCCACTCTTAAACACCTCAAAACTACATCAGGTTCCCGTAAAATTTCCCAAAATTACTTATCAGACCACAAAGAGATCTAAAAATCCCAGTCCCAGTTGCTTGATGCAGCAGGAAAAGTGTCTTAAAACACATTTCAAGGACAGCAAAGCACCTTTGGAACAGAAGAAACAACTGTGAGCTCATCCTTCTCCTCTTGGTTTCCTCCCCCTCCAAGAGGAGAAAAAACTTGGAAAAATTCAACTTTTCCTCTGCCATAAAGAAAATGTTGGTGAAAGTCCACAGATCTTGTCATGTGTTATCAGCCAGGATCTAAAACAATATTTAAAGTACAGCACAAACCCTGCCAAAACAATTATCAGCTTTAGCAATTAATAACTTCTGCCAATCAACAGTAAGAATAACCTTTATCCTTGTCTTCAGTGGAATCCCAGAATAACTGAGGATAAAAAAGAGCTCCAAGCTCACCAAGTCCCAGCTGTGCCCAATGCCCACCTTGTCCCCAGCCCAGAGCTCTGAGTGCCACCTCCAGGAATTCCTGGGACACCTCCAGGGATGGGCACTCCAAACCAGAGGACAGATATCCATGGAACCATGAAGGTTGGAAAAGACCTCAAAGTTCATCCAACCATCCCCCAGCCCTGCCAAGGCCACCACTGCCCTGTGTCCCCAGGTGCCACATCCACAGGGATTTGAAATCCCTCCAGGCATGGCGACTCCACCCTGGACCTGTGCCAGGGCTGGGAACCCTTTGAGGGAAGAAATGTTCCCAAATCTCCAATCTAAACCTCACAGAATCCCTGAGGTTGGAAAAAGAGCTCCAAGATCAGGGTCCCAGCTGTGCCCAGTGCCCACCTTGTGCCCAGCCCAGAGCTCTGAGTGCCACCTCCAGGGACACCTGCCCATGGGCACTGCAACCCTCCCTGGGCAGTGCCAAGGCCTGAGCCCCCCTTTCCATGGGGAAATTCCTGCTGTGCCCACCCGGCTGCCCTGGCCCAGCCTGAGGCCGTTCCTCTGCTCCTGTCCCAGTTCCTGGAGCAGATTCTGCAGCCCCGGCCCAGCCCTCCTGGCAGGAGCTGTGCAGAGCCACAAGGGCCCAGAGCCTCCTTTGCTCCAGGTGAGCCCTGCCCAGCTCCTCAGGGATTCTGCAGCCCCTGCCCAGCTCCTCAGGGATTCTGCAGCCCCTGCCCAGCTCCCTCAGGGATTCTGCAGCCCCTGCCCAGCTCCTCAGGGATTCTGCAGCCCCTGCCCAGCTCCTCAGGGATTCTCCAGCCCCTGCCCAGCTCCTCAGGGATTCTGCAGCCCCTTCCCAGCTCCTCAGGGATTCTGCAGCCCCTGCCCAGCTCCTGAGGGATTCTCCAGCCCCTTCCCAGCTCCTCAGGGATTCTCCAGCCCCTTCCCAGCTCATTCCCTTTACTGGACATGCTCCAGCCCCTCCAGGTTCTTCCAGAGCTGAGGGGCCCAGAACTGGCCACAGCCCTTTAGGTGCTCCAGCAGTTCCAGCACAGGGGAAAATCAGGACAATCCCTTCCCTGCTCCACCTCCCACACAATTCCTGATTCAATCCAGGTGCCTTTGGCCTTTTCTCCACCTGGCCACATAGGGAATGTCCAACCACTGTTCCCAGCACCCCAGGAATAAACTGGGGAAAAATGTGTCCATCCAAACAGAAGGAGAGGATCAGATGAATCCCATCTCCTGAAATCCCTTCTGATAAATCCTTCCAGACATGTGGTGCCCAACAGGCTCCTCATGATGTCCTCCAGTCCAGCAAACTCCCTTCAAAATCAAATTCCTGCTCACAAAAATTCCAGGAAGTCCTAATGAAAGGGCAGAAGGATCAATAAACCATCTCCGTTTTTATTGGAGAGCCTTTTATGAACTCATCCATGACCCTCCAGCCCGGGAAGAGCTCACAGGCCTGAGCCTGCTGCAGATAATAAAAATAAATGGATTTATTCAACTCCAAAGCTCCCCCTTTCCCCACATTCACTCCCAGAGCTGTAAACTTTTAAGGAGCACCCTGGGAATTTATGGCTGTAGGAACACCCTGGATGAGGACATCAGGTTTGCTTGGTTAAAACCTTTTGAAATCCCATCACAGAGGGCATCTCTCCATGGAGGACATGCCTGAGGATATTTGCCAAGGCCTTCGGAATTCTCCAGCCAGGAAAAAGGATGGAAAATCAGAATTGTTGAGGCTGGAAAAGCCCTTGGAGATCATCGAGCCAAGGTGTTATCCCAGCACTGCCAAGGCCACCATGGACCCCCATCCCAAAATTTATTCCATTCTCCCACTTGCTGGAAGCTTTTCCCAGTATACAGAGAGGAAAAAACAGATTGAAAAAAACCCCTCCTTCTCCAATATAATGGAAGATCCAACTTTTTAAGATTTTAGCATTTCCAACCAACACCAGAAGATTCCACACAGTGACCACATGTGCCAAACCCACATCCTGAAATTTATTCCATTCTGCTTTCCTGGGAGCTTTTCCCAGGATACAGAGAGGAAAAAAGGATGGGAAAAAGCTCCTTGGGCCAGTTTCATGGAAAATCCAACATTTTTGGTTTTAGAATTCCCAACCAACCCCAGATGATTCCAGGCAGTGACCACATGTGCCAGACCCCCATCCCTAAATTTATTCCATTCTCCCACTTGCTGGGAGCTTTTTCCAGAATATAAAAAAAAAAAAAAAAAAAAAGATGGGGGAAAAAGCTCCTTCTGTCAATTCCATGGAAAATGAATATTTTAGGATTTTAGCATTCCCAACCAACCCCAGATGAGTGACCACACGTGCCAGACCCACATCCTGAAATTTATTCAATTCTGTTTCCTGGGAGTCCTTCCCATGATACAGAGAGGAAAGAAAGAATGAAAAAAAATCTTTGTGCCAGTTTCATGGAAAATCCAGCATTTCAGGATATCAGAATTCCCAACCAATCCAAGAAGATTCCAGGCAGTGACCACAAGTCCAGATGTGCCATGGCTCACCCTCCTGCCAGGAGTGACCTGCTGGGTGACCAAACCCCAATTCCACCTCTGGGATAAAATTCCAGAGCCTTTCCCAGGCTCTGGTGCTCAGCGGCTCATGGGGGCCCTGCTCACATTTCAATTGATGCAATCTGGGGCCATTCCAGAGGTGCTGATGTCCGACCAGCCTTAATTTTACCTTTTACTCCTCTAAACCCCAAGGGAAATTCCTAAAAATAGTTTTGGGATAAAGAATAAGAAAACAGAAGGAAGGCAGGCGTGGAGAACAAAATCCCAGGATTTTTATTCAATTAAAAAAGCAACAAAAGTTCATTAATTTCCCAATCTGAGATTCTTCCTGTTTTTTATTCCTTGATTTATTTCTTTTAGCAGCCACGCCTACAGTTCACACACAGTTTTTAAAGGGATAATCCAGAAGTACATCCCACAATCCTGGCCTTAAAAAGGGATTTCCCTGGAGTGCTTTTTGTCCAGGAAGAGCTTTTGTGCTGCTGCGGAGCACGGTCATTATTTTCTATTTCAACTGACAGGCAATCCCACCCCTCGGAAAAATTAACTCCAAGGATGAGGTTTCCACTTCCCAGAAGGTGAAAGTCACACAGGCAGAATCCAATGGAATTAAAAATGCGCTGCTGTTACAATGGCAAAGAAGGAGGGATCCAGTAAAAGATGGGAATGGGATTCCCTCAGGAGGGAATCAATGGAACAGGATGTCCAGGAATGGGATGGAGTCCCCATTCCTGCAGGGATTTAAAGCCCTGTGGATGTGGCACTTGGAGACACAGGGCAGTGGTGGCCTTGGCACTGCTGGGGGAGGGTTGGACTCCATGGTTTTGGAGGATTTTTCCAACCTCAGCAATTCTGATGTTCCATGATTTTCACACAGCCGGACACCCTTCCCAACCCTGTCTGTGCTCTTGACTTTAAGCCCTGGAAAATGTTTCTGTGGTTCTCCCTGTGTCTCAATCTGATGTGCAGGTGTCCCTCGAGGATGTTATCTGGCATTTTCCTCCTTTACTGGATGGAGGAGCCACCTTAGAACCAGAGAACCCTGGAATGGTTGGGGTGGAAGGGATCTTAAATCCCATCCCATTCCCATCCTTTCCATGGGCAGGGACACCTCCCACTATCCCAGGCTGCTCCAAGCCCCAGTGTCCAACCTGTCTGTTGGAGACTGCCAGGGATCCAGGGGTACCCCCAGGTTCCCCGGGAATTCCATCCCAGCCCCTCCCCACCCTCCCAGCCAGGAATTCCTTTCCCAATATCCCATTTAATCCACCCTCTTCCAGTTTAAAGCCATTTCCCCTTGTCCTGGTCACTCCAGCCAGGAATTCCCAATTCCCAATCTCCCACCCATCCCTGCCCTCTGGCACTGGGAGCCATTCCCTGGCTCCTGTCCCTCCATCCCTTGTCCCCAGTCCCTCTCCAGCTCTCCTGGAGCCCCTTCAGGCCCTGCCAGGGGCTCTGAGCTCTGCCTGGAGCCTTCTCCTCTCCAGGGGAACATTCCCAGCTCTCCCAGCCTGGCTCCAGAGGGGCTCCAGCCCTTGGAGCAGCTCCGTGGCCTCCTCCAACACACCCACACCTTCCTTGTCCCAAGTCCCTCTCCACCTTTGGAGTCAGCCACAAAAATAGGAAAACATCCAGAAAAAATTCATGGAGATGCTTCATTCATGGAATGAAGCACAGACAATAAGGCACACTCAGATAAAGACACTGAAATTTAGAGAAATTTAAAGGGGAAAAAAATTTCTGCAGAGCCCTGCTGGTGCTTTGAGGGAAGATTTATTTCTGGGTCAGACTGGGGGATTATTGTTGAATCCTGGGATTCGGGGTGCAACTGGCACAAGATGGGAACTCCATTTACCAAATGCTTTTCCTGCCTGGCGTGGAAGTTTCTATTTCCAGCAAATTCACTTCTCTCCTCAGCTGCTGTGTGAAAATCCTGACCCACAACAGCAAAATGAGCTGAAGTGAGAGAGAAATGAGGAAAAATGCTGAGAAATAAACACACAAAGTCAACCCAAACTCTGCTTTTCTCTCACATTTCACTCCTCAACTCAGCGTCCCTTGCAGCAAAGATAAACTCAAGACTGGAATGGAGAATTTTTTTTTTCTAAAGGAGAATTTTTCCCATTTAACAGAAAAAATAAGGATTAAATAATAAAACTGGGGCTAGGAAGGAGCTGAGCTTCATTTATTTAATGGGTTCTTCTCACTGTGGTCCCTTCTCAGCATTCACAGGGCCACAGAAAAGAGAGGGAAAAGGGGAAAAAACACGTGGAGTGTTTTAATGAGACTTTGTTCAACATCTTGCAGCTCCCAGGCATCTCTTCTATAAATAAAAGTGGGAGGGGATATTGTTATTATTTTTATTATGATGCCATGACTCATGGAATTTGTGTCTGCAGGGATTTAGGGATGGGGCTTTTCCTTTGGGCTGGCTGGCACTGTCTGCTGGGTCAATGAAAACACTGAAGTTTCTTTTCACACCAAGTTCTTCCTCTCCTTGTCCTTATTCCGAACTGTTTTCCACTCCCAATTCCCCTTCCCACCTCATCCCCATGTAAATCCCAGCAAATTAATATTCCTGAGCCAAGGAATGACAACAAAACCTCAGAGCCAAATGTCAGAAATTCAAATTCAAACACAACAGTCCAAATAATTCCATGCCCATCTCCTGATCCAATCCAGGCTGATCCAATGCTCCCTCCCTGACCCCCAGGACAGAAATAGCTCCCAATTCCTCATCCTGCTGGAGCCCAGGAGATGTTGGGCAATAAGAAGTGAGCAGGGGTTGTGGCTCCCGTGAAATATTTCCACATTTGCTCTTTATCCATCAGTTTTTCCTGAGTGTGACTAATCCCAGGTTACTCTTTCAAACTCCTATCGCTTGGAGTTTATGTTTCACCTCCATTCCCAGATTAAATTGTGGAAAATGAGGTTCGGATGAAGTGTTTGGTTCAGGGAGGTGAATCCTCTCTGATGATGCCAATCCAGCTCTGTATCCAAACCAACTGCCTGTGTCCCAGGGGTTTTCCAGAAGGGAATAAATGAGGAGGGAAAGATTTCCTCCAGCTGGGAGCAGTTGTTGTTTAAGCCCCCCTCTTTCATTTTCACCTCAGACGGACACTTCTCCTTATATTTCCTGGAATTGAAGCACAGGGATCAATCTCAAGCTCCCCACCAGGGAGGACATTCCCAGCCTTAATTTCAGGAACAGCTTCAGATAAGGAGGAAGGAAGAGGTGAAGGAGGCAATGAGAACTCCAGGAGCTTGGGATGTATCCAAGGCCTTTGGTGATAATTTCATAGAACCATGGACTATCCTGAGCTGGGAGGGACCCACAAGGATCATGGAGTCCAAATCCTTCCCTGCACAGACCCTCCCCCCAACAATCCCACCCTGGGCATCCTTGGCAGTGCTCTCCAAACCCTCCTGGAGCTCTGGCAGCCTCAGGGCCGTGTCTGGGCAGTGCCAGCACCCTCTGGAATGGTGGAACCTTTCCCTGAGATCCAACCTGAGCCTGCCCTGGCCCAGCTCCAGCCATTCCCTGGCTCCTGTCCCTGTCACAGGGACCATCAATCAGAGCTGCTCCTCAGGAGGGTTTTGAAGACCACCACAGTGAGGTCTCCAGTCAATGCCCTCCAGGCTGAACAAACCAATTTCTCTCCACTTTGCATGGAAAAGCTGCTGCATCACCCCAACACAAAAAGGTGCCAAACCACCTCAGGGCTTTGATCCCAGCACAAGAAATCTGGAAGTCTTGGAAACCAACACTAATTCATCCCACAACTGATTAGAAATGACCAGAAATCCCAGAATGAGAGAATCATCAAGGCTGAAAGAGATGTTAAAAATTTAGTCCAACCAGGACCATTTGGAAACAGAGGATACCCTCACTGCTGAACATTGAACATTGAATGTTGAATATTGAATATTGAATGTTAGATATTTAATGCTGAATATTGAATATTGAATGTTGAATATTGAATATTGAATGTTAGATATTTAATGCTGAGCATTGAACATTGAATGCTGAACGTTAAACTTAGAATGTTGAACGTTAAACCTTGAATGTTGAACAATGAACATTGAATGTTGAATGTTGAACATTGAACATTAGATATTTAATGTTGAACATTAAACATTGAATGTTGAACAATGAACACTGAATTTTGAACGTTGAACATTGAACGCTGAACGTTGAACATTGAACATCAGATATTTAATGTTGTGCATTGAGCGTTGAATGTTAAACCTTGAATTAAATCTTAAATTTTGAATGTTTAACACTGAATGTTGAATGTTGAATGTTGAACGTTGAACACTGAATGTTGAGCAATGAACATTGAATGATGGATGGTGAACACTGAATGTTGAACAACGAACGTTGCATATTGAACATTGAATGTTGAATACCGAACATTGAACACTGCATGTTGCTGTCCCACTGGATTAGGACTGGAATAATCTTCCAGGAGAAAAGTCCATGGTTTTCCAACTGAACTCACCTCTTACGATGATGTTGGTGGACTTCTTGGCGGGATTGCCAACGTTGTTGTTGGCGATGCAGCTGTAGGTGCCGGAATCCTCGGAGGTGATGGCAGGAATGGTCAGGGTGCCCCCGTTCAGGACAGTCTTGTTGGGCAGGACCCCCACAGACCTCACCCACGTCAGGCTGGGCGCCGGCTCCCCCCCGGTGGTCACACACACCAAGGTGATGGCTTCTCCAGGGTTCACCACGATGGGGTCGTCCACGAGGAGCTTGATGGAAGGGGATGCTGCAGAACAACAGGGATCCCACAATCAGGGAATGGTTGGGATAGAAGGGATCTTAAAGCTCATGCCATTCCACCCCTTTTCCATGGCCAGGGACACCTCCCACTGTCCCAGGCTGCTCCAAGCCCCATCCAGCCTGGCCTTGGACACTGCCAGGGATCCAGGGGCAGCCACAGCTGCTCTGGGCACCCTGTGCCAGGGCCTGCCCACCCTCCCAGCCAGGAATTCCTAATTCCCAACATCCCATCTATCACTGCCCTCTGGCAGTGGGAAGCCATTCCCTGTGTCCTGGAACTCACTGGTTTCTTGTTCCAGCTCTGACCGGTGGTTCCAGTAAGGAAAGGAGAAGGAGATAAAGAAAAGCAGGGAGAGTTAAAGCCACAGAATCACAAAATCATGGAATGGTTTGGGTTGGTAGAGACCTTAAATCCTATCCAGTGCCCCCCCCTGCCATGGCAGGGACACCTCCCACTGTCCCAGGCTGCTCCAAGCCCCAATGTCCAACCTGGCCTTGGGCACTGCCAGGGATCCAGGGGCAGCCAAAGCTGCTGTGGGGATGCAGAGGCAGGTAGGGATGGATGGATGGATGGATGGATGGATGGATGGATGGATGGATGGATGGATGGATGGATGGATGGATGGATGGACAGACAGCCTTGCAGCCACATTTGGGATGGAACATGCCTGTGTGTGGAGGAGGTGCCATCACACTGGTTTGGAAACCTTGGAAAAAGGAATTAATCAAGAACTTGTTTGGCATGGGAAGCCTGTTCTCCTCAAGTCAGATCCTGCCACTCATCCATCCTTCTCCATCCACCTTTCCCCAGTGAAGTCCTGGGAACTTGGCTGCCAACTGGGATGGATCCCTGGAGTTGGAATGCAGAGAGGCATCTCCCTTGGGACATCATCTCTTTGTACGTGGAGAGACTGAACCATCCTGGACAGAGGCGTTTTTCCCTCTCTGGGATGTGCAACCTTCAGCTCATGCCTAATTCCCATAAATCTAAATCCCATGAAATTCCCATAAAATCCAATGGCCAGGTGAAGTGGGAGCAGTCAGCACAGGTTGATGGGGAGATGCTGCTGACCTCAGAAAGAAGTGATTGCATTTAATTCTCTTTTCTGTCTCTCATTTTCCATGAAATATTTCCATGTGATAGAAGAGGAGCAAATGTTATAAGGGAAAATATATGCAAATAATGCATACATAATATAATAATGCAATAATGCAATATAAGCAAATGCTATAAGGGGCAATAATAGGGGACAGGGCAGCAATTAATTGGAGAATTAATTGAGAAAATATAAATAAAATAAATAAAACATAAATGAAAATAAATATAAATATAAATATAAATATAAATATAAATATAAAATATAAATAAAATATAAAATATAAATATAAATAAAATATAAATATAAATATAAATATAAATATAAATATAAATATAAATATAAATATAAATATAAATATAAATATAAATATAAATATAAATATAAATATAAATATAAATATAAATATAAAATTGCACTCTGAGCTGTGACACCCTGTGTCCCCTGTGGAGAGGGATCCACCCTTGCTGGATGCAGGCTTTGCTCCAAGGCATCCTTTAAGCTGCATAAATGATGAACCAATGTATAAATATCCATTGCTAGGCCAGGAAAAGCAGCAATTCCAAAAAAAACCCTAGGAATGAAGGTGAAGGATTGACATTCTGGGCCAAGAATGCCAGCAAATGTGGTAATAAAAAGGGAAAGGCAATAAAAATGTTACATTCCAAATCACATCCCCATCCTTGTTATTACAGGGAGATATTCCCGTGTGTTCTGCTTTAGATTGGAATCTTATTTCAATATTAAAGGAATACAAACCAAGCACTAGAGGCAAATACAAGAATCAGCCATAAAATCAGAGTTTGCTTCATTTGGGCTTCACCCAGGAGGAATCTGCTTTATCTGCATTTGGAAACAGGAACAAAAAAATGGGAAGAGCTCCCTTTGTACCTGTCCTGGCACCGGGAGAAGTGGGAACATCATATTCATGGAATATCCCGAGTGGGGGAGACCCACAAGGATTATGGATCCAGCTCCTGGCCCTGCCCAGACCCACAACAACCCCACCCTGGGCATCCCTGGCACTGCTGTCCAAGGGCTCCTGGAGCTCTGGCAGCCTTGGGAATGTCCCTATTCCCTGGGGAGCCTGGGCAGTGCCAGCACCCTCTGGAACAGTGGAACCTTTCCCTCTGCCTATCCTATCCCTCCTGGACACAACTCCAGCCACTCCCTCAGTCCAGTCCTTGGTCACCAAAAGGAAACTCCTTAGGAGAGCAGAGATTCACAGTCCAAGCCGTCTCTTCCACTTCCTCCTATTTTTGGACTCCTAAAATCCTTCCCAGCATGAATTCCTGGTTCAGGTAATTTAAAACCAAAGGAGTTGGGCTCATGGCTAAAACTCCAGACCCCAAACCAGTCAGCTCTGCCATCTGTGTCAGGGTCTCTTTGCTCACATCCTCTGAGCTCTTATTCCATCAGCTGATGCCTCCAGCAGCTGATGGATCCCTGGTTTGGAATTCCAGCTGGGAAACTGGGAATTGTGCCATGTTTTCTGCTTAAGGAGGTTTATTTTTGGAAGAAGGTGTCAAAAACAGGGATCCAGGTACAAACAGAAGCTGTGGGGTCATCACCAACACCCAGCTGGCACCTATTTCCCTCTCTCCTGGGTTTCATCATTTTTCCTGAACAATTCCAGCAATGAGATGCTCTTTGCTCCCACTTCCCATCAAATCTCAAGACAGGGAACAAGGGAACCACGGATAATCCTTCAAAACTTGAAGCAAAAGATAAAAGCACCGACGTCAGCCCAAGCTGGTGGGGCCATTTCCATAATCCTGCAGATGAAAGGGAGCCCTTTGCCACCCTTCAGGAACAAAGTGGGATGGGATAAAAAGGCTGGGACACATCCCTTTCATCCCGACACTCCAGACAGAAAGTACATGGAAATGAGGGTTTGGATTCAGCAGTTTCCCTTTATTTACACCACGAGTTTCACTTTCAGCTCCAATCCCAAAAAAGCAAACAAAAATCCCTGGATTTCTGCAGCCATGCACACGGCAAGCTGTATTTAATCCAAAAAATATTAAGCAATTTAGGAAATGTTGTTGAGGTTTTCAGCAAATAGGACTCAGTGGAGCAGATAAAGGGTCAAACCCCTCTTATGAAGGGAATATTCTCAATATTCCCAATATTCATATATGGTCCTTTACATTGATATTTCTCTGCTAAAGGAGAAAAGAATGGGGAGTTATAGTCAGGGAATCATAAAATCCTGATATGATTTGGGTTGGAAGGACCTTAAATCCCATTGATCCCACCTCTGCCATGGGCAAGGACACCTCCCACTGTCCCAGGCCTCTCCAAGCCTCAGTATCCAACCTGCCCTTGGGCACTGCCAGGGATCCAGGGGCAGCCACTGGGAACATGGGAACCTCATGTATGAAATCCCATAAATTCCAAGAATTCCAAATGCAACAAAACCATCCCTGCCAGAAGGAGTCAAAACTAAATGGGGTCTGTTATCACTCTCAAAGCCTCTTCCCAAGCCGAGGTGTGTCCGAAATTACTTCCAGGATTGAGGAGGGGAACACAGGGCCATGGAGCTCAGGGCAGCAGAGCTTCACCCAACCACAACCTCCACCCCAGCAGAGCCTCAGCCAGCCAACATTCCCAGTCAAAACCTCCCTTGGACTCTGTTGGGAATGATACAAATCATCACCAAACAAGAGCAAGCTCTGGTAAATACTCCCAAAACTTTTCCTGGAGCACGCTCTCCAAACATCCCATTTGCACACCACGAGAAATACTCCCTGTCCTGAGGGCTCCGTGTCCCCCCTGCCCTTTGGAATTGGGGTTTCCCAGTGCCAATCCCACATTTCGGAGTCAGGCTTGGCTTGGCAGGGGACTGTGGGAACCCACGACATTCCTCTGGATGCCCTGGATGATTCGAGACCCTGGCAGGGGGCTCAGAGACCTTGGCATGGAGTCAAAAACCCCTGTGCCTTTGATTTTAGCCCCTGGAAAAAAACAATTACCAACTTTATATGAAGAATTACAAGTCAAGAGAGCTTAAGTAGAATAATGGTTAGTTTGTCACAGGGTGAAAATGTAGAATTTTGGGGGTTTTGGAATGGGGGTTCAGGAGGCAAGATGGAGGAATCTCGGTGTGTCCAGCCTTTCTCCTTCTTCTTCTTCTTGTCCTCCATCTTCTGCTGTGATGGTGGCACTTCTGGATTGGTTTAGGGTAGAAACTCACTGTCTAACATAGGTGATAGGCATTGGGAATTTATGGTAAATAATGTACACGTACTTTTTAGTATAAAAAGATAACACTGAGGCGGGCAGTGTGCCTCAGCCTGACCTGCCAGACAGACCTCGATGGGTCAGAGAAAGAGTGACAGAGATAAGAAACAATAAACAAACTTGAGACCCAGAACAGATGAATCCCGACTCCTTCTTCGAGGGCCGGGCTGGGAAAAGAGGCCTGTACGTATCTCAGAGTCACTGTGAGCAGCAGAGATTCTGAGAGGGCACAAAGAGAGCCCTGGGAGCTCCTCCCCTGGCAGAACAAGGCCCTACTGATGCGAGGGAATCCGCCCCGCTCCCATTCACGCCGCAGCTGCAGCCTTGGGAAAGGGGCTCCCATTCAGAGCTTCCGTGCGGGAGCCACGGACGGGGGTAGGACGGTCGGGATGGATGGAGACCAGAAATCTCTGAAGCCAAGCATTGGAACTTGGGGTTTATTGCAAAGGGCCCCAAGCAGGGGCCCTGATGGGAGCTGCCAGCCACAGCTCGGAGCAGGCCCCAAAGAGGGAGAGAGAGTAAAGAGAGGGGTAAAGAGAGAGAAGGCAAGAGCACGTGTCAGAACACAGGAAATTCCTCTGGCTGCCCTGGAGGGCTCAAGCCCCTGCCCAGGGGGCTCAGAGACCTTGGCACAGAGCCCAAGGCCCCTGTGACCTTGATCTTGACCCATGGAAAAACAATTACCAACCTTTATATGAAGAATTACAAGTCAAGAGAGTTTAAGTAGAATAATAGTTTGTCATGGGGTGAAAAATAGATTTTTGGGGTTTTTTCAAATGGGGGTTCAGGAGGCAAGATGGAGGAATTTGGGCATGTCCAGCCTTTCTTCTTCTTCTTTTGGCCTCCATCTTCTGCTGTGATGGTGGCACTTTTGGATTGGTTTACGGTAGAAGTTCACTGTCTAACATAGGTGATAGGTATTGGGAAGTTATGGTAAATAATGTTCATGTAGTTTTTAGTATAAAAAGATAACACGGCCTCTGAGGTGGTCAGTGTGCCTCTGCCTGACCTGCTGGACAGATCTGCAGCAGGTCAGAGAAAGAATGACAGAGATAAAAAACAATAAACAACCTCGAGAATGAGAATAAAAGAATCCTGATCCCTTCTTCAGCTGCCAGGCGGGGAGAAGAGGCTTGTGCGTATCTCAGAGTCACAGTGACCAGCAGAGATTCTGAGAAGTGTGGTAAAGAGGATGAGAGAGTTAGGAAGAGTAAAAAGAGAGTGAGGTTCCTGTTACAATACCATAAATCTTCTTCTGTGCTGAATATTCTGATTCTCACTAACCAATCCAGTCCAAGATACAAATCCTACAGCATTTACACACAGCCTATCAGAATCACTACATTCCCACACTGTGTTACATTTTAAACCCTAAAAACTCCTCTTTGGGCCCTTCTGCCAAGCTGCAGGGTCTGCTCTGCCCCTTGGGCCTGTCTGCAAGCAGAGGGTGTTGTTCCATCAAAAGGGGATCACCTTCAGCTGGCCATGCCATTGTTTTCCAGTTGTTCAGTAACTGAGGGATCTCAGAGCTTGCTTTCATTTCAATCTCACTTACAGTTTCCATATTCTCACAATCTTTTGCCAGGCAATCATATTGATAAGGCTTTCCTGTTTCATCTTCCCCAGCATCACATCCCGGGATTTCAGAGCTGCCTGGGGAGCCAATGGCACTGGTGACAAAGTACTCTCAGAATTATGGTGGGTCACAAAGCCAGCTCCAGGCACTACCAGGAATTTAAATGGGAATTACATCCATTTTTGTGGCCTCGTGTTAAAGGCAAGCCAGGCAGCAGTGGCAGATGGATGGAGATTGATTAGGAAATTAATAATTAATGGCTCCAACATAGCCCAGTCCTCACAAGGTGCTAAACCAGCAGGAAACACACCCTGGGTTTGATAAATGACTGGGGCAAGATTTTCTCAGACTGAGCACAAACCAAGCACCCCTTAAGTTATCGTTAACACGCATAATTAGACAAGGCTGCCAAGCACTTGGACCAGAGAAGCTGTGGCTGCTCCATCCTTGGAATGTTCCAGGCTGGATGGGGTTTGGAGCAGCCTGACCCAGTGGAAGGTGTCCCTGCTCTTCAGGGAGTGGAATGGGATAGTCCTAAACAAGCAGAAAACACACCCTGGGCTTGATAAATGACTGGGGCAAGATTTTCTCAGACTGAGCAGAAAGCAAACATTCACTGTGTCCTAGGGTGACGTTATGATGTTTGTATCCCCATTCATGTGTTCTGTTAATGTTGGATATTCTGTTTTGTACCTTTAAGACTGGCTCTGAAGAGTGAAAGTTTTGTTTGGGTTTTCTTATCAGCCTGGCGAGACACAGAGACTGTGGCTTTTGCATTTGCTGCTTTTGCTTTTTGCTTTGCTCCCTCTTGCTCTTGCTTGCTTTTCTTCTGCTTGCTTTTTGCTTTTTGCTTCTGCTCGTTAGTTAGTTTAGCTAAACAGTCCAAATTTCTTCCTGGACTGTTTCCCCTCTCCTTTTCCAACCATCTGCCACCTGCTCCAGACTGGGACCTGGGAACACCGAGAGTTTGCACCTTGTGGCTGCAGCAGCTGCCCCAGCACTGGAAGGACTGAGAACAGAGTGACCAACCCCAAGAGAGACTTTCTGAATTTGTCATCTTTTTCCAGAGTGGTGTCATCCAGTATTGTTCATTTTGTGTGCTGGGAGGTGCTGTGCCTGGTAAATAAACAGGTTCTTTCCACTTCTCTCTGAGGAATTCTTCCTGAACCAGCTGGCGGGAGGGGCCATGTGGGTTTGCTTCCTGGAGGGGCCCCCTTGGGAGGTTTCCTCCCAAATTTGCCCTAAACCAGGACACACTGAGTCATCCTTAACACTCTTAATTAGACCAGGCTGCCAAGCACTTGGACCACAGAAGCTGTGGTTGCTCCATCCTCGGAATGTTCCAGGCCAGATGAGGTTTGGAGCAACCTGGGAGAGTGGAAGGTTTCCCTGCCCTGCAGGGAGTGGAATGGGATAATCCTAAATCAGCAGGAAATACACTCTAGGCTTGATAAAATACTGGGGCAAGAATTTCTCTGAGCACATACCAAGCACTCCTTAAGTCATCGTTAACGCTCTTAATTAGACCAGGCTGCCAAACACTTGGACCAGAGAAGCTGTAGCTGCTCCATCCTTGGATGTTAAAGCTGGATGGGGTTTGGAGCAACCTGATCCAGTTAGCAAGGCATCCCAGCCCTGCAGGGCATGGAATCGGATAATCCTAAACCAGCAGGAAAACACACCCTGGGCTTGATAAATGACTGGGGCAAGACTTTCTTAGACTGAGCACAAACCAAGCACTCCTTAAGCCATCCTTAACACTCTTAATTAGACCAGGCTCATTAAGGCCAAGCACTTTGGACCAGAGAAGCTGTGGTTGCTCCATCCTTGGAATGTTCCAGGCCGGATGAGGTTTGGAGCAACCTGGGAGAGTGGAAGGTGTCCCAGCCCTGCAGGGAGTGAAGTGGGATAATCCTAAACCAGCAGGAAACACACCCTGGATTTGATAAATGACTGGGGCAAGACTTTCTTAGACTGATAAGCATCAGCCATCCTTAACACTACCAGGCTCAAAGGCCAAGCACTTTGGACCAGAGAAGCTGTGGTTGCTCCATCCTTGGAATGTTCCCAACCTCCCCCACCCTGCAAACCATTTTGGAATTTTGGGATTTATTCAAGGATCAGATGAAAATGTTGAGGGAATTTGAAGGGGTGGAGTCTCTGCTGGGATCCTGCCTGGGATGGGGAGCTGAGGCTGGGATCGCACGGGGAGGAAAATCCATCTGTCATTCTTGGAGCAGCCCGAAAAAATCCACTGCCAACGTGCCATAATTACAGTGAGACAAATAGAGGTATTTAGGCTGGATGTATGGAATTGAGGAAATGTCACAATTGGCTTTAGGGATTACTGGAAATGCAGAAGAAACCCAATAATTTAATAGCAATATCAAAGTACAGGCAGCAAGTCATGTCCTTGACAAGGCTCTCAGCTGTGATGAATGGAAATGAAAGGACATTATTTCCTCCAGTTTGGGGCATTATTTGAAAGGCAGAACCGAAGTAATAGAACATAATTGAATTATATTTTTATATCCATTGCTGTGTGTGCATTCATTTCATTTACAGCCAGCATTTCTTGCAGGAACACAAAGCCAATATTCCTAACGAGACACACAGCGCTCAGAGAGGAAGAGTTGGAGCTCCCTGCCAGGCTGGAAGCAGCATTCCTGTAACTATTTACTCCAGAAAGTTCAAACAAGAGTGGGTTGGAATTCCCAAATTTCGAGTTAGAATCAGAAAAACACAGAATGGGATTGGGAGGGAGCTTAAAACTCATCTTGTTCCACCCCCTGCCATGGCTGGGACACCTCCCACTGTCCCAGGGTGCCCCAGTGTCCAACCTGGCCTTGGGCACTGCCAGGGGGCAGCCACAGCTTCTCCAGGAATTCCATACCAGCCCCTCATCACCCTCCCAGCCAGGAATTCCTTCCATAAATCCAACCTAAATCTGCCCTTCTTCAGCTCCATTCCCCATCACCTTTTTTTTTTTTAGTGTTGTTTTACAGGGCAAAAATCAACTTTTTGTTGCCCACCTGCAATAGGGCAGGTGCTTACTTTTCATTATCAGGCCATCAAAAAACTTAAATTACCCCTAAAAAATATAAACCCAGGGAAAAATAAAAGAAAAAAATATCTTTTATATTTTTCTGTGTTTATCCTCGGGAAATACAGAGATCCCAGAGGGATTGAAAGGACATTATTTCCTCCAGTTTGGGGCATTATTTGAAAGGCAGAACCGAAGTAATAGAACATAATTGAATTATATTTTTATATCCATTGCTGTGTGTGCATTCATTTCATTTACAGCCAGCATTTCTTGCAGGAACACAAAGCCAATATTCCTAACGAGACACGCAGCGCTCAGAGAGGAAGAGTTGGAGCTCCCTGCCAGGCTGGAAGGAGCATTCCTGTAACTATTTACTCCAGAAAGTTCAAACAAGAGTGGGTTGGAATTCCCAGATTTCGAGTTAGAATCAGAAAAACACAGAATGGGATTGGGAGGGAGCTTAAAACTCATCTTGTTTCACCCCCTGCCATGGCAGGGACACCTCCCACTGTCCCAGGGTGCCCAAGTGTCCAACCTGGCCTTGGGCATTGCCAGGGGGCAGCCACAGCTTCTCCAGGAATTCCATCCCAGCCCCTCCTCACCCTCCCAGCCAGGAATTCCTTCCATAAATCCAACTTAAATCTGCCCTTCTTCAGCTCCATTCCCCATCACCTTTTTTTTTTTTTACTGTTGTTTTACAGGGCAAAAATCAACTTTTTGTTGCCCACCTGCAATAGGGCAGGTGCTTACTTTTCATTATCAGGCCATCAAAAAACTTAAATTACCCCTAAAAAATATAAACCCAGGGAAAAATAAAAGAAAAAAATATCTTTTATATTTTTCTGTGTTTATCCTCGGCTGCTACAGAGATCCCAGAGGAAGTTGCACACCACGTGAAAAGAGGAGAAAATTCTTCAGCTAAAGAGTTCTAGAGTGCTAGAACAGTTCTAGTTCTAAAAATGTGTTTAGGCAAATGTATTTATCTTACATTTCATAATTTTTTTTTACTTACTCTCTCTTTTTTCCTATTTCCTTTCCACTGCCTTTAAATTCCCAGCACTTCCAGGTCAAGAAGAAATAAAGAGAAGCTTCTGAAATCCCAGATCTTTCAGGTTTGTGTCCTTTTTATGACTTGATACATGGAATAATTGAGGTGAAATATTCCCAGAGCAGCTCTAAGCACTGCAGTTGCTTTAGGATCATCATGGAATGGTTCCTCACGGAATGGTTTGGGGTGGAAGAGACCTCAGAGATGATCTAATTCCAACCCCTCATGTCACAGGCAGGATTTAGGGTTTTCCCTGGCACACAGGAGAGATTTCCAGCTGGCAAAATACCTGGATCTGTTCTGGGATAAAGGGGTGGCTCCCCCACCCAGGGCAGGTGTCCCTTGAAGGCCAGAATCACCCTTGTCTGTACCCCTGAACCTCCCACTGGGGTCCCTAAGCAGTCACTGCTCCTGTCAGGGATTAAAAAGAATAAAAATCCTATTTTTCACTCTGCCCTGAGCCTGTCTCTGAAATAAAGAGGCTTAAAGTTGAAGCAGGAGCAAGATCATTTTGTCTGGGCACCCCTGTCAAAAATGGAAAATTCTGAGCTTCAGGGAGCAGAGCGGGGAGTTACAGGATAGAAATAAAGGATGGAATTACCAGAGTATTGTAAACTGGAACATCCTGAGTGGGAAATACCCACAAGGATCACAGAGCCCAACTCCTGTCCCTGCCCAGACCCCCAGCAATCCCACCCTGGGCATCCCTGGCAGCTCCTGCAGCTCTGGCAGCCTCGGGGCCGTGCCCATTCCCTGGGCAGCCTGGGCAGTGCCAGCACCTTCTGGGGAAGAACCTTTCCTTAAAATCAGAAACTACAAACAAATGTAACTATAAACCATAGTTAGGAAGGTTTTTCAGCTGAGCTCAGTGTTTATCTACTCCCATACATCGACACAAGCCAATCCAGGTATGCCTATCCCATTCCTCAGTGGAATTTCCCTTTTCCACCCTCCTCTAGAAAGTTTCCAGAATCCGTCTGCTTTTCCAGCCTGGGGGCTGCAGCTCTGCGGAGTCACATCTTTGTGCTCCTTTTTCTCAGGATTTCAGCTGTGCAGGGTGACCCCAAGATGTGTATAAGTCTCTTTTCCCAGTCCTGCTGTCTAAGAAGGAGTCAGGATTCCTCTGTTCTCATTGTCAAGGTTGTTTTTTATTTCTTATCTCTATCATTCTTTCCCTGGCCTGCTGAGGTCTGTCCTGCAGGTCAGACAGAGGCACACTGACCACCTTGGGGTGGTGTTATCTTTTTATACTAAAAACTACCTGTACTTTATTTACAATAATTTTCCAATCCCTATCACCTATGTTAAACAGAGTTTCTACTCTAAACCAATCCAAAAGTGCCACCACCACAGCAGAAGATGAAGACCAGGAAGAAGAAGGAGAAGAAGGACAGGACACACCCAGATTCCTCCATCTTGCCCCCTGAACCCCCATTCTAAAAACCCCAAATTCTACTTTTTCACCCTGTGATAAATTCACTGTCATTCTACTTAAACTTTTGTGGCTTGTAGATCCTCATATAAGTTTGGTCATTTTTCCAAGGGCTAAATCAAAGGCACGAGGGTCTTGGGCTCTGTGCCGAGGTCACTGAGCCCCCTGGCAGGGTCTCAAGTCCTCCAGGGCAGTCAGAGGAACTTCCTGGGTTCCACCTTTTTTCCTGGGTGCTTTTCCTCTCCCTTTCCCAGCACTTTGCTGCTTCGTGGGTGTGCTCGTGCTGCCGTTCAGGCACAGAGGTGGCATTGAGGATTCCAGCGGGAGGGAGGGAGGTGAATCTCGGCTTTTCCAGGCACTTCCCCACAGCTTCTGCTCAGGACAGGCTACAAAACTCCCAGATCCCACACTGGTGGGATTCATTCCGTGGGGTGTAAGAGCTGAAATGAGGGATGGGGGACTCCAGGCAGCTCTTCAAAATGCAGTTTATTCAATCTAAGAGGTTACAGCTGTCCAGAGCTGTGGGTGACAGAGCTGTGCCCACAGCTGTCAGCTCCAGCTGCAGGCAGCCCTGGAGTCCCCCAGCCCTCATTCAGGCTCTGAGCAATGGTGCCCCACGTTGGGCGCCACTGTGAGACCCTGAATGAGGGGGCTCCAAATGCAGTTTACTGTATCCAGGGCTCAGCAAATGCTGTTTATTGGATCAGCTCAGCTGCAGGTCAGCCCTGGAGGCAGCCCTCCCTCATCCCTCATTCAGGCTCTGAGCCCCATGGGTGAGACCCTGAATGAGGGATCCAGGACTCCAGGGGCTCTCCAAATGCAGTTTATTGGATCCAAGGTGCCACAGCAGCCCAGGGCCGTGGGTGACAGAGCTGTGCCCACAGCTGTCAGCTCCAGCTGCAGGCAGCCCTGGACACCCTTAGTTTAGGTTACAGTGCATTATAGACTTTTCTGTGCTGAGCATCTTCACACAGCAGAGCCAATCTATACCTTAACTTTTACCTACAGCCCACCATAACTGCTGTAATTACCATATCCATGGCACTGCTCTCCAGTCACTAACAGTCAGTGCATTGCAGTTTCAGCTAGAAGTTGTTTTTCAGTTTTCTTGCAGTGGAAAATTCTGAGACCTTTTTTCTACTTGCCACATTTGCTGCCTTGTTTGCCTGTGCTCTCTTTCCGCTTGGTAAAAACAAAAACTTGTTTGGGGTGGGTTTGTCCTTTGCTCTAAGCCATAAAACCCCTTCTCACTAACACACCCTTTGCCTCCTTGGTTATCCAGTGAGACTGGCTCAGCAATTCTTTTCTTCTATATCAAAACTTGCTTCCATCTCTATTCCTTCTTCAGATTCTACATTCAAAAATCTTTCTGCTAAGCAAACACATCTGCAAGACTTTCTTGCAAACTCTCATCCTTCCCAAGAGTGGGGATTTGATCCAGAGGCGCTGAGGGAAGCGGGATCCTCCCTTTGGAAGCTTAAACCCATCACGGCATTGCCCCTTCCCTGCTGAATTTAGATCCACACAGGATTAAATCCATGCAGGATTAAATCCATCCCAGCCACGCCAAAGTCAGGCCTGCAAGCCGAGGTCGTGGATCTAAGAGCCCCTAGAGCACAATTCCCGCTTTCCAAAAATAGAAGGGATGAGTTGTTCCTCAATTCCCCGAGTGCAGCTCTGCCTGAACAGCTCCAGACACCTCAGCCCAGCCCTGCTGCAACAGCAACATCCTAATTAGTGGATTAGGGCTGGCTGCCTAACGAGGAGCTGCCAAGGAGGGACCCTGAGGCTTCTGGAGGACACAGGAACAAACACCAGCAATGTGCTCGGGAAAAGGGAGCTGAGATCCAGGGATGTATGAAAAGGGAATTTTTGGGAAAGCAGGGGAGCAGCTCTGGTTGGACCTGGTGTTTGTGGGGCTGGGAATGTGGAGGGCTCTGCATTCCCACAGGGCTGAGCTTCTCCAAGGAGACCAGCAGGACTGGGATGACATGAGACCCAGGGAATAAAGGAAATGTTCTTTATACACTCATGGAATCATTAGGGTTGGAAAACACCTCTAAGACATCGAGTCCAAACATTCCCAGCCCTGCAAGGCCATCACTAACCCCTGTCTCCAAGTGCCACATCCACAGGGCTTTAAATCCCTTCAGGGATGGGCACTCCAAACCTCCCTGGGCAGCTGTGCCAGGGCTGGGGAACCCTTTCCAGGAAGGAATTTTCCCAAAATCCAACCTGAGCCTCCCCAGGTAAAGCTTGAGGTCATTTCCTCTGATCCTGGAGGTTTTTACATGGAAAATGGGAGCCCGACCCCCCGGCTGTGCCCTCCTGGCAGGAGCTGTGCAGAGCCACAAGGGCCCCTGAGCCTCCTTTGCTCCAGGTGAGCCCTGCCCAGCTCCTCAGGGATTCTGCAGCCCCTGCCCAGCTCCTCAGGGATTCTGCCCCTTCCCAGCTCCTCAGGGATCTGCAGCCCTTCCCCAGCTCCTCAGGATTCTGCAGCCCCTGCCCAGCTCCTCAGGGATTCTGCAGCCCCCCAGCTCCTCAGGGATTCTGCAGCCCTGCCCAGCTCCTCAGGGATTCTGCAGCCCCTGCCCAGCTCCTCAGGGATTCTCCAGCCCCTGCCCAGCTCCTCAGGGATTCTCCAGCCCCTTCCCAGCTCCTCAGGGATTCTGCAGCCCCTGCCCAGCTCCTCAGGGATTCTGCAGCCCCTTCCCAGCTCCCTCAGGAATTCCTGAAACAAGACACCCACAGGGAAAATCAAGACACTCCAACAGGGAAAATCCTGCTGCAAAGGGAAAGAGGGAGAGGGAAAGAGGAAAATTCCTCATTCCATTACAGGAGCAGATTCCCTGTCAGCCCTGCAGGAAGCCAAAACCTGCCAGGATAATGGGATTGGAAGGGCAAGGTTTAGACCTGATAAAGAACAGGACTGGGGGATCCCTTGGGATCCTTTCCAGCTTTATTTCCTACTATTCCTTTTTGCTAAAGAATTATCCTGGAAAAGCTGTGGCTGCCCCTGGATCCCTGGCAGTGCCCAAGGCCAGGTTGGACACTGGGGCTTGGAGCAGCCTGGGACAGTGGGAGGTGTCCCTGCCCATGGAACTGGGTGGGATTTAAGCTCCTTCCATCCCAAACCCTTCTGGGATTCTATAAAATCATCCCCCTGCAGCACTCAGCTCTGAGGACCCTCAGGATTTCCATCCCTTTCATGCAGAACCCACCCATCTCCCCCCAGGAATGCCCGGAAATGTGAAGAGAAATATTTTTTTTCCACCTTCCATAATTCCCTTTGCAGTGCATTGTCTGACTGACGGGAAACAAAGCAAGTTTATCATGACAGGCTTCAGCCTAATCGAGGGATTAAAAGTGAATTAAGCCTTTTTTAATTTGTCTCCCACCACATGCCCCAGACAGAGCAGCAGCTTCAGCTGTGATTTCAATGAGCTGTGGCAGGCAGCTGAAAAATCACGGATTGAAAGACTCCTCTTGCTCGGGAAAAGTTCCTGGGCTGGTTTATTTTCTCCTGGAAGCTGCCAAAGCTCAGCCTTAATTTATGGATTAATGATCACCTGCACTAAACTGGCTGCTAATAGACAAAGTAATATCATTTCCAAATGAATCAGTGCCACCCAAGCTGCTTTGTGGAGCGAGATAAAAGCCTGATTTGCTTTTCCTCAATCATATCACAGGAGCTATTCTGAGGAGCCCAGAATTCCCGTGGTTTTCTGGGTAAATATCCTGCTTTTTCTCTGGCATTTTGAAACAATGAACGCTCTTGAAAAGCTCCATTCAGGTTATTCTTAGCTCGGAGTGTTGCACGTGCCATTCAGCAGGAGCTGGGGCTAAAATTCCCTTTTTTTAGTGCCTCCCATGAAAACTGGTGACACCATCAGCTGTCAGTAATTCCTCTTTGACACTCAGCTGAGCTGGGCTTGGAGCAGCAGATCCAGGGATTTCTGCATGAGGAGGAATTTGTTGCTGCTCACAGAAACCTGAGCAAAGCACGGTCCAGGTGAAGGCAGAGAGAATCCCAAAATCATGGATTAGTTTGGGATAGACGGGGCTTAAATCCCATCCAGCCTGCCATGGGGCTGCTTCCCTTCAAATTTCTTATCTATTGAGACAAGAAACTTGCAGATTAATTGCTGCCTTCAGACACAAAATCAGTCTCAACAAGCAGCTCTACTTTCTGCTTCAAATTATTGTTTTTAATTGTCACCTTGGGCTTTGGCCTGTGCACGGTGACACCTCTGGGGTGGCCTCAGCTGCTCCATTTCCAGCCCCCATTTTGGGTTTTGGGGCTGGTTTTGAGTTTTAAATTGGTCTGTGCTGGAAAAAAGAAATGGTTTTGCCTGAAAAGTGAGGTCACAGCATTGGAGGAGGGGGCTGAGGATCCAGGGTCTCATGGAACAGCTGGAGAGAGGGGATTGTCTCCCTCCGTCCTGTCCTTGGGAGACCCCACCCGGGAAATTCCAGCTCTGGAATGATCAGCACAAGAAAGCTGTGGATTTGCTGGAGTGATCCAGAGGAATGCATGGAGCTGCTCCAGGGCTGGAGCTGCTCTGGAGACAGGCTGGGAGAGCTGGGAATGCTCCCCTGGAGAGGAGAAGGCTCCAGGCAGAGCTCAGAGCCCCTGGCAGGGCCTGAAGGGGCTCCAGGAGAGCTGGAGAGGGGCTGGGGACAAGGGATGGAGGGACAGGAGCCAGGGAATGGCTCCCAGTGCCAGAGGGCAGGGATGGGTGGGAGATTGGGAATTGGGAATTCCTGGCTGGGCTGGAATGGCCAGAGCATGGACACTGGGGCACCCTGGGACAATGGGAGGTGTCCCGGCCATGGCAGGGCTGGCTCTGGGTGGGATTTAAGGTCCAATCCAAACCATTCCATGATTCCATCAAATGTAGAACAGCCAAATTCCCCCACTCTGATCCCACAAAACGCAGCTGAATTAAACACAGAGCCACAGCAGTGACAATAAATCTGGGACGTCTTTGCACCTCTCAGATATTCCTGGCTCTCCATCCCATCCCTCCAGCTTCCAATTAAATCCCATGGACAGGACAGGACTGAAACAGATTCAGCTTCAGGCTCTGATTTTCATTACTTTGGCTTTATCCTGGATTCCTCTGGATTTACAATTTCTCTAATTTCTCCCAAGTTACACCAGGTGAAGTTTAACTGAAGAATTTCTGTGAGGTGAAGTTTTATTAAATGAGCAAAGTTTTGGTTTAGAGTCCTCCCCTCCCAGTCCCTGTCCTTAATGAGCTCCTGCATTCATCACTTTTCACATCTAATCCCACCCTTGATCCTTGTGATCAAATTCTTAATGGAAAAGAGGGAATCCTTGTTATTTTCTAGGCTTGTTTACTTGGGAAACGACTCCAGAAAAGACAATTTTCTCCCCAAATAACCATGGCATGTATAAGGTGGGAATAATTCCTACTTTTGGCAAAATTGCCCCAGGATCACCCATCCTGGGCTCAGGAAATGAGAATTTGCTGCTCCCCAAGTGCAGGAACACAAATTTTTTTGAAGATGAGGCTCAACACAAACTGTGCTGGCTCCATTAGCAAAGTAATTCAAAGGAAAAAAATCCCAATCCCAAGGGAGTGGGATCAATTCCCATGGCTCTCTTGCCGTGGATGAAGGTGGATGAGGGTCAGGAGTTTCTCCCAATTCCCAAGCACACCTCCCATGGAAAGGCTTCTCCTGCCATGAAATCAGAGCTCCTCATGAAGTTCAAACCTCACTTCAGGATTTTTTTTTTTCCCCTGGAAAAAATTATGGGAGTGTAAATTAAGGCCTTTCAAGTAATTTTCCTGGATATCTTTGGAGAAAACCATAATTCTTGGTGGAACTGATATCAGGGGTTGTGGACAGCAGTGGGAGACCACAGGTGTGCTGTCCAATCAGCAATTCCAAAAAACCTGGAGGCAACTCCTTGGAATAAAACTCTGAGGAGGGGAATGATGGGAAATATGGAATAGCAAATAAAATTCTTCATTGATCCCAGCCACACTCAGCATTTTAATTTTGTGTTCATTTTCTCCCTGATTTTCAGACACAAATTGTTAAGGCCTAACCCACCCTAATCTGACCGGAAGTCTCCAAATGTTCCAACACTTCCTGTGGAATCGTTTTCCAAAGTACATTCCCCTGAAATTCCAGATTAGTCAGAAATCCAAGCCCAGTTTGCCTCCTTGGTGGGAGGTTCAGAAACCATTTCAGACACATCCTGTGCTGATCCTGGACACGGAGCCTTGAGGAGGTAAAAAATCTGGGATTTCCATCCTCCCCCAGCATTCCCAAGTGCATTTCTTGGGATTGACCCCTGGCGTTACAGCCACAACGAGAGGGAGAGACACAACTGACTGATCCATAAGGGATGAGCTCAAAAACCAGAATAAATTCACAACAAATTCCACAAAATAGAAACAACTTTTCCATGGATTCTACCTAAAGGCACAGAGAGCTTCCCACAAAAGGATTTCAACACATTGGAAATATCCAATAACCCCTCAGATATTCCCATTTGGAACAATTAAATCCGAAAGGAAACATTTTGGTTGGAATCAATGAAGGAATTGATGTTTAGGTCGATGTGAGAAAAGGTCAAATCAATCCCTGAAATCAATGCCGGAGTAGAGAAAGGTTGGGGTTTTCCCATGAAATGTTTTGTGGAATAAAAATTCCAAAGTTTCAACAGCAGAGGGAAGACAAGGAATTATTGGAGGGATTGCAGAGGGGATGGAGCTGCTCCATGGAGCCCTCTGCTCTGGAGCCAGGCTGGGAGAGCTGGGAATGTTCCCCTGGAGAGGAGAAGGCTCCAGGCAGAGCTCAGAGCCCCTGGCAGGGCCTGAAGGGGCTCCAGGAGAGCTGGAGAGGGGCTGGGGACAAGGGATGGAGGGACAGGAGCCAGGGAATGGCTCCCAGTGCCAGAGGGCAGGGATGGGTGGGAGATTGGGAATTGGGAATTCCTGGCTGGGCTGGAATGGCCAGAGCATGGACACTGGGGCACCCTGGGACAATGGGAGGTGTCCCGGCCATGGCAGGGCTGGCTCTGGGTGGGATTTAAGGTCCAATCCAAACCATTCCATGATTCCATCAAATGTAGAACAGCCAAATTCCCCCACTCTGATCCCACAAAACGCAGCTGAATTAAACACAGAGCCACAGCAGTGACAATAAATCTGGGACGTCTTTGCACCTCTCAGATATTCCTGGCTCTCCATCCCATCCCTCCAGCTTCCAATTAAATCCCATGGACAGGACAGGACTGAAACAGATTCAGCTTCAGGCTCTGATTTTCATTACTTTGGCTTTATCCTGGATTCCTCTGGATTTACAATTTCTCTAATTTCTCCCAAGTTACACCAGGTGAAGTTTAACTGAAGAATTTCTGTGAGGTGAAGTTTTATTAAATGAGCAAAGTTTTGGTTTAGAGTCCTCCCCTCCCAGTCCCTGTCCTTAATGAGCTCCTGCATTCATCACTTTTCACATCTAATCCCACGCTTGATCCTTGTGATCAAATTCTTAATGGAAAAGTGGGAAACCTTGTTATTTTCTAGGCTTGTTTACTTGGGAAACGACTCCAGAAAAGACAATTTTCTCCCCAAATAACCATGGCATGTATAAGGTGGGAATAATTCCTTCTTTTGGCAAAATTGCCCCAGGATCACCCATCCTGGGCTCAGGAAATGAGAGTTTGCTGCTCCCCAAGTGCAGGAACATAAATTGTTTTGAAGATGAGGCTCAACACAAACTGTGCTGGCTCCATTAGCAAAGTAATTCAAAGGGAAAAAATCCCAATCCCAAGGGAGTGGGGTCAATTCCCATGGCTCTCTTGCCATGGATGAAGGTGGATGAGGGTCAGGAGTTTCTCCCAGTTCCCAAGCACACCTCCCATGGAAAGGCTTCTCCTGCCATGAAACCAGAGCTCCTCATGAAGATCAAACCTCACTTCAGGATATTTTTTTTTCCCCTGGAAAAAATTATGGGAGTGTAAATTAGGACCTTTCAAGTAATTTTTCTGGATATCTTTGGAGAAAACCATAATTCTTGGTGGAACTGATATCAGGGGTTGTGGACAGCAGTGGGAGACCACAGGTGTGCTGTCCAATCAGCAATTCCAAAAAACCTGGAGGCAACTCCTTGGAATAAAACTCTGAGGAGGGGAATGATGGGAAATATGGAATAGCAAATAAAATTCCTCATTGATCCCAGCCACACTCAGCATTTTAATTTTGTGTTCATTTTCTCCCTGATTTTCAGACACAAATTGTTAAGGCCTAACCCACCCTAATCTGACCGGAAGTCTCCAAATGTTCCAACACTTCCTGTGGAATCGTTTTCCAAAGTACATTCCCCTGAAATTCCAGATTAGTCAGAAATCCAAGCCCAGTTTGCCTCCTTGGTGGGAGGTTCAGAAACCATTTCAGACACATCCTGTGCTGATCCTGGACACGGAGCCTTGAGGAGGTAAAAAATCTGGGATTTCCATCCTCCCCCAGCATTCCCAAGTGCATTTCTTGGGATTGACCCCTGGCGTTACAGCCACAACGAGAGGGAGAGACACAACTGACTGATCCATAAGGGATGAGCTCAAAAACCAGAATAAATTCACAACAAATTCCACAAAATAGAAACAACTTTTCCATGGATTCTACCTAAAGGCACAGAGAGCTTCCCACAAAAGGATTTCAACACATTGGAAATATCCAATAACCCCTCAGATATTCCCATTTGGAACAATTAAATCCGAAAGGAAACATTTTGGTTGGAATCAATGAAGGAATTGATGTTTAGGTCGATGTGAGAAAAGGGTCAAATCAATCCCTGAAATCAATGCCGGAGTAGAGAAAGGTTGGGGTTTTCCCATGAAATGTTTTGTGGAATAAAAATTCCAAAGTTTCAACAGCAGAGGGAAGACAAGGAATTATTGGAGGGATTGCAGAGGGGATGGAGCTGCTCCATGGAGCCCTCTGCTCTGGAGCCAGGCTGGGAGAGCTGGGAATGTTCCCCTGGAGAGGAGAAGGCTCCAGGCAGAGCTCAGAGCCCCTGGCAGGGCCTGAAGGGGCTCCAGGAGAGCTGGAGAGGGACTGGGGACAAGGGATGGAGGGACAGGACACAGGGAATGGCTTTAAGGTGGGAAAGGGGGGATTTGGGTTGGATATTGGGAAGGAATTCCTTGCTGGAGCGATCAGGACAAGGGGGAATGGCTTTAAGCTGGAAGAGGGTAGATTTAGATGGGATATCAGGAAGGAATTCCTGGCTGGGAGGGAGGTGAGGGGCTGGGCTCGAATTCCCAGAGCAGCTGTGGCTGCCCCTGGATCTCTGGCAGTGCCCAAGGCCAGGCTGGACATTGGCACCTTGGGATAATGGAAGGTGTCCCTGTCCATGGCATGGCAGGGGAATGAGATGGACTTCAAGGTTCTTCCCACCCCAACCATTCCAGGATTCCCTGAAAGAGCCCCAGATTCCAGAGCTGAGTGCAGTCAGGGCAGGGGGTGCTGCTGGGGCTCACCAGTTTTGTTGGAGAGGCGGAAGGACACCATTTTATCCGGGATGCTGCAGACATTCCGCACCGAGGCGATGCAGCTGTAGTTGGCGTAGTCCTGAGGTCGCAGATTCTTCAGCTTCAGGATCTTGGTTTCTCCCTGGAAAAGGAGGAGAGAAGGTCAGGAAGGGGCAGAGGAAAAATGGATATGGATCTGGGATTTCCATCCTTTTCCAGCATTCCTAGTGCGTTTCTTGGGATTGACCCCTGATGTTACGTCCACAAGTGTCACTGTCATATTTTCTTAAACATCCTTTTGCCAGGATTTCTTCTCCTGGGAAGCTGAGAAGCCTCAGAGAAAAGAGAAAAGAATATTATCTCATTCACTTCTCCCTGTTTTGCTGGTTGGAATGTGGTTGGAGATTGTTTATCCAACATGTGAATTGTTTTGATTAGTGACCAATCACAGTCCAGCTGTGTCAGGACTCTGGAAGAGGTCACAAGTTTTTAATTATTGTCTTGTTAAACCTTCTGTCTGTACCCTCTCTCTATTCTTTAGTATAGTTTTAGTATAGCATTCTTTAATATAATATTATACCACAAAATAATAAATTAACCTTCTGAAAACATGGAGTCAGATTCATCATTTCCTTCCTGCCACGAAAGACCCTGAAAATACCACACACAAGACACAACCCAACTGATGCAGAAGGGATGACCCTAAAAAAAGGAGTAAATTCACAAGAAATTCCACAAAATGGAAACAACTTTTCCAGAGATTCTACCTAAAGGCTTCGAGATCCTCCCTCAAAGGATTTCCAAAGGATACAGGGAATATCAACACTGGAAAGCCTGAGGGAAATTGCTTTGATGGAGCTCCTCAAGTAGCAAATTGTTCAGGGTAATTTATTATAAGGTAAAATTTCATGAAGAAAAAACCCCAAGGTACAAAATTCCTCCTGTTTTCCTTTAAAAAGGAGGAGCTGATGGATTCTATTTTTAGCCAGGGAGCAGGGATGGAGCAAGGAGCTGAACGGGACATGGAAATGTCAAATTCTTCAAAATGGAAAGCAGAAAAATAGGGAAATGGGAAATAGGAGATTCCCCTGCAAAGTTCCAAAAGAAAAATGTGGAAAAATTCCATTTTCCAGTGTCCAGATAAATCCAACAATTTCAGTACTGGCAACAGCCTTAGGGACATGAAATTATTTTTAACAATATCAGTGCATAAACTGCTCAGGAAATGTCTAGGGAAAATATGGAAGCTTGAGAAAATTAATCTACAAACCTGGCAAAAAATAAATCCACATAAAAAATACAGCTGAGCAGGGGAAGAAAGGAAACAGTCCTGGAAATCTTGGAGAGACTTTGGGAATATTGAGATTTAAGTGGGTTCTTTGTACGGGCTGGTTTTGAGTTTTCCTTAAATTGGTCTGTACTGGAAAAAAGAAATGGTTTTGCCTGAAAAGTGAGGTCACAGCATTGGAGGAGGGGGCTGAGGATCCAGGGTCTCATGGAACAGCTGGAGAGAGGGGATTGTCTCCCTCTGTCCTGTCCTTGGGAGACCCCACCCGGGAAATTCCAGCTCTGGAATGCTCAGCACAAGAAAGTTGTGGATTTGCTGGAGTGATCCAGAGGAATCCATGGAGCTGCTCCAGGGCTGGAGCTGCTCTGGAGCCAGGCTGGGAGAGCTGGGAATGCTCCCCTGGAGAGGAGAAGGCTCCAGGCAGAGCTCAGAGCCCCTGGCAGGCCTGAAGGGGCTCCAGGAGAGCTGGAGAGGGGCTGGGGACAAGGGATGGAGGGACAGGAGCCAGGGAATGGCTCCCAGTGCCAGAGGGCAGGGATGGATGGGAGATTGGGAATTGGGAATTCCTGGCTGGGCTGGAATGGCCAGAGCAGCTGGGGCTGCCCCTGGATCCCTGGCAGTGCCCAAGGCCAGGCTGGACACTGGGGCACCCTGGGACAGTGGGAGGTGTCCCTGCCATGGCAGGGGTGGCACTGGGTGGGATTTAAGGTCCAATCCAAACCATTCCATGATTCCATCAAATGCAGAACAGCCAAATTCCCCCACTCTGATCCCACAAAATGCAGCTGAATTAAACACAGAGCCACAGCAGTGACAATAAATCTGGGACGTCTTTGCACCTCTCAGATATTCCTGGCTCTCCATCCCATCCCTCCAGCTTCCAATTAAATCCCATGGACAGGACAGGACTGAAACAGATTCAGCTTCAGGCTCTGATTTTCATTACTTTGGCTTTATCCTGGATTCCTCTGGATTTACAATTTCTCTAATTTCTCCCAAGTTACACCAGGTGAAGTTTAACTGAAGAATTTCTGTGAGGTGAAGTTTTATTAAATGAGCAAAGTTTTGGTTTAGAGTCCTCCCCTCCCAGTCCCTGTCCTTAATGAGCTCCTGCATTCATCACTTTTCACATCTAATCCCACCCTTGATCCTTGTGATCAAATTCTTAATGGAAAAGAGGGAATCCTTGTTATTTTCTAGGCTTGTTTACTTGGGAAACGACTCCAGAAAAGACAATTTTCTCCCCAAATAACCATGGCATGTATAAGGTGGGAATAATTCCTTCTTTTGGCAAAATTGCTCTGGGATCACCCATCCTGGGCTCAGGAAATAATTTGCTGCTCCCCAAGTGCAGGAACACAAATTTTTTTTTTGAAGATGAGGCTCAACACAAACTGTGCTGGCTCCATTAGCAAAAAAGTAATTCAAAGGAAAAAAATCCAATCCCAAGGGGTGGGATCAATTCCCATGGCTCTCTTGCCATGGATGAAGGTGGATGAGGGTCAGGAGTTTCTCCCAATTCCCAAGCACACCTCCCCCATGGAAAGCTTCTCCTGCCATGAAATCAGGCTCCTCATGAAGTTCAAACCTCACTTCAGGATTTTTTTTTTTCCCCTGGAAAAAATTATGGGAGTGTAAATTAAGGCCTTTCAAGTAATTTTCCTGGATATCTTTGGAGAAAACCATAATTCTTGGTGGAACTGATATCAGGGGTTGTGGACAGCAGTGGGAGACCACAGGTGTGCTGTCCAATCAGCAATTCCAAAAAACCTGGAGGCAACTCCTTGGAATAAAACTCTGAGGAGGGGAATGATGGGAAATATGGAATAGCAAATAAAATTCTTCATTGATCCCAGCCACGCTCAGCATTTTAATTTTGTGTTCATTTTCTCCCTCATTTTCAGACACAAATTATTAAGGCCTAACCCACCCTAATCTGACCGGAAGTCTCCAAATGTTCCAACACTTCCTGTGGAATCGTTTTCCAAAGCACATTCCCCTGAAATTCCAGATTAGTCAGAAATACAAGCCCAGTTTGCCTCCTTGGTGGGAGGTTCAGAAACCATTTCAGACACATCCTGTGCTGATCTTGGACACGGAGCCTTGAGGAGGTAAAAAATCTGGGATTTCCATCCTCCCCCAGCATTCCCAAGTGCATTTCTTGGGATTGACCCCTGGCGTTACAGCCACAACGAGAGGGAGAGACACAACTGACTGATCCATAAGGGATGAGCCCAAAAACCAGAATAAATTCACAACAAATTCCACAAAATAGAAACAACTTTTCCATGGATTCTACCTAAAGGCTCAGAGAGCTTCCCACAAAAGGATTTCAACACATTGGAAATATCCAATAACCCCTCAGATATTCCCATTTGGAACAATTAAATCCGAAAGGAAACATTTTGGTTGGAATCAATGAAGGAATTGATGTTTAGGTCGATGTGAGAAAAGGTCAAATCAATCCCTGAAATCAATGCCAGAGTAGAGAAAGGTTGGGGTTTTCCCATGAAATATTTTGTGGAATAAAACTTCCAAAGTTTCAACAGCAGAGGGAAGACAAGGAACTATTGGAGGGATTGCAGAGGGGATGGAGCTGCTCCATGGGCCCTCTGCTCTGGAGCCAGGCTGGGAGGCTGGGAATGCTCCCCTGGAGAGGAGAAGGCTCAGGCAGGCTCAGAGCCCCTGGCAGGGCTGAAGGGGCTCAGGAGAGCTGGAGGGGGACTGGGGACAAGGGATGGAGGACAGGAGCCAGGGAATGGCTTTAAGGTGGGAAAGGGAGATTTGGGTTGGATGCCAGGAAGGAATTCCTTGCTGGAGGGACAAGGGGGGAATGGCTTTGAGCTGGAAGAGGGTAGATTTAGATGGGATATCAGGAAGGAATTCCTGGCTGGGAGGGAGGTGAGGGGCTGGGCTCAATTCCCAGAGCAGCTGTGGCTGCCCTGGATCTCTGGCAGTGCCCAAGGCCAGGCTGGACACTGGATCACCCTGGGATAATGGAAGGTGTCCCTGCCCATGGCATGGCAGGGGAATGAGATGGACTTCAAGGTTCTTCCCCCCATTCCAGGATTCCCTGAAAGAGCCCCCAGATTCCCCAGCTGAGTGCAGTCAGGGCAGGGGGGGTGCTGCTGGGGCTCACCAGTTTTGTTGGAGAGCGGAAGGACACCATTTTATCCGGGATGCTGCAGACATTCCGCACCTCTGCAGCTGTTCCTGGCGTGATCCTGAGGTCAGTGATTCTTCAGCTTCAGGATCTTGGTTTCTCCCTGGAAAGGAGGAGGAAGGTCAGGAAGGGGCAGAGGAAAAAATGGATACAGATCTGGGATTTCCATCCTTTTCCAGCATTCCTCTGGTTTCTTGGGATTGACCCTGATGTTCGATCCACAAGTGTCACTGTCATATTTTCTTAAACATCCTTTTGCCAGGATTTCTTCTCCTGGGAAGCTGAGAAGCCTCAGAGAAAAGGGAAAAGAATATTATCTCGTTCACTTCTCCCTGTTTTGCCGCTTTGGAATGTGGTTGGAGATTGTTTATCCAACATGTGAATTGTTTTGATTAGTGACCAATCACAGTCCAGCTGTGTCAGGACTCTGGAAGAGGTCACGAGATTTTCATTAGTATCTTGTTAAACCTTCTGTCTGTACCCTCTCTCTATTCTTTAGTACAGTTTTAGTATAGAATTCTTTAATATAATATTATACCACAAAATAATGAATTAGCCTTCTGAAAACATGGAGTCAGATTCATCATTTCCTTCCTGCCATGAAAGACCCTGAAAATACCACACACAGACACAACCCGCTGATGCAGAAGGATGACCCTAAAAAAGGAGTAAATTCATAAGAAATTCCACAAAATGGAAACAACTTTTCCAGAGATTCTACCTAAAGGCTTCGAGATCCTCCCTCAAAGGATTTCCAAAGGATACAGGGAATATCAACACTGGAAAGCCTGAGGGAAATTGCTTTGATGGAGCTCCTCAAGTAGCAAATTGTTCAGGGTAATTTATTATAAGGTAAAATTTCATGAAGAAAAAACCCCAAGGTACAAAATTCCTCCTGTTTTCCTTTAAAAATGAGGAGCTGATGGATTCTATTTTTAGCCAGGGAGCAGGGATGGAGCAAGGAGCTGAACGGGACATGGAAATGTCAAATTCCTTCAAAAATGGAAAGCAGAAAATAGGGAAATGGGAAATGGGAGATTCCCCCTGCAAAGTTCCAAAAGAAAAATGTGGAAAAATTCCATTTTCCAGTGTCCAGATAAACCCAACAATTTCAATACTGGCACAGCCTTAGGGACACATGAAATTATTTTTAACAATATCAGTGCATAAACTGCTCAGGAATGTCTAGGAAAAATATGGAAGCTTGAGAAAATTAATCTACAAACCTGGCAAAAAAATAAATCCACATAAAAAATACAGCTGAGCAGGGAAGAAAGGAAACAGTCCTGGAAATCTTGGAGAGACTTTGGGAATATTGAGATTTAAGTGGGTTCTTTGTACAACCAATCCCATGGAAATGATGGGATTAAAATGAAGCCCATTGCAAGGCCAAGCCTTGGAAAAGCTGCTCCTAAAGATGAAATTCCTGCTTTAGGAGGTTTCTTTGGAATTGGGAAGGGCCTAAGAAAGGCACATCTTAGGAACACATGGACATGGATAAACTGTCCAGGAATGTCTAGGAAAAATAAGGATATTTGAGAAAATGAATGTACAGAACCGGGAAAAAAATAAATCCATCAAAAAGATATAGCTGAGCAGGAAAGAAAAGAAACAGTCCTTGAAATTGTGGAGAGATTTTAAGAATATTGGGATTTAAATTATTTCTATGGACAAGCAATACCATGGAAATGACGGGATTAAAATTCGACCTTGGAAAGGCTGCTCCTAAGGATCAAATTCCTGCTTTAGGAGGTTTTTCTGGAATAGGGAAGGGCCTGATCCAGGCTGCCAAATGCACTGAGTTCTGGAAGCTCAGGGCAGCTTCATCCCAGCATTCCCTCCTTAGCTCCAGGTTGAACTTGGGCTGAACTTCCCAATGGAATTCTGGATCCTGTCCCCAGCTCACAGAGGTTTAGAAAAAATGTACATATTTTCCTCATTGGTTGGGATAATTAGTCTAATTATGTCTAATTGCATAATTATCGTAAATACAGCAAATTTAATCTCGTGCTCAGGCTGAGCAATTCCAATGAGTGACAAGGAGGATGACAACTCTCAGGGAAAAAATCTCCATAGAGATTTGGGATTTGGGAAGTTCATTTTCCCAACATTTTGTGGATGAGGATGGGCAGGTTTGCTCTGTTTCTCTCCCCATGGGTGCTGGAACAAGTGGCTGATGTTCCCTGATTGACTGGAAAAATCTGATCATATTTAAGGAATTCGTTTGGATTGGCCCAGTTCTCCAAGTGCCTCCTGTGATTTAATTGCTGACCGGATTTTGGGATCATCCCAGAATATTGGCAAAAAGGGAAACAGGGGGGATTCTGCCCCTCTGCCCCACTCAGGTGAGACCCTACCTGCAGAGCTGCCCCAGCTCTGGGGACAGAGCAGGACATGGAGCTGCTGGAGAGATCCAGAGGAATCCACGGAGCTGCTCTGGAGCCAGGCTGGGAGAGCTGGGAATGCTCCCCTGGAGAGGAGAAGGCTCCAGGGAGAGCTCAGAGCCCCTGGCAGGGCCTGAAGGGGCTCCAGGAGAGCTGGGGAGGGACTGGGGACAAGGGATGGAGGGACAGGAGCCAGGGAATGGCTCCCAGTGCCAGAGGGCAGGGATGGGTGGGAGATTGGGAATTGGGAATTCCTGGCTGGGCTGGGATGGCCAGAGCAGCTGTGGCTGCCCCTGGATCCCTGGCAGTGCCCAAGGCCAGGCTGGACAGGGTTGGGATTCCTGGCTTGGAAAGAGATGAGCTTTATGGTCCCTTCCCACCCAAAGCGTTCCAGGATTCCGTGTTTACCAGAATAATAAAAGCTTCATAATCAAACCTCTTTTGGGGGGTAAAAAACCCAAGAAATTTTGTTTCCCTTTCCATTCCATTTCATTTCCAGATTAAAATCCACCTTCAGAGCCCTCAAGAAAAAAAATTCCCTCTCAAAATTCCCAAGTCTTGATCCTCTGAAGCCAAATCCTCTCTGTCCCTTTTCCCATCAGCTCTCCCTGTTTGCATCCCTACCATGAAATGAACTAATTAAGCAGAAGATGTTGATGACTCTTGAACCTTTAATTACATCTTTTCCTCTCATAAACACAGAGCAGATCTGGCCTGCACGGATCCAGGCCACGCTAATTCCAGCTGCCCTCCAATAACTGGAGAAAGGTTATGGATAAGATTGGAATATCACCAGGACAATCTGATTTATTCATTAATTAAACCCACACTGAGATTTTAGGAAGGGTGATCTTAATAACCTAAAAAAAAGAATCCAATTTCATGTGACACATTTTAGTGGATGAATCCTTAGATTTTAGGGAAGGCAATTCTCAGCATTTCCATTATGAAATATAAAATAAAAAAAATCCACTTTCCCTTTTTAATTAAAACATTTCAAAACTCCAGTTTACACTCGAGTCCAAGCAAAGCCCCAGATTTGCTAAACTGAGTCTGTTCATGTTAAATTAAAAATAATCTCATTACATTTAGGACACCAGTAACTTGGCTCTGTGATTTAATTCCCATCTCTGCAAGGTTCCGGGCTCCACATTTCTCCGGAAAAGACGGAGCTGTTGGAGCAATATAAAGCTGTCAAGTACAATAAAAAGCCACAAATGAAGGTGCTCTCAAATCATTAACTGAAAATTATTTATGAAAGTCGCAGTTGCTTTCTGCTCTGAACACCAAATTACCAAGCAGTTTTCACCTCTGTCTTTCCTTGTTATTCCTTCAGATTTTCCAAACCAATTTTCCCCCTCTTTTTTTCCCCTTTCTTTTTATTTTTTTTTCTTCAAACACCATCCCACACTTTTGGCCACAGACAATGGGATTTGCCACCTTTTTTCATCCTGCCTCGGTGCAAATTTGTACATGATAAATTAATCTCAGCTTATCTGACAGAGCCAAGATTCCTTCGGGGCTGGGAATGGGAGCAGGAACACTTTGGAAAAGGTTTTATTTCCTTTTTTGACACCTCATTTTTAAGTGGGGGAAATGTGAAATGAAACCCTATATTTAAAGATAAGACAGGCAGAAAAAAAGGAGTATAAAAACCAACATGAGGAGCTCCCACAGAGTCGGGAATCATGGAATTTTTAAGGTTGGAAAAGCCCTCCAGGATCATTAACTCCAACCATCAACCACCACCATGTTCTGCATGAATCCATGTGCTCAAGTGCCACATCCACACTGTTTTTGAATGCTTCCAGGGATGGAGACTCCACCCCTCTTCTAGGCAGCCTGTACCTCTTCCACAAATAAATTTTTCCTGAAATTTAATCTACATGAAGAAATTTTTAAGGCTGTAATTTAGGTTGAGCTTGGAATCACTGAGTTGGATCACGAAGGATGAGGAAATATGAATCAAATCAGAAGTTTGGACTTGCAGGATCCAGTAAAAACCACTTTAAAAGGACTCCTGTAGATATCACTCCCTCATCATTTAATAATTCATATTTTTACAAAAATCTCCATCTTCCAGGGATTAAGACCCCACCCCTATTCTGGGCAGCCTGTACCTCTTCCATAAAGAATTTTTTCCTAAAATTTAATCTACATGAAGAGATGTTTAAGGTTGTAATTTAGGCTGAGTGCGGAATTGCTAAGTTTCATCAGGAAGGATGAGGAAATGGGAATCTGAAGTTTGGGCTTGCAGGATCCAACAAAAATCCCTTTAAAAGGCCTCCTGTAGATATCACTCCCTCATCATTTAATAATTCATATTTTTACAAAAATCTCTGTCTTCCATGGATGGAGACTCCACCCCTATTCTGGGCAGCCTGTACCTCTTCCATAAAGAAAATTTTCCTAAAATTTAATCTTCATGAAGAAATTTTTAAGGCTGTAATTTAGGTTGAGCTTGGAATCACTGAGTTGGATCGGGAAGGATGAGGAAATATGAATCAAATCAGAAGTTTGGGCTTGCAGGATCCAATAAAAATAACTTTAAAAGGCTTCCTGTAGATATCACTCCTCCATCATGTAATAATTCACATTATTACAGAAACTAAATATATTTTATGCCAGCAAATCTATTAACAACACCCAGGAGCCTTTGGGTGGAGCATCATCATCTGGAGGCCATCCCCAATCCCCACCCCACAAACCCAGCAGGCAGATCCCATTACAAAGCCTCAAGATGGGGAAAAAAATTCCCATTTTTTAGGCCTACCTGGGTAAAGAAGGGCTCGTAGATCTCCACTCCCTTGTCGGAGCCCTGCAGCAGCACCTCCTGGCCGCGGCGCCAGCTGTAGCGCACGGGCGGGTTGGAGTTGGCCACGCACCTGAGGAACACGGTCTTCTCATAATAAAACTGCTCCTTGGCTTCCCCAATGCTCTGGTGGACCGTGACTATGGGATCATCCAAATCTGGGGAAAAAACAGCCAGGGAAAACCAAGTTTAAGCCAGGCTTTAGTCGACTCAACGACAGGCGCAGTGCTGGGAATTTCCCATGGATGAGAACTAGTCATGGGTAAAACAGAGACAAAACAGCCCCAGATTTTAGGAATTTTGCAGCAAAAGTCAGGTTTAACATTTATTTCCTTCTCTCCAACTGGATCTCCTTCAAAACTCACATTTTTAGGCAGAACAACACAGCCAATCTCATGCAAATGTCAATCATATTTCTATTATAGTCTTTTGATTACCATGGTTTGGCCTGGTTTGCAGCTTTACTCCTTGTTTCTTCTAACTCTTTTCCACAAAATTATAAAAAACCTGGCAATAAATAGACAGCCTGATTTGCATCCAAATGGCAGGATCCAGGAGTCCGTGGATCATGTGCACCCAGCTGTTTGCTTTTAAAGCTGCAATTTAAAGGCAACAATTTAATGCAGATTCCTGCTTTTAGTTACAGGCATTTAACTTCCAGGGACAGGGGAAATTCATCCCAGGATCTTTGGAACACATTTCTCTTGATTAAAATACAGATATCGGATAATTACTCCCCAATGCAGCAGCTCCAAGAAAATGAGATGCCCAGGAGGAATTGGCTTCCACAAGGAATAAAACACAATAGCCCTTGGAATATGGAGGATACCAAAGTAATTAATTTGGGCTTTATCCCACCAGGAAAAAAAAAAAGATTCCTGGTCTGAGGGTTTTCTGAGCTTTGTCTGGAGGGACAATTTTATTGAGGAAGGAAAGAAATGGAACAAGGAAAACAAGGAAAGCAAGGAATGTTTTTAAGTTTTTAAAACACACAACTTCCAATTTTGACTCTCCACAGCTGGGAATTCCTTCCCAATATCCCATCAATCCTGACTCTCTGCCAGTGGGAAGTTATTCCCACTTCTCCCATCCTTCCATCCGTGGAAACCAACAGTTTTAGGGGAAGAACCTTGAAGTCCATCCCATCCCACCCCTGCCATGGCAGGGACACCTCCCACTGTCCCGGGGTGCCCCAGTGTCCAGCCTGGCCTCTCACCACTGCCAATGATCCAGGGGCAGCCCCAGCTGCTCTGGCCATTCCAGACCAGCCAGAATTCCCAATTCCCAATTCCCACCCATCCCTGCCCTCTGGCACTGGGAGCCACAAATGGCTCCTGTCCCTCCATCCCTTGTCCCCAATCCCTCCAGCAGCTCTCCTGGAGCCCTTCAGAGTACCCTCAGGATCTCCCTGGAGCCTGCTCCTTTCAATCTGAATTTCCCAGCTCCCAATTAAACCTCCAGAGGGGCTTTTAGGAAGGGTGATCCCTGTGATCTCCAACAATTCCATGTTTTTCTTTTAGCAGGAATCCTGGACTTTAGCATTCCAGGTGCACCTTCAAATACAAATAAACACAACATTCAAAATTTCATGTGCAACTCAGCCTTGGCTGCAGCCATTCCAGAACCTTCTCAGCACTGTTTGCTCCTTAAAATTCCTTAAAACCCTTTGGGTACAGGTTAATTATTCCTTTTCCACAAATTTAACCCTATTTTGCAAAGTCTGATGTGAGTAACTATCCAAATGTTGGTTCATTAGGTTTATTTGAGGCCAAATTCCAGTGAAATGGAGAACAAGGGTTCTCAAATCTTGACTCTGTGACTAAAAGGAACCAACCAAGGGTTCCCTCAAATCCCTCTGCTAAGGTGGAGAATCCTGGAATTGTTGAGGTTGGAAAAAGCCCTGAAATGAAGGTGCTCCAACCACCAACCACCACCATGTTCTGCATGAAACCATGTGCCTCAAGTGCCACATCCACTTGGTTTTGAATTTTCCAGGGATGGAGACTCCACCCCTTTCCTGGCAGCCTGTCCTCTTCCAAAGCTTTTTCCTGAAATTTAATCTACATGGAATTTTTAAGGAAGAACTTTTAGGTTGTAATAAAATAACTGAGTTGGATTAGAAGGATGAGAAAATTCCATGAATTGAATCAGAAGTTTGGAGCAGGATCCAGGAAAAGGTTTTAAAAGGACTCCTGTAGATATCACTTCATCATTTAATAATTCATCAAAAAAATTCCATCTTCCAGGGATTAAGACCCCACCCCTATTTGGGCAAGATAAGAAATCCATAAAAAATTTTTCCTAAAATTTAATCTACATGAAGAGATGTTTAAGGTTGTAATTTAGGCTGAGTATCCCTAAGTTTTCAGGATGAGGAAAATTCCTCTGAAGTTTGGGCTTGCAGGATCCAATAAATCCCTTTTAAAAGGCCTCCTGTAGATATCCATCCCTCATCATTTAATACATCATATTTTACAAAAACAGAAGAAAATTTCCATGGATGGAGACTCCACCTATTCTGGATGGCCTGTACCTCTTCCATAAAGAAAAATTTTTCCTAAAATTTAATCTTCATGAAGAAATTTTTAAGGCTGTAATTTAGGTTGAGCTTGGAATCACTGAGTTGGATCAGGAAGGATGAGGAAATATGAATCAAATCAGAAGTTTGGGCTTGCAGATCCAATAAAAATCACTTTAAAAGGCTTCCTGTAGATATCACTCCCCCATCATGTAATAATTCACATTATTACAGAAACTAAATATATTTTATGCCAGCAAATCTATTAACAACACCCAGGAGCCTTTGGGTGGGGCATCATCATCTGGAGGCCATCCCCAATCCCCGCCCCACAAACCCAGCAGGCAGATCCCATTACAAAGCCTCAAGATGGGGAAAAAATTCCCATTTTTTAGGCCTACCTGGGTAAAGAAGGGCTCGTAGATCTCCACTCCCTTGTCGGAGCCCTGCAGCAGCACCTCCTGGCCGCGGCGCCAGCTGTAGCGCACGGGCGGGTTGGAGTTGGCCACGCACCTGAGGAACACGGTCTTCTCATAATAAAACTGCTCCTTGGCTTCCCCGATGCTCTGGTGGACTGTGACTATGGGATCATCCAAATCTGGGAAAAAACAGCCAGGGAAAACCAAGTTTAAGCCAGGCTTTAGTCGACTCAACGACAGCGCAGTGCTGGGAATTTCCCGCGACGCCTCATAACTAGTCATGGGTAAAACAGAGACAAAACAGCCCCAGATTTTAGGAATTTTGCAGCAAAAGTCAGGTTTAGGATTTATTTCCTTCTCTCCAACTGGATCTCCTTCAAAACTCACATTTTTAGGCAGAACAACACAGCCAATCTCATGCAAATGTCAATCATATTTCTATTATAGTGCGATGATTACCGCGGTTTCGTCTGGTTTGCAGCTTTACTCCTTGTTTCTTCTAACTCTTTTCCACAAAATTATAAAGCTTTGGCAATAAATAGACAGCCTGATTTGCATCCAAATGGCAGGATCCAGGAGTCCGTGGATCATGTGCACGCAGCTGTTTGCTTTTAAAGCTGCAATTTAAGGCAGCAATTTAATGCAGATTCCCTGCTTTTAGTTACAGGCATTTAACTTCCAGCAGGTAAATTCATCCCGGGCTTTGGAACACATTTCTCTTGATTAAAATACAGATATCGGATAATTACTCCCACTGCAGCAGCTCCAAGAAAATGAGATGCCCACAACGAGGAATTGGCTTCCACAAGGAATAAAAACACAATAGCCCTTGGAATATGAGGATACCAAAGTAATTAATTTGGGCTTTATCCCACCAGGAAAAAAAAAAAGATTCCTGGTCTGAGGGTTTTTCTGAGCTTTGTCTGGAGGGACAATTTTATTGAGGAAGGAAAGAAATGGAACAAGGAAAAACAAGGAAAGCAAGGAATGTTTTTCGTAAGTGCTGGTTAAAAACACACAACTTCCAATGACCACTCTCACAGCTGGGAATTCCTTCCCAATATCCCATCAATCCTGACTCTCTGCCAGTGGGAAGTTATTCCCACTTCTCCCGTCCTTCCATCCGTGGAAACCAACAGTTTTAGGGGGAAGAACCTTGAAGTCCATCCCATCCCACCCCTGCCATGGCAGGGACACCTCCCACTGTCCCGGGGTGCCCCAGTGTCCAGCCTGGCCTTGGGCACTGCCAGGGATCCAGGGGCAGCCCCAGCTGCTCTGGCCATTCCAGACCAGCCAGGAATTCCCAATTCCCAATCTCCCACCCATCCCTGCCCTCTGGCACTGGGAGCCATACCCTAGCTCCTGTCCCTCCATCCCTTGTCCCCAGTCCCTCTCCAGCTCTCCTGGAGCCCCTTCAGGTACCCTCAGCTCTCCCTGGAGCCTGCTCCTTTCCAGCTGAATATTCCCAGCTCTCCCAGCCTGGCTCCAGAGGGGGTCCAGTCCTTGGAGCATCCCTGTGATCTCCAACAATTCCATGTTTTTCTTGTGCAGGAATCCTGGACTCAGCATTCCAGGTGCACCCTCCAAGCGCACACGAACACAACATTCCATGTGCAACTCAGCCTTGGCTGCAGCCATTCCAGAACCTTCTCAGCACTGCTTGCTCCTTAAAATTCCTTAAAACCCTTTGGGTAGGGGTTAATTATTCCTTTATCCACAAATTTAACCCTATTTTTGCAAAGTCTGGTGTGAGCAATTATCAAAATGTTGGTTCATTAGGTTTATTTGAGGCCAAATTCCAGTGAAATGGAGAACAAGGTTCTCAAATCTTCACGTGACTAAAAGGAACCAACCAAGGGCACCCTCAAATCCCTCTGCTAAGGTGGAGAATCCTGGAATTGTTGAGGTTGGAAAAGCCCCCCTGACGTGACCAAATCCAACCACCAACCACCACCATGTTCACCACTAAACCATGGCCTCAAGAGCCGCACCCATAATTGGTGGGACTTTTCCAGCGGTGCTGACTCCACCCCTTCCCTGAGCATCCTCTTCCAAAGCTTGACAATCCATGGAATTCTTAAGGAAGAACTTTGTTAATAAAATAAGTAGATTAGAACACATGTTGAAAAGCATGTTGAAAAGCAATTTCAAGAAAAAAAGGCCAAGCCTAAAGACTAAAAATTCATCTTAAGACTAAAACTTCATCTTGAGCTGCTTCATTTCTATTTGCATAAGAAGACTGAAGCTGGAGAGTCTCTTGATTAATCAGAAAAAAAACCTTGTCCAAAATTCCCAACAATTCCAGCAATAATACCTCATAATGGGGCACAGGTTTTAAATAAATGTTACCTTCGTTCCACCACCCTTCCAAAACATTTAATTTAAGATCACAGAAGAAAATTATGGATCTGCTGCTTCAAATTAGGATGGCATTTCCTAATGAGATTTCAGTTTTGTTCAAAAGGTTATTTGAAATCACGGCAGTGCTTGAAAAGGGCTGAGAGTGCTCAGAAATTCTGGTTTCTCCTCATGAGGTTGAAAGTAAAAAGGGGAAAATTAACTTGCTGCAATTTTTAGGGTCAAACTCCTGAGTTGTGATGGAGGACAGAATGTTTGCCACATCGATTCCCAGGTTATCCCTATTAAAGCCCATCCCTGGATGGCAAACAAGGAGCCATGAGCTCCATCACCGAGTCCAGGGATGCTCTTCCAATCTCTGACCTCGGATGAAGGTGAATCCTTGGATAAAAGACCTGAGAGGTCCAAATCTGGGCTCAGCTTCATTTTCATGGAGTTACGAAGACAAGGAGCAGGAAATCCCTTAAAACCTGGAACCAGGATGAAACCATGTCCATCCCTGGCTGCAAGAGAGCTGTTTCCAGGGAAAAATTCCTTCTGGTCCAACCCATCCCTGTGAGACAAATTCCTGAGTGCCCTGTCCAGCTCCAGACATGGATAAACTGGAACAATGCAGGGAAGGCCCCCAAGGTGACTGGAGGCCATCCAAATCCTGAGGGAGCTGGGTTTGGCCAACCTGGAGATGGTTGGATGAAGGGAAAATCCAATTTCTGTCTTCAAATTCCAGCCAGGGATTCCTGGAGAAGACGAAGACAAAGGAGAAGCCAGGATGAAGAGCAGATGGAATTTCTGTCTTCAGCTTACTACCAGGAAGTTCTAGAGAAGGTGAAAAGCTCCTCTTGGAGGTGCAGAGGAAAGGACCATGAGGTTCAGGCTGCACCAAGAGAAATGTCTCCTGGATATAAGGAAAACAAATTCCCTGTGCAATCAGACAAGTGTCCAGAGGGACCATGGGATACTTGGAGGCATCCAAAGCTTGGCCGGACAGAGTCCTGAGGAATCTGACCTTGAAGGTAGCCCTGGTTTGAGCAGGGGCTTGGACAAGAGGTCATTTCAGATAAGTGATTCCAAACCACTCCATGATTCCAGGAGCTGTGATGTCATCACCTGCTTGTCCAATCTGCTCTCTTGGAACAGGTCCATGCTGGATCATGGAAACAGGGAATGGTTTGGGATGGAAGGGATCTTATATCCCATCCCATTCCAGACCTTTCCATGGACAGGGACACCTTCCACTATCCCAGATGGTTCCAAGGCCCAATGTCCAACCTGGCCTTGGGCACTGCCAGGGATCCAGGGGCAGCCACAGCTGCTCTGGCCATTCCAGCCCAGCCAGGAATTCCCAATTCCCAATCTCCCACCCATCCCTGCCCTCTGGCACTGGGAGCCATTCCCTGGCTCCTGTCCCTCCATCCCTTGTCCCCAGCCCCTCTCCAGCTAATCCCTCCCAAGCAAGCACTGAACTATGGCAAGGGATGGATTTTGACAGGAATATCGGGAAAGCTCCAAGAAATCCAAGCTGGGAATGGAACTGCAGCAAAGCCTCTGCCAAAGCATTTCATAATGGTCAATTAATGGAAAATTCCCACCGCAGAACCTGATGGATTTTTTTTTCCAACAGCAGTGCTGGAAAGATCCGGACAGCTGCAGCAAAGCCAAAGCAGAAGCAGTACCAGGAGAGTGAAGTATGCTCCCAATTTTTGGGAGATTTCCCTGAACATTCCCAGTGTTGGGAATGTGTGACTGGGTGGTTACATAAGGCTGGGCTTTGCCCAGGCCATGTGAGGGCAGGAAAAGAGAAAAAGCAGGAAAAATATGGTGTTCAGAGAAAGGATTCTGCAGGGGTATTGCAGGGAAGCTACAAAATTCCCTGCCTTTAACCAGGCAGTTTAAAGCCACCTGACCCTGGCCCTCATGGAAGTTCTCCAGAATTCCAACTTCAATTCTGATTGAATCAGCACTAATTGATATTCAATTTTCTAAAGAGATTTTAAACCCCTCTTTTTAAAGCTGGGGGTGGCTGGGGGTGGTTGTTCTTTCCCAGCAGCATGGGAATATCCAGGGGCTTGGAAAGCGGGAAGGGAAGGGCTTGGAATGGTCACCCAGAGAAGCCCCTGGATCCCTGGCAGTGCCCAAGGCCAGGTTGGACATTGGGGCTTGGAGCAGCCTGGGACAGTGGGAGGTGTCCCTGCCATGGCAGGGGTGGGATGGGATGGGATTTAAGATCCTTTCCATCCCAAACCATTCCAGACACAGTAAATTCAAATACCACGCAAAGACAAACCTATAAAGATTTAACATTGGGAATCTCAACAAGATTAATCTCTTCACTGTTTTACAAGAAAAGGAAAAAAATATCCCAAAATTTTCACTTTGGGTTGATGAAATTATGAGGAGTCACCGGATTAATCAATCTTTAAACCAAGCTGACGTCATGGGTGCTGCTATGCGGTTAAAGTCTCTTAATCAACCCGAAAATAATTAGGGAAAGATGTTTCCCACAGAGGTTTGTGCCACCATCAGGTTCAATTTCTCAGTCTTTAAACTCTGAATTGAACCAAGCGCTCCCCAAAACCCAGATGGGCCTGGCACGGTAAACACCGGATTGGAAGAATTCCCCTCACACATCCCTGAGCTCTTGAACAAATGGAAAACTCAACCTAAGCTGATCAGAATGGGGCTAATCCAAACTCCCTGGGAATTGCATCATCGTGGTGGAGCGGAGGTGCACAGAAGTGTGGCAGACGCTGTTCAAATCCTCCTTGTGCAGAATTCCAAAGGCATGGAGCTGCCTGGGAGAGGGAAACAGGGACCACGATCCCCACCGCCCTGACCTGAGCTCCGGGAGCGTCACAAAGAGGAGCAGCTTGGCAGGATCCAGGCTGGATTTGCTGGATCATCTCCTCCCAGCTGCTGGGGCTGCAGTTTGCTGATTTCATTTGTTAATTAGCTGCCTTTGTCTTCAGATGTTGGGAGCAGGCGGGATAAGAATAAAACACATCTGGGGAAGGGATGGGAACGGCTTCATCCAGGCGGGCAGAGCGGAGACAGCGGTGACGCATCGCTGAGCTGGAGCTGTTCAGCTCCTCAGTTATCCCCAAATGTGAAAGTCCTGCTTTTTCCGTGTTATTTTTCCTCTGGGAGTTATTCAGCTCCTAAACTATCCTTAAATGTGGAAGTCCACTGTTGCCCAAGCTGTTTTCCCCACTTGACCCAGCACAAGCTTTCAGCCACGGAATCATTGAGGTTGGAAAACAATTTAGGATCATCGAGTCCAAGCCGTGCCCGATGCCCACCTTGTCCCCAGCCCGGAGCTCTGAGTGCCAGGGCCACCACTGCCCTCAGTTATCCCCAGGTGCCAAATCCACTGGGATTTCAATTTTCCAGGCATGGGAGTTATTCCACCATGGAAACTGTGCCAGGGCTGGGGAAGAAATTTGCCCAAAGAAATTTTCCCAAATCACCAATCTAAACCTCACAGAATCCCTGAGGTTGGAAAAGAATTTAGGATCATCGAGTTCAAGCTGTGCCCGATGCCCACCTTGTGCCCAGCCCAGAGCTCTGAGTGCCACCTCCAGGGGACACCTGCAGGGATGGGCACTGCAACCCTCCCTGGGCAGTGCCAGGGCTGGGGAACCCTTTCCATGGGGGAATTTTCCCAGTATCCAACCTGGGCCTGCCTGGGTGACTCTTGAGGTCATTTCCTCTGATCCTGGAGGTTTTTACATGGAAAATGGGAACCCAACCTCCCCCAGTCCCCTCCTGGCAGGAGCTGTGCAGAGCCACAAGGGCCCCTGAGCCTCCTTTGCTCCAGGTGAACCCTGCCCAGCCCCTGCCCGGCTCCTCAGGGATTCTGCAGCCCTTCCCAGCCCCAGGGATTCTGCAGCCCCTTCCCAGCTCCTCAGGGATTCTGCAGCCCCTGCCCAGCTCCTCAGGGATTCTCCAGCCCCTTCCCAGCTCCCTCAGCCTCTCCTGGTGCTCCAGACCCTTCCCAGCTCCTTCTGATGCTCCTCATCAGATTTATTCTCAATAATTCACAGAATTCCAGAATGGTTTGAGTTAGAAGGAAGTCACTTAAACCCCATCTAACACCACCCCTGCCATGGGCAGGGACACCTTCCACTATGCCAGGGTGGTCCAAACTCCATCCAACCTGGCCTGGAACACTTCCAGGGCTGAAGCTTCTCTATCAAAGCAGCTTTGAAATGCTTTGTGTGGGATATGAACCTCAAAAATCCAATTAATCTCTCTATTTCTTGCATCCTACAGAAAGGAAAATGAGCTCTCCCGCTCTCCACCCCTTCACGTGTCCACTGTGGACACACAACAGCTCTAACTGAGCTGGAAGGATGGGAATCAAGCTATTCCCAGCTCCCTGTGAGCTATTTCCCCCTCTCCAAGCCTTTCAAAGAGATTTATTCTGCATCTGCAGTGCTGCATGTGCAGAACAGCCCCGGCACTGAGAACAAGCAGCATTTCCAGCTGCTGGAAGGAAGCAAATGTTCCCTCCTTGTTCCCACCATGGAGAGCGTGACCCTGGGAGCCCCCTGAGGAGCTGCCATCGATTTCCAATGGAATTTTGGGAGGATCAGAGCCCTGCCAGGAGGCTGTTAACACACTCCAGCACAAAAGGACAAAGCAAATGACTTCAGTGTCAACAATCCCCACACAGCTCCAGCCTCTGATGCTTTCCCGAGGGTTCAGGCTACAACAGAATTCCAAAAGGAAAAATATAATGAGCTCTCAGGGATGGGATTTAATGGAGAAGAAGTTTTCTCCCCTCTTTTAATGAGGTTATAAATACACCTGGTTGGAAATAGGAGCATGTCCTGGTGACACCAGGGGCATGGCACAGGGGGGGCATCACTCCTGGAGGGTTTTCCTGCTCCAAGGACACCAAACAGAGCCAATTCCCATCGTTTCTGAGGCTGGATTAGCACTGGAATCCCCAGGGAGCAGGCAGAACAAACAACAACATCCACGACAATGCCCGACTTCCATAGGGATGGGAGGAGCCCTGAGGAGGATTGGGAGTGTTGGAGGATCAGAGGCTGGACATGACCTGGAATTGTGCCCTGGGCTGATCCCTCAGCGTGGGGTTCTGCCCCTCTGCCCCAGTCAGGTGAGATCCCTGCTCCAGCTCTGGATCCAACAGCAGGAGGACGTGGAGCTGCTGGAGAGATCCCGAGGAATCCATGGAGCCCCTCTGGAGCCAGGCTGGGAGAGCTGGGAATGTTCCCCTGGAGAGGAGAAGGCTCCAGGCAGAGCTCAGAGCCCCTGGCAGGGCCTGGAAGGGGCTCCAGGAGAGCTGGAGAGGGACTGGGGACAAGGGATGGAGGGACAGGAGCCAGGAATGGCTCCCAGTGCCAGAGGGCAGGGATGGATGGGAGATTGGGAATTGGAAATTCCTGGCTGGGCTGGAATGGCCAGAGCAGCTGTGGCTGCCCCTGGATCCCTGGCAGTGCCCAAGGCCAGGCTGGACACTGGGGCACCCTGGGACAGTGGGAGGTGTCCCTGCCATGGCAGGGCTGGCACTGGGGGGATTTAAGTCTCATTCCAACCCAATCCATTCCATGATTCTTTGGGCATATGCCCAGATGGAAAAGGATCAGTGGATTTTCCCAATCAATGGATTCTCCCAATCACCAGGGCTCAGAAACTCACACAGAACGAGGCACATCCATGAATTCCCAGCACCAGGGAATGGCCTGAAACTGCCCCAGGCATGGCCTGAAACATTGGAAAAGTCTGGAATAATGGGAATTTCTGGGGTCACACTGCAGGAAGGATTTTATTTACTCCCACACTGAGAATCAATGACCGGAGTAGAGGATCCTAACTTGATCTTGTGTTTTTAAGCAACATTAAATAATTAAAAGGCAACAAAAACGCATTCATTAAAGGGCAAGGAAAAAGAATTAATTAAAGGGCAAGGAAAAGTCCAACAGGAACTCTTCCACACTGGAAAATTAGCTCAGGATCTGGGTTTCCTGGAGAAGATGTAACAACCACAAAACATCATTAAATTTCTCCAAAGGAACATTTAATAATTATAATTTTGAATAAAATTTTAAAATGAAAAAATTAAAACAACATTTAAAAAATAAAAATAAGTTTAAATTTATTTAAAAGTAAATTTAAAATAAAAATAAATTTTAATAATAAATAATTTAAATTATATTTTTAATATATAAGTTATTATTGGCTGTAAGCACCATATGAGGGAAATCAGTACAGAAGAGCTCTTTTGGCTCCAGGGAATATAAATATAAGGAATAAAAATAGCTGGAAATGGAAGGAAACCCAATTCAGTTTGGGCAAGAACCAGACTGATTCATTTTTTTAGAAAATGAAGCAGCTGAACAGAAAAACTTGGGCAGAGAGAGGATTCCTCAAAGCTCCATGATCAGGTGGTTTTAGGGGAAAAAAAAAGCCATTAAATTGATTTTTAATAGAGCAACACAGGAAAAATCAACCCTAAAAAGCAGACAGAGCTGTGAGATAAAAGAGGTCAAACTAAACCTGTGGTGTGGTCAATTCCAAGATGAAATTCCGTGAAAAAATGCAATCAGAGCTGATTAAAAAATTCCAGATGATTATCATTAAATCAAGCACACTCGAATCAAGACATGGAGTCATCGAAAACATTTTTAACCCCACTTCCCTCAGGCTGTTCCAGAGTTCACTTTGGATCCCCACCGTGCTGAAAAACCCAGCTGGACCAGGAGCACCCACCAAAAAAATGTGGAATAAACAAGATTGAACCCCACCCTGACACTGCAGGGACTGAGGTTTTTGAACAGTAATTTTGGGTTATTAATTCCCTCTGTACCTGCATCATTTTTCCATAAACAAAGCAGGAAAAATGGATTTCCCAAGCCAGGAAAAACAGGCGTTGATGCCAAAGGCCACCTGACGTGCTCGACGTGGAATAATTGTTACAAATTGGGAGTATTAACATCTTAAGTCAGTAATTATTGGTTTCATAATCCCAAACCTAATTAATGCTCGTTCCTCCATTTCTTAAATGACAGAAACTTAATTTTGTGGAATTAATGAACAACAAACTGGGTTAGGAAAGTCTGGTTTTAGAGCACATCCATCTCTACTTAGAGAAATTTTTCCAGAGGCTCCATAAAAGGTTTAAATAAATCCCTGTTAAAAGGGAAATTCGGAATTAATTGAGTGCAAATAACGAGGAGGGGCTCCTGGAGAGACCCCACTGCTCTCTCCCTGCCTTATTCTGGATTTTAAATGGTCTAAAAGGAGAATAAAAATATTTGAATAGAGAAAAAAAGAAATAGATGATTATTTCTTCATTTATAAGGCTCCAGGATGATCCAAGTGGTGGAGCAGCTCTGCTGGGAGAGCTGAGAACTTTCACTTGGAGAAGAGAAAGTTCCAGGGAGACCCCAGAGCCCTTCCAGGGCATAAAGCAATCCCAAACCTTTGTATTTCTCACCATAATCCCAATCTTTCCTATTGTTTCCTGCAACCCAATCCTTCACATTTTCACCGAAATTCGAATATTTCTTATTTTTCACCACAATCCCAATCCTTCACATTTATTTTTCCCTGCAATCCAAATCCTTCACACTTTTGCCTGCATTCCCAATCCTTCACATTTTTTCCTTGCAATCCACATCCTTCAGGCTTTTCGCTACAATCCACATCCTTTACATTTTCAGTCCAACCCCAACCCTTCATATTTTTCGCAATCCAAATCTTTCACATTTTTTCCAAAATCCAAATCCTTTACACTCTTCACCACAATCCAAATCCTTCATATTTTCTCCCGCAATTCCAATCCTTTGTGCTCCTCATTGCAACCCCAATCTTTCCTATTTTTCACTGCAACCCCAATCCTTCACATTTTTCATTGAAATCCAAATATTTGTTATTTTTCACCACCATCCCCATCCGTCATATTTTTCCTTCATTTCCAGTCCTTCAGATTTTTCCTTGCAACCTACATCCTTCAGATTTTTCACTGCAATCCCAATCCTTCATATGTTGTACCATAGTCCCAATCCTTCACATCCTCCACCACAACCCTAATCCTTCATACTTTTGCCAGAATCCCAACCCTTTGCATTTTTCAGTGAAATCCAAATCCTTCCTGTTTTTCACTCCAATCCAAATCCTCCATTTTCCCCTGCAATCCCAATCCTTCACTTTTTTCACTCCAATCCCAAACCCTCATATTTTTCACTACAAACCCAACCCTTCGCATCCTTCACCACAATCCCAGTTCTTCAGTTTTTTCACTCCAATCCCAATCCTTCACATTTCCCTTGCAATCTAAATCCATCACATTTTTCACCACAATCCCAACCTTCATATTTTCACTCCAATCCAAATCATCCACATTTTCCCCTGCAATCCCAACCCTTCACATTTTTCACTACAATCCCAATCCTTCATATTCTTCACCACAATCCCAGCCCTTCACATTTTTCACTACAATCCCAGTTCTTCACGTTTTCCTTGCAATCCAAATCCACCAAATTTTTCACCGCGATGCCAACCTTCATATTTTCACTGCAATCCAAATCCTTCACATTTTTTCCTGCAGTCCCAATCCCTCAGTTTTCCCTGCAATTCCAGTCCTTCACATCCCTCACCACAATCCAAATCACCCACATTTTCCCCTGCAATCCCAACCCTTTACATTTTTCACCACAATCCCAATCCTTCAATTTTTTCACTCCAATCCCAATCCTTCTCATCCTTCACCACAACCCAAATCCTTCACATTCTTCACTACAATCTCAATCCTTCACATTTTTCATTACAATCCCAATTCTTCACGTTTTCCTTGCAATCCAAATCCATCACATTTTTAACTGCGATGCCAACCTTCATATTTTCACCCCAATCCAAATCCATCACATTTTTTCCTGCCATCCCAATCCTTCACATTTTTCCCTGCAATTCCAATCCTTCACACCCCTCACCAAAATCAAAATCATCCACATTTTCCCCTGTAATCCCAACCCTTCACATTTTTCACCACAATCCCAATCCTTCACCTTTCTCTTGCAATCCAAATCCATCACATTTTTCATTCCAATCCAAATCCTTCACATTTTTTCCTGTAATCCCAATCCTTCACACTTTTCCCTACAATTCCAGTCCTTCACATCCCTCACCACAATCCGAATCCCTCACATTTTCCCCTGCAATCCCAACTCTTCACACTCTTCCAACCGTAAAAACTCCGTGCACCCGCGGCATCTGCCATTAAAATGGGGATTCCCGAGGAGCCGAACATTCCTTGGGAACAACAGATATTTTAAGGCATTCCTAAAGGAGCAAAGGCAGAATTCCAAGGATTTACTCACAGTACACGTCCACTCGGATGGATTTGATGGCCGGGGAGCCCAGGCCGTTCTCAGCCTTGCAGTAGTAGCGGCCTCCCTGGTGTCTCTGGATGTTGGAAATCCTCAGGGTTTCGTTGAAGACACTGGAATCTTGGAATCTGTCAGAGGCACTTCCTGCTGTTTTGGTCCACCTGATCTGAGCAAGCACCAAAAACCAGGATTACCTTTAGGTATGGAAAATGGGCACAGTCTAAAACTCAGCACCAAAACCCATGATTATTTTAGGTCTGGAAAGTGGGCACAGTCTAAACCTCAGCACCAAAATCCAGGATTACTTTAGGTCTGGAAAATGGGCTCAGTCTAAAACTTGGCACCAATATCAAGGATAACTTTAGGCCTTGAAAATGGGCACAGTCTAAAACTTGGCTCCAAAACCTGGAATAAGTTTAGGTCTGGAAAATGGGCAGAGTCTAAAACTCAGCACCAAAATCCAGGATTACTTTAGGTCTGGAAAATGGGTAGAGTCTGAAACTCAGCACCAAAATCCAGGATTACCCTTAAGCCTGGAAAGCGGGCACAGTCTAAAACTCAGCACCAAAATTCAGGATTGTTTTAGGTTTGGAAAATGGGCAGAGTCTAAAAGCTGGCATCAAAACCCAGGATTATTTCAGGTCAGGAAAATGGGCACAGTCTAAAACTCAGCATCACACCAAGAGATTTGTGTGGGTGGCACTGGGATTTCACCTTGGATGACTCAGGGAAATTCCCAAGAAACTCAACAGCTCATGGAACAGACACTTCATCCAAGAATCCCTGAGGGGCTGCATTTCATGGGATCATGGAATGGTTTGGGTTGGAGGAATTTAAGGATCCTGTTCCAGGCCCTGCCATGGCAGGGACACCTCCCACTATCCCAGGTTGCTCCAAGCCTTGAACGATCTCAGGGATTTCTGATCTGTGGGATTTGGGGCTGCCTGTGCTGGGTCTGGGAGGAGAAATGAATTCATATTTCCTTTTTTTTTTTTTTCCTGACGGTTTTCTTATTTTTGTAATCACCGAATCATGGAATAGTTTGGGTGGGAAGGGACCTTAAATCCCAACCAATTCCAAACCAGGGACACCTCCCATAGTGCCAGGGTGCTCCAAGCCCCAATTCTCCAGGAGAGCTGGAGAGGGATTGGGGACAAGGGATGGAGGGACAGGAGCCAGGGAATGGCTTTAAGTTGGAAGAGGGGAGATTTAGTTGAATATTGGGAATAAATTCCTGGCTGGGAGGGTGGGGAGGGGCTGGGCTGGAATGGCCAGAGCAGCTGTGGCTGCCCCTGGATCCCTGGCAGTGCCCAAGGCCAGGCTGGGCACTGGGGCACCCTGGGACAGTGGGAGGTGTCCCTGCCATGGCAGGGGTGGCTTGGAATAAGATGGTTTTTAATTCCCTTCTAACCCATTCCAGGGTTCCATGGAAAGAGCTGGGAATGGGGAGATGATCCCAGTGCTCACCAGTGCTCCACGGGGAGAACTGCTGCTCCATGCCCCAGCACTGCTCTGAATCCCCAGTGAGCCAAAAAAATTCATTTTTCTTCCATAAACCAGAAAATAATCAGAGTAGGAATTTCCCCATTCCCTCCATCTAAAGCTTCTACAATTCCTTTGGATAAAAATCCAAGGAAAGGGCCCCTCTCTGAGAGGTGTAACCTCAGGAAGATGTGGAATATCAAGAAAAGGTCTGGAGAAAAACCACAGAACTCATTAAAATAACAAAAATTTCCTCAGGAAAGCAAGGGATAAGCTCAGAATTGGTGCAGTATCCCAGGAAAAATCAGGGGACAACCATCAACAGATTTAAAACACCCAGGGGGGAGCAGAAATCCATCATGGATCAATTCCCAACGTAAAATGCAAAGTTAAGGAAGTAACAAAATGGATCAGGAATCACTTCCTGTTTGTTCAACCCCAAATATTCTTGCAAAACCTCTTCAACCCATGATGTTCCATCAAACCAGAGTCAGCACTTCCAAAGGATTTTTCTGGGAATGCTGGAAGTTTCAGGATGGACCCAGGGACTGGAAATCTCCTCCTCAGCACCAGGATCAGCTCCATTAAACCATTCCCAGGTTCAGGATTTCCACCACCCAACTGCCACCAATGCACCACTCTCAGTGTCCAAAGGGGCAAATCCCAATTTTTCCCTAAAAATCATTGAGTATTCCCAGTTTTCTCAGGAATTTGCCTTCCTGGACAACCTCTGAGATCCCAGTTTACCCCAGGCTGTTACCCCAACCCAGAGGTGATGCCTTCACCCACTTTGGGAATGGGATCTTTGGAGCTGCTCCCTCCCACCCCAAGCAGGACTGGGAAACCAGGAGCATCAGTTCCCTGTTCCCAGAGGGATTTTTTTCCCTCAAGAGTAAAAAGGCATCAAAATGTGTTTGTGTCATTAAATTGGAACACTGCAGTCTAAACAGAGAGGGGAAAATGCCTAAAACTGATTTTTTTCCACTTCAAATTCACTCCTCAGAGCAGAGTCATGGTTCAAAGTGACAAAGCCGTGGTGAAACCCAGGCAGCTCAAATTGAGATTTTTTTTTCCTCTTAAAACAACAATTTCAGGTGTTGTTTCTGCTTTTCCTACTCCCCATCTCCACTCATTTTACTCCACTTGAAGGAGTAAAAAACAGGGAAGCAGCTTCACAGAGCGTTCCCAAAATGCTGTCAGGGATGACAACAACACAACTGAGTTCCACACCAGGAAATGTTTCTTCTCTAATCTTTCAGCAATAAAAATCTTGATTCCATTACTTGTCAGGATCATTAGGGGAGGGATTTTGGGGCTGACACGAAGATTTGGGGCTGGGAAGTGTCATAAACAAAGGAACACAAATAAAAAGCCCAAACAAACAAAAAGGCAAAATAAAACCAACCAAGCCCTTCTTCAAAAACCCCAAACTGGTTTTTAGAAGATTCCTGTCCCTCATAATTTCACAGAATCGTGAAGGTTGCAAAAGTCCTCCAAGATCATGAAGTCCAACATGGCCCTGCCAAGGCCACCACTGCCTCGTGTCCCCAGGTGCCACATCCACAGGGATTTGAAATCCCTCCAGGCATGGCGACTCCACCCTGGCCCTGTGCCAGGGCTGGGAACCCTTTGAGGGAAGAAATGTTCCCAAATCTCCAATCTAAACCTCACAGAATCCCTGAGGTTGGAAAAGAGCTCCAAGATCAGAGTCCCAGCTGTGCCCAGTGCCCACCTTGTGCCCAGCCCAGAGCTCTGAGTGCCACCTCCAGGGGACACCTGCAGGGTGTTATTATTGATTCACTGCAGATTAAAATCAGCCTGTTTGATTAAACATGTTCCCATTTTTAAAACTCCATAAAAAATAATGCAGAAAAATCGTGCTGTCCTTCAGGCAGCGCCAACAGCAGAGGAAGAAACTCCAGAAAAATCCCTAAATATTGGGAGTTGATGCATCCCAGGTTATGTTCACATCAGGGGGCTTGTTGGTATTTCCAGAATATCCTGGTGAGACTGAAAATGAACCCCAACCTCATTTCCAGGAAATTTTCTGAGCTAAATCCCAAATCTCAATGATCCAAACCCTAAATTTGTCAGTAATGCAATCCCTAATTACCAATGAACCAAACCCTGGGTTTCCCAGTGATCCTAACACTAAATCTCAATGATCCAAACCCTAAATCTCCCAAAGATCCAAACCCTAAATCTCAAAGATCCAAACCTTAAATCTCGATGATCCAAACCCTAAAATTCCCAGTGATGTAACCCTAAATCTCAAACATCCAAAACTTAAATCTCCCAGTGACCTAACCCTAAATCTCTGAGAGATCCAAACTGTAAATCTCCCAGTGATCTAAACCTTAAATCTCCCAGTGATCCAAACCCTAAATCAAAATTATCCAAACCCCAAATCTCAAAGATCCAAACTTTAAATGCCCCAGTGATCCAAACCCTAAATCTAAATGATCCAAACCCTAAATCTCCCAGTGATACAAACCAAACCTTAAATCTCCCAGAGATCCAAACCTCAAATCTCCCAGAGATCCAAACCCTAAATCTCCCAGTGATGCAAATCCTAAACCCCAAAGATCCAAGTCTTAAATCTCCCAGTGATCTAAACCCTAAATCTTAAAGATCCAAGTCTTAAATCTCCCAGTGATCTAAACCCTAAATCTCCCAGTGATCCCAATCAGCTGTGCCATATTTTCCTCCCACAGGATCCCAATTCCACCCAATGCTCTCGCTGATCCCAAAATGGGAGTGAGAGTCTGAGCTGCCACCGGGTTCAGCTGTGGTGACAAAGAAAGGAGCTGACATTTGATTTTGCTGGAAAAGTGAGAGAACTGGGGAGGGGGAGCAGAGAAAAATGGGGAAAGGGTGGGAATCTCCGTAAGAGGGATTTGGCAGCCCAGCTTGGCCAGGCAGGAGCAGCAGCTGCTGAGAACCAGTCACAGATCCTGCAAAAACTCCCCGATTCCTTAAAAAATCAGATTTCCATATAAAATATTCCTTAGAAAATCAGGAATCAGAGTAACTGGCTGAACAAGGGTTATTTGTTTGGGATTTTTCCTAAAAAAATCCATTTTTCCTTTCAAATGACGAGGTCCTGAGGGTCACAAAGTACTAAAAATCTGATGACACAAAATTCTGGGATCTAAACACATTCCAAAAAGGAGATTATTCCTTGGTGGCAATTTAATCCATCCATACCTTCTTATCCCAGTCACTGGATACAACTTTTCCATCAGGAAATTCCAAAATATCAGCCTGAGCACGTCCTGCCTGCACACTCCAGGTGTTGGAGACAGGACAAGGAATATGTGGAATCTGTCAGGAGTGAAATTCCAAAGATTTTGACTCAATGTTTCCATGGTTTTTGCTCTGTGAGCACCGATTTTCCCTTTTTTCCAGAGGCTAAACTGGCAAAGTCTCCTCCAGGCAGGAAAACACCTCAAACAATGTTAAAAAATACTGGAAAAAGATCAAATCTCTCCTTCCCTGAACCTGGCATGGCTTAAAAAGATCCCAGGAATTCCTTTGTTCTGGGAAAAGAAATTGGAAAGGTGTTGGCATCCCACTGGCTGAGATTCCAGCTCATTTCCAATTCCAGGAGAAGAAAAGCTCTGCAAACTCCAGTAATCCCAAATAGCATCATTCATGTCTTGTGGAGCACTCCTGGCACACCTTCCAACAACTCCCACCAGTGCCAAGGAACGGAATCTGGGAACGCTTCCCACATTTCAGGAGAATTGCAAGGAGATGGAAAGAAAAAAAAAATAAATTAAAAAGCCTGGATCAGCTTGCAGCTAGGAATAAAAACAGGACTAAGAACTGGGATTAAGGGTTTGGAAAGGCAGGGTTAAGGGAATCAGCACAATGGGAAGCAGCAATGGGAATTTCCAAAGGGAATGGAAGAGAGGTAAAAATCAGGGAATGTTTAAAACTGGATAAAACAGCAGCAGGAAAAGGGGACAGCCAGTAACCCATAACTGCCTGAGGGACAGCAGGGACAAGAGCCAGGGAATGGCTCCCAGTGCCAGAGGGCAGGGGTGGGTGGGAGATTGGGAATTGGGAATTCCTGGCTGGGCTGGAATGGCCAGAGCAGCTGTGGCTGCCCCTGGATCCCTGGCAGTGCCCAAGGCCAGGCTGGACACTGGGACACCCTGGGACACTGGGAGGTGTCCCTGCCATGGCAGGGGTGGGATGGGATGGGATTTGAGGTTCTCCCAACCCAAACCAGTTTGGGATTCCACAACAGCTGATGGCTCTTCCCAACAACACCATTCCAACCCAAATCATCCCAGGATTCCATAGCACTTAAAGGCTTTTCCCAATTACATCATTCCTGCCCATCCATTCATGGAATGGCGTTGTCGGGAACCCAACCCATCCATTCCATGATTTCATTGCACTTAAAGGCTCTTCCCAACAACACCATTCCAACTCAAACCATTCTAATTCCCTACATGGGAATGGCTCCTGGATTTTCCAGGCTTGAAGGATTTTTTCTCTTTTATTTAATTCTTCTTTCTTTGGCTCTGGTGCAAATTCCCTGGATTTCTTTTCCACAGCATTCTAAGGCTCTTTCCAACAACACCATTCCAACCCAAACCATCCCAAGATTCCATAGCACTTAAAGGCTTTTCCCAACAACATCATTCCAACCCATCCATTCATGGAATGGTGTTGTTGGGAACCCAACCCATCCATTCCATGATTACACTGCATTCTAAAAGCCTTCCCAGCTGCACCATTCCAACCGGAACCATTCCATGATCCCACAGCATTTGAAGGCTCTTCCCAACTACACCATTCCATGATTCCTGAACAGCTGAAGGCTTTTCCCAGCACCATCATTCCAACCCAAACGACCCCATGATCCTGTAGAAGGTGAAGGCTCCTCACACTACATCATTCCATGATTCCACAACGGTTGAAGGCCTTTCCCAGCACCACCATTCCAACCCAAACCATTCCACAATCCCACAGTAGTTGAAGGCTCTTCCCAACTACAACATTCCAAGATTCCATAGCACTCAAAGTCTCTTCCCAATTACGCCATTCCAAGATTCCACAGCACTCAAAGTCTCTTCCCAACTACACCATTCCAAGATTCCATAGCACTCAAAGACTCTTCCCAACTACACCATTCCAAGATTCCACAGCACTCAAAGACTCTTCCCAACTACAACATTCCAAGATTCCTTAGAACTCAAAGACTCTTCCCAACTACGCCATTCCAAGGTTCCTTAGCACTTCAAAGACTCTTCCCAACTACACCATTCCATGATTCCACAGCACTCAAAGTCTCTTCCCAACTACAACATTCCAAGATTCCATAGCACTCAAAGTCTCTTCCCAACTACACCATTCCAAGATTCCATAGCACTCAAAGTCTCTTCCCAACTACACCATTCCATGATTCCACAACGGTTGAAGGCTTTTCCCAGCACCACCATTCCAACCCAAACCACTCCAATTCCACACATGGGAATGTCCCCTGGATTTCCCAAACTCGCAGGATTATTTCTCTTTTGTTGTAATTCCCCTTTCTTTGGCCGTGGTGCAAATCCCCTGGATTTTGCCAGCGCTTTCTCCTTAACGATGTATTTACCTAATTAGCATAATTGTCTGCAATTATGTAATTAGCGTTCATATGTGTAATCATTGGAACATGTAATTAGCCCTAATTACGCCATTAAAGCCTGCGAGTCAGAAATATCTTTATCATTTTGATTGACAGGCATATGGGAAGGGGGGGAAGGAAAAAATCCCACTCGTTATTTTTATCTCCTTGAATCACGAAATCTGCAGGAGGATCCAGGATTCAACCCAGAATGGCACTGAAATTATTTAAAAATCTGATAATATTGATCAAAATTATATTGAGGTTATTCCGTTGGAAGAGGAGGAGAAAAACGACTCAAAAATAATGAAAATTCAGGAAAGTGCAGCAAAATTTTTATGGAAAAAAGAAATTAGGAATTATTTTGAAATATTTAATTTTTTTGTGTCTAATATCCTACTATGAAAATTAAGGAAAGAGTCCCCAAATGCAGCAGAATTTTTCTGGAAAAAGAAATTAAGAGTTATCAAAAATAGGAGGAAAATTCAGGAAAGAGGCACCAAGTGCAGCAAGATTTCTCTGTAAAAAGAAATTAAGAATTACCTGGAAATATTTAATTTTTAATTCTACTATTGTCTGAATTTGAGGAAGAAAAATAATTCAGGAAAAGAGAAAGCAGAGAACAGCAGTCAGATTTTTCTGTAAAGAAATCAGGAATTATCTGGAAATATTTAATTTTTAATTCTAATATGACTGGATTTTAGGAAGAAAAAAGTAATACAGAAAAAGAAAAACTATATAAAAATTGTTCTACGGAGATGCTGTCACATCCTAAAAAGGATTTTAAAACTCCTTGGATTTTTAGCCCCTCTGAGAAAACCAGACTTATTTGAAAACTCAATATTTAGGTTCAGTTTGTTTTATTTTAACATCTGTGCTGGAGGCCTGAAGGACAGCACTAGAACAAACATCTGGCATGGAATAATTTAATTGAGACAGTAAAAATTGGGATTTTTAAAAATTATTTTTAAATATTATCCCTTTACTTTTGAATATTACTTTTAAATATTGACCCTAATTAAATATTTGCATTTATTTCAAGTTCAGCTCTGCTAGTTCAGGGTTCTTGGGTTTTTCAGAAGTTTATTTTAAAAATAAAAAAGAATTAAAAATCAAGTGTCTGAGCTGCCCAAAAAGTTGAGAGGAGTAAAGGGGGAGACTTTAAAAGAGGTATTTGGGAATAAATCTTTGTTGGGAATATAAATACTTCTGGATAAAGATTTTCCAGCCTGATGAACACATTGCAGCTTCCAAGTGTTCAGGTGAAAGGCAGCAAAATCCACCTGGAGCTTCCCAAACCATTCCCTGCTGCCAGAGGAGGGAGGAGAGCTCAATCCAGGAGAAAATGTTATCCATGGAAACGTCAGCACGGAGATTAAAACATCCCAGAATGATCCTGAGAGGTCGCTCCTCCATCCCAGCAGGAAAATCCCAATTTGTTCCAGTTCTCCCCACCAGACACCTCAGCTGGGTGAGGTTTTGGAGCTGAATTTTTTCCCTTAAAATATAAAAGCAACAAACTCCAGAGCCTTAGGAGTTCATGGGACCACAGAATCGTGGAATGGTTTGGGTTGGGAGGGATTTTAGATATCAACCCTTCCCATATCTGCCATGGCAGGGACACCTCCCACTGTCCCAGGGTGCCCCAGTGTCCATTATTCCAGGACTTCTCCAGTGTTTCAGGCCATGTCCCAGCCTGGCCTGGATGTGGCTCGGGTGATTGGGAGAATCCATTGATTGGGAAAATCCACCGATGCTTTTCCATCTGGGCATATGCCCCATGGATCCAGGGTTGGAATGGCTTAAATCCCACCCAGTGCCACCCCTCCATGGCAGGGACCAGCCCAGTCCAACCTGGCCTTCACCCAGGGGATCCAGGGGCCCAAGCTCTCCCATTCCCCCATCCAGGAATTCCCAATTCCCAATGGCCCTCTGGCACTGGGAGCCATTCCCTGGCTCCTGTCCCTCCATCCCTTGTCCCCAGTCCCTCTCCAGCTCTCCTGGAGCCCCTTCAGGCCCTGCCAGGGGCTCTGAGCTCTGCCTGGAGCCTTCTCCTCTCCAGGGGAGCATTCCCAATTATCCTCTTTCCATAGCAGAGGTGCATTTTTGAACAACTGGCTCCTGGGAGTGCCCTGAATTCCTGGAACTGCCTCATCCTTGGATCCAATTCCTTTTTTTCCCAGCTCTCCCAGTGCCCATCCTTCCTGGTTTTCAGCTCTTTCCTGTGGAATGGCTCCTAAATCCTGTGGGTTTAATTAAACCTCAGCTTTTTTTCCCCTAAAAATATGAGGATTTGAGCAATTCCTGAACCTGGATGGCAACAACAGCAACTTCTTCTGTCCCTTCAGGCCTGTAAGGGGCTCTGAGCTCTCCCTGGAGCCTTCTCCTCTCCAGGTGAACATTCCCAGCAATCCCAGCCTGGCTCCAGAGGGGCCCCAGCGCTTGGAGCAGCTCTGTGCATTCCTCTGGATCACTCCAGCAGCTCCAGGTCCTCCTGATGCTGGACCCAGAGGAATCCACAGCAATCCCAGAGGCAGCTCTGCAGGTGGGATTTCATGGACAACATTCCTTCCACAGCAATGGGAAGGATTCCCGATAATCCTCCAGAAAAAGCCTCCCGAGCGTTTCCTTGGGAGATCTCCCTCCAGAGCCACCAGCACCGCCTGATCTGCATCAGCTGCTGGTTTCCCTGGTTACCAAATTATCCATGTACTCATCAAACCCATCCCTTTCCTTTCCCGGCTCCAGCCTTTATTCCAGAGCCACCCCCATCCCTGTAGCAGGAGACAGGGATGGTTTTCCATGTGCCCATGGAAAAGCAGCTCCTGGTGCTTTATCCCAGAGCTGCTGCTCCAGCCTTTCCCGAGCCCGTCAGGAACAGGGAAATACGAGCTGACAGCACAGAGGGAAAACAAAGCACTGCAGAGCTTTGGGAGGGGAGGAAACAGATGGAAAATATTCAGAGGACAAGGGTCCATACTTCAGGAAAAGTGGGATTTTTTCCTATTTTCCTTAAAATAATAGGAGACCCTGCTCTGTGGGCACTGGGAATTTTCTGTGCGGGATTTCTGGCACATTTAAGCTGCCCAAATGTCAAAATGAAACTGCTCTGGTGCCACTCCCCAACCCTGATGTCATTCCCAGCTCCATGAGATTCCCTCCAGGCTCATCCCAATGATTGCTGGGGCTGTAACAAGTCTGGACTCGATATTCCCAACAGAGGGAATGGGATTGAAACCCCAACTTCCCTTCCCTGCTGCTGTTTTTTCTGGATTTTTGGATTGAACCTCTTTTTATCTGGATTTGACCTCTTTCCCTCAGCACTTCCAAGCCCTTTTTAGGAACCTGCTAACACATTCCTTGTGGAGACACAAGCAGCCACCTGGAAACAGGAAAAGTGGCAGGAACTGCCCAAATTATTCAGGATAAAACAGGAGTTTTAGCAAGAGAATTAACAGCAGTTAATTCCTTTTATCAGCTTGCAAACCACAGGAATCATGGAATGTTTTGGGATGGAAGGGACATTAAAGATGAGCTCAGAGGCACCAGTGGCTCATTCCCAAAGATGCTGGTGCAGCTCCAGGAGTCCCTCGCTCAGTGCTGTGGATGCTGTGATTCCTGCCCTGGATTTTTGGCACAATTCCTGCTCCTCCCTCCTGGCAGACAGAGCAGGGCAGGCTCGGAGCCCTGCAGAGCTCTGCAGAGGTGTGAATTCAGGTGCTGTGCTCGGGGGAGAAAAACATCAAATAAACTCCTTGGAGCAGCACAAACATCATGTGAAGCCTCACCACAGATTGCTTTTCATGCCAGAGCAGGATGGAAACATTTTTCCTTGCTAAACGGGAGTCAAACATTCAGGAAAGGGTTTTCTCCAGCATAAAATCCAGGCTAATTTAGTCATGAGTCAGGCTGGGTTTTGTCAGGTGCTCAGTGAACATTTGTAAAGTCTTCCCGTGAACTGAGGAGTGTCAGATGGAATCAGCATCAATTTTCCTAACAAGGCTCCAATTACTGCTCCAAGGAGCTGCAGAGTGGGACGGGAAAACAGCTGCTCCCGTGTGAGGGACCCCCACCCCCCTTCCCTCGGCTGCATCAGCACTTGATAAGGATTCTTATCAATTAAAACCAAAAACGTGGCACCCACTTTGCCCCAAAGGAGCCCTTTATGTCTGACTCAAAGCTGATCAAAGGGAACAGAACGTGGGGTTTTTGTTGGGGGTTTTTTGGGAATGCTGCCTTTTCTGGCCCAATGGATGGAGTGCCAGGGAATGGGAATTTTTCCTTTCCAGGCATTAACAAGGAGAAGGCAGGATCCTTTTCTGCAGTGTCAGAGGAGGCTCCACTAATCACGGGGAGTAATTAGGGGGAGGCATTTGAAATAATTAAGGGGTTTTTATTTTTCAGTGCCACAGTTACCTGGGTCTGTTCATGGGGAGAGCTCAGTGCTTCCCAAGGTGTTTATGAGTGACAAGATAATGGGAAATGGCTTTAAACTGACAGGGAATATTGGGAAGGAATTCCTGACTGGGATGGAGGTGAGGTGCTGCTGGAATTCTCAGAGAAGCTGTGGGTGCCCCTGGATCCTTGGAAATATCCAAGGCCAGGTTGGAGCAGCCGGGGACAGTGGGAGATATCCCTGTCCATGACAGGGGGTAGCACTGGATGGGCTTTAAATTCCCTTCTCATCCAAACCATTCCATGATTCCATGAATTCCATACATATATATATATATATATATATATATATGGAATAATACATAAATATGGAATATTTATGGAATATATATAAATATAACGTATATAATATAATATATAAATATATATGTGGAATCTTATACAAATATGGAATATTTATGGAATATATATAAATATTATATATACAATACAATATATGAATATATAATGTATATAATATATAAATATATATATACTGTAATATATAAATATATAATATATATCATATATAAAATATAATATATATAATATATATAAATGTGGAATAAATAAATATGGAATATATATACATATATATGGAATCATGTATTTAAATATGATCTTCAAGGCCCCTTCCAATCCAACCATTTCCTGCTCTGTGTCCCTCGGGTCCCCTCCTTTGGCCACCCCAGTTCCCAGCAGGCAGGACGTGTTTTTCCAGGCCCACACCCCTCTGGAGCAGCATTTCCCTGGTTCTACCCCAGGCTCACAATCCCAGGAAACCACCGGGATCTCCTGGCAGCTCCGAGGGGAGCAGCTCCTGCTGCCTCAGTGGCATCAGCACAGCACCCAACTCCTACAAGTGGGAAGAAAACACAACCAAACAGAGGCAGGGAGAAATTCCAGGGCTCCTAAAAGCAGATCCTCCCCTGCTTTGCTTGTCAGGAAAGCCACGGATCCATCACGTTCTTCACGCCCCAGCAGCACCGTGAGCACTCCTGGATTTTTCTGGGAGAAAGGGATGTGCTCCGATGGCCCTGCCTGGAAGAAGGGTGGCAGGAGGATGCGAGGAGGAGGTGGGATCCTGTTAAGATGTGTTGCAACCTCCAAACAGGAAAAAAAATCCCGGCGTGTGCAGCTTCCAGATGGTTGGAATGACGCGTGGCACTGGCAGCTGCTCCTTCCTGAGCCTCGGGAATGACAAGAGTGGGGAGGCAGCACCTGGGAGAGGGGGGGACATGGTGGGAGGGCCAGAGGTCACCCTGCAGCACTGGGAGGGACTGGGGGAGCACTTGGACACTGTCCCCTGTCAGCCCTGCACGTTTTGCTGCTTGGAATGTGCCATTCCCACCGGGATAATGTCACCTGAGGTGGGACAGCACTCGGGGGTGAAGCACTGGAAAAATCCCAGCCAGGGGAAAGCAGAGCCCAAGGAGGGGGAGGTTGGATTGGCAAACAAGGTCCTTATAAACTCCTGGAATCACTGAGATTGGAAAAGCCATCCAAGATTGAATCCCAGCCCTCCCAAGACCACCACAGATCCATATCCCCAAGTGCCACATCCACAGGGATTTTAAATTCCTTCAGGGATGGCGACTCCACCGCTGCCCCCGGGCAAACTTTTCCAATAAATTCTTCTTTATCTCCAATGTAAAACCTCCCCTGGCACAACTTGAGGCCATTTCTTGTTGTTACTTGGGAAAAAAGCCTGGACACACGCTCCTGTCAGGGATTTCCTGTTCACCCTTCAGTGGAAAACCAGGAATTCAAAATCCCAGCCAATCCCTGCTCATCAGATGCTTCTTCCTCTGCTCCCCATGATCCAAATGTCATTCCACACTTCGGAAAGTCACAGTTTTTGTTTCCAGTGACTGGACCTGACAGCATGGGTGAGGATTCCCAGGGAAAATCAGGAAAAAACAGATTCCTCAAGGCTGGGCAGGAGATTGTCACCAGTGGGGATAAAACGCCACCTCTTAGTGACTCAATCCAGGAAATCCCTCATCTGTGTCCAGGGATATGTGGCCTTTGGATATCCCGGAACATGCCTTTGGAGCTGGAGAGCAGGGACAGCCCAGCCCCTGGATCCTGGATAAAATCTGGGAAAAGGACAGGTCCCCACAGGGTGATCCTGCTCCAAACATGGCAGGATTTTATCCAAAAATTCAACCAACCTTTCCTGACAGCTGCAATTTATGGGAAAAAAGGGCTGTGTTCACCTCACCTGAGCAGGGATAAAGTGCTTTAAAAATTCCAGCCAGGAAAATTATTTCTATGGCAACTGATGGTGCATTCCAAAGCTGGGTGTTAGAAGGTGGGAAATTGGGAATAACAAATATTAATCACATGGAACATCCCAAAATCACTCCATGGATAACAAGCAGACATTCAAGGATGTGTTGGGGTGCTCAGAGTCTTGTATTTAATTAGGAGTGAGGTGAATTTTGGGGATTAACAGATTATTTTTAATTCTCCTTCTTTCTGATAATTCCCACATCCTTATATTATTCTTCCCAAAACCCTCATTTATTCTGAGAAGACTCCATGAAAATTTAGAGGAGAAATTCCAGAAAATTTCCAGCAATTGGAAAGTGCAACCACCACTCTGATCACAGGAATTTCCCTGCCTGGAAATAACCCCAGGGAAAAATTTTGGGGGAAAGGCAGCAAAGAGAACTGGAAAAATGGGGATATTTGATAAATCTGAAGATCTGTGTTCAAAGGGAGGCCCCCCCAGAGTGGCATCGCTGCAAGGATGACTTGGAGCAGATCAGAGGCATCCCTGAGTCATCAGACCCCAAAGAATGACATCCATTGATCCCAAAGTTAAAAGAACAAACGTTGGAAAGACAAAAAAGGGATAAATGTGTGCTTTGGTAAAGCAGGAAGGAGGAGTGACAGGAGAGAAAAGGAAAAAAAATATAATTTTTTCTCATTAATTCATTTCTCCTCCCAGAGCCATCATGGGCAGCCTCAAATCCTACAGATTAGAAATCCCTGGAAATGTTCAGGGCTTGGAGTGGAAAATATCCCTGCCCATGGGAGGAGTTGGCACTGGTTCATTTTTCATCTCCTTTCCAACCCAAACCATTCCACAATTCTGTGATTTTACAAATTCCCAATCCAGGTTTGTTTAATTCTTCCAGCATTTAAACCAAAAGGAGTGTCCATGCCAAGAACAACTGGAAAATTTAAGTAAACGAGGAAGTGCGAAAGCATTCTTGGAATGCACAATTCCATATTTTATAACCTCGTTCCTCAGGATCTGATCAAACAGCAGCTGGAAAACAATTTCCATGCAATTTGCAACCCAAATCTGAGAGTGTCCTGTGGAAAGATCAGGAAAAAATTGGAATACTGGAAACACTGTCCCCAAACCAGAAAAGAATAAACTTCCACTGCTTTAGATTGAAATCTTTTCTTTGAATTGGGAACCATCATGGAATAAACAATAAAAACAGCAATCCCCTCCTTCCTGGAGGAGCTCACACTGAAGGCCTCCCAGAGAATTCCCTGTTCCCAGTTCCTGCCTGTCCCTTGCAATTCCAAGACCAAAGGGTTTAATTCATCACCTTGGAAAGAAAATTCCTGGTGATTATACTAATTAAAAATAACTGATGAACGAGGTGTCCTGGCCCAAGGGGGTCACACCAGGGAGGTGCAGCAGGAGTTGCCAACAATGTTGAGATTGACAAAATAAAGTTAGGCCTGGAAAAAGCTGATTTATTCCCAGGTAATTCTGGTTTATCCAGCTGCAGTGCTGGGGGTTCCATGACATCCCTGATCCAGGTGAACAGGGAGACTTTCCAAACCTCTTGGGTTCCCTGCCCCAGCTGTTCCCTCTTCCAGAGTTCCAGCTGGATTTTTGAGGACTTGGGTAAGATCCCCAGACAACAGGACAACTTTAGGGATTTTCATCCAACAATTGTCACCCTTATAATTGTTTTCCTTCTCTTTTTCCAACCTCCATGGAAATCAAACACACCAGGAATTTAAAGCACAATATTGCTGGTTTTTACACCAGATTTTCCCAAAAAACTCTCCAAACATTGTCACCCTTATAATTGTTTTCCCTTTCTTTTCCAACTTCCATAGAAATCAAACACACCAGAAATTTAAAGCACAGTATTTCTGACTTTAACACCAGATTTTCCAAAACAACCCTCCAACATTCCTGCTGTTGATATTCCTCTGGAACACCCAACATCCACACAACAGCTGGGATGGATCCCCCACCCGGATCCCGCAGGATCTCGCCCACCGCGCAGACTCTGAAGGTGAACCCGGCTCGCGGAGGGTCTGAGGGCGTGGAGGGGACAGGTGTGGTGAGCAGGGACTCACCTGTGGCCGGGGGTGGCCGGTGACCAGGCAGGTGAGCTCCAGGGTCTCTCCCTCGCGGATGGTGTAGACGCGCTCCGAGTAGCGCTCCTCCTCGATGTTGCAGGCCAGGCCCGAGTGCACGATCCGCACCGTGGGGGGGGCTGCAAGGCCAGCAGAGAAACGGGATCAGAAACACACGGATCACAGGATCACGGGATCATCAGAGCTGGAAGTGACTCACAAGGATTGTGTCCTTAAGGGAATCAAACCCAAAACATGGAGTTCTCAGCTCCAAGATCCAACAAACTGAGCCCGTCCCAAACAACCCCACTCCTGGACCTGGCCATTAGCTGGGGGGCTGCAAGGCCAGCAGAGAAATGTCATGAGAGCCACAGAGAACACCAAATTATGGGATGTTCCAAGTTGAAAGAATCCCACAAGGATCGAGTCCAGCTCTTAAGGGAATCAAATGTGACCTTGGCATTCTCAACTCCAAGATCCAATGAACCGAGCCACCCCAAACCACTGGGCCTGGCTGTGGGCTGGGGGGCTGCAAGGCCAGCAGAGAAACAGGATGAAAATGATGTGGATTATGGGATTATTGGATGTTTTGGGTTGGAAAAAATCCACAAGGATCAAGTCCAGCCCTCAAGGAAATAAAACATGACTTTGGCATTCTCAACTCCAAGATTAAACAAACTGAGCCATCCCAGACCACCCCATCCTGGGGCTGGCCATGAGCTGGGGGGCTGCAAGTCCAGCAGAGAAATGGGATGAGAACCACACGGATCACCAAATTATGGGATGTTCCAAGTTGGCAGAATCCCACAAGGATCAAGTCCAGCTCTTGAGGGAATTAAAAATGACCTTGGCATTCTCAGGTTCATGATCCAACCAACCAAGCCCATCCCAAACCACTCCACCCCTGAGGCTGAGGGGCTGCAAGGCCAGCAGAAAAACAGCATCAGAACCACATGGATCACCAAATTATGGGATGTTCCAAGTTGGAAGAATCCCACAAAGATCAAGTCCAGCTCTTGAGGGAATCAAACACAACTTTGCTCCTCCCAACCAACCAAGCCCATATCCACCCCTGGACGTGACCATGAGCAGGGGCTCAGTCCAAGATCCAACCAACCAAGCCCATCCCAGACCACTCCACTCCTGGGGCTGGTCCTGAATGGAGGGGCTGCAAGGCCAGCAGAGAAACTGGAAGAGAATAATGTGGATCATGGGATTATTGGATGTTTCGAGTTGGAAAAAATACACAAGGATCAAGTCCAGCCCTCAAGGAAATCAAATGTGACCTTGGAATTCTCAAGTCCATGATCCAACCAAGCAAGCCCATCCCAGGCCACTCCACTCTTGGGGTTGGCCCTGAATGGGGGGGCTGCAAGGCTGGGAGAGAAATGGGATGAGAACCACGTGGACCACAGGATTACAGGATGTTCTGAGCTGGAAAAGCCACAAGGATTGAGTCCAGCTCCTAGGGAACTGAACCTACCTCGGCATTTTCAGCTCCATGATCCAACCAACCAAGCCCATCCCAGGCCACCCCAGCCCTGGAACCAGCACTGAGCATCTCCCCCACGCAGTTACTCATTGTTTACTCAGCACATACTCATCACCACAAGATATTTCCATGGTTTTTATTAATCCCTGGCAATCCCCTGGATGAAACCTTCAGCATCCCCTCCTTGCATTCCAATTTTTTTGTTTCCATTTCCAAAATGAACTTGGCATTATTGTTTTTATTCCATATCTTCCTAAATGCATTATCACACTCGTTATGCAAATGAAAAGACTTAATTAAAGCAGGAAAATTAAGCAGGGGAAACAGTGGCACTGATGCTGCTGCTTAGTTTCCAAATCCTGTCAGCGGGATCAGGATTTGGAGCAGGAGTTAAGTTCAGGCAGAACCTTATTTTTATTTCCTTGTTGGTACAACCTGTAGTACAGGAATTACTCAGATTTACACGTTCTAAGTGTAAGAAAACCACGACATTCCTGTTATTACACCTGCATAAATCCCAGCTTCCCTTCCACAAGACTCCTAAGCACATTCCCAGCTCTACGATTTCACTTCTGAACTGTGAAATTCACAGCTATGACAATTTCCAGGGAGTGGATCGATAGGAGAAGGAAACTGATTTACAGACCATAATAAAAGCACACAAACTAAAGGGCACAAAGGATAAAGTGGAATTCTGTGGGATTTAAACACCTGGAATTCTATCCCTTCTATTCATCCATGTGATGCCATTGAGCTCCCAGCCCCATTCCCCATGGAAGAGCCTCAAAGCTTCTCCCCAGGCCCTTTGCAACAGCTGGATCCCCTTCCCAAGGCTGCTTTGCCGGGCCTCCATGCTGCACACCACACCAACTCTGCTTCTCTGATCATTCTGCAATTCCTCTGCTAGGATCCACATGAAATTCCTGAGATACAGGGCTCTGGCATCCCTTCAGACCCCCCTCACCATGGCATTCCTGGTCCAGCCCACACACAGCTCCCTGTGGACACAGCCCATCATGGAATCCTGATCTGAAGGCCTGGGATTGATCCAAACCTGCCAAGAATTCCAGTTTCTGAGCCTGGCTCTCCACAGCCTGGAGAAAATTAGGCTCGAGCCAAGGAGGCAGAAGAGACAGAGGAGGAGCAGGGAATGGATCCTTCCTCCATAGAAACATGGAATGGTTTGGGTTGAAAGGACGTTAAATCCCATCTCATTCCAACCCAGCACATTCCGCTATCCCTGGTTGCTCCAAGTCCCATTCAAACCTGGCTTTGGACACTTCCAGGGATCCAGGGACAGCCACAGCTGCTCTGGGAATTCTATTCCAGAGTCTCCCCACCCTCCCAGCCAGGAATTCCTTCCCAATATCCCATCCAGCCCCACACTCAGTTTGAAGCCATCATTCCAGCAAAGCCTCCAGCAAGCTCTGTTCTTCCAGCCACCATATCCCAAGTTCCAAAGCCCCAGGAACTTTCCCTCCTCACTTTTCCAGAAGGTTTAACAAAGACCCCAACACACCCCTGATCCAGCTAAAAGTGCTCCCAATTGCTCCAAGTCCAACGCAATGATGGAATAAAGGTGCTTTGAACAACCTGGGATAGTGGAAGGTGTCCCAGCCCATGGCAAGGGTGGAACTGGGTTTAAGATCCATTCCAATCCAAACCCCTCTGGGATTCCATGATTCCCTTATCCCATAGATGCAGGTGGATCTTCCCATGAGGCTCCTGGAATGTCCTTGGTTAGGAACCAGGGCCATGTGTCACACTCTAACCTGGAAACAATCTGTGAATTCCTGACTATGATTATTTTTCTGGGTAGAACGGCAGCACCAACACTTGGTGTGCTGATTTTTCCCTGGAATTCCTAGGAGTGCTGATCCCCCTCCATACTGCTCAGGAGTTCAGCATCCCAAGGACATGGAATGTGCTCTTTGCTCTGCCATTTCCAGGGCTCTGAGTCACCACTGGGACTTCCATCGTCCCCCCCACCATAGATTCCAAAATGCAGGAATGCTGAAGCAGAGCCACGGAGCAGAAAGGTAAACGAGGGTTCAGCACAGCTCATCAAACTTGGGACCAAATTAGAGCAGTCAGCAGCATTATTCCAACATCCTTTTAAATCCATATTCCATTAATATTCCATTCTTATTCATGTTATATTAATCTAACTCCAAATCACAGCTGAAGTGTCCTTCATTTTAGTGGCAGCGCCACTCTCCTGGATCCATTAAATTCGGGAAGGAGCAGGAAAGGGAAAACGCCCCCCTGGGTGTTGTTATCACCACGGAAAACACTGCTTTGAGAGGAGATCAAACCAATCAAGGGAAATAGCAAATATTCTTCCAGTAAGTGAAAAATCTTATGGTTCAGGAGACCTCCCATAATTATGAAATGTCACCTCCCTCCTTCCTGCAGGAATATTCATCCCAGCTCCTTCTGAAAGCTGCCTCCAGGGATTCCATCCATTCAAACAATATCAACTTAGCATTGATTTTTTTTGTGACGTTTGAGGAGAATTTGGCTGGGGATTGCATGTGGAAAACGCTGCGTGGATCCTTCCCTGCGCCGTTCCCAGCAATGCACAACCTGGAGCAAGGAAAGGTTCTCCAAGGAAAAGGTAAAACAACAAATCCGAGCACAACCCCCTCGTCCCGCTGCAGGAGTTGTGTGATCCCACAAGATTCCCTCCTTCCATGAAAAATGGAAAGGGTCTCCTTTCTGTGTCTTCTTTCTTGGCTGCTCTTTTCCACCAATTCCAAGTTTAGGTGGGATACTGGGAAGGAATTCCTGGCTGGGAAGGTGGGGAGGCCCTGGAATAGATTTCCCATAGAAGCTGGGATCCAAAGTCCTGATCCAAAGGAATTCCAATGGAATTGGGATGTTTTCTCAGCCTGGAAAGTTCTCATTGGACTCACACTGGGAAAATATTGCAGGCTTGAGGATGAATTTGTGATCCCTGAGCTGTGCTGATGCTGATAGATTGGGAATGGTTGGGAATTTCCTCTGCTCCAAGTCCTCGTGTTGATCTTTTTTTATGGAAAATGTTATCAGGATCCCTTGAGAAAAGTGGGAATGAGGTGGTGTTTTGGATTGGCAGAATGGGGGAAAGTTTGGGAGGACTTTGGGATTCATTTCAGCTGGAATGGGAAGGGGAGTTGGGAGATGGAGATTTGTGGAGCTGGGAAGGGGAATGATTCCATGGAGAGGGACCTGGGGACAAGGGATGGAGGGACAGGAGCCAGGGAATGGCTCCCAGTGCCAGAGGGCAGGGCTGGATGGGAGATTGGGAATTGGGAATTCCTGGCTGGGAGGAGCTGGAATAGATTTCCCAGGGAAGCTGTGGCTGCTCCTGGATCTCTGGAATTGTCCAAGACCAGGTTGGAGCATCCTGGGATAGGGAAGGTGTGGATTTCAGGGGTGGAACTGGATGGGCTTTAAGGTTCCTTCCATCCCAAAACATCCCAGGATTCCATTCCCGGATCCCTTGGCACAGCTCTTTCCTGGTTAAAAGTTTCCCACACACAGAGATTTGGTCAAGTCCTTGTCGGAAAAACAGGGAATTAAACTCTGACCAACATCAGAACTCGGATCCTGGAATGGATTCCTTTAATCTGAGCAGTACCAAGGTCTTCCTTATTCATGGAATGTGTAGGATTCCTTAAAACTGAACTAAAATGAGAAATTTCCTTTTTTTTTCAGAAATAGGAGATCCATGATGGAGCTGCTAGAAAATGCAGGATGGATTTGCCACGAATCAAATCCCTCTCCCCTCCTACAGCCTTGAGCTTTCCCCCTGAAAATTAATTAGCAGGAGTGAAGCCCCCGTGAATTTCGTGCAGTTCTTCAGCAGAACAAGGAGGAAATAATGGGATTTTCTGAAGAAAAAGGAGATTTAAAGTAATTGCAGGCACTTGCTACTCTCAGAATTCACTTTTCCCATATTATCCCAGCTCTTAATTCTCCTAAACTGCAAATGGAATGACCAGGACTCTCTGAGGTATTGCCATGGGAATGCACTGCCCTCATCAATGCAGAATTTGGAGCATTTTACTGCAGCTAATTTGGGATTTGGGGCTATTTTTCCAGCTGGAGGTGAGGCCCAGTCCACAAATAAATGGATTATTGAAACAGGTTTTTTTATTTCTTCTCTAAGTGAGTTTTTCTTTGGGGAAATTCAAATGCTACACAAGTAGCTTCAATTAAACAAATATTCCATTTATGGAGAAATCTTTCATTTTGGCTCCAAGCTGAGCCAAATTCCAGGTGCCTGAGAGAGGAAACTTCCAGGTGTGATGCTGACCAGATTTCAAACCAGCTTTGCTATCCCTGGATCACTCCATATCACTCCTAAATATTTCCCACCTGCTTTCACCCGATGCCCATGGGAATAATTATTGGGCACTTTCCTCTGAGCTGATCCCGAGCCAAACTTTCCCATCAAACAGGACAAAGTCACCTTTTATCCCATTGGGGCTGATTTTTCCATGTTGCTCAATATTCCTGCCTATCCCGGTGTTTGTGGAGTTCCACGATTGATGGCACTGCCATCCCAAGGCTCCCAGATAATCAAATCCCACTGCTGCTTCCCAACACTGCTGCCACAAAATTAGGCCTGACCTAATTTAGACACTACAAAGCTTAGCAGTGCTGGGTGTATTGAGTTTGGGCTGTACTAATGCTGTTTTTCCAGGAACAGACGGATTTATGGCTTTCTTCCCACCCTTTACAACTCCTCTCACTGCTGGTTATTGTTCCTGCTGCTGGGCAGGTGTAAAAACTGCTGGAGTTCAGAGAGGGAGCAGGAAAAGGCCAGGAGAGCTCCTCAGAAATGGATTTGGGTGGAGAATATAAAATCATGGAATGGTTCTCAAGGGAAACTTGAAGATTATCCCATCCCACACCTGTACTCCAGTCACTGATTCTGAGTGTGGGAGCAAATGAAAATCCTTCCTGCACAGTGATCCCAGACATTCCCATTACTCCAGGACTCTTCCAATGTTTCAGGCCATGCCTGGGGCAGTTTCTGGCCATTCCCTGGTGCTGGGAATTCATGGATGTGCCTCATTCTGTGTGAGTTTCTGACCCCTGGTGATTGGGAGAATCCATTGATTGGGAAAATCCATTGACTGGGAAAATCCACTGATCCTTTTCCATCTGGGCATATGCCCAAAAAATCATGGAATGGTTTGGGTTGGAATGAGACTTAAATCCCACCCAGAGCCACCCCTGCCATGGCAGGGACACCTCCCACTGCCCCAGGGTGTCCCAGTGTCCAGCCTGGCCTTGGGCACTGCCAGGGATCCAGGGGCAGCCACAGCTGCTCTGGCCATTCCAGCCCAGCCAGGAATTCCCAATTCCCAATCTCCCACCCATCCCTGCCCTCTGGCACTGGGAGCCATTCCCTGGCTCCTGTCCCTCCATCCCTTGTCCCCAGTCCCTCTCCAGCTCATTTCCTTTGGAAGCACTGGGATCCTGAAGTTCTCCATGCCTGGGAAATCAGGAGTTTCCCACTCAAACTGGCGCTGTCTCACCCACAGTTCATTGCAGGAGCACAAATACAGAATATCCTCTGCAAAAACAATTTTTAGGGAAGTCAGAGAAGGAGATACTTCCTAAAAACACAGGAATTTGGTTTCTAGCTTGGCTGTAATGATTCAGCACCTCCCTGCTCGCTTTTCATCGGTTTTAATTTGTCCTTAATTATTTATCCTGCAGCCCAAAGCAACCCTGCTGACATTCCAGTCCCTTCACGTCCTGGAACTGTCCAGGCTGGAAAAACCCTCTGAGCCCATCAAACCCAACCATGCCCAGCACTGCCAAGGCCACCACTGCCCCGTGTCCCCAAGTGCCACATCCACAGGGATTTTAAATCCCTCCAGGAACGGGGACTCCACCCCTGCCCTGGGCAGCTGTGCCAGGGCTGGACAAACCTTTCCATGAAAAAATTCCTACAAATATCCAAATCAAACCTCCCCTGGCACAGCTTGAGGTCATTTCCTCTTGTCCTACTGCTCGTTCCTTGGAAGAAGCCACCAATCTCTACTTTGATAAAATCCCATTTTAAGAAGTTTTGGGAGTGAATAAAACATCAGAACCCCCCTTTTCCTGCTCCACACTCATTCCCTGTGGGAATGCTGCTTCTTTTCTCCTCCAGCTGAGCTCCAGACACATCCCTGCAAGGCCAATTCCTGCCATTTCCACGGGAGCAAAGGTCTCCCAAAGATCCGTGAGTCCCTGTCCAGGCAGACAATTAGGGATAATTCCCTCTGTGCTCCGGCAGGGATTTATTTCCTGATTTAACTCCTGCTCTCTCTTTCTCTCATCCAGAGTTCAGCCACTTCAGCTCCAGGAGAGGAGCTGCTCTTCTCCATGCCCAGTGCCACGAGCAGATTTATGGATTTTGGGTGCCACGGTTTTTCACCCAAAAGAAACCCAGGGATAACGTGGGTATCCTCATTTCCACCAGCACCATGTGTGGGACACTCTTGGCCAATAACCTTGGAATTAAAATTTTAATTGCCTGAAGCATCAGCACTGAGAAAATATCCCTCTGGTCTGGGAATTCCAGGCAGGGTTTCAGAGGAATTTTAAGATTTTTGTGCTGTTATTAAGTGAGAATAAAGTCACTGAGAGATGCTGTCTTGCAATTTTTATTTCTGCTTGAAAGCCTGAAACTGTGATTTCTTTCAGCTTTTTGTGCTTAAATAACAACCTGGGAAATTGGTGCTTTTGAATTTCCCAGCCCCTTACTCCAGCATTTCCAGAGAATGACACTTGGTTAACTCACAATGCTCCAGGTTGATCTGTCCCTTACACCCAACAAAAAAAAGGGCATTTTCCATTTTTTCCCCACTGATTAAGTGGGAATTACAGAGACGAGCACAGAGGGAACCCTTCCCACACTCCACTCCCCCCTGAAGTGCTCCTGGAGCCGTTGGCATCCCACAGATTGCCGGCAGTGGGATCAAGGAATCTGCTAAAATAAGGAATTGTCAACAAGGGAGGCCTTAATTGCAGCAACACTTTGTTGTTCCTGGCATCACAAAACTGACAACGGTGCCAGACCCTTTTCAGCACCATCACAGGCTGGCAGCAAACACATCTCACTTATTTGGGAGCACACAAAAAATGAGGAATTTCCCCCCACTGGAAAAGACAGAGAGGGGTGAAAATCACTCACGTTAAAAATCACCTTGTCAAAACAACGCCTGAATTCTAAATGATTTACACAGGTTGGTAAAATTCCTTTTAGAAATGCATTTTTAACTCATTTATTTTTTAAATTTTAATTTAATTTTTAATTTTTTTTCCTTTGCAGAAAGAGCTGGTAGAGCAGTTCCTGACAGGCAGCAGTGAGGACATGGATTTATCCTGAAGGAAAAGCACGTACATAAAATGAGGATGAGAGGAAATGCTCCCAAGATGTGCCAGAGGAGATCTGGGTGGGATATTGGGAAGGAATTCCTGGCTGGGAGGGTGAGGAGGGGCTGGGCTGGAATGGCCAGAGCAGCTGTGGCTGCCCCTGGACCCCTGGCAGTGCCCAAGGCCAGGTTGGGCATTGGGGCCTGGAGCAGCCTGGGACAGTGGAAGCTTGGAAAGTTCTCTGGAATTATCTTCCAAATCCAATCATTTCCCCACTCAGCATGAGTTCAAGACAGATTTTCATGGAATCATGGAATCATGAAGGTTGGAAAAGTTCATCCAACCTTGTCTTCAGCCCTGCCAAGGCCACCACTGCCCGGTGTCCCCAGGTGCCACATCCACAGGGATTTGAAATCCCTCCAGGCATGGCGACTCCACCCTGGACCTGTGCCAGGGCTGGGAACCCTTTGAGGAAAGAAATGTTCCCAAATCTCCAATCTAAACCTCACAGAATCCCTGAGGTTGGAAAAGAGCTCCAAGATCAGAGTCCCAGCTGTGCCCAGTGCCCACCTTGTGCCCAGCCCAGAGCTCTGAGTGCCACCTCCAGGGGACACCTGCAGGGATGGGCACTGCAACCCTCCCTGGGCAGTGCCAAGGCCTGAGCCCCCTTTCCATGGGGAAATTCCTGCTGTGCCCCCTGAGCTGCCCTGGCCCAGCCTGAGGCCGTTCCCTCTGCTCCTGTCCCTGTTCCCTGGAGCAGAGCCCGACCCCCAGCTGTCTCCTGTCACCATCATATTTTCTGAAAAATCCTCTTTGCCCAGGATTTTCTCCTGGGAAGCTGAGAAGCCTCAGAAAAAAATGAAAACAATAATTATCTCATTTGCTTCTCCTGTGTTTTGCTGCTTTGGAATGTGGTTGGAGATTGTTTATCCAACACGTGAATTGTTTTGACTTATTGGTCAATGATGGCCAAGCTGTGTCGGACTCTGAAGAGAGCGTCACAAGTTTTCATTAGTATCTTTCTAGCCTTCTGTCTGTATCCTTTCTTTATTTTTTAGTATAGTTTAGTATAATTAGTTTAGTATTCTTTAATATAATATAGACCATAAAATAATAAATTAGCCTTTTAAGAACATGGAGTCAGATTCATCATTCCTCCCTTCATCGGGGGACCTCAGAAAATACCACAGTCCCCTCCTGGCAGGAGCTGTGCAGAGCCACAAGGGCCCCCTGAGCCTCCTTTGCTCCAGGTGAGCCCTGCCCAGCTCCTCAGGGATTCTGCAGCCCCTGCCCAGCTCCTCAGGGATTCTGCAGCCCCTGCCCAGCCCCTCAGGGATTCTGCAGCCCCTGCCCAGCTCCTCAGGGATTCTGCAGCCCCTGCCCAGCTCCTCAGGGATTCTGCAGCCCCTGCCCAGCTCCTCAGGGATTCTCCATTCCCTTCCCGGCTCCCTCAGCCTCTCTTCCCATATTTCACCCTCAGCAGTCCAGGAAAAGCCCTAAAATAAAATTTCTGAGGGTGTCCCAAAGCAGAAATGCTGCAGGTGCTACAAAACCCCCAATGCAAATTCCTGCAATCACCCTGACAAAAACCTGTCCTGGTTCGGCTCTGGAACAAAAATTCCACTGACTGTGGAATGTATCTCAGTTTAGTCTGCTGCCTGAAAAAAGCACAGTTTAATATTAAAGAGGAAATTTAAATCACTGAACAGTTCCACGAATGCAAATCAAGAAGGAAATGCCTCTTTGGAATGTTAAACGAAAATAAACAGCTTTTTAAACAACAATTTGCAGATCTTGGGAGCCAGCACAGATCTGTCCCGAGAAAAACAAGGAAAACAAATCTCTTTGCAGGGAATAAAATGATTTCTTGAATTAAAGCCGTGTTTCCTGTAACTTCAATGTCTCACGCCTCGTTCTCACGCCTTTGTTGTCAAACACCGGGTGGAGCAGGAGCAGCTGAATGACTGGAATATGTTCCCTTTCTAAAGCTGGGAATTTATTACATGGATTTTGTGTTTTCCAGGCTCCATCAAAATTTATTTATGGGGAGAGATCTTAAAGCTCATCTCATTCCACTTGCAGGGACACCTGCCACTATCCCAGGTTGCTCCAAGCCCCAATGTCCAACCTGGCCTTGGGCACTTCCAGGGATCCAGGGGCAGCCACAGCTTCCCTGGGAATTCCATCCCAGGGTTTTACCACCCTTCCAGCCAGGAATTCCTTCCCAAAATCCCATCTAACCCTTCCTTCCACCTCTCCTCCTCTTCAGCTCCAAACGTGCCTCATCAGGGCAACCACAAAGAGCTTTAAGTGCCACCTCTGGCACTTGAAATGTCATTCCAAGGTATTCCAACCACTGGAAAATCTGATTAGCCTTAAAAACTCCCATTTCCTTCAGGCCCTGGCACTGGGGAAAGAACTGGGGGCTCTGTCAGCCTCCAGCAGAATCTTTTCCTCTTGTGGAGAAATTCTGGAGCACCAAGCTTGGAGTGCCTGAGTGGTTTTTCAGGGAAATTCCACATTTTTACAGGATAAATCATCCCATTCCCAAATTTTGGCCAACTCAGGGGAGATAACCAGAGGTTTTCCTTCAATTTAGTAAATCCCAGGCTGTGCTGGGCCAGGAAAGAGCAGCAGGGGAGCTGAGGGAACAGAGATCCTGAGGGGTCCTTCCATGATTTCTGCGCCAACTTCCCACACAACCAAGAGCAGATCATTGGACCAACCCCCCCAGGCTGCTGGGAAGAATTCCACCAGGAATTATGGAGAGGTTTTGCCCAGTTTCCAGGGAGCTGCTGCAGACGATCCAAGCTCTCCAGGCACTGGGAATTCATAACATCCCTCAGTCCATCCCTGCCCTCTCCCTTTCCCAGTTCTTTGATGGATACCAGCTCCCATGGCACTATTTCTCCTGGATCGCTCCTTGGTGTGCAACCATTGGAAATGGAAACAATTCCATGAGATTTGTGGGGCTGAGCAATTACTGAGGTTCCTCCATCACTGGAGAATATCAATGTTAATTAGGAATTGGATTGACACAGAGCCCAGCAGAAGCAGAAATCACCTCCCTGTGGATCTGATTCCTTGGGAATCCAAACTAACAGCTCGGTATTGATGTGAACAACTCCAGAGCCTCTCGCGCCTCAGCATTCCATGATTTGTTTGGACAGGCATCAATGAAGTGATCAACAAATCAATAAAAATTAATGAGGAGAATTAATAAACTCCCACCTGGGTACTCAGACACTGCCAGGTCAGGTGCTATTGTTTATATGATTTTCCAGCCCTTTTCCAAAGGCCCCAATCCTATTAACAGAGGGCAATTAGTCATTAACTTCCATTAGGGACTCGCTCCTTCCGTGCAAAATTTGTGGGAGTGGGAAAAGGATCTCGCATTAACCAGCCAGAATTCCTCACCCAGCTCTGCACAGCAGCAGCAGCAATCCCACCCCTGATCCCTGTCCAGCAGCAGTGGCTCCCCAAGGGCTGGGAATGGTGGACAGGAGCTGCCAGCTCCTCATGTGTGGGGTTTGCTGGGTCCCCAGGATGAAGGAGGAATTGAGAATCTGACTCCACATTCTTATAATAATAATATTAATATTAATAATAATATTAATAATAATAATAATTATTATTATTATAATAATAATATTATCCTTAGAATAATAATAAATGATTAAGAATATTATTATTATATCATATTATAATAAAATATTATATTATATTATATTATATTATATTAATTATATTATATTATATTATATTATATTATATTATATTATATTATATTATATTATATTATATTATTATATTATATTATATTATTGCATATTATATTATATTATATTATATTATATTATATTATTATATTATTTATATTATATTATATTATATTATATTATATTATATTATATTATATTATTTATATTATATTATATTATTACATTATATTATATTATATTATTACATTACATTATATTATATCATATTATTACATTACATTATATTATATCATATCATATTATTACATTATATTATTCTATACTAAAACTATATTAAAGAATAGAGAGAGGAGACTTACAGAAGGTTTAACAAGATACTAATTAAAACCTTGTGACTAATTAAAACCATGTGACTCTCTCTTCCAGAGTCCCGACACAGCCTGACCATGATTGGTCATTAAATTAAAACAATTCACATGTTGGATAAACAACCTCCAAACACATTCCAAAGCAGCAAAACACAGGAGAAGCAAATGAGATAATATTGTTTTCCTTTCTCTCTGAGGCTTCCTCAGCTTCCCAGGAGGGAAATCCTGGGCAAAGAGGATTTTTCAGAAAATATGACAGAGACACTCATGGATACTCTCATGGATGCAAGGGAAATGTTATCCACAATATCTCAGCTTTTCCATGAAAAATCTCTGCTCTGCTGGAATCGCCAGCTCAGCACGTTCATCAAACATCAGCACCAAGATCTGGGAGTGCAAAGAGGGAGATTAGGGGGAAAAAAGAGTGTATTCCTTCCATCCTTCCCTGTTATCATCAAAACCCTCTGGCATGGAGCATACAGGGGCTTTGCTGGATGGGATTTTCTAATCCTGTTTCCAACAAGGAACTCCACATCCTCAGTGTCCCATTAAGGAATTCCTCAACTCCCAACATGGAGCCAAGGCAGTGGATGAAGGCACAAAGGGGGATTCTCCTTCATGTCTGGCTGTCTTTGGACCTCCCAGCAGCTCCACTCTTCTCCAGAGCTTCTGTCCATTGGCCATTTCAGACCCTAAACTTCCCTTGTCCTTCCACGTGGGAACAAAGCCATTCAAAAAACAGCAAGGGAAAAAATGGCAGAAAGAAGAAAAAAACCCCAAAAAACAGTGTTCCAAAATTTTCTCTTTCACCATAAAATTACAGAATCATTAAAGCAGGAAAAGACCAGAAGAGTCCAGCACCACCACTGTGGTCCCCACTCATCCATGTTCTCAACTGCCACATCCACAGGTTTTCCTGGGACACCTGCAGGGATGGGCACTGCAGCCCTCCCTGGGCAGCTGTGCCAGGGTTTGACCTCCCCTTCCATGAAGGAATTTTCCCAAAATCCGCCCTGAGCTGCCCTGGCCCAGCCTGAGGCCGTTCCCTCTGCTCCTGTCCCTGTTCCCTGGGATAAGATCCCAAATCCCCCCGGCTGTGCCCTCCTGGCAGGAGCTGTGCAGAACCACAAGGGCCCCTGAGCCTCCTTTGCTCCAGGTGAGCCCTGCCCAGCTCCTCAGGGATTCTCCAGCCCCTGCCCAGCTCCTCAGGGATTCTGCAGCCCCTGCCCAGCTCCTCAGGGATTCTGCAGCCCCTGCCCAGCTCCCTCAGCCTCTCCTGATGCTCCAGCCCCTTTCCAGCTCCGTTCCCTTCTAAAAACCTCAAGTTCTGCACTTAATTTTAAATCTCAAACATGGTGATTAACCCTCAGATTTGTCAGATTGCTGATTTGTTTTAAATCAACTTTGGGAATGATCTCAAAATGTTTTTCATTTTTTAATTGGAATTGAAAACACTTCCAGCAGATGAGTAATGAGGAAGTGGCATCTGCCTGCCTGGAATTCTCACTGAGGAACAGGGATACAGCAAGTCCCCTCAGAGGACTCCAGAATTAGATTCCAGCCTTTTCCAGATCTCCATCCTGAATTAGATTCCAGCCCTTTCCAGATCTCCATCCTGAATTAGATTCCAGCCTTTTCCAGATCTCCATCCTGAATCAGATTCCAGCCCTTTCCAGATCCCCATCCTGGATTAGATTCCAGTATTTTCCAGATCTCCATCCTGATCACTGATTTTTCCACCAAAATAAAAAAGAAATCCCTTTGTATTTTCCTATCAACACAGGTATCACCACCAGGAAATAATTTGCAGTCATTTCCATGTAGAGAAGATTCTGGTGGTGCTGAGGGTATTCCCAATCCCACTTCCCTCTTTAAATCCATCCCAAAATGTTTTTCCACGTGCACAAGGCCTTGACTTGGTGAGTTTAATGGGGTTTTTTTTGCATTTTTCCCCAGGAAAAGCAACAAATTCCTGGTACAGATCAGACTTCAAGGCCCAAGCAAGGGAAGAAATCCACACAAGGAAAATGAAGCCACAGAGGATTAAATGTTTAAGGCTGAGCTTTGGGACAGGATCCTCCACTGAAGGAATCCAGCAGCATCCAAGAACTTTTATTTCCAGGAGCTGTCAATCCTTCTACTGATCTCAGCAAAGAAAATACTTGAGGGAAACCAGATAAAAATGGGAAGGGTGGAAAGAAGATGCCTTCAAAATGTAGAGATTATGGCTTTAAACACATTCCTAATTAATGGATCATAAGCTGTCCTTAATACATCCCTCAGCACAGCAAACTCTGTCAGATTCCATGGACTCCTGGAATTGGAAATTAATTGGAAGGGCTAAAGATAGCGATGAAGAATGAAAAATACTCACAGATGCTTTCAAACGTCCTTAATCAAAATAATGATTGCATAAATCCTTCGTGCAAGCTCAGAAAAAAATAAAATATTGCTACCTAATATCCTCCTCATTATCTGGGCCCCAAAGTGTTTGATAGTTTTAAATTAGAGCCGATTTCAGAAGTGTCTGTTAAATATTAAAAACAAGATCCAAAAGGTTTAACATCTCTCCACACATCCATGGGAGAATCCATCCACTCCGAGCGGGATGTGGGCGAAAAAATCAAGGTTTAAGCTCTTGCTCAAAGCTTTGATCAGACCACATTAAACTGCAGGCAAAAAATCAGACATCAAAGGCAGCTTTAATTCCCCTCTGTGCGAGTGGTGGCACTTGGGGACGTCCCAGGACCCCCCAGCTCCAGCTGCACCACCAGGCTGGGCCAAGGTTGGACACTGGGCCTTGGAGCAATCTGGGATTGTGGAGTGTCCCTGCCCATGGAAGGGGTGGCACTGGATGGGATTTAAGGTCTCTTCCCATCCAAACCAAACTCTGGGATTCCCCAAAGGTTGGAACCGGCCCAGGGACCCCAGGCTGGCAGAATCCATGGGCTGGGTTACTCCTCGTTGGGAGAAGTCACCCAGAGGAGAAACAGCACCGTGGCAGGGTTTATTCCAGGTTTATTCCAGGTTTTGTTCCCTCTGGATTTTGTTCCCAATGCCAGAATTCCCCTGAGGATGAACGGGCTGGGATGGGTTCTGGATGCAAAATATGGGAAGGGGATGCATTGAAAAGAGAATCATGGAATGGTTTGGGTTGGAAGGGACCTTAAATCCCATCCTGTGCCACCCCTGCCATGGCAGGGACACCTCCCACTGTCCCAGGGTGCCCCCATGTCCAGCCTGGCCTTGGGCACTGCCAGGGATCCAGGGGCAGCCACAGCTGCTCTGGGCACCTGTGCCAGGGCCTGCCCACCCTCCCAGAAATTCCTGGGAAGCTCCAAGGGACTGTTGGAATTGGCTCTGGAGCTTCACAGGGTCCATGAGTCCAACCTGGGCCAGTCCAACTCCTCTCTGTGCTTGCCAGGAGAATGGACACGACTGAGTGCCACCTCCAGGAATTCCTGGGACACCTGCAGGGATGGGCACTGCAACCCTCCCTGGGCAGTGCCAAGGCCTGAGCCCCCTTTCCATGGGGAAATTCCTGCTGTGCCCACCCTGAGCTGCCCTGGCCCAGCCTGAGGCCGTTCCCTCTGCTCCTGTCCCTGTTCCCTGGGATAAGATCCCAAATCCCCCCGGCATTTCAGTCACTGGAATGTTGGATATTGAATGTTTCTCTTCCATCTAAACAAGGGAAGAGCTATTCCTGATCCAATTGTTCTGGAACCTTCTTCTGCCCCATTTTTCCCTAGTCCACAGAGGTTGGGGCTGCCCCTGGATCCCTGGCAGTGCCCAAGGCCAGGATGGACATTGGGGTTTGGGGCACCCTGGGACAGTGGGAGGTGTCCCTGCCATGGCAGGGGTGGGACTGGGGGGATTTAAAGTCCTTTTCAACCCAAACCATTCTGGAATTCTCTTCCAGCTCAGACACCTGAATGTTGACCCTCACATCGAAATCTACTCAACTTATCCCCCTTAAAAACACAGACCCAAAACTCTGAATGCTGAAAGTGCCAGCAAACCCATATTTTACCAGAGGATGCATTAGGACATTCAGCATTATGGATGTAAGATCACTCCAGAAGGATTTCTGCCCAGATCCTTCGGTGTGGGCTGGAGCCAAATGGCACAAAACCCTTTTGGAGCTGCACAGCATCAGCCTGTTAATGTTTTTGAGAATGACTTCAGCAAGTTTTTCAAGGGAACAACTTTCTGTGTCTGCCAAGTGATTCCTATCTCCACCAGCTTGGCCTACACTCGGTGGCAGAACTTCCCCTGAAAACCACCAATCCATCCCAGAATGGTTTGTCTTGGAGAGGGCTTTGAGCATCATCTCATTCCAAAACTCCATGGGCAGGGATGCCTTGAACTAGAGCAGATGGATGTCAAAATAATAAAAAAATAAATAACTCAAGGCTGCAGATCAATAAATATTTAAATTATTTAGACAGAGAAAAGGGAAGCCTTGAACTTGAGTGCTGCTCCAAACTCACATTCCAGAGCCTGGGAGCTTCCCACTCTGCTGCTCTGCTCATGGAGTCAAGTTTTGAGGAAGGTAATTATGAGTCAATAATAATATCACACAGTTCGTTAGGGATACAAACCATAACGAGTGCTAATTAATGAAGCAGCCAAAACACAACAATTACTGACACACAGGGCATGGCTGAGCACTGCCCACACTCAGCACAGCAGGGCACACATTCCTGGGAACTTGTCCATGAACCCATGGAAAAGCAGCTCTTGGATAAGTGAATGAGAGAGCTCCCAGCTCCATTCTGGCAGGATCCAGGAACACAAATGGGAGTGGCTGAAATCATCTCCTCCAAATGCTCAAGGAGAAATGAATCACCAAAATGAATCTTTAAATAAATCCCAATAAACAAACTTGTGCTGACCCCAAGCTGTTTACACACAATTAATGAGCAATCAGGAAAAAAAAATAAATAAAAGCAAGCAGAACATCTCTCATTAACTTCAACAGGCTCTAGACTGGAGAATGAGTTGGGTGTTCCAAAGTTAACTGAACCCCAGAATCCCAGGAACATTTAGGTTGGAAAAGAGCTCCAGGATCAATCTGTGACTGATCCCCACCTTGTGCCCAGCCCAGAGCTCTGAGTGCCACCTCCAGGGGACACCTGCAGGGATGGGCACTGCAACCCTCCCCGGGCAGTGCCAGGGCTGGGGAACCCTTTCCATGAAGGAATTTTCCCAGTATCCAACCTGGGCCTGCCTGGGTGGCTCTTGAGGTCATTTCCTCTGATCCTGGAGGTTTTTACATGGAAAATGGGAACCCAACCTCCCCCAGTCCCCTCCTGGCAGGAGCTGTGCAGAGCCACAAGGGCCCCTGAGCCTCCTTTGCTCCAGGTGAGCCCTGCCCAGCTCCTCAGGGATTCTGCAGCCCCTGCCCAGCTCCTCAGGGATTCTGCAGCCCCTGCCCAGCTCCTCAGGGATTCTGCAGCCCCTTCCCAGCTCCTCAGGGATTCTCCAGCCCCTTCCCAGCTCCTCAGGGATTCTGCAGCCCCTTCCCAGCTCCTCAGGGATTCTCCAGCCCCTTCCCAGCCCCTCAGGGATTCTGCAGCCCCTTCCCAGCTCCTCAGGGATTCTCCAGCCCCTTCCCAGTTCCCTTCCTTTTCCTGGACACGCTCCAGCCCCTCCCTGTCATGAGGACCCAGAACTGGACACAGCCCTCGAGGTGTGACCTCACCAGGACAAAAGTGAATTCCTCACCCAAATGCATCCATGCTTTTAGACAACACCTGATAATTCTCTCTCATAAGCCCACCACCAAAAATCTTGGAAAGTTCATTGTTTTCAGACAAACCCATCACTCCCAACATGAAGATAAATGCTGGGATGCTTCCAGAAAATAAAATTGACATAACAAATTATACAAATTATGATGTTTCATAAAATTAGGAAATTTCTTTTTAATCAAATAGAGACATCAATACTCAAAATGCAATTTTTTTCTAAAATCAGGAACTTTTTTTTTCACTGATTTGCAAAGGGCAAAAACTCTTCCAAAGAAAATTTAAAAGTGAAATGATATTATTAATAATTCCCAAAAACGCTCCACATTGGTAGGGCTCCCAAAGCAAAAGTAAAACAGGAGTAGGATTTCTGCCTCCAATCAGTGCTGGAGATGTATCCCAAAAGGAATTCCCTGTGCTTTCTCCCAGCTATATCCAACTGGATGGACCCAGGGAATGGCTCCCAGTGCCAGAGGGCAGGGATGGGTGGGAGATTGGGAATTGGGAATTCCTGGCTGGGCTGGAATGGCCAGAGCAGCTGTGGCTGCCCCTGGATCCCTGGCAGTGCCCAAGGCCAGGCTGGACATTGGGGCTGGGAATCTGGGACAGTGGGAGGGGTCCCCTTGGGAATGGGATGGGATTTAAGCCCCTCCCAACTCAAACCATTCCAGGATTCCATAAAATTACCTCAGGATTAAAGTGGAAATGTTTCTACTCATCATCCAAGCTCCTGAAACATCATGGCAATAACAGGAACGGGCACGAGAGAGAGAGGATAACAACCTCCGGCTCGGAATTCAATCAGTTAATAAAATTCATTACCTGAGACAGCTGCCTGCAATATAAACCATGGGAATCCAGAACCACCGCCCCGGCTCCATTTCTCCCCAACTTCTCCATCACTGGAGTCCTGCAAGGAGCCTCCCAGACGCTGAACCTGCCAGGACCTGCCAGTTTTCCTGAAGGATTCATCTCCGCCCTGGCACCGGCGGCGGCGCTTGGCTCACGCTCCTTGGAGCCTCTCCCACTGTGCCTCCAGGTGACCCTAAATCACCTCTCCTCTTGTTGCCCCGATGCTCCCATTATCCATCACGGCAACGGCGAGGGGTTTTGTCGCCCTTCCAAAGGTAATTGTTATTCCACAGGAAAATTTACATCCCTTTAAAGTCAGGGGATAATGGAAAAGCATCTCCGATCGCACTGAGCCGGCAGGGGAGATGGAAAACATCTCCTGACTTTTATAAACTGCCATTCCTGATGTTTTTCCCCCCCTCACACACATATCAAACTTCCATTTTCAAAGAGCAGCTTCCACCCCAATCCCAAATTCCAACCCTGCTGGGCCAGAGTTAAATCCTGATTCCACATAATCCACACAAAACACATCCCAAAACCCTGGAGTTGATTTATCCCGGTGCTGCGAAGACAGCAGCATCTTCCCATTGTTTTACTGAGGCATAAATCCCAATTAATCACCGAGATGTTTGTTTGGATGCTTGGGAATATCACACACAATTAATTTATCTGTAGGAATTACTGAGCAGGGCGCTCCCGGCATAAATCAGGAATAATTCCAGTGGCGTGACAAACGACCTCCCTTTTACCACACAGGGACAGGATAAGGACTTAAACTCTCGATTTTTAATGAATTTTTTTTACTCTTCCCAGGGCAACAAGTTGTGCACCTGGAATTGGATTTGGTTGCAGCACCTGGAGGATGGATTTGGAAGCAACAATTATCGCTTATAATGGATAAAATATCAATAAATACAACAACACAAAATTCAACATATGTACATAAATACAATTCCCAAGATCCAGATAAGTTGGAGAAAGGGCTCAGCACCAGCAAGGGAGACTCTGGTGTGAAAACTTCCACCCAGTGGCACAGGATCACGGAATTCTGGGATGCTTTGGGTTGGAAGGGGCTTTAGGGATCATCCCAGCCCTGCCATGGCAGGGACACCTCCCACTGTCCCAGGGTGCCCCAGTGTCCAGCCTGGCCTTGGGCACTGCCAGGGATCCAGGGGCAGCCACAGCTGCTCTGGCCATTCCAGCCCAGCCAGGAATTCCCAATTCCCAATCTCCCACCCATCCCTGCCCTCTGGCACTGGGAGCCATTCCCTGGCTCCTGTCCCTCCATCCCTTGTCCCCAGCCCCTCTCCAGCTCTCCTGGAGCCCCTCCAGGCCCTGCCAGGGGCTCTGAGCTCTGCCTGGAGCCTTCTCCTCTCCAGGGGAGCATTCCCGGCTCTCCCAGCCTGGCTCCAGAACAGCTCCATGGATTCCTCTGGATCTCTCCAGCAGCTCCTGGATGTCGGATCCAGAGCTGGAGGCTGCCCTGCAGGAGGGGTCACTTCCCTTCCAGGCAGGAAACCCAGGAGAGCAGATCCCTCTCTGAGGAATAAAGCTGATCCCTGTTTTCCACCAGCACTTTGAGCAGTAGCTTTGACCTTGGATAGCTTGGATGCAAATCCATTCCCACTGAAAAACTCTTCCAAACCTTCTCCACCCTCTTTGGAGACTGGAAAAAAACCTCAGTGCTTCAAACCAAGATATATTCCTGTATTTGTGCACAGATCTGAGCTCAGGCTTTTTTATGGATAAATAATCCCTGGGTATTTATAGAATCCCCCACAGCCAAGAAATTCGGGAATTTTAATGGTTCTGCACCATCAGAAAATGGGATTTTAAACCCACCCCCATTCCAGCTGAACGCTCTGAGCCAGTTTAGCCTAACAAAACCTAAATATTGACCCCTTTTAGTTGCTCCAGAGAGAATGACTTGGATTGATACCTTAAATTTCATATCCCTATTTTCTGAAAGTCCTCATTTCCTTAAAAAAATAAAATAAATATTGAAACCATTTATCCCAAGGAAAAAAAAAACCCTAAAACTGTGGGCACCTTCCTGTTATTATTTAAACTACTTTAATATCAAATATCTTTTTAATATTCCTGAGGTTGAACTCTACAGACAAAAGCACCCTGGAGTTTCCAGGGGAAAACAGCTTTATCAGGATTTATAAGATTATCACTTGTCTGTTGTTCCTCCCAGCTCTGTTCCATGTTATTCCTGATTTTCCCTTGAGGGTTGATGACATTCCGCGGTGGCTCCAAGGTACTTGAAAAGATAACACAGGAACAGAACATTTGGGCTCTAAAACTTGTAATTCCCCAGGGAGAAAAGTTCCATTCAGTTCATATAAATTGGGGTTTTTGGTTTTTTTTTTTTTTTATTTTTTAAAATAAATCTCTGGATTCTCTGGCAAAAATATCACAGCAGGAAAATCCAGCAAATTTTGTCATTCCTGCCGCTCCTTTGAGAAGTTTTCTCCTTCAAAGCCAAGTCAGGCTCTGTTTTAATTCTTCCATGAGATCCATGACCCATTTTGGAATGGCAGGGCTGGGATCCCCCATTCCTGGAGGGATTGAATTCCCTGTGGATGTGGCACCTGGGGACACAGGACAGGGGTGGGAATGGTTGGACTGGATGATCTCAGGGCATTTTTCCAACCTCAACAATTCCATGATTCCCTTGGCATTTCCCATCATTCCCATCCTACACAAACCCTGTAAATCCAGGTTGCCCATGCCTGAAAATTCCATGATCCTGGAGCCAGACCAAGGAACCTCCTCATGTCCTTTAATGAGAGAATTCCAGGATTAGAGATTGGAAAAGCCCTCCATGACCACCAAGTCCCAGCTGTGCCCAATTCCCACCTTGTCACCAACCACATCCAATCATTCCTTGGACACCAACAAGGATGGGGATCCACCCTTTCCAATCAATCCCTGACAAATCCATTGAAAAATTCCTCCTGAGAAGAACAAACTCCTCAGCAGCTCCCAAAAAGAAGTGCAGGCATTTTTCTCTTGTTCCCATCCCTGCATTTTTTCCCATAATTACACAAAATCCTCCCAGGATTTGGAGCCCAGGACAATGGAGGGATGATTTTGAATCGGGAATACCTGAGGTGAAATAATAACCCTGCCAGAACTGGGGAAAATTTAAGCTCTGGATTAAATATCAGTGCTGGATAAGGAATTTTCCCCAATAAACCCTAAAACCCCCCATCTTTTCCAATCAGCATTTGTGAGGGAGTCAGTGGGAAACAAAACATTGGGAGATTTGAGCTGTTAATGGCCTTTTCCAGGAGCTTTGGAATCATGGAAAATTAGCAGCTGGTATTTGGGATGATCCCAAAAACTTGGAGAAGGAAAAGTGGTTTTTTTTCACAGCTTGGTAAATATTGAGGTTCAAATTCCTGCTCAGGAGAGGGAAAACCACTCAAATCTGCTGGAATTCATCACCTTTTCCAATCAAATCTGGGATATCTCTATTCCCTAAATCCTCTGAGCCCACCAGAGCCACTGGACCAACAGGACGTGCACGATTAAATGCACACTGAAATCATAAATTACAGAATTCCCCACTAATTAAACATCACACATCCCTCAACAATTAATTACCAGAGGTTTCTCCTAATCCATCAGCACTCCAATGGAGTGAGACATCCCTGGAGCATCCCTCACCTGGCGTTATCCAGAATTCCAGAGATTTTCCTCATAAATAGGAGATGATGAGCACCCAGAGCAAATTCCCAGGTTTTTTTTGTGGCGCTCCTGATCCAGTCTTGGCAGCCACCACATTCCAAGGTTTCCCTTCTCCTTGCTATTAATTAGGTGACTAATTAGGATTTATCTTAATCTACAGATTATCTTAATGAATTTTATTTTTCTCTTGTCTTGGACATGATCAAGAAACGATCTTGGAAAACTCCCTGGCTGAAAAGAAGGGATCAGGGAATCTTTCCTCCCTCTAAATCTCACAAAATAATCCCCAGAGCAACACTCCCATCCATGGGAACTCCATAAATCCACTCCTAACGAGAGGAAAACCCAGGAAACAAAGCCAAGGGTCACTGGGAATTGGGTTACCTGGGAATTCAGCAAGTGGAAAAGAGCTTGGAGGGACAGAGACTGAATATATTAATGAAAAATTTATGTAAATATGGACAAAAGTGGCTGCCCCATCCCTGGAAGTGTCCATGGGCAGGGCTTGGAGCAGCCTGGGATAATGGAAGGTTTTCCAGGTGGAATGAGATGGGATTTAAGGTCCCTTCCAACCCAACCCATTCCATGATCAGCTCCCCAACGATTCCTACAGCTCCTCATGGATAACACCCCAAGGCTTTTCTTACTCTCTTCCCAACCTTCCTGAATTTCCCTCTCCTTTACCCCATATTTCTCCGAACATAACAACTTCCCTTCAATCAATATCCATGATTTTCCTTTCCAGCTTTCCCTAAACACAAGCAGACCTGCTCAGCCCTGGATTAAAAAAAAAAAAAAAACCCAAGAGGTTTTTTCCACCAAGGAGGAAAATTCCCAGCTTGTTTTCCAGCCTGGTCTCCCAGCCTGAGAGGCAGCACACGACATTCCCTATTTTTAGCTCAGCTCCGCAGGTACGGAATCCAGGGATGCTTATGAACCCTGACATCCCAAAGGGGCTGCAGGGCACGGAGCTCACAAGTTGTTATTTCCCTTTGGATGAGGAGAATTCCAGAGGGAAACAGGACCTTTCCTGGCTCTGAACTGAGGAGAATTCCAGAGGAAAACAAGTCTTTTCCTGGCTCTGATAATTCCAGAGGAAAACAGGTCCTTTTCTGGCTCTAAGAGGAGGAGAATTCCACAGGAAAACAGGTTCCTTTCCTGGCTTTGATAGGAGGAGAATTCCAGAGGAAAACAAATATTTTCTGGGCTCTGAGAATTCCAGAGGAAAACAGGTCCTTTCCTGGCTCCAAACTGAGGAGAATTCCAGAGGAAAACAGGTCCTTTCCTGGCTCCAAACTGAGGAGAATTCCAGAGGAAAACAGATCCTTTCCTGGCTCTGAGAGTTCTAGAGGAAAACAGGTCCTTTCCTGGCTTTGAGAATTCCAGAGAAAAACAGGTCCTTTCCTGGCTCCAAACTGAGGAAAATTCCAGAGGAAAACAGGTCCTTTCCTGGCTTTGAGAATTCCAGAGGAAAACAGGTACTTCCCTGGCTCCAAACTGAGGAAAATTCCAGAGGAAAACAGGTCCTTTCCTGGCTCTGAATTGAGAAGAATTCCAGAGGAAAACAAGTCTTTTCCTGGCTCTGCGAATTCCAGAGGAAAACAGATCCTTTCCCAGCTCAGAACTGAGGAGAATTCCAGAGGAAAACAGGTCCTTTCCTGGCTCCTGAGGAGAATTCCAGAGGAAAACAGGTTCCTTTCCTGGCTTTGATAGGATTCCAGAGGAAAACAAGTCTTTTCCTGAGTCTGAGAATTCCAGAGGAAAACAAATATTTTCTGAGCTCTGAGAACTCCAGGGAAAACAGGTCCTTTCCTGGCTCCAAGTTGAGAATTCCAGAGGAAAACAGGTCCTTTCTTGCCTCTTCCTTAGGAATTCTATTCCAGGGCCTCCCCACCCTCCCAGCCAGAAATTCCTTCCCAAAATCCCATCTAACCTCACCCTCTTCAATGTGAATCCTTTTCCTATCACCCCATGTCCCTGGAAAAAGCCAATCCCATTTTTAAGCCCCTTTAAATACTGAAATCCACATCAATATTCAGGAATTATAGGATAATTTCCTCATTTCTCCCAAGAGGATTCCTGAGGGTCACAAAAACACCCCAAAAACCAGGAAAAGGATGAAATTGGAATGAAATTCTTCATGATCCTGAGAAGAATCACTCAGGAAAATGGAAAATGGAAAATGGAAAATGGATTGGGAAGGGCCATCAAAGCTGAGCTGGATCTCCAAAGGCTTTCCCAGCTTTCTTCCAATCCCAGGCTGTAATATTCCCTCTGGGGAGCTCCAGGACTGGATATTTATCCATCACATCCACATCTTTAGGTCATAAATCCATGGAATATCTGAAGCTGGAAGGGATTCATTAGGGTGGCTCATTAGCAGCTTGATTTTAGGCAATCCTGACCACAAAGGTTCCTTAAAAACCAAAATAAATCCAGATTTTCCTATAAAACCAGGAATTTTTCATGGATAAGAAGGAACAAAGTGAGCAAAACATTAAGGAATAAAATAGAGATTTGCTGACAGCTGCCAAGAACCACCAGATCCCATGGAGCTCTCCCACATTTCAGGAATTATTTTGGATTAATTAAACCGGATTAAAATTTTTCCCCACATTCCTTCCACTGTTTGGCCATTAGGAATTTTTTTAGGAGGTTTAGGCCTGACTTAAATTCCCAGGGACGTCTCCAAAGCCCAGCAGCACCACAGATGCACCAGAGCAGCTGCTGAGCAAAGCCAAAAGGTGAATGGAGACGGGAACGTCATCCTGACCTTACATAACATCTATTTATAGCCCAAATTCCCAAAATATTCCTGATTTTCCTGCTTAGAAAAGGATAAAATTGCTGGGGCGCAGGGCTGCCTGCTCTGATGTGGTTTCACAGAATTCCCAGGGAAGTTTTCCATGTGGATTTGGCTGGAAGTTGATTTATGTCGGGAATATTTGGTGATCTAATAAATGATGTAATTAATGGTATTTAGTTAAAATATAAATAAATATATATTTCTATTTATAAATATAAATAATTTGGCTTTGGAGAGAAGGGATAGACTCAAACTGTTCTTGGCTGGTGATCCCAAAATCTGCCCCTTCCCCTGCTCAGGGGTGACCACAGGCAAGGGATCCATTGTGGGATCTCCCTAGAAAATATCCCGGGATAACAACCACTCCCAGAACTCCTTAAAAAGCAAGGTGGGAGTTCACAACTCCCAAGTTTTTAGGGACAACCAAGTGGCCCATGATGACAAAGGAGGGGAGGACCTCCAGAGGTGCCGCTCTGGGACACCTCCCACTGTCCCAGGCTGCTCCAAGCCCCAGTGTCCAACCTGGCCTTGGACACTTCCAGGGATCCAGGAATCGGCCACAGCTGCTCTGGGAATTCTGTCCCAGTCCCTCCCCACCCTCCCAGGCAGGAATTCCTTCCCAATATCCCACCTAAACCTCTTTTCTGCCAGTTTGAAGCCACTCCCTGTGTTCTGTCCCTTGTCCAAAGTCTTTCTCCACCTTTCCCCGCAGCTCCTTCAGGTCCTGGAAGGCCACAACGAGGTCACCTCAAAACTTCTCCAGGCTGAACGTTCCCAAATAATTTCTCACACACTGAGACAACTCTTAGCATCACTTCCAATCTTCCATATCTCCAAAGGAGAGCCAGCTTTGCCAAAAAGGAAAATTCCAAGCTCACAACCGACCTCAAATCAGAAACTACCACGGAGAAAAATTCCTTGCAAACCAAGATCGGTTTGGGCTGTTTGGCTGAGGAAAGGAGAGGGAAAGGGGAGGGAAAGGAGCACCAAAAGGAAATGGAGCTGCAGGAAAATTGAGGACAATGTTCTCCATTTCTTCTCGCAGATCCAAGACTGTTCCATCCAGCTGCCTTTAGCAGGTTAATCCTGCACAAAATCCCACAATGGTTTGGGTTGGAAGGGACCTTAAATCCCATCCCTTCCACCCCTGCCATGGGCAGGGACACCTCCCACTGTCCCAGGCTGCTCCAAGCCCCATCCAGCCTGGCCTTGGGCACTGCCAGGGACATCCATAACTTTTCCTTGTAACCCCTTCCAAGCACCTTCATTTCTTTAAAATGGTGATAAATCTGAAAGCTGCACAGCTTTAATTCTGTTTTTCACACAGCAAATCAAACGATCAGTTGCCCAAAACCCAAGAGCTTCATACTTTCCAAGGGGCTGGAATTCACACAACAGCTTTAAAAAATATTTTGTTACTTTCTGGCACACAAAATCCATGTTTTCATCCCCTATTAATTGCTTATTTCCACCTCCTAATTTAATTTTGCACCACTATCCAAGATTTTGATTTTTCCTTTTTTTTTTCCACCGCTCATGTTTTGTGTTCCTGCAGCTCTGGCACCGCCTTTGGCTCAGCTTTGGGCTTTGTTTCTTTCTGCTGAGATCTTTGTGGCAGCGGTTCCAACAGACCCCTCTCTGTGGGACACATTCCAAAACCTCATCCAAGTGCTTCCCAGTTTGGGTGGCAGGATGGGGATTAGGGGGGGGAAGAAGGCCAAGAAGGTGGATGGAAATGTAGGGGACTTTCATCCGTTCATCCAGAGAATGGTCCCGGCTGGAGGCACCTCTGGACATCACCTGGACCAAGGTCCTGTTCCAAGCAGAGTCAGATTCTGAATAAAAGGAATTCTTGGAGATGAGAGGCACAGCTGGCACTTTGTTCAGAGAGCTTTGTTTGAGTCCTGGAACATTCACAGAATCAATCACAGAACGATGAGGTTGGGAGACCTCTGAGACCGTCGAGTCCAACCTGTGCCCTCACACCTCACCCAGACCACAGCACCCAGTGCCATGTCCAGTGTTTTATTAAACACATGCAGAGATGGTGATTCCACCTCCTGCCTGGGAAGAGCATTCCAGTGCTTTTTTATTCTTTGGGTGAAAAATTTCTCCCTGATATCCAACCTAAACCTTCCTGATATCCAACCTGTGCCTTCCCTGTGGTAGCTGCAGGCTGTGTGCTCTGGTTCTGTCAGAGACCGACCCCACCTGTCTGCAGCCTCCCCTCAGGAAGGTGTGGAGAGCAATGAGGGCACCCCTGAGCACCCCCAGTTTCTTCAAACCTTCCTCAAGAGCCTTGGTGGGGTTTTGGAATTCCCTTCCCTTCCTTGGGATAAAGATGGAGATGTCGATCAGTTCATGTCTCTCCTGAAGGGTTTGGGTGCAGTCATGGAACCATCAAAGGATCAGGGACTGGTTTGGGTTGGTGGGACCTGAATCCCATCCCATCCCACACCTCCCACTGTCCCAGGCTGCTCCAGCCCCAATGTCCAACCTGGCCTTGGGCACTGCCAGGGATCCAGGGGCAGCCACAGCTGCTCTGGCAATTCCAGCCCAGCCCCTCCCAGGCAGGAATTCCCTCCCTGGTGCCCAGAGCAGCTCCCACCATGCCCAGTTCCCAGGGATAACCGGAATCCCCCATCCTGCTCAGGTCAGCAGTGAAGGAGCCATGCTCTGGGGGATGAATTCTCCTGGGGGATCTGGGGATGTTGATGGAGTTACAGGGAAGCCAAACCAGACTGCTCGAGGTGCTGAGAGCCAGGGAGGTTTCTGGGAACTGCATTCCAGGGCTAACCTGGTTTTATAGGATTGTGTTTGATACTGGTGGTCCTGGAGGGGCACAGAATGCCAGGATGGATCAGGCTGGAAGGGACCACAGAGGGTCACTGGTGCCAGTCCCTGCCCAGGGCACAGGATTGTGTCCATGTGGCTCTGGAATGTCCCAGGGAGGAGCCTCCAGCCCCTCTCTGGGCTCTGCTCAGGGCTGGGCACTGCCCAGGGCAGGAGTTCTGCCTTCTGTGCCAGGGAATTCCTGGGATCAATCCCTGCCCATGGCTCTGGGGCCATTGCTGGGCCTGGAGCAGAGCCTGGGCCTGCTCTGACCTCTGCACACAGGGACAGACAGGGACAGACAGGGACAGACAGAGAGAGCCAGGGACAGACAGGGGGACACAGGGACAGCCAAGGACACCCAGGGACACCTGGGGACAGACGGGGCTGAGGCCTCTCTCAGCTGGGCCTCCTCTCCAGGCTGAGCAGCCCCAGCTCCCTCAGCCTTTCCTGGCCATGGAGATGCTCCAGCCCTTCCTCATCCTCATGTCCCTCCTCTGGGCCAGATCCAGGAGCTCCAGGTCCCTCCTGTCCTGCTGATCCCAGAGCTGGACGCAGGATCCCCAGGGATGAAACTCCACAAACTCTGAACCACCTGGGCTCTGAGGTGGGAAGCCCATTGAGAGCTGAGATCCCAGAAACCTCCCCCACTCCTGTCATCCCAGCTAAGAATGATCTTCCCACCCCAAAATCCACATTGTGCCAAGCTCCAGGCTCCCAACCACGAGCAGAATTTCCTGTGTGACACAACCCAACTGCTGCTTCCATTCAAGGCTCTGGGAAGCCTCAGAGAAAACCAACAAATCAACATTTCCAGCTGATATTTTCCTTGACTGTCTCAGGAATGATTTTTGTTTCCCCCAGCAGCAGAACAAGACAATCATCTCTATTTTTATGGCGACCTTTTCATGTCTGTCACCCAAACAGCTCTCACTGAGGTCACTTCTGTCACACAAGTGGCTCCTGCAGCCGAGTTCAGACTCAATTTTCACTTCTGCTGAACACCTGCCACGTTTGGCTGAGGGGTTGTGGCTGTTCTTTATTCTCTTCCCACCTTAAAGGCCTCTCAGGACCAGCAAAGCAGCCTCAAGGCCAGAAAATGACAACTTGAGCTCATTTGGAACTTTTTGATGCCCTCAAAGACAAACCAGCTCTAAAAATGAGGCAGGGAGTGGCTCTTGGTCTAAGAAGTTCTGGAATGGTGAAGGAATGGGGAGAATTCATCACTGGGATCATCACCCAGAGGTTCCTGCAGCAACTGGGGATTTTCAGGCAGGTTAAATATGAAAATTTGTGGTTCTTGATCAGCATTCCCAGCTCAGGTCTGGAATTTTGGATGGTGGAGACATCCCACAAAACCTGCATTAGGACAGCTCTCAGGGTGCTGGAATTCCGTGTTTTCCAGGGAATGGTTCACATCTGTGGGATTTTTGGGGTCCCCAGGACAAAGGAGGAATTGATGAATCTGACTCCAAGTTCTTAGAATTATAATATATTAATTATATTATATCATATTTATTATATTATATAGTATTTATTTATTATATAATATTTATTATATTATATTATATTATATCATATTTATAATATCATATTATATTTATCATATCATATTATATTATATTATAGAATGCTATACTAAAATTATACTAAAGACTAGACAAAGGATACAGACAGAAGGTTACAAAGAATGATAATGAAAACTTGTGGCTGCTTCCAGAGTCCCAACAAAGCCTGACTGTGATTGGTGATTAAGTTAAAACAATTCACATGAAACCAATCAATCACCTGTGGATAAACAATCTCCAAACCACATTCCAACCAGCAAAACACAGGAGAAGCAATCAAGATAATTATTGTTTTCATTTTTCTCTGAGGTTTCTCAGCTTCCCAGAAAAAACCCTGGCAAAGGGATTTTTCCAGAAAATATGACAGTGACACACATCAGCACAGAAACAAACTGGGAAAAGAGGAACACCAGAGCCTGGCTGAGGTGGAGAAAGGTTCCTGCTCTTCCATGAGCCTTCCACAGGACCAGCTGCTGACTACTGGATTAACCCACCCAGGAATCTCCAGAGGGAATGGGAATGCTCATTCCAGGCACTCCCTGCAATCCTACTGGCACATCTGAACTCACCCCAAAATTTCTTTGTTTCAATAAATTTTTTATTTAACCAAATAATTAAATCATACTTAATTATTTTTAAATAATTTAAAAATTATTTGAAATTTCAATCAGGGAGCAGCAGAACGAGGAGCTGGATGATTGGAGGCACGGAATCCATGGAAGTTGCTCCCACTGCCTCCCATCAGGGCTTCTCTGGGAACCAATTCCCTCATTTTCACCCTCCTCAGGAGAGCAAGCCAAGCACAGCGGGGGAGGAAGGAGGGTTGCACGTGTTCCGTGCACAAGACAAAGTCAAACTGGGCAAAAAAATTCTGTTTTCAGCTTTTACAGTGACCTCGGTGCCTTCAGAGACATCCAGGAGCTGCAAACAGCATTCCACACTCCCTCATCCGTGCCCAGCTCCTCCAAAATCCTTTGGAAAAGGAGATACACAAGACCCATGAGCCCAGGTGGCCAAGAAGGCCAAAAGCACCTGGGATGGATCAGGAATTGTGTGGGAGCAGGACCAGAGCTGGGATTGTCCTGATTGTCCCCTGTGCTGGGCACTGGTGAGGGACCCCAAGGGCCGGGTCCAGTTCTGAACACTTCATGAGAAGAAGGACATGGAGGGGCTGAGAAGAAGGACATGGAGGGGAAGGGGCTGAGAATCCCTGAGGGAGCAGGGGAGAATGGAAGGGGCTGCAGAATGGGGAGCTGGGCAGGAGCTGCAGAATCCCTGAGGAGCTGGGAGGGGCTGGGCAGGGGGCTGCAGAATCCCTGAGGAGCCGGGAAGGGGCTGCAGAATCCCTGAGGAGCTGGGCAGGGGCTGCAGAATCCCTGAGGAGCTGGGCAGGAGCTGGGCAGGGGCTGCAGAATCCCTGAGGGGCAGGGGCTGGGGAGGGGCTGCAGAATCCCTGAGGAGGAGCTGGGCAGGGGCTCACCTGGGAGCAAAGGAGGGCTCACCTGGGGGAGGCCCTTGTGGCTCTGCACAGCTCCTGCCAGGAGGGCACAGCCGGGGGGGTCGGGCTCTGCTCCAGGGAACAGGGACAGGAGCAGAGGGAACGGCCTCAGGCTGGGCCAGGGCAGCTCAGGGTGGGCACAGCAGGAATTTCCCCATGGAAAGGGGGCTCAGGCCTTGGCACTGCCCAGGGAGGGTTGCAGTGCCCATCCCTGCAGGTGTCCCCTGGAGGTGGCACTCAGAGCTCTGGGCTGGGCACAAGGTGGGCATTGGGCACAGCTGGGACTTAGTGACCTTGGAGCCATTCCAACATCAACAATTCCATATAAACCTCTCCAAAATCCACCAAACCTTTGGCCTTCCTCAGTGTCATGCTCAGCCAAGCCCTGCCACAGTGAAATTGCTCCTCTCCTCCCTTTCCCAAGTTCCCAGCATTTCCAAAATCACATTTTCCCTTTTCTTTTCCTAACAACCCTCCCAGCATTTTCCCAAAGCAACAAATTAGAGCCCACAGCCTTTCCCATGGGAGACAGCTCTCTCCAGGCAGGAGGGAGAACGAGAAGGTTGATGTTGACCTTTTCACTTATTTTCATGTCTGTGGGCACCGCAGAGATCCCAAAATTCCCTTAAACACCGCTCCAAGAAGGAAAACAAGATGGAAAAATGAGACCACCACCCCTGAGGCGTTATTAGAGCTCCTGCAAAAGCTCCAGGAGACTGAGGCTGGAATGACCCCTCCTGCAAAAAAGCAGGAGCCTTGGGAGAGCTTGGAATGGTGTCTGAGAGAAGCAGCAGCCTGGAAAGTGCTGCAAGTACAGGAAAGGCGCTGCAGGAAGCAATGGGGAAAATTATTTTAGGGAAAATATCCCACAGGGAAAAGGTGTCCTTGCTCATGGCATGGTGCTTGGAATGAGAGGATTTTAAGATTCTTCCCAATCTAAATAATTCTGGATTTTGTGAATTAAACTCATCCCAACTCCTCCTGACTTTAGTATCTGATTTTCAGGAGAACAAGGTTAATTTAGGGACTAATTCCAGGCAGGGATAGAGGAGGTGGTGGAAAAGCTACGAAGAGGAGTAAATCCACCCTACATCAGAAATTCAAGCTCATTCCAGAAGATGGATTTTGAACCTCATGGATTCTGAGCTCCAGGTAACTGGGAGGCACAGTTGGATCTCTGGGAGGTCAGGATTCCATGAGCTGAGTGTGGGAGACTCCAGAAATTCAGCCTTGCTTTCCTAGGGAATTGTTTTCTCCCAAGAATAAGGCAGTTCCTATTAAAAAAAAAATTAAAAATCCACAGCCTCTTTCCCTGTTCTATTCCCTTCATTCCAGCAGAACATGAGAGTATTCCAGAGAAAGTTTGGAATATCAAAACCTGATCACACCTTGACAAATAAATGGGAGTGCAGACAAAACCCAAATTGAGAGAACGTGACACAGTCAGGATTATTATTTACATCCAAATATCCAACTAACACCACAGCAGCTCTTTCCTGGGAAAACAAACCCAGACCAATAACCTGGATTTAAAATCCTCACATGGAGAATGCCCCTGGATCCCTGGAAGTGTCCAAGGCCAAGGTTGGATGAGGCTTGGAGCACCCTGGGATAGTGGAAGTGTTGGAATAGGATGAGATTTAAGGTCCCTTCCAACCCAAACCATTCCATGATTGTGATTAATCCAAGATTTTCTTTCCCCCCACAACCAACTTAGAAAGGAAAAATTCCAACAAAACTTTTGGGGAGAAAAAAGGGAAGACTGGAATGACTTTTCCACCAGTCTGTAATAATCATGGAACACTGGGAAGCCATGGGGCTCCTGATGAACCAGGTTGCCTGAATTTGGGATTCAGGTTGGGATCCACCACACCAGGAGCTGCCACTCCACCTTGACCCCCATCTCCATTCCTCCATCCCAACAAACAGCTCAGATCCCAATTTCCCAGTGGGAATGCCATCAGCAGATCCATGATAAAAGGAACCTGGGCTGATCCCACACCAAGCTTTGATCACAACAAATAAACTTGTCCTGGAGCGGCTCCTTTTCCTTGCCCCTGGGAGCGCCAGCAAATTCCAACCTTGTATCTCTCCACAATCCCCCAAATCCTCAACTTTTCCATGAAAAATAAACAGATGCTTTTCCTTCTCCCCCAGACTGTTTGCAGTGCAAGGCTCCACCTTTGTCACTTTTCCAAGGACAAGGAAGTGACAGCGCCACCTCCAATCCCAACCCAGAATGCCTGATCTTCCCCCAACTTCACTTCCCACATGTTCCAACAGCCACATCCAGGTAGAATTCCCTCATTTTCATATCAAACAAGATAAAAGCAGATTTTTTGGGAAAACATTGCTCTGAGATGGAGGTTTCTGTCTCAGAAAATTCCAGCACAAAAAGGGATTCACACAGAATAACACCAACATTCTCCATCACTCCATAGTTTTTCCCAGAGCTGGATCTAATTTAAAGGGGGACAAAGCAAAGGCATGAATTGTTTTCCCAGAGGAAACCCCAAATCCCGGGATTTTGCAGGTGTCTGGGCTGCTGTGCAAGGACTGTCCTTATATAAACCCAGAGCTTCCCAATCCCAACCAGAGGATGGGAAATCCACCAGGATGGATTCCCACCATCTCACAGGATCCCAGAACCATGGTGGCTGCTCCCCTCACCCCTAACTGGTGTTACTGGGCAGCTCTGGGAGCCTTCCCTGCAGAGTTGCATTTTTGGGAATCCATTGGAATCCCACGATCCTTGTGGGGCCCTTCCAGCTCGGGATATTCTGGGATTCTCCAGACCAGCACAGAACTTCCCACTCCCCTCAGCCACCCCCACGTCCTTCCCTTGTGGCTGTCCTGTCTGCTTTCCCTGATTTAAACAGGACCTGGAATGTGGAGATTCCCAATTTTAGCTGCTATGTAAACCCCTGGAGAGCTAAGCCTCTGCAAACCCAGCCTAATTTAGGCCAGGCTTTAATTGTCTCTTCTATCACTGCAGTGAACGATGGATAACAGTGACGGCATTTCAGGAACAGCAGATCCACAAACCATCCCACAGAAATGCTGGACAACCTCGGCCACCCCTCAGGTTTTGGGATGGAATTCCCACTCAGCTGCCTCAGAATCCCTGGATACCTGGCTTGGAATGGACCTTCAGAGTCCACCTTGCCTAAGCCCTGCCAAGGGCAGGGACAACTCCATGGGACCAGGTTGGTCTTGATGTTGATCCTAAAAAATCCAGTGTGTCCTTAACTTTAAGAATTCCCTCCTCCACATTTTTCCTTATTTTGGGATAATTCTTCACCCAAACCTCCTTCACCTCATCTGCTTCCTCTCCAGAGCTGCATCCACCCCTTCCATGAGATCCCAACTTCAAACTCCCTGGGATGAGCTTTTCCCACTGATCCCTTTTCTTCCCATCCTCTGGAATGACTTTGGAAGCAACAACACAGCTCCTAAAAAACCATGGATGCAGGTTTCTGCCAGCTGAGCTGACCTGAGCCAAAGGCTGGATCTCTGGGAAGTCCTGCTGGATTTGGGAATACTCAGAACTGCTCAGCAAATTCGGATGTGGATGCTGCACACATTCCTGAGGTGAAGGACGTGAGCATTCCAAGGTCAATCCAGGAATGGGAATTTCTGTCTTGGGTTCAGCAGAGCCAGACAGAAATCCTGGAGGCAGACAGAGGACCTGGACATCTGACAGCTCCTGTTTTCCAGAGGCTCAGACAAATTGCTGGATTTAAAACCTGACCTACTTCAGTGGCTGCTTTATATTGGATTTTTTTTTCCCCTTCAGGATTCCAGCTTTTCTTCTGGGATTTTTTCCCCACCCTCAGAAAAGCATCTTTTATACCTTAAAATAAATGTGAAAACAAGAAACCAGCCATGCCACTCTGATTAGGGAGTTTTCCAGGTTAAGTTGAAGTTATCAGAGGTTTTTTTTCCATGAAAAATAAAGAAAAAAAAATCCAGAAAAAAATCTACACAAATGATTTCCACAGTCAAGTTGTTTCACACATGAAAATTAATAAATTAAATAAGGACAAACCTTGAAAAACAAAATATTCCTGAGTATTTACAACAACCTGGGAATCACAGGCTTTTAATGTGGGAATAATCATGGAAATAAATTTTGCTTCATCAGAGCACCAGGAAACCAAGGAGACAAGGTTGGGACCATTCCCTCAAGGATCATCCCATTAACCAGAGTGGGATGGGAAGGACTTTATCCCTCTCTATTAATGCCACTGGATAAGGAAAAACCAAGCCATTGACAGCAGCAACTTTGTCCATAGAAATCCATTCAAATAGGAATTATCCACATTTTCTTACTGGAAATAAATAGAAATAAATATCATTATCTTTAATTAAAATCTGGCCTCCAAACATTTTACCAAACAAACAGGAAAACTCCTGCAAATATTCCTCCCTTCCTGTGCTGAAGACAAAAGATCCCAGCAGATTCCCACAAAGATGATTCCATGTGCCCTGGGAATTATTTGGGTTCTCCTCAGTTTTCCAGCTTTGGCCCAAAGACCAATCTCAGAATTCCAGAAGGGTTTGGGTGGGAAGGGACCATAAATCCCATCCCATCCCATCCCATTCCACCCCTTTTCCATGGGTAGGGACACCTCCCACTGTCCCAGGCTGCTCCACGCCCCAATGTCCAACCTGGCCTTGGACAATTCCAGGGATCCAGGGGCAGCCACAGCTGCTCTGGCAATTCCAGCCCAGCCAAGAATTTCTCCCTCATATCCAACTTAAACTGAATTTTGGTCAGTCTTGAAGCCATTTGCACTCATTTTATCAATCCATACCCTTCCCAGAAATGCTTCCAAGATGTCAGGCTGTTGCTTCCACAGATTTTCCAGCAGGGGAAGGATTTGGGCTGAATCCTTGCCTGCAACAAACAGGAAAAGCTTTCCGTGTGCTCTCCTGGAGGAAAATGTGGATAATTAAAGCTGAAAGGAGATCAATGGCATTGATATTTTGGGAAGTGGTTCCTGGAGAGAGATGATTGCACCTTCCCATGAACAAAGCTCATCCAAGGACTCGGACACCTTCCCCCAAACAAGTCCAACCCCTGCTGGAATCTGCGCACCTGGATTGGACAGTTTCCCTAAAAATGCACCAGCCAGGCTGGAAAAATCATTCCCAGTGACACAGGGAATGCAGGGGAAGGAATCTGTGATGTCCTGGGAGAGGAAAATCTCCTTGCTGGGCCAGGGATGGGCGCCGTTATAAATAAGGAAATCCAGGGAAAGCACCAAATCCTGCAGGAATGGAGGAAGGAATGAAACCAGCAGGGCTTGGGGGATTTAGTTTTGATTTTCTCCTTCTCATCAGCTGAAGGTGGAGGAGCCCCCTCGGTGCCTGGCTGGCTCCACACTCCCCGTCCTGCTTTTCCAGCCTCTCCAAACATCCCTCAGCCGATGAATTACGGCCGAGGAGAAACCCCACGAATGAAAAACGAGCAACAGGAGCGACGGGGAGAGGGGGAGAGGAGGAACAAATGGATTTGGAATGGTCTTCCCAAGCTGCTAATTAAAGCCTGGATGCTCCTGCAGGTGGGAGAGGATTGATTGCAGCTTTCAGACGTCTCAGTGCAGGGGGGTTCGTTAGGGAGCGCGCGGTAATTATTCTTTAGGTCCGGGCGCTTGAAGCCTTGGTGGAAACAGTAATTAAAGGAAAAGGAGAAAAGGAGCTGGAATGAGTAATTAGGGACACGTGGGATGGGCACAAGAGTGGGGACTGGAGAAACACGGGAGACAGGAAGGATCCTTGTCCATGGCAGGGGCTGGGATGGAATTTTAGGTCCCTCCAATCCAAATCATTCCATGGTTCCAGGGATTATAGGGAGCAAATCCCACAAGGAGCAGCTGGGGCGTCCCTGATAGAGGAAGGATGTGGAGATGCTGGAGCGATCCAGAGGAATCCATGGAGCTGCTCCAAGGGCTGGAGCCAGGCTGGGAGAGCTGGGAATGCTCCCCTGGAGAGGAGAAGGCTCCAGGGAGAGCTCAGAGCCCCTGGCAGGGCCTGAAGGGGCTCCAGGAGAGCTGGAGAGGGACTGGGGACAAGGGATGGAGGGACAGGAGCCAGGGAATGGCTCCCAGTGCCAGAGGGCAGGGATGGGTGGGAGATTGGGAATTGGGAATTCCTGGCTGGGCTGGAATGGCCAGAGCAGCTGTGGCTGCCCCTGGATCCCTGGCAGTGCCCAAGGCCAGGCTGGACACTGGGGCTTGGAGTGACCTGGAATTCTGCTGATTTTCCTGGAAAAGGGAATTTCACTGCTGGAATCATCATTCGGTGCAAAAGGGACAAAACAAGGAGGAGCAGGGAGAAAAGAGGACACGGCTCAGGCCTGGAATTAATGAAGAGGGCATAAAACTGGGAGCTTTGGGAGTTGGCAGAATTCCACGTGCCGTTCTCCCTGTGTCACCTGGTTTTCCCCCTGTGTTCCAGGAAATTCCTGATCTGAGCTGACAGGAATAAATTACAGTGGGATTTTGTGAGGTTTCTTCAGGAGAACATTTCCAAAAACCCTCCCAGCTCTGATCCCACAGCCTGGGCCAGGGTTCACCCAGTCCCAAATTAATCAATAATTGATAAATCCATTAAAAATGCAGCCTTGCAGCCTTAGGGATGAATCCCAGAAGGATTTGGGGAGGAAGGGACCATAAATCCCATCCCATTCCACACTTCCCACTATCCCAGGATGCTCCAACCCCCATCCAGCCCAGCCTTGAACATTCCTGGGATGGAGCAGCCACAGCTTCTTTGGGAATCTGGGCCTAATACACTAAAAATTACAGAAAAATCCATTTTTAAGCAAATTTAAGATATTTAAGCCCATTTTTGTCCCATCTTCCATCACCATGACTCCAATTCCTAAAACAATTTCCAGGAAACTCCTTTTTTCCCCACTTCATCCTGGTCCAAAGGCATAAATCCAGACATTTTAAGATAAAATTATTCCAGGAGAAAAAACAGTTTCCAGGTGAAACACAACATTCCAGGCTTTCCATCAAATTCCTGCTCATCTCCTCCAGTGCTTTTCCAATCCATCCCATTTTTTGGAGGGGACTGGGGAGGTCAGGGAGCTCTGTCAGTGTTTAATTAATATTTGTTTGGTTAAAGCCAGCCATGATTTCATGTTTAGTTAATTAACATTAATGTTTATAATTATATATAATTTCAGTTCCATAGAACCTATAAATTATGTTGCTGTTTTACTGATTAAATATTACTTTAATAGTTATTATTGGTTTTGATTAAATTAAACTTACTTTAATATTGATTATTACATATAATATCAATTATCTAGAAACTATAAAATATAATAATCTAAATAATATATAAAATATATTAATTTTCTATTTATTAATATTAATTTCATATTTACTAATAAAGGTAATACCTATTCTACACAATCTATAAACTATATATAGTTTGTTATTAAGTTCGTATCATTTTAATATTTATAAATAAATATGGCAATTATATAGAACCCATACATTCCATTATTAATTTTATATTGATTAAATTAAAATTAAATTTTATTATTAAATATAATATCAATTCTATAAAAACTACAAATTCTAATAATAATTTTGTATTAATTATATTATTACTTTAATATTCGTTAATAAGTATTACATTCTATAGAACCTTCAAACTATATTAATCGTTTCACATTTATTAAATTATATTATTTAGTATACATAATTAAATATTATATCAGTTCTATAGAACCTAATGATCATATTATTAGTTCAATATTGATTAAGTTAATACCACTTTATTATCAAATATAATATGAATCCTATAGAACCTATAAATGCTATTAACAATTTGATAATAATTAATTAAAATAAGCACTGTTGGGTTATCAGAGGTCATTATTAACTCCTGACCTTGGCAGCTCCTGGAGCGCGTCACCGCCGGCGCCTTCGGATCAGAATTGTGTGAAAATAGAAACTGTGTCAGCCCCAGATTAACGTGAAAAGCTCCACGGGCTAAAAATAATGAACTCATCTCCATTTTCCCAATGCAGAAATCTGGGATGGTTTTTAATCCCTTCTCCGGATGGGGAGGAGGAAGTTGGAGCCTCAGTTTTGGATTGGGTTTGAGTCTTAGTTTAAATTCCAATTTTTTTTTTTTTTCACATTTTTAGGAATAAAACCACAGATTTCTCTTCTGCTCATACATCCCAGGAGATCCAGATAAAATGGGCCTAAAATGGGGCTAAAATGGGGCTAAAATGGGGCTAAAACGGGGCTTAAAAAACAGGGCTTAAATGGGGCTTAAAACGGACAACATCCAGCCTAACGAGTTTGCACTTAAGCCCAGGTCTAAGAGTAAATAATCCAGGCTCAACAAAGCTGAACTGGGCTGGAGGTGGTGCCAGGCACTGATGGGAGGGGACAGAGGTGACAGATGAGCCTGGGGGTCACCCAGCCCATGCTGCCTATGAAAAGCTGGAGCTCCAGGTGGGACATTCCCAAAGGAATTATTCCAAAAACATCCAGGGATTTATGGCCTCAGGTAATTCCAGTTCTCCTGGAGTGAGTCCTGCCCCAAAACCCCCCAAAAAGGGACAGCGAGCAGGGGACACTCGTGGGGACCTCAGAGCTTCCCCAGCACCTTGGATGGAAAAGTTCTACCAAAATGTGCTTTTCCTGAGGAATTCCCTGCGTTTCCAGAGGTCCCAAGCTCAGAGGGATGAGCTGAGGAACATCAGGAGAACTTCCCAGCAATTCAAAGCGCGGGGATGTTCCCATGGGAAGCAGTGGGAGGCCAATCTTCAGGCAGGCAGCACAGAAAACCTGCCTGGAAGAACATTCCAGACAATCCTCTCAGCCCCAGCCTGGAGCAGGGATGGGAAAATGAGGAATTTGCCCAGTTTAACCCCAAATCCATGCGTCCCAAATATCCAGGCTGTGAAAGGGAAGGATCAAAACTCCCCAATTCCAGCAATTCCCTCACCCAGAGCTGCTCTTCACCCTCACACCTTCCCCAGCTCAGAGGTGCAAATTTCTAATCCCTAATTTGGGCTGAGCTTAATTCAACTCTAAATTAGCAGCTCCCTAAATTAGAAATATTCCTGATGCAGAAATTTGTTATTCCAGAGTTGTAGCAGGATTGATAGGAATGGGGATCCTGGGATTGGATTATTCCTTCTGGGAATTGTTCTGGTGCTTCATTTTCCCAGCCCTGCCCCAAAATGGGAGGAATTTCTCCATGGAAAAGGTGGAGTCCCCATCCCTGGAATGTCCAAGGGAAGTGTCCCTGCCATGGCAGAGGAGTGGAATGAGATGATCCTCAAGGTTCCTTCCAACCCAAACCATTCTGGAATTATGTGACCAATACTAACACGGATTCCATAATTCCATGTTAATAATTAATTTCCAGCCCTCCAAAAAAAAAAAAAAAAAAAAAAAAGCCAGCCCCAAAAAAAAAACCAAAAAACCAGGATACAAGCCTCCAAAAAACCCAGAAGGATCCAGGCCCAAAAAAAGATGGATCCAACCCTCCAAAAAAAGGATGTTTCTTTTCCACGTGTTTATTTTCCTGGGTTTTCCCTCAAAATCTGTCCCAGTGATGCTCTCCCAGCTCCAGAGCTCATCCAGGAGAGCTGGAGCTCCACTTTGAGGGAGGAACGGCTTCCCAAGCCTCATCCCAAACATCCCAAATTCCCTATTTTCCCTAATATTTCAGCTCCATTACCCATAGCTGTTAATTCACTGCCACCAGCTCCCTCAACAAGGATCTTCCAACCCTTTCCCACATGGATCTACCTCAATCCACGACTTATCCTCCCTTCCTCCCACCCTTGGGGATCCATATCCATGAAACCGATTTTCCTTCATTCCATGACGAAAAAAAAAGGCTAAAAAAGGGAAAATTCCAGATTTTCCTCTGGAAAAGTTGAGAAAGAAGAAAAAAAGCACAGGGAGCATTTTCTGCTCTCTGCAGCCTTCAGGAGAATTTTCCATCACTGGGATAATCCCGACCCAAATTGGAGCTGGCACTGCTCTGGCTCCAAACTGGGAATTGGGAGGAGCCTTTCCATTCTCATGGATAACAAATCTGGGAACCACAGGAACTTCTTCAGACTCAAAATCCAGTGGATTATCCCCAAAATCCTGACAGGATTCCCACCAGGAAGGAGGAGCAGGGATCAGCTGGAATACAGATCCTCAGGCAGAAAATAATGATTCCAGATGGGAAAGAAGAAAAATAAACTGGATAAAATGAGGTTTTGGTCACAAATTTCTTGGGTTTTCTGTTGGATTTTTAGATCCTAAACAGGAAGTTCTGAAGGAAAACTTTGTGTCCAAGTGGCAAAGTCAAAATGTTCCCATTAGGAAATGGGAGAGTGGAAAAACCCATAAAAAAGGTTTCCTGTTTCAGGTACTTTTTTCTTCCAAAGCAGCTCAGGATTTCAGGATGGATCCCTAAATAATTCAAAGGAATTGATTGGAATGTTCCACCTCCCCCTCTGGATGGGCTTGAAGCTCCACAGGGAGCTCCAGCCCAGCTCAGATCCCATTCCATGAAATCTCAGCCCAAAGGGGAAGGAGGACGTGGTGACCCTGCTGGGGAAGGGCAGGGACCAGGCCAGGAGAGCATCCCAAAAGAGCGGCTAAACAGGGAAAATGCGGGAATGGGGAGAATCAGAGCCTGGAAATCTTGGTGGGGGAAATCAGGGGAGAAAGAAAGGAGTGTCCATGAATAGGAAAAAAATAAATTTCCTAGTTAAAGCTTTTAGGAAAATGGGAACACTGATGGTTCCAGGGCTGGAGCCAGGCTGGGAGAGCCAGGAATGTTCACCTGGAGAGGAGAAGGAGAATCCAGGCAGAGCTCAGAGCCCCTGGCAGGGCCTGAAGGGGCTCCAGGAGAGCTGCAGAGAGACTGGGGACAAGGGATGGAGGGACAGGAGCCAGGGAATGGCTCCCAGTGCCAGAGGGCAGGGATGGGTGGGATGTAATTCCCAAGGATCAGAAGAAACCAATTCAAGGTGGAAATGAAAATGTAACACCAGCTCAGGGAATAGCTGCAGTCAGGGAATTCTGGTTTTTTTACAGGATTTTCTTTCCATCAATCCCACAAAAAGTCATCCCAGAAATTAAACCACTTTACCGTATTTTATCCAAACCATTTTCCCCCCAAATCATGACCTCCAGAATGTCTGGGGATCCAGGGAATTAAAAATAAATAAAATAATCCCAATAGTCACCATCAGCACTAATTGAGATTTCCCCTTCTCCCAAGTCCCAGTGACAACAACAATTCCAAGCCTAAAAATTTGGGAGCAGAGGGGTATAAAAATCACATTCCATGGATTTTATGGGATTTTGGGACCATTTGGCAGTACTCAATAGGTCTGAATTCCCAGGAACTGCTAGGAATATCAACAGTGGAATTTAGGATTTCCAGAGGAATCCTAAAATTATTTAAGTTGGGAAAAACCTTTAGGATCAGAGTCCAACCATGTCCTTAAGTGCCATATCCACAATTTTTTGGGAATATTTTCATGGATAACGACTCAGCTACTGCCTGGACAGCCCATTCCAGGCTTTTCCAAGCCTTTCTGGGACAAAACAATTCCCGGTCTCCAGTCTGAGCCTCTCCCAGTGTCCCTCGAGGCCGATTCCTGGCGGAGCTGCTCTCCCGCTTTCCAGAGTTTCTTGGAAAATTTTCCTCATTTCCTTTGATCAACTGGATCCAAAATAAAACCTTTTCCCTAAAAATAGCTGGGACTGGAACACTCAGCTGATTTTGGAGGGAGCATTTGTGGAGCTGGAATGAAAAGACCCAGCAGCACAAATCCCTGATTACAGCATCACACACAGGGACAACTTCCCCATTTTTCCTTCCTCAATCCTAAACTTTTTTGGTGGGAAGTGCTCCCTTTGTTCTACAGCTGCAGAAGGTGCTGAAATTATTCCTGCCATTCCCATTATCTGGATAAAGGATGGTTTTTCCACCTTCTGCAGCCATTCCCAGCTTTCTTGTATCCCTGCTGGTCTGGACAAAATTCCAGAGGCAAAATCCAGACTTTGGGAATCTTTCCATGAGGTTTTGTTGTTGGAATCAGCTGGAAATGGATCCCCAGGGACTGGACAGCCACTGGTTCTGTTTTGGGATCTTCCCCAAGTGCTTAATCCTTAATTTAAGGCATTCAGAAAGAGAATTCCAGAAAATCCCAAATTCCTCCACCAAGAGGTGACCTCCACATCCCACCCTGGGATCTCTCCATCATTCCCAGCCCAAGGCTCAAATCCTTGGGAAGCACAAATCCCACAGGAGCCACTTGCAGTGGCTTCAACTCCACCCAAAATTTCCTGTGACACTAAAGCCTTAGAGAAGAAAGGGTTAAAATTGGGATAAAAAGGAAATAATCCCAAACATGAAATGGAAGGGATTTTAAATTTCATCCCACTCCAGCCCTTTTCCATGGGCAGAGATCTTCCACTGTCCCAGGCTGCTCCAAGCCCCAATGTCCAGCCTGGCCTTGGGCACTGCCAGGGATCCAGGGGCAGCCACAGCTGCTCTGGCCATTCCAGCCCAGCCAGGAATTCCCAATTCCCAATCTCCCACCCATCCCTGCCCTCTGGCACTGGGAGCCATTCCCTGTGTCCTGTCCCTCCATCCCTTGTCCCCAGTCCCTCTCCAGCTCTCCTGGAGCCCCTTCAGGCCCTGCCAGGGGCTCTGAGCTCTGCCTGGAGCCTTCTCCTCTCCAGGGGAGCATTCCCAGCTCTCCCAGCCTGGCTCCATGTGAGCAACATCTTCAAATTCTCAAGTTCATTCAATTTTTCCATGATATCCAGGTGTTAGGGAACACTGCACCACCTCAGGATCAAAGCTGACTTCATTGACATTCCCAGGATTATTTGCTCACTCACACCAGGTCATCTCCAAGGGCACAAATCCTTGGAATCAGGATTGATTATCACTCCATCAAATTAAATCCACAACAAAAATAAAAACCAGGATCATGAACTCCTTTTGTCACTGGAATAAATCAATCTGGGCTCCATTCCCAGCTGCTTTAGCCAAGAAAATTTGGGATTTCAGATGGAGCAGCCCCATGAACGTAGAGCACACCCTCATCCCACCAGCATCCAGAACTAAAAACTCCAATCCCACTTTGAATTCCCAGAATTCCTTCAATCATCTTCCCCATGACTTGGTTCCCTGGAACATTCCAACAATCCAAATTTGCACTTTTAAAACTCCCAGCTCTCTCATCCCTCTGCCAAGGAGGAACAATTTGGCTGTCAGGGAACTCGGAGCTCCAGCAAAAAAATCTGGGAATTCAGCACCAAAAATCTGGGAATGGGAACTTGGAGCCAAAAAAAATCTGGGCCAGTCTGGGCCAGTCTGGAATTTGGATATGGGAACTTGGAGCTCCAGCAAAAAAATCTGGGAATTCAGCACCAAAGGGGCCAGTCTGGAATTTGGATATGGGAACTTGGAGCTCCAGCAAAAAAATCTGGGAATTCAGCACCAAATGGGCCAGTCTGGAATTTGGGTGTGGGAAGTCAGAACTCCAGCAGAATTTTGGGAATTCAGCACCAAAGGGGCCAGTCTGGAATTTGGGCCAGGGAACTTACAGGTCTAGCAAAAAAAATTGGGAATGCAGCACCAAATGGGCCACTCTGGAATTTGGACCAAATGACTCCGAGTGTCCCAGTGCATTTTGATGGGAACAGCACATGGATCATCCAGGCTGCAGGGAAATCTGGGAATGCAGCCGGCACTCAAGGAGCAATTAAAGTTTCAGTGGTTAATGAAGCATTTCTGCAGCACCAGCACCCCTGGTCCTGCTGGCGGCAATCAGGAGAGGGAAAAGTGGCTCTTAGTGGGGTCTCCAGGGGAAAATTCCATTAAAACTGTGGATTAGAGCCATTCCACCCTGGATTTGGAGGGATGAGAAGAGGTCGGGCGGTCGCTTGGGGTTCAACCTCATTTTCTCAGCTCCCTCTCCCGGAACGTCTCAGGGCTTGGATTGGGTTTTGTGTTTGGAAAATTGTGGGGAAAGGTCCTGTTTGCACCTCCTGGTTTTCCTGCTTGGATAAAAAAAGTTTGGATGTACAAATCCATGCAAAACAGTTCCTAAAAATGCTCTTGGGAGAGAGCATGGCTGGGGCGGAGGGAGAAATCCCAAATTTGAGGGGAAAAATGAAATTACATATTGCCAGGAATAGAAATCCTGGAGAATTCATGGACTTAGGGAAACTGAATATTCACAGGAGACATTCCCTGCAGCCCAGACCCACATTCCCAGCTCCACTGAAAGGGGAGGAATTGTTTTCTCTCCATTTCCTCCAGGGATGGAAATCCGTGGGTGCAAAGGGGAACAACAAAGGGATGGAATAAGGGAATTCTTTCCCAATTTTTAAGTGTTACCCTGATCCATAATCCCTGCAGAAAGTAACTTGGAATAAACCACACACTCCTGATCCAACACAAAGTCCCAATTCCCAGCAACCCCAACAATCCATGGAAAAATTGCTGATCTCCCAACATGGACACAAGAGCACATTGTTAAGGAAAAATAAGGATTAATGCTGGATTCAGCATTCCAGTCAGGATCTGAGACCCTCCAAACATTCCCGGGCTCATCCCCAGAATACCTGGGATTGGTGCTGCTGTACGAGAGCCCAGCAGTGCCCATTTTTGAGGAAAAAAAAAATGGGAATGCAGCATTCCAAGGAGATCCATCCCTTCATCCACAAAAGTTGGGATTTGATTGGAAGCCCTTGGCTGCAAAGGGGAATGACACAGGCACGGAAGAAGGGAATTTTTTCCTTATTTTTTTAAGCACGATCCTGATCCATAATCCCTGCTCTTCTCCAGGCACAGACAAAAGAGAACATTCCAAGGAAAGATGAGGATTAATGTTGGATTCAGCATTCCAGTCAGGTTCTGAGATCCTCCAAACATTCCTGGGTTCATCCCTGAAATACCTGGGATTGGTTCTGCTGTACAAGAGCCCAGCAGTGCCAAGGTCTCCTTTGAGGGAAAAAAAAAGGGAATACAGGATTCCAAGGAGACACAGACCCATCCTTTCATCCACAAAAGTTGGGGTTTCATTGGATTTTCCTCTTGCCACAAATCAGACAGAGCCATTGGATGCAAAATAAACTCATAAAACATCCCAGGAAAGAGAGGATGATTCTTCCTTAAGGAAAACAGGCTGTTTATAAATCCTTCACATGGAAGTTGTCATCCCAAAAAAAGCTCCCAACAGCTCCATTTGTGTTCCAAACTATCTGGGAGGAACAGGGAAAGATTGGAGAAGATCCATGCTGGTGGCAAGAGTGGGATGAGGCCAAACCTTCACTCCCTGCATGGAAAAATCCAGGTTTTCCTCCAGGTTGCACTGGAAGGGGCTGGAAGTGCCAAAGCAGATCATTCCCTAAAACTGGGACAAGCTGGAAAATGGCTCAGGGATGAGGAGAAGGATTGGAGGTGCTGGAAGTGCCTCAGACTGGAATCCCCCATTCCATGGGCTGATCCCACAGTGTGGAAAAAGGGAAAGGGGAAATTCTGCCTCCCTCAACATGGAGCTGCTGGAGTGATCCAAAGGAATCCATGGAGCTGCTCTGGAGCCAGGCTGGGAGAGCTGGGAATGCTCCCCTGGAGAGGAGAAGGCTCCAGGCAGAGCTCAGAGCCCCTGGCAGGGCCTGAAGGGGCTCCAGGAGAGCTGGAGAGGGACTGGGGACAAGGGATGGAGGGACAGGAGCCAGGGAATGGCTCCCAGTGCCAGAGGGCAGGGATGGGTGGGAGATTGGGAATTGGGAATTCCTGGCTGGGCTGGAATGGCCAGAGCAGCTGTGGCTGCCCCTGGATCCCTGGCAGTGCCCAAGGCCAGGTTGGAGAGCACTTGGATCCACCTGGGATAGCAGAAGCTGTCCCTGCTTGGTCCCTGGATAACCTTTGCAAGTCCCTTCCCAATCCCAACCATCCCATGAATTTATGGAGCGACATTCTGGGCACAGAGGAAGCACCACCACGCTCCACCAGCTGCAGGTGCTGAATTCCAGCAGCCCTGGGATTGCTCCTTCCACCCCACAGCCACACGTCCCGGCCAGCCTGAGTTTGTAATCCCAAAATCCCTAAGCTTGGAAAATCGCTCCAGGATCATCAAATCCCAGCTGTGCCCAATGCCCACCTCATCCCCAGCCCAGAGCTCTGAGTGCCACCTCCAGGAATTCCTTGGACACCTCCAGGGATGGGCACTCCAAACCAGAGGACAGATATTCATGGAACCATGAAGGTTGGAAAAGACCTCAAAGTTCATCCAACCATTCCCAGCCCTGCCAAGGCCACCACTGCCCCGTGTCCCCAGGTGCCACATCCACGGGGATTTGAAATCCCTCCAGGCATGGGGACTCCACCCTGGACCTGTGCCAGGGCTGGGAACCCTTTGAGGGAAGAAATGTTCCCAAATCTCCAATCTAAACCTCACAGAATCCCTGAGGTTGGAAAAGAGCTCCAAGATCAGAGTCCCAGCTGTGCCCAGTGCCCACCCTGTGCCCAGCCCAGAGCTCTGAGTGCCACCTCCAGGGGACACCTGCAGGGATGGGCACTGCAACCCTCCCTGGGCAGTGCCCACCTTTCCAGGAAGGAGTTTCTCTGTGAATTGCTACAAATCTCCCCTTCCAATCCCACACCCCCAATCCCAGATCCACATTAAAGGAATTAAACAATTGGAGTTCTGCAGGAGGAGGACTTCCAGCCCTTCCTGCTGCCGATGGATGGCCCAGAAATAATTTCATTTAATCGCTTTTTGACCCAGTTCTGGGCAAACACTGATTTATTTTTTTTTTGTTGTTCACTCACCAAAATTAGACAGGAAAAAAATGATTTAAGCCAAGATAAGCAAAGTGATTTTGTTTTCACTGCTGGGTTTCAGATTTTGTTGAAATATCAACATTTGGGGTGGTTTTACTAAGCGCAAAATATTTATCTTGTTGTTCTTTGCTTAAATCACTTCATTAAATATGCAAAACCCCAAATGAAAATATCAAAATGACAACAACATTTTAATCGGGGAAACCTTACAGTTTTCCAAGCTTTTTCCCCCTTTTCTCAGATGTGGTTTTATCCAAGAGCTGTTTCCACCGGAATGAATTATTCAGGATAAATTAAATAAAATAAAACCAGAGCTGAACTCAGCCCTCATGATCCAAAGGAGGGGGAAAAAGTTGGAGAAACCTTCTCCTGTTTATTTTGGTCTGACGCCCTTGGATATGGGAATGATGTATTTTTAATGGATAAACTCCATTATTTTTTTTTTTTTGCTATTGATAAAAAATAAATAAGGATTTTTGGTGGACATAAAGGATTTTTTTAAGCTGCTGAAATGACTCCAGAGGAGTCCAAGAGCTGGGAATGTTCACCTGGAGAAGAGGGGAATCCAGGGAGAGCTCAGAGCCCCTGGCAGGACCTGAAGGGGCTCCAGGAGAGCTGGAGAGGGACTGGGGACAAGGGATGGAGGCACAGGAGCCAGGGAATGGCTCCCAGTGCCAGAGGGCAGGGATGGGTGGGAGATTGGGAATTGGGAATTCCTGGCTGGGCTGGAATGGCCAGAGCAGCTGTGTCTGCCCCTGGATCCCTGGCAGTGCCCAAGGCCAGGCTGGACACTGGGGCACCCTGGGACAGTGGGAGGTGTCCCTGCCCATCCAGGATGGGATTTAAGGTCCCTTCCATCTCCCAAAAAAATCATCCCCCCCTCAGGATCATCCAAATATCTCTGGTTATTTCATGTGCTGGGAGAGAAGGAACTGACCCCTCGAATTTATGGGAATGAGTGGAAACCAGGGAAAGCAGGGTGCTGGAAAATGGCATTGGATCTCCTGCTGGGCTGCGATTTTTGGGAGAGGAAAAGCTTTGGAAGAGCCGCTGGATGGGAAAGTAGAACTTCTGGCAGTGGTTGTTTAATGTTTGTTGGGAAGGACGAAAGTTTGACAAGAAAGTCTCACAGATGTGTGTGCTTGGCAGAAAAATTTTTGAATGTAGAATCTGATGAAGGAATAGAGATGGAAGGAAGTTTTGATACAGAAGAAAAGAATTGCTGAGCCAGTCTCACTGGATAACCAAGGAGGCAAAGGGTGTGTTAATTAGAAGGGGGTTTTATTATTATTCTTATTATAATATTAATATTATATTCTTATATTAAAAATTCTTAATATAATATTATTATAATTTATTATTATTTTTTTTCTTTATTCCTTAGAGCAAAGGACAAACCCACCCCAAACAAGAAGATGTTTTTACCAAGCAGGAAGAGAGCACAGGCAAACAAGGCAGCAAATGTGGCAAGTAGAAAAAAGGTCTCAGAATTTTCCACTGCAGGAAAACTGAGAAACAACTTCTAGCTGAAACTGCAATGCACTGACTGTTAGTGACTGGAGAGCAGTGCCATGGATATGGTAATTACAGTAGTTATGGTGGGCTGTAGGTAAAAGTTAAGGTATAGATTGGCTCTGCTGTGTGAAGATGCTCAGCACAGAAAAGTCTATAATGCACTGTAACCTAAACTAAGGGTGTCCAGGGCTGCCTGCAGCTGGAGCTGACAGCTGTGGGCACAGCTCTGTCACCCACGGCCCTGGGCTGCTGTGGCACCTTGGATCCAATAAACTGCATTTGGAGAGCCCTGGAGTCCTGGATCCCTCATTCAGGGGCTCACAGTGGCGCCCAACGTGGGGCACCATTGCTCAGAGCCTGAATGAGGGATGGGGACTCCAGGGAGCTGACAGCTGCAGCTGGAGCCCTGACTGCTGTGGGCACAGTCCTGTCCCTCATTGAGGCTCTCACCCACGGCCCTGGGCTGCTGGGGCACCCTGGATCCAATAAACTGCATTTGGAGAGCCCCTGGAGTCCTGCATCCCTCATTCAGGCTCTGACAATGTCCCCGTTAACTGTCACGCGGATTGATTCCAAGAGGAATTATTTTCCCTAAAAAATAATCATGGATTAGTTTTCCCATGATTTTTGCTGATGCAGAGCTGCTCCTGCAGGGATGAGGGGTCTGGGGGATGCTTTGGTTGTGGATGGAACCCAAATTTATATCCAGGCCAGCCTGCAGAGCAAAATTCCTCAAAATTATCCCTAAAACCCTCAGAGGGGAGCAAAACCCTGCTCTGAGATCCAGGAGATGAGAGGAAATTCCAGATTGAGCCTAAAATGAAACCCCAAAAGCAAATCCCAAAGGGAATTATTTCCTGACATGTCCCAGATCTATTTTACCTTGCAGGGATCAGGGAAGAGATCCCAAAAAATCCACACCACAACAGCTCTACCAGTTTTGGTTTAGGGTTTTTGTTCTCTTTTATCCTTTGAGAGCCCCTGGAATTCCTCCAAGATTAAGTGTGGATGCCCCTGGGATGTTTTCCTTATCCCTGCCCCAGTTTTTGGACATTTTTTGGCTCTCTAAAGCCCCAAACTCTACCCAAAACCCCACAGAGGTGCCCAGAGGTGGGAAAATTCAGGAAGGTTTTTCCACAGGCAAAAGATTCTGTCAAATTCCAATATCATGGAAAAAAAAAACCCCAGATTTTTCCCTGGAAAAGAAATGTTGGATAGGATTGGAACAACCTGGGATGTGGAATGTCCCTTTGCAGGGCAGGGATGAGCCTTGAGCTCCCTTCCAATCCAAACAGCTCTGGGATTCTGAAAAAAATCCATTTTCCCATAAGATAATTATGGAATATCCTCAGCACCAACAAACCAGGACCCAAATCAGATTCCCAGACTCTGCCCCAAATTCCCATCTCTCCCTCCGCTCCAGTTTGAGAGGATTTATTTTGATTTCTTGAATGCACTGAGGAGAATTCCAAGGAAAATTTAGGCAGCACCATCCTCTGATTCCCACTTCATCCCTCCATAAGCCTCATTTTCCCCTCCCCATTTAAAGAGGCACCAAGCTGACAAACCCTGCCATGTTTTCTTTAAATTCCTGATTTCTCTGCATTTTTCCTTGAAATAAAAGTGGGAATTTTTTCTCAGCACCTCCTGGAAATGCCCCTGGAGTTGGGCAGCTCAGAGCTGCTGGAATTCCCACTAAAAAGAGCTCCTTGGATCAGATCTCCTGAATTTTCCATGAAATCCAAATGATCCTTTAATGCTTCTTACAGTAATTAATAATCTCTCTCCTTTTGTTGGGATTTTTTTTTCCCTTAAACTCAATCCAAGCATGGCAGCTTCCTCAGGACATGCTAATTATGATGATTATTATTATTTCCATGGCCAGAAATCCTTGGAATCTGTGCCAGGAGGTGAGATCCCACTGGGCCAGGTGATGCACAAACCCACCCTAAAGGCTTTGGAGGCCAAGGAAATCTGAATCCAAGTTGGGGGAAAAAAAAAAGGAAAACAGCTTTAATTTTCACTCCCTGCTAAAGGTCTTTATTCCTTGGAATTCTCCATTTCTCCCATTCCGTTCCCAACAGAAACATTCCAATTTAACATGCTCCTGTTAAATTCAGGAATCATCCTTCTCTTCCCACAATTTGAGGGTTGTAATTCTCCAGGAATCCTGAGTTCCCCTAGCTGTGAACACCCAAGATCAGCCACCTCTGGAGCATCCAGAAAATCCAGGTCCATGCATTAAAAAATCCCTGATTCCAGCTGATCCATGAAAACCCTGAGGTTGGGCAGTTTGTGAGGGATTTTAGGAACATTTGGATGTGGAATAACCTCACAACAAGGAGTTAATTAAGGAAGAAATTCTCTGAAGAGGGAAAATGCAATTCCCACTTTCAGGGAGCAGCTGGAAACTCCAAATCTTCATGGAGAGAAATCCCTGAGGGGATTGTGATTCCACCCAGGACTGTGTTCCCACTTGGAATCATTTGAGGTGGGAAAAGCCCTCAGAGACCAAATCCAACCATTCCCAGCACTACCAAAGCCACATCCACATGTATTTTAAATATCCTTCCAGGAATGAGGATTCCAAACCTCCCTGGGCAGTGCCAAGGCCTGAGCCACCTTTCCATGGGGAAATTCCTGCTGTGCCCACCCTGAGGCCGTTCCCTCACCTCCTGTCCCTGTTCCCTGGAGCAGAGCCCAAATCCCAGCTGGATAAAACTCAATTTGATATGGGAACCTGGAGTCCAGCAAGAAAATCTGGGAATTCAGCACCAAAGGGGCAGTCTGAATTTGGATATGGGAACTCGGAGCTCCAGAAAAATCTGGGAATGGAAAACCAAAGGGCTACTCGGAATTTGGTGGAAAGTCAGAACTCCAGCAGAATTTTTGGGAAGCACCAAAGGCTAACCTGAATTTGGGACCAAATGACTCGAAAGTGTCCCAGTGCATTTTGATGGAACATATGGATCATCCAGGCTGCAGGGAAATTGGAAGAAATGCCGGGCACTAAGGAGCAAATTAAAAGTTTCAGCGGTTAATGAGTTATTTCTGCAGCAGCACCCTTATTCTGCTGGCAGCAATCAGAGAGGGAAAAGTGGCTCTTTAGTGGGGTTCCAGGGGAAATCCATTAAAACTGGATTAGAGCCATTCCACCCTGGATTTGAGGGATGAGAAGAGGTCGGCAGTCGCTAGGTTCAACCTCATTTTCTCAGCTCCCTCTCCGGAACGCCTCAGGGCTTGGATTGGGGTTTAGTTTGGAAAATGGGGAAAGGTCCTGTTTGCACCTCCTGGTTTTCCTGTTGGATAAAAAAAGCTTGATGTACAAACATGCAAAATAACAGTTCCTAAAATGCTCTTGGGAGAGAGCATGGCTGGGGGGAGGGAGAAATCCCAAATTTGAGGGGAAAATGAAATACATATTGCCAGAATAGAAACCTGGAGAATTCATGGACTTAGGGGAACTGAATATTCACAGGAGACATTCCCCTGCAGCCCAGACCCACATTCCCCAGCTCCACTGAAAGGAGGAATTGTTTTCTCCATTTCCAGGGATGGAAACTGTAAGTGCAAGGGGAACAACAAAGGGATGGAATAAGGAATTTTTCCCAATTTTTAAGTGTTACCCTGATCCATAATCCCTGCAGAAAGTAACTTGAATAAACCACACACCCCGATCCAACACAAAGTCCCAATTCCCAGCAACCCCAACAATCCATGGAAAATTAGATGGATCTCCCAACATGGACACAAGAGCACATTGTTAAGGAAAAATAAGGATTAATGCTGGATTCAGCATTCCAGTCAGGATCTGAGACCCTCCAAACATTCCTGGGCTCATCTCCAGAATACCTGGGATTGGTTCTGCTGTACAAGAGCCCAGCAGTGCCCATTTTTGAGGAAAAAAAATGGGAATGCAGCATTCCAAGGAGATCCATCCCTTCGTCCACAAAAGTTGGGATTTGATTGGAAGCCCTTGGCTGCAAAGGGGAATGACACAGGCACGGAAGAAGGGAATTTTTTCCTTATTTTTTTAAGCATGATCCTGATCCATAATCCCTGCTCTTCTCCAAGCACAGACAAAAGAGAACATTCCAAGGAAAGATGAAGATTAATGCTGGATTCAGCATTCCAGTCAGGTTCTGAGATCCTCCAAACGTTCCTGGGTTCATCCCCAGAATACCTGGGATTGGTGCTGCTGTACAAGAGCCCAGCAGTGCCAAGGTCTCCTCTGAGGAAAAAAAAGGGAATACAGCATTCCAAGGAGACACAGACCCATCCTTTCATCCACAAAAGTTGGGGTTTCATTGGATTTTCCTCTTGCCACAAATCAGACAGAGGCACTGGATGCAAAATAAGCCCATAAAACATCCCAGGAAAGGGAGGATGATTCTTCCTTAAGGAAAACAGGCTGTTTATAAATCGCTTCATGGAAGTTGTCATCCCAAAAAAAAGCCAACAGCTCCATTTGTGTTCCAAATTATCTGGGAGGAACAGGGAAAGATTGAGAAGATCCATGCTGGTGGCAAGAGTGGATGAGGCTAAACTTCACCCCTGCATGGAAAATCCAGGTTTTCCTGCAGGTTGCACTGGAAGGGGCTGAAGTGCCAAAGCAGATCATTCCCAGAACTGGGACGAGCTGGAAAATGGCTCAGGGATGAGGAGAAGGATTGAGGTGCTGGAAGTGCCTCAGACTGGAATCCCCCAATCCCTGGGCTGATCCCACAGTGTGGGGAAAAGGGAAAGGGAAATTCTGCCTCCCTCAACATGGAGCTGCTGGAGTGATCCAAAGGAATCCATGGAGCTGCTCTGGGAGCCAGGCTGGGAGAGTTGGGAATGCTCCCCTGGAGGAGAAGGCTCCAGGCAGAGCTCAGAGCCCCTGGCAGGCCTGAAGGGGCTCCAGGAGAGCTGGAGAGGACTGGGGACAAGGGATGGAGGGACAGGAGCCAGGAATGGCTCCCCAGTGCCAGAGGGCAGGGATGGGTGGGAGATTGGGGAATTGGGAATTCCTGGCTGGGCTGGAATGGCCAGAGTAGCTGTGGCTGCCCTGGATCCCTGGCAGTGCCCAAGGCCAGTTGAGAGCACTTGGATCCACCTGGGATAGTGGAAGCCATCCCCTGCTTGGTCCCTGGATAACCTTGCAAGTCCTTCCTAATCCCAACCATCCCATGAATTTATGGAGCGACATTCTGGGCACAGAGGAAGCACCACCACGCTCCACCAGCTGCAGGTGCTGAATTCCAGCAGCCCTGGGATTGCTCCTTCCACCCCACAGCCACACGTCCCGGCCAGCCTGAGTTTGTAATCCCAAAATCCCTAAGCTTGGAAAATCGCTCCAGGATCATCAAATCCCAGCTGTGCCCAATGCCCACCTCATCCCCGGCCCAGAGCTCTGAGTGCCACCTCCAGGAATTCCTTGGACACCTCCAGGGGTGGCACCCAAACCAGAGGACAGATATTCATGGAACCATGAAGGTTGGAAAAAAGACCTCAAAGTTCATCCAACCATTCCCAGCCCCTGCCAAGGCCACCACTGCCCCGGGTGTCCCCAGGTGCCACATCCACGGGGATTTGAAATCCTCCAGGCATGGCGACTCCACCCTGGACCTGTGCCAGGGCTAAACCCTTGGGAAGAAATGTTCCCAAATTCCAATCTAAACCTCACAGAATCCCTGAGGTTGGAAAAGAGCTCCAAGATCAGAGTCCCAGCTGTGCCCAGTGCCCACCCCTGTGCCCAGCCCAGAGCTCTGAGTGCCACCTCAGGGGACACCTGCAGGATGGGCACTGCAACCCTCCCTGGGCAGTGCCCACCTTTCCAGGAAGGAGTTTCTCTGTGAATTGCTACAAATCTCCCTTCCAATCCCACACCCCAATCCCAGATCCACATTAAAGGAATTAAACAATTGAGTTCTGCAGGAGGAGGACTTCCAGCCCTTCCTGCTGCCGATGGATGGCCCAGAAATAATTTCATTTAATCGCTTTTTTTGACCCAGTTCTGGGCAAACACTGATTTATTTTTTTATTGTTGTTCACTCACCAAAATTAGACAGGAAAAAAAAAATGATTTAAGCCAAGATAAAAAGTGATTTTGTTTTCACTGCTGGGTTTCAGATTTTGTTGAAATATCAACATTTGGGGTGGTTTTACTAAGCGCAAAATATTTATCTTGTTGTTCTTTGCTTAAATCACTTCATTAAATATGCAAAACCCCAAATGAAAATATCAAAATGACAACAACATTTTAATCGGGGAAACCTTACAGTTTTCCAAGCTTTTTCCCCCTTTTCTCAGATGTGGTTTTATCCAAGAGCTGTTTCCACCGGAATGAATTATTCAGGATAAATTAAATAAAATAAAACCAGAGCTGAACTCAGCCCTCATGATCCAAAGGAGGGGGAAAAAGTTGGAGAAACCTTCTCCTGTTTATTTTGGTCTGACGCCCTTGGATATGGGAATGATGTATTTTTAATGGATAAACTCCATTATTTTTTTTTTTGCTATTGATAAAAAATAAATAAGGATTTTTGGTGGGCATAAAGGATTTTTTAAGTTGCTGAAATGACCCAGAGGAGTCCAAGAGCTGGGAATGTTCACCTGGAGAAGAGGGGAATCCAGGAGAGCTCAGAGCCCTGGCAGACCTGAAGGGCTCCAGGAGAGCTGGGAGGGACTGGGGACAGGATGGAGGCACAGGAGCCAGGAATGGCTCCCAGTGCCAGAGGGCAGGGGATGGGTGGGAGATTGGGAATTGGGAATTCCTGGCTGGGCTGGAATGGCCAGAGCAGCTGTGGCTGCCCCTGGATCCTTGGCAGTGCCCAAGGCCAGGCTGGACACTGGGGCACCCTGGGACAGTGGGAGGTGTCCTGCCCATCCAGGATGGGATTTAAGGTCCCTTCCATCTCCCAAAAAAATCATCCCCCCCTCAGGATCATCCAAATATCTCTGGTTATTTCATGTGCTGGGAGAGAAGGAACTGCCCCCCTCAAATTTATGGGAATGAGTGGAAACCAGGGAAAGCAGGATGCTGGAAAATGGCATTGGATCTCCTGCTGGGCTGCGCTTTTTGGGAGAGGAAAAGCTTTGGAAGAGTTGCTGGATGGGAAAGTAGAACTTCTGACAGTGGTCATTTAATGTTTGTTGGGAAGGATAAGAGTTTGACAAGAAAGTCTCACAGATGTGTGTGCTTGGCAGAAAGATTTTTTTGAATGTAGAAACTGATGAAGGAATAGAGATGGAAGCAAGTTTTGATATAGAAGAAAAGAATTGCTGAGCCAGCCTTACTGGATAACCAAGGAGGCAAAGGGTGTGTTAATTAGAAGGGGTTTTATTATTATTCTTATTATAATATTAATATTATATTCTTATATTAAAAATTCTTAATATAATATTATTATAATTTATTATTATTTTTTTTATTCCTTAGAGCAAAGGACAAACCCACCCCAAACAAGAAGATGTTTTTACCAAGCAGGAAGAGAGCACAGGCAAACAAGGCAGCAAATGTGGCAAGTAAAAAAGGTCTCAGAATTTTCCACTGCAGGAAAACTGAGAAACAACTTCTAGCTGAAACTGCAATGCACTGACTGTTAGTGACTGGAGAGCAGTGCCATGGATATGGTAATTACAGTAGTTATGGTGGGCTGTAGGTAAAAGTTAAGGTATAGATTGGCCTGCTGTGTGAAGATGCTCAGCACAGAAAAGTCTATAATGCACTGTAACCCCAAACTAAGGGTGTCCAGGGCTGCCTGCAGCTGAGCTGACAGCTGTGGGCACAGCTCTGTCACCCACGGCCCTGGGCTGCTGTGGCACCTGATCCAATAAACTGCATTTGGAGAGCCCTGGAGTCCTGGATCCCTCATTCAGGGGCTCACAGTGGCGCCCCAACGTGGGGCACCATTGCTCAGAGCCTGAATGAGGGATGGGGGGGACTCCAGGCTGCCTGCAGCTGGAGCTGACAGCTGTGGGCACAGCTCTGTCACCACGGCCCTGGGCTGCTGGGGCACCTTGGATCCAATAAACTGCATTTGGAGAGCCCCCCTGAGTCCTGCATCCCCTCATTCAGGCTCTGACAATGTCCCACGGCCTCTGCTAACTGGATAACGCTGGATTGATTCCCAAGAGGAATTATTTTCCTAAAAAATAATCATGGATTAGTTTTCCCATGATTTTTGCTGATGCAGAGCTGCTCCTGCAGGGATGAGGGGTCTGGGGGGTGCTTTGGTTGTGGATGGAACCCAAATTTATATCCAGGCCAGCCTGCAGAGCAAAATTCCTCAAAATTATCCTTAAAACCCTCAGAGGGGAGCAAAACCCTGCTCTGAGATGCAGGAGATGAGAGGAAATTCCAGATTGAGCCTAAAATGAAACCCCAAAAGCAAATCCCAAAGGGAATTATTTCCTGACATGTCCCAGATCTATTTTACCTTGCAGGGATCAGGGAAGAGATCCCAAAAAATCCACACCACAACAGCTCTACCAGTTTGGGTTTAGAGTTTTTGTTCTTTTATCCTTTGAGAGCTCCTGGAATTCCTCCAAGATTAAGTGTGGATGCCCCTGGGATGTTTTCCTTATCCCTGCCCCAGTTTTTGGACATTTTTTGGCTCTTTAAATCCCCAAACTCTACCCAAAACCCCACAGAGGTGCCCAGAGGAGGGAAAATTCAGGAAGGTTTTTCCACAGGCAAAAGATTCTGTCAAATTCCAATATCATGGAAAAAAAAAAACCCAGATTTTTCCCTGGAAAAGAAATGTGGGATAGGATTGGAACAACCTGGGATGTGGAATGTCCCTTTGCAGGGCAGGGATGAGCCTTGAGCTCCCTTCCAATCCAAACAGCTCTGGGATTCTGAAAAAAATCCATTTTCCCATAAGATAATTATGGAATATCCTCAGCACCAACCAACCGGAACCCAAATCAGATTCCCAGACTCTGCCCCAAATTCCCATCTCTCCCTCCCCTCCAGTTTGAGAGGATTTATTTTGATTTCTTGAATGCACTGAGGAGAATTCCAAGGAAAATTTAGGCAGCACCATCCTCTGATTCCCACTTCATTCCTCCACAATCCTCATTTTCCCCTCCCCATTTAAAGAGGCACCAAGCTGACAAACCCTGCCATATTTTCTTTAAATTCCCGATTTCTCTGCATTTTTCCTTGAAATAAAAGTGGGAATTATTTCCCAGCACCTCCTGGAAATGCCCCTGGAGTTGGGCAGCTCAGAGCTGCTGGAATTCCCACTAAAAAGAGCTCCTTGGATCAGATCTCCTGAATTTTCCATGAAATCCAAATGATCCTTTAATGCTTCTTACAGTAATTAATAATCTCTCTCCTTTTGTCGGGATTTTTTTTCCCCTTAAACTCAATCCAAGCATGGCAGCTTCCTCAGGACATGCTAATTATGATGATTATTATTATTTCCATGGCCAGAAATCCTTGGAATCTGTGCCAGGAGCTGAGATCCCACTGGGCCAGGTGATGCACAAACCCACCCTAAAGGCTTTGGAGGCCAAGGAAATCTGGATCCAAGTTGGGGGGAAAAAAAAGGGAAAACAGCTTTAATTTTCACTCCCTGCTAAAGGTTCCTTGGAATTCTCCATTTCTCCCATTCCATTCCCAACAGAAACATTCCAATTTAACATCCTCCTGTTAAATTCAGGAATCATCCTTTTCTTCCCACAATTTGAGGGTTGTAATGCTCCAGGAATCCTGAGTTTCCCTGGCTGTGAACACCCAAGATCAGCCACCTCTGGAGCATCCAGAAAACCCAGGTCCATGCATTAAAAAATCCCTGATTCCAGCTGATCCATGAAAACCCCGAGGTTGGGCAGTTTGTGAGGATTTTAGGAACATTTGGATGTGGAATAACCTCACAACAAGGAGTTAATTAAGGAAGAAATTTTCTCAAGAGGGAAAATGCAATTCCCACGTTCAGGGAGCAGCTGGAAACTCCAAATCTTCATGGAGAGAAATCCCTGAGGAGATTGTGATTCCACCCAGGACTGTGTTCCCACTTGGAATCATTTGAGGTGGGAAAAGTCCTCCAAGACCAAGTCCAACCATTCCCTGCATTACCAAAGCCACATCTACATGTATTTTAAATATGCCTCCAGGAATGAGGATTCCAACCCTCCCTGGGCAGTGCCAAGGCCTGAGCCCCCTTTCCATGGGGAAATTCCTGCTGTGCCCACCCTGAGGCCATTCCCTCACCTCCTGCCCCTGTTCCCTGGAGCAGAGCCCAAATCCCAGCTGGATAAAAACTCCCAGGAGCTGATCACAAATGAAAAACCAGGATCTGAGCAATTCCAGGGATTGGATCCTTTGGGAATTTTGGAGGTGTTTTAAAAGTTTGGGAGCAGCAACCAAACATCCTGCAGGAAAATCCACAACATCCCATTCCAGCTCCAGCACGCCCACTGTCCCAGGGTGCCCCAGTGTCCAGCCTGGCCTTGGGCACTGCCAGGGATCCAGGGGCAGCCACAGCTGCTCTGGCCATTCCAGCCCAGCCAGGAATTCCCAATTCCCAATCTCCCACCCATCCCTGCCCTCTGGCACTGGGAAACCATTCCCTGTGTCCTGGCACTCCAGGCCTTATCCAGACATGGATTCTCCCACACCCTGATTTTTTCTGACCGAATCTCCATCTGCAGAGTCTGGATAAGGAAAAGGTCATTGGTTATCCAGGGTTCACCAGTTTATCCCATCCTTTCCCAGTTTTCCCATCCACAAATCCCCAAACAGCTCATGCAGAGCACAGACCCTTTAATTTCTCCCAAAAAATCAGCTGGAAAATCCTACCCAGGAGTGAAGAACTCCACAGCTTTCCCAGCAAACACAAAAAAGGAAGGATCCCGTTTATTCCTTGAACACCCTCATTTAAGGCCTGCCTTCATTCCTACAATTTTGGGATTGCCAGGAGTCGGATTTGATCCTTGTGGGATCTTTGCAGCTCGGGATATTCCATGAATGGTTTGTGCCAGCAGAAAATGGGACTGAAATGATGAATTAAGAAGTTTTTTCCAGATTCACGGGGTGAGATTTACCCTGGGTTGGTATCGAATCATTCCTACAATTTCCCACAATCCCTAAAAAATTATTCAGGAGCTGCCTTCCCTCAGCACATCCAGGAAAGGGCTCTTGGGGGAGGAGGGAAAACCCAGAGGAGAAATCCCATTGGATTTCCCCAGGTGGGAGTTTGCTTCCAGGCTATTGACACTGCACTTCTAAAATACCCAGAATTTTGAGGGAATTTTTTTTTTTGGAGCACGGAGTAGCTGTGGGCAAAAAATGTTCTTTTTCTCAGGATTGGGATCCCAGCAGGAGAATTCTGGGGGTTTTGGTGCCTGCGGTAAAGCTAAGCTTTGCTATGAGGCAAAAAGAGTTTAATTAAACTAACGAGATCCAATTAGTGCTCGTGGAGCTTGGAGCAGCCTGGGAGAGGGAGAAGCTTGCCTGGCTGTGGGAATGGGATGGGATTTAAGGTCCTTTCCAACCCAAACCATTCCAGGGGGGATTTTTCCCTCGTATTTTATTCTTTTAAGGCTTTGCTGAGCAGAGATTGCTGGGATCTGCTGGTGTGTGGAATTCTGCCCTTGGAAAAGAGCTGGCACTGCCTGGATGTTCCAAGAAAACCATGGATACCAACCCAGGGTCAATCCCACCCCATAAATGTGGAAGAAAACTTCCTCATTCATCACTTCAGTCCCATTTTCTGCTGCCACAAACCATTCATGGAATATCCCAAGGTGCAAAGAAGCCACGAGGATCAAATCCGACTCCTTCCAAGCCCAGGAATTCCAGCCCTACCAGCACCCACACTCAAATGAAACTACTTAACCAATGATCAATTAATTGGTATCCCAATACAACAAATTTAGGTTTGGTAGAGCCCAGGTGGGATGAGGAACCTCTGGTCAAAGACTCCACAAGGTTCAAATCCAGCTCCATCAGCCCTGGCCTGGCTCAGGAAAATCCCAGGAATTCCAGCTCCATCAGCACCCAGTCAGGTGACATTAATTAACTGATAATCAATTAATTGGTGTCAAAATACAACAAATTTAATTTTAATAGAGCCCAGCTGGGATAAGGAACAAGGCCAAGGAGCAAACCCAGCCTCGCTGATCCCAAATAAATCATTCCAAAAACCTCCAATTAATTAATTGGTGTCCCAGTATAAGGGCTGCCCATGACACGTGCACAGCCTGGTTTAAAAAACCAGGAATTCCTGAAAAAATCCAGGATTTTTCCATTGGATTGGGGAGCAGCTCCTTTCTTACCCACCCAAGATGTGGCTCCGTCCTTCCCTCTCCTCCCACCCAACTTTTGTTCCAGCAGGAAAAGGGACAGATTCCAAAGGCTGATGTAGTCTATGAATTCCTGAATTTTGAATAACTGGAAAACATCTCAGTGTTGTGACAGCTTTGAAGCAAAACTCCTCAGATTTGAAAGTTCTCTTCTGTTTTATAACACAGAACTCATGCAGGAAAATAAAAACACCAAATGCCCAAAGCAGAAGAATTCCCAGCACATTCCCATTTTTCCAGGTGATTTCTTTGATCACCTGGGATAACTCTCACAAGTCACAATTTATCCCAAATCCCACTATTTTCCCCATTAGGTTCAACATCAGAAATCCTAAATCAGCCTCATCCCAGAGACCCCAAATTCCTTAAAACCTCCTTTTTCTCCCACATTTCCTGGAATTCACTTGATCCACATGGGAATACCCTGGAAAATACTGGATTTTCAAAAACTCACCTGGGGTAACTCTTGGAAATCATCACTTACTCCAAAGTCCACAATTTGGCCCATTAGGGTCAACATCAGAAATCCTAAATCAGCCTCATCCCAGAGACTCCAAATTCCTTAAAAAAGCTGCTGCTGCAGGACCTTTATCCCAAAAAAAAACCCCAAAAAATGGAGCACCACAAGGAAATCCCCTCCCTATCCTTGTTTTCATTTACTTGGAATTGAATTTCTTTTTCTAGGAGAACACTGGATTTGCAGAAATTCACCTGGGATAACTCTTGGAAATCACAATTTACCCCAAGGCCCACAATTTTGCCCATTAAGTTTAACCTCTGGAATCCTAAATCAGCCTCATCCCAGAGACCCCAAATTCCTTAAAACCTCCTTTTTCACTCAATCCACACTGGATAACCTGGAAAAGCTCATGGGAGAGCAGCTCCAGAGGCAGCCCTGGGAGCAGAACTGCCCTCCAGCCCCACAAAAGCCAATCCAGGACTTTCACCCCCCAAAAAAAACCCTAAAAAATGGAGCACAACGAGGAAACCCCCTCCCTATCCCTGTTTTCATTCACTTGTAATTGAATTTCTCTTTCTAGGAAAACACTGGCTTTTCCAAACCTCACCTGGGATAACTCTTGGAAATCATCCGGAACCTCACCGGTGAGCCAGGGCTGTTGGTAAATGACGGAGAGTGGCTTTGCAAGCTCATTTGCCAGCTCTCTCATTACCCTGGGGGTGGATCCTGTCTGTCCCATAGGTTTAGGAACAGCATTTCAGTCGTTCTTGACTGCCTCCTTGATAATGGGGGCCATTCTGCTCCCTGACACCATCAACCAGCCCAGGCGGGGCAGGTGTCTTGAGGGCAAGTCATCTTCCCACTAAAAACTGAGGCAAAGTAGGCATTACACTACTGCCTTCTCCTCATCTGTAGATACTAAGTTCCTCCCTTATCCAATAAAAGAACAAAGGCTGGTCTTACCCTTCCTTTTAGCATTAATGTATTTAAAACATTTTCTATTATTATTCTTTAGAGAAGTCGCCATTCTAAGTTCAAACTGCCCTTTTGGCCTCCCTAATTTTTTTTTTATGCATGTTCTAGCAGCCTTCTTGAATACATCTTTTGGAGATCTGACCTTCCTTCCAACGCTGATACATTCTCTTTTTATTCCTAAGTTCCTCCAAAACCTCCTGCCCAGCCAGGCTGGACGTTTACCCTATTGACTGATCTTTCACACAGGGACAGTCTGTTCCTGTGCCCCTCAAGATCTCTGTTTTGAGGCATGCCCACCTTTCCTGAACTCCTTTGTTTTTGAGAGCTGCTTCCCAAGAGATGCTCTGAATAAGTCTCCTAAACAGGCCAAAGTCTGCCTCTGGAAGTCCAATGCAAGAGTTTTACTAGAGCTCCTCCTGACTTCACCAAATATTGAGAACTCTATTATTTCATGATCACCTGCCCCAAGCGACCTCCAACCACCACATCTCCCACCAGCCCATCTCTATTTGCAAACAGCAGATCTCAACATAGTCCCCTCCCTGGTGGGTTCACCCACCAGCTGCGACAAAAGTTGTCCTCCATACATTCTAAGAATTTCCTGAATGCCTCTTTAGTGCTGTATTAAGTTCCCAGCAGATGTCTGGTAGGTTGAAGTCACCCACAAGAACAAGGGGGCTGATGATCTTGAAACATTACCTAGCAGTTTATAGAATAAGTCATCTACCTCTTCTTCCTGGTTGGGTGGACGATAACAGACTCCCAGTATGGTGTCAGCCTTGTTGGCCTTCCCCACCCTTACCAGACATTCAACTCCATCTTCCTTAGTTTCACCCCTACGGCATCGAAAGTCTGCTTAATATAAAAGGGCCACCCCTCCGCCTCTTCTTCCTTTCCTGTTTCTTCTGAAGAGGCTTGTATCCATCCAGTGCAGTACTCCAGCTATGTGAGTCATCCCACCACGTTTCCTGATGGCAACTACATCACAGCCTCTGCAGCTGCACCGTGGCCTCCAGCTCTTCTTGTTTGTTGCCCAAGCTGTGTGCATTGCGTACACGGCACCAGCTGGGCTACTGACTTCACCCCTAACTTAGCCTTGCAACCCCTGGGCCTGCTTCCAGATAGCTCAGCTGCTTCCCCTTCCCCCTTCAAACCTAGTTTAAAGCCCTCTCAATGCGGGCACATTCCAGCTCCCATCACTTCCCAAGGGCTCCCAGCTGAAAATCCTTCACAAGGATCTCCCTGATGCCAGAAATTCCAAGGAAAACCTCACACCCTCCCAGGGTGGGGAGATCCCTGCAGGATCCCTCTGGTAGTGCCTGATTATCCCAGGATCACCCAGAGCCTGCCCTGCCTACCCCAACAATCCCACCCTGCCCATCCTTGGAATATTTTCCAAATATTTTCTAAATATTTTCCAAATATTCCTGGAATTCTGGGAGCCTTGGGAATGTGACATTCCCTGTATTCAGAGCCCTGCACCCTCTGGGGAAGAACCTTTCCTGAGATCCAATAAAAAATTTTCCTGTGAGGAATTTCAAGTGGTCCTTCAATATTCCATGGAAAGAGGAATCTCATGGACAGCCTGATCCAGGACCTTGGGAATAATTCCTGATCCCAGAAGAGCCCAAAAATTCAAAATGTGTCTGGGAAGAGCCAAGTGAGTGCCTTCCATTCCCAGCTATTTTGGGAGAGGAGACTATTTCTGGAAAAAGGCAGGAAATAATTCCTCTGGATCCAGACAGGGCTTGGAACTGGAAAGAGGGACCATAAAAGATCAGGGAGCTGATGGGGTGGGATTTGTCAGGAATTTCCAGGATGACGGAGCAGCAGCATCCCAAATATCCAGTGTGTGATGGATCCCAAAATCCCATTTCTTAAAAAAAGAATTCCTTCCCAGCTATAAAAAATATGGGAAAGAAACAATTTTGTCCCTGAGCCCATCCAGGTTAGGGAGAGTGGGATTATCCCATCCCAAAGGCATTTTCCCACTGGAAGAAGGGGGATTTAATGCAGGAGACCCCATTTCCTACAAGAATATTCCTGGATATAATCCATATATGGACAATATAATCCATATAATCCATATATGGACTGACAGGGAGCAATCAGCCTTTCACTGGCAGAAATCCCAAATAATTCTGAGGAATGTGGAAGACAAGAACTGAACTTGTATCCTTTCTGTTTCATCCCAAATATCCAGCATGAGACTGGGCTCCCAAAATCCCTTTTTTTAAAGAAAATATCCTTCCCAGGTATAAAACCATGGGAAATAAACAACTTCTGTCCCTGGGCCCATCCAGGTTTGAGAGAGTGGGATTATCCCATCCCAAAGGGATTTTCCCACTGGAAAAAGGGGATTTCATGCAGGAGACCCCATTTCCTACAAGAATACTCCTGGATATAATCCATATACGGATTATATAATTCTATAAAATTCCATATAATCCATATATGAACTATATAATTCTATATAATTTCATAGAATCCATATATGGACTCTATAATTCTATATAATTCCATAGAATCCATATATGGACTATATAATTCTATATAATTCCATAGAATCCATATATGGACTGACAGGGATCAACCAGGACTCCTGGCAGAAACCCCAGACAATTTCGAGGAATAAACTGGAAGACAAACGCCCAACAGGTGACCAGGTTCCCAAAACCCTTTCTTAAAAAAAATAATTCCTTTCCAGCTACTAAAAATATGGGAATAAACTGTTTTTGTCCCTGAGGCCACAAAGATTCAGGTGGAGTGCTTTTGTTGGAGGATTTTCCCACTGGAAAAAAAGATTTAATGCAGAGACCCCATTTCCTACAAGAGTACATGGATATAATCCATATAATAATCCTATATAATCCATATATGGACTGACAGGGATCAATCAGCCTTTCACTGGTGGGAATCCCAAAAATTTTGAGGAATGTGGAAGACAGAACTGAACTTGTATCCTTTCTGTTCCATCCCAAATATCCAGCATGAGACTGGGCCCCAAAATCCCTTTCCTTAAAAAAAAAAACAGCTTCCCAGGTGTAAAAATATGGGAAATAAACAATTTTTGTGGATTTGATTTTGATAAACAATCATGTGGATTAGCTCCTAACAGAAACATTCCACCTTAACATTCCTGTTAAATTCAGGAATCATCCTTCTCTTCCACAATTTGAGGGCTGAATTTCCAGGAATCCTGAGTTCCCCTAGCTGAACACCCAAGATCAGCCACCGAGCATCCAGAACCAGGTCCATGCATTAAAAAATCCTGATTCCAGCTGATCCATGAAACCCTGAGGTTGGGCAGTTTTAGAGGATTTAGGAACATTTGATGTGAACAACCTCACAACAAGGAGTTAATTACGAAGAAATTCGAATAGGAAAATGCAATTCTACTTTCAGGAGCAGCTGGAAACTCAAATCTTCATGGAGAGAACTCTGAGGGATCAGATTCCACCCAGGACTGTGTTCCCTACTTGGGAATCATTTATGTGGAAAAGCCCTCAGAGCATTCAAATCCAACCATTCCCAGCATTACCAAAGCCACATCTACATGTATTTTAAATATGCCCTGAGGATTCCCCCTCCCTGGGCAGTGCCAAGGCCTGAGCCCCCTTTCCATGGGGAAATTCCTGCTGTGCCCACCCTGAGGCCATCATTTCCCTCACCTCCTGCCCCTGTTCCCTGGAGAGCCCAAAATCAGCCTCCCAGGAGCTGATCACAAATGAATGCCAAAAATAAACTTTTAAAACCAGGATCTGAGCAATTCCAGGATTGGATCCTTTGGGAATTTTGGAGGTGTTTTACAAAGTTTGGGAGCAGCAACCAAACATCCTGCAGGAAAAATCCACAACATCCCCATTCCAGCTCCAGCACGCCCACTGTCCCAGGGTGCCCCAGTGTCCAGCCTGCCTTGGGCACCCAGGGATCCAGGGGCAGCCACAGCTGCTCTGGCCATTCCAGCCCAGCCAGGAATTCCCACCCCAATCTCCCCATCCATCCCTGCCCTCTGGCACTGGGAACCATTCCCTGTGTCCTGGCACCTGGCCTTATCCAGACATGGATTCTCCCACAATTTCGATTTTTCTGACCAAATTTATCTGCAGAGTCTGGATAAGGAAAAGGTCATTGGTTTATCCAGGGTTTCACCAGTTTATCCCATCCTGTCCCAGTTTCCCATCCACAAATCCCCAAACAGCTGTACAGAGCATACAGACCCTTTAATTTTCTCCCAAAAAAATCAGCTGGAAAAATCCCACCCAGGAGTGAAGAACTCCACAGCTTTCTCCTTGCAAACACAAAAAGAAGGATCCGTTTGTTCCTTGAATTCTCATTTAAGGCCTGCCTTCATTCCTACAATTTTAGGATTGCCAGGAGTCTGATTTGATCCTTGTGATCTTTGCAGCTCAGGATATTCCATGAATGGTTTATTACCAGCAGAAAATGGGACTGAAATGATGAATTAAGAAGTTTTTCCAGATTCCACGGGTGATTTACCCTGGGTTGGTAGCGAATCATTCCTACAATTTCCCACAATCCCTAAAAATTATTCAGGAGCCGCTTCCTCAGCACATCAGGAAAGGGCTCTTGGGGGAGGAGGAACCTGAGAGAAATCATTGGGATTTCCCAGGAGTTTGCTTCCAGGCTATTGACACTGCACTTCTAAAATACCCAGAATTTTGAGGGAATTTTTTTTTGGGCACGGAGGTAGTTGTGGGCCAAAATGTTCTTTTCTCAGGTTGGGATCCCAGCCGCAGGAGGAATTCTGGGGGTTTTGGTGCCTGTGATAAGCTAAGCATATGAAGGGCAAAAAGGTTTAATTAAATTCCCAGACTCTGCCCCAAATTCCCATCTCTCCTGGAGCCAGTTTGAGAGGTTGGGATTTCTTGTTGGCAGAATTCCAATGGGATGGGAAATTTAGGTCCCCAACCCAAACCATTCCAGGGGGATTTTTCCTCATATTTTATTCTTTTAAGGCTTTGCTGAGCAGAGATTGCTGGGATCTGCTGGTGTGTGGAATTTTGTCTTTGGAAAAGAGCTGGCACTGCCTGGATGTTCCAAGAAACCATGGATACCAACCCAGGGTCAATCACCCCATAAATCTCATGGAAAAAATCTCCTCATTTTCCATTTCAGTCCCATTTTCTGCTGCCACAAACCATTCATGGAATATCCCAAGGTGCAAAGAAGCCAATTTTTTTTCCTTCCAATCCCAGGAATTCCAGCCCTACCAGCACCCACACTCAAATGAAACTAATTAACCAATGATCAATTAATTGGTGTCCCAATACAACAAATTTAGGTTTGGTAGAGCCCAGGTGGGATGAGGAACCTGGTCAAAGACTCCACAAGGTTCAAAAAAAGCCCATCAGCCCTAATTTTCCTGGCTCTAGGAAAATCCCAGGAATTCCCAGCCCATCAGCACCCAGTCAGGTGACATTAATTAACTGATAATCAATTAATTGGTGTCAAAATACAACAAATTTAATTTTAATAGAGCCCAGCTGGGATCAGGAACAAGGCCAAGGAGCAAACCCAGCCTTGCTGATCCCAAATAAATCATTCCAAAAACCTCCAATTAATTAATTGGTGTCCCAGTATAAGGGCTGCCCATGACACGTGCACAGCCTGGTTTAAAAAATGGGGAATTCCTGGAAAAATCCAAGATTTTTCCATTGGATTGGGGAGCAGCTCCTTCCTCATCCACCCAAGATGTGCCTCCGTCCTTCCCTCTCCTCCCACCCAACTTTTGTTCCAGCAGGAAAAGGGACTGATTCCAAAGGCTGATGTAGTCTATGAATTCCTGAATTTTGAATAACTGGAAAACATCTCAGTGTTGTGACAGCTTTGAAGCAAAACTCCTCAGATTTGAAAGTTCTCTTCTGTTTTATAACACAGAACTCATGCAGGAAAATAAAAACACCAAATGCCCAAAGCAGAAGAATTCCCAGCACATTCCCATTTTTCCAGGTGATTTCTTTGATCACCTGGGATAACTCTCACAACTCACAATTTATCCCAAATCCCACTATTTTCCCCATTAGGTTCAACATCAGAAATCCTAAATCAGCCTCATCCCAGAGACCCCAAATTCCTTAAAACCTCCTTTTTCACTCAATCCACACTGGATAACCTGGAAAAGCTCATGGGAGAGCAGCTCCAGAGGCAGCCCTGGGAGCAGAACCGCCCTCCAGCCCCACAAAAGCCAATCTAGGACTTTCACCCCCCAAAAAAAGCCCTAAAAAATGGAGCACAACAAGGAAACCCCCTCCCTGTCCCTGTTTTCATTCACTTGTAATTGAATTTCTCTTTCTAGGAAAACACTGGCTTTTCCAAACCTCACCTGGGATAACTCTTGGAAATCATCCCCAAGGCCCAACCTCACCGGTGAGCCCCAGGGCTGTTCCACACTGGTAAAAAAGCTGACGGAGAGTGGGACTTTCACCCCCAAAAAGCCCTAAAAATGGAGCTCATTTGCCAGCTCTCTCTTTCTAGGATTACCCTGGGGATGGATCCTGAACCTGGTCCCATAGGTTTAGGAACATCCAACCATTTCTGTCCCATAGGTTTATGAAGCATTTCAGTCGTTCTTTGACTGCCTCCTCTTGGATAATGGGGGGGCCATTCTGCTCCCTGACACCATCAACCAGCCCAGGCGGGCAGGTGTCTTGAGGGCAAGTCATCTTCCCACTAAAAACTGAGGCAAAGTAGGCATTAAGCACTACTGCCTTCTCCTCATCTGTAGATACTAAGTTCCCTCCCTTATCCAATAAAGAACAAAGGCTGGTCTTACCCTTCCTTTTAGCATTAATGTATTTGTAAAAACATTTTCTATTATTATTCTTTAGAGAAGTCGCCATTCTAAGTTCAAACTGACCTTTGGCCTCCCTAATTTTTTTTCTGCATGTTCTAGCAGCCTTCTTGAATACATCTTTGGAGATCTGACGCTCCTTCCAACGCTGATACATTCTCTTTTTATTCCTAAGTTCCTCCAAAACCTCCTTGCCCAGCCAGGCTGGACGTTTACCCCATTGACTGATCTTTCGTCACACAGGGACAGTCTGTTCCTGTGCCCTCAAGATCTCTGTTTTGAGGCATGCCCACCTTTCCTGAACTCCTTTGTTTTTGAGAGCTGCTTCCCAAGAGATGCTCTGAATAAGTCTCCTAAACAGGCCAAAGTCTGCCCTCTGGAAGTCCAATGCAAGAGTTTTACTAGAGCTCCTCCTGACTTCACCAAATATTGAGAACTCTATTATTTCATGATCACTCTGCCCCAAGCGACCTCCAACCACCACATCTCCCACCAGCCCATCTCTATTTGCAAACAGCAGATCTAACATAGTCCCTCCCCTGGTGTGTTCACCCACCAGCTGCGACAAAAAGTTGTCCTCCATACATTCTAAGAATTTCCTGGACTGCCTCTTTAGTGCTGTATTAAGTTCCTAGCAGATGTCTGGTAGGTTGAAGTCACCCACAAGAACAAGGGCTGATGATCCTGAAACATTACCTAGCTGTTTATAGAATAAGTCATCTACCTCTTCTTCCTGGTTGGGTGGACGATAACAGACTCCCAGTAGGGTGTCAGCCTTGTTGGCCTCCCCCTTAATTCTTACCCATAGGCATTCAACTCCATCTTCCTTGGTTTCAATTTCTACAGCATCGAAAGTCTGCTTAATATAAAGGGCCACCCCTCCACCTCTTCTTCCTTTCCTGTTTGTTCTGAAGAGCTTGTGTCCATCCAGTGCAGTACTCCAGCTATGTGAGTCATCCCACCATGTTTCCGTGATGGCAACTGCATCACAGCTCTGCAGCTGCACCGTGGCCTCCAGCTCTTCTTGTTTGTTGCCCAAGCTGTGTGCATTGGTATACATGCACCTCAGCTGGGCTACTGACTTCACCCCTAACTTAGCACTGCGACCCCTGGGCCTGCTTCCAGATAGCTCAGCTGCATCCCCTTCCCCCTTCAAACCTAGTTTAAAGCCCTCTCAATGCGGGCACATTCCAGCTCCCATCACTTCCCAAGGGCTCCCAGCTGAAAATCCTTCACAAGGATCTCCCTGATGCCAGAAATTCCAAGGAAAACCTCACACCCTCCCAGGGTGGGGAGATCCCTGCAGGATCCCTCTGGTAGTGCCTGATTATCCCAGGATCACCCAGAGCCTGCCCTGCCTACCCCAACAATCCCACCCTGCCCATCCATGGAATATTTTCCAAATATTTTCTAAATATTTTCCAAATATTCCTGGAATTCTGAGAGCCTTGGGAATGTGACATTCCCTGTATTCAGAGCCCTGCACCCTCTGGGGGAAGAACCTTTCCCTGAGATCCAACAAAAAAATTTTCCTGTGAGGAATTTCAAGTGGTCCTTCAATATTCCACGGAAAGAGGAATCTCATGGACAGCCTGATCCTACACCTTGGGAATAATTCCTGATCCCAGAAGAGCCCAAAAATTCAAAATGTGTCTGGGAAGAGCCAAGTGAGTGCCTTCCATTCCCAGCTATTTTGGGAGAGGAGACTATTTCTGGAAAAGGCAGGAAATAATTCCTCTGGATCCAGACAGGGCTTGGAACTGGAAAGAGGGACCATAAAAAGATCAGGGAGCTGATGGGGTGGGATTTGTCAGGAATCAGGGGAAGGATGACGGAGCAGCAGCATCCCAAATATCCAGCGTGTGATGGATCCCAAAATCCCATTTCTTAAAAAAAGAATTCCTTCCCAGCTATAAAAAATATGGGAAAGAAACTATTTTGTCCCTGAGCCCATCCAGGTTAGGGAGAGTGGGATTATCCCATCCCAAAGGGATTTTCCCACGGGAAAAAAGGGGATTTAATGCAGGAGATCCCATTCCCTACAAAATTACTCCTAGATATAATCCATATATGGACAATATAATCCATATAATCCATATATGGACTGACAGGGAGCAATCAGCCTTTCACTGGCAGAAATCCCAAATAATTTCGAGGAATGTGGAAGACAAGAACTGAACTTGTATCCTTTCTGTTTCATCCCAAATATCCAGCATGAGACTAGGCTCCCAAAATCCCTTTTTTTAAAGAAAATATCCTTCCCAGGTATAAAACCATGGGAAATAAACAGCTTCTGTCCCTGGGCCCATCCAGGTTTGGGAGAGTGGGATTATCCCATCCCAAAGGGATTTTCCCACTGGAAGAAGGGGATTTCATGCAGGAGACCCCATTTCCTACAAGAATACTCCTGGATATAATCCATATATGGACTATATAATTCTATATAATTCCATAGAATCCATATATGGACTCTATAATTCTATATAATTTCATAGAATCCATATATGGACTCCTATATAATTCCAAGAATCCATATATGGACTGTAATTCTGGATATAATTCCATATAATCCCATATATGGACTGACAGGGATCAACCAGCCCTTCACTGGCAGAAACCCCCAACAATTTTGAGGAATGTGGAAGACAAGAAACAGGTGACCAGGTTCCCAAAATCCCTTTTCTTAAAAAAAAAAAAAATTCCTTTCCAGCTACTAAAAATATGGGGAATAAACTGTTTTGTCCTTGAGTTTCATCCAGGTGAGTGCTTCCCAAATCCCAAAAGGATTTTCCCACTGGAAAAAAAAGGGGATTTAATGCAGGAGACCCCATTTCCTACAAGAGGCCTGGATATAATCCATAAATAATCCTTATAATCCATATATGGACTGACAGGGAGCAATCAGCCCCACTGGTAATCCCAAAAAATTTTGAGGAATGTGGAAGACAGAACTGAACTTGTATCCTTTCTGTTTCATCCCAAATATCCAGTTGAGACTGGGCTCCCAAAATCCCTTTCCTTAAAAAAAAATAATTCCTTCCCAGGTAAAAAATATGGGAAATAAACAATTTTGTGGGATTTTTGATAAACAATCATGTGGAAAAGGGAGAGTGCTTCCCAAATCCCAGAGATTTTCCCACTGGAAGAAAGGGATTTAATGCAGGAGACCCCATTCCAAGAATATTCCTGGATATAACCCATATATGAACAATATAATATAATCCTATATAATCCATATATGGAATCCATATATGGACTGACAGGGATCAATCAGCCCTTCACTGGCCAAAATCCCAAATAATTTTGAGGAATGTGGAAGACAGAATTTAATTTTAATCATTCCATTTATAATCCATCACATGGACTCATAATTTAACTAATTTCCATAGAATCCATATATGGACTTTCGGTATTTAATTCTATATAATTCCATAGAATCCATATATGGACTATATAATTCTATATAATTCCATAGAATCCATATATGGACTGTATAGTTCTATATAATTCCATATAATCCATATATGGACTGACAGGGATCAACCAGCCCTTCACTGGCAGAAACCCCAGACAATTTTGAGGAATGTGGAAGACAAACGCCCAACAGGTGACCAGGTTCCCAAAATCCCTTTTCTTAAAAAAAATAATTCCTTTCCAGCTACTAAAAATATGGGGAATAAACTGTTTTGTCCCTGAGGCCACAAAGATTCAGGTGAGTGCTTCCCAAATCTCAAAGGGATTTTCCCACTGGAAAAAAGGGGATTTAATGCAGGAGACCCCATTTCCTACAAGAGTACTCCTGGATATAATCCATATAATAATCCTATATAATCCATATATGGACTCACAGGGATCAATCAGCCTTTCACTGGTGGGAATCCCAAAAAAATTTTGAGGAATGTGGAAGACAGAACTGAACTTGTATCCTTTCTGTTCCATCCCAAATATCCAGCATGAGACTGGGCTCCCAAAATCCCTTTCCTTAAAAAAAAAAAAATTCCTTCCCAGGTGTAAAAAATATGGGAAATAAACAATTTTTGTGGATTTGATTTTTGATAAACAATCATGTGGATTAGGGAGAGTGCTTCCCAAATCCCAGAGATTTTCCCACTGGAAGAAAGGGATTTAATGCAGGAGACCCCATTCCCTACAAGAATATTCCTGGATATAACCCATATAAGAACAATATAATATAATCCTATATAATCCATATATGGAATCCATATGTGGACTGACAGGGATCCATCAGCCCTTCACTGGCCAAAATCCCAAATAATTTTGAGGAATGTGGAAGACAGAATTTAATTTTAATCATTTCCATTTCCTTCCTCTTCCTCACACAGCTCAGAATTTAACTGGATTTTGCTCTTCTGAGCCCCAGGAATTTTAATTTTCGGTGGTTTAAGATTTTCCTTGCCAGATTCCCTCCAAATTCCCCTCCCATGGAATCAAAGGTGACGTTTTGACCCCACAGCTCACAGGAGGCAGAGCTGGGATGCGGCTCCCGGCATTCCAGGAGGATCCTTGGAGCTCTCCACAAGTCCCAGGATCACCAAACCTCAGGGAAGTTTAGGCTCAGTTTAAATCCCACACATTTACTGAGTTTAAAGTAGGTGGAAACCTCAACATCTGCACCCTGAACCCCAAATCACCACCTGGGCCACAACCAACACCTGAACCCACAGAGTTCCCCCTCCTGGAATTCCGGAATTCCCAACTCCTTACCCTGACCACAACCCCATCCAAGGGAGCAGAGTCCATTCCATTCCCTTGGCTATCCATGGATTCTTCCCCTCTCTAGGGAGAATCCCAAAAATCTCCGTGGGAGAAGAGAGGAAAAAGGAGGAGGAGGAGGAGGAAGAGGAGGAGAAGGAGAAGGAGGAGGAGGAGGAGGAGGAGGAGAGGAGAGGAGGAGAAGGAGAAGAAGGAGAAGGAGAAGGAGAAGGAGAAGGAGAAGGAGAAGGAGAAGGAGAAGGAGAAGGAAGGAGAAGGAGAAGGAGAAGGAGAAGGAGAAGGAGAAGGAGAAGGAGAAGGAGAAGGAGAAGGAGAAGGAGAAGGAGAAGGAGAAGGAGAAGGAGAAGGAGATCCTAGGCCAGGGTTTAGGGAAGAGTTAAAATTCCCAAGGATCCGCAGGGATCCCGGAGCAGGCGGGAGGAGCGGGAGGAGCGCAGCTGCCCCTGCGGCAGCGCATAATCCCTGCCCTGTTCCCAGGGACGCTTCCCTGGCACAAAGTCGGGAATTGTGCGGGGTTAAAGCGCCCCGGACAAGGCCGGCATTCACCGGCAGCACCATGGAAATATCCCCCAGGGAAATATCCCCCCTGGAAGTACAACCCATGGAATATCCTCCAGCTGGGACTGCTGATCCAGAGGTTTCCTCCCCGCTGATCCAGAGGTTTCCTTGCCCACTGATCCAGAGGTTTTTGCCTGATCCAGAGGTTTTTCCCTCCCCTCTGATCCAGAGGTTTCCCAACAAGGAGCCAGCACTTCCAATGAGCCAATCGCTCTCCCCTCCTGGTGATTTTGTTTTCCCATCCCTCCCCTCATCCTCCCAATCCACTCCCTGGATCTGTAAAAATGTTGGGAAAGGCCAGGTCAGAGGCCACTCCCAGCTCCCAAGGCAGCACTCCTTAATCCCTCCGGGATGGGAGCTTGGGAATTATCCCAGCATCTCAAAGAGGTGGCCACAGGGATGGAAGATCTTTCCCAGAGCATTCCCAGATCTTTCCCAGATCTTCCTCAGATAATTCCCTGATTTTCACCTGATTTTTCCCTGATCTTTCCCAGATTTTTCCCAGATCTTTCCCTGATCATTCCCAGATCTTTCCCAGATTTTTCCCAGATCTTTCCCTGATCTTTCCCAGATTTTTCCCAGATTTTTCCGTGATCTTTCCCAGATCTTTCCCAGATTTTTCCCTGATCTTTACCTGATATTTCCCTGATCTTTCCCTGATCTTCACCTGATATTTCCTTGATCTTTCCCAGATCATTCCTAGATCACTCCCAGATTTTTCCCAGATCTTTCCCCGATCTTTCCCAGATTTTTTTCCCAGATTTTTCCTTACACCGTCTGCTCCCTACTCCAACCTCTCCCCAGGCTCCAAGCAGCTCCAGCAGTCCCCACTCCAGCTGGATCCCGGGAAAAGGGGGCATCTCCAGGCTTTGGGATGCCCAATTCCAATTTTCTTTGGAAAACCTGCAGCTGCACTGAGGGCTGAGGCCGTTGGGTGACATTTGGTGCTTGGATACACCAGGACAAATTCCCTGGGTTTTAACACCATAAATGCCTTCAATTCCAGGCATTTTGAACCAGCAACAGGAAAACACCTGGAAGCCTCATTGTTCCCAATGGGGAAACACCTGGAAATCTCATTTTTCCCAATGGGAAAACTCCTGGAACCCTCATTTTTCCCAAGGCTGTGGGTGCTTCTCCCAAAATTTTGCACACCCAGATTTGGTGCAGAGCCTCAGGAAGGCTCTGATATTCCTCATTCAGGAGTGATTCCAGGAGGAATTCCGAGCCATCCTGAGGTTCTCCATGGCTGCAGATGGGATGCTGAGCCCTGTTCCCTGCAGGAGCTGGGGTGGCACAGAGGGGTCACTGTCACCCTCACACCCCTCCTCTGCCACACCTGGCGTTCCCACAAAACATCCCGAGGGTCTGCCCTGCTTAATTCCAGCTGAAATCAAGGAAAAAAATCCTAAAATCTCGGCAAGGGGTGGATAAACCCCAGCCCAGTGAGCCAGGATCCCAGAGGGGGCTGCACCCCCTGTGTGACCCCGATCCCACCCAGGGGATCCCACAGCTGCTCCCAGGTTCCTGTCACCCCTTGGAATCCACTGCCCTGGGTCAGGAAGCGTTGGCTTTGCCCCTGGAGCCGGCCCTGCCAGGATTGTCACCCTCGCTCCAGCCAGGTTTCCCCCCATTCCCAGGATTTTTCCAGCCCCCACCCCAGAGGTGCTGGAAGAGCTCAGGCTCTCCAGGCTCCTGTCCAGGAATTCTCTGGGCACTTCCTCACTCCACAGGGCACAAAATGGGACCCCAAGTCCCTGGTGAGCCCCCTCAGCTGAGGCAGCTCAGGAACAAACCCAAAAATCCCTTCTCCACTCTCCCAAAATTCCCATTTTTTGCTGAGCAGCCTGTGAGCTGTTAAAAACTCTGCATGCCCACCTCGGCCTCTTCACTGAGCCATTTTTTCCCTCTGGAGACTGGAAGTTGGGTGAAAGGAGAACCAGCATGTCCTGAATCCCTACATTTCCTGCTTTGTTAACAGTGCAAGTCATGCACCGCTGAAAAGGGAGGAAACGTGCACAGATCTCGAGTTGTTCTGGCCAGGAAATCAGGGAGAGCTGAGGAACTGCACGAATTCCCAAGGATTTCAGCAGCTCTGCTCTCCCCCATCCCCTGAGGATGCAGAACGTGGGCTGGGCCTGCCCTGCTCCCAGTGCTCCCAGTGCTCCCAGTGCTCCCAGTGCTCCCAGTTCCATGCTGGTTTCCCTTTAGGATCCCAGTTTTCCACCCCAGCTGTAGCATTCCAAGAGAACAGAGGGAAGTTGCGGAGGTGCTGCCCAGCACGGCACGTTAACCCGGAGTCCAAACGAGCTCGCAATCCACAAAACCGAGGATTTATTTTGCATTCCAAGGCGGCCGAGCTGCTCCCCGGGTGGGCACGGGCGGTGCCGTGCCAGGCGCACCTGGTGCCAGCACCTTCCCGCACCTCCGGGAGCATCCAGGGCTGGAAAACAGCCTGGGAGAGCCGTGCCAAGGACAGGTGGGATGAGCCAGGGAGGTGCCTGAGGGATGGGTCTGAGCCACCCGCGGGGCTGGGAATATCAACAGGGAGCAGCAGGGATGGATTCCAGGCTGCTCCTTCCTTCCCCTCGCCACCTTCCTCGCGGAGAGGCTCTGGAGCAGTGCCCGCTCCCAGAGGAGCACAGGAACCAGGAACAAGTGTGAACATGGCAAGGCGCCTCCCCGGCAGCACCACGCTCGCAAGCAGAGCTGCCAGGCTCTGGAAATCTTAAAAAAAAAAAAAAAAGGCCAAAAAACTTGTTAAAATCCCACAAACCGATTTTTCCAAAGCAGCGAGATCCTCTCGCAGGCTGGGGCTCACTTTGGATAATCCGCAGGCTCCAGCCTTCCCATCCTCCTTCCCCAAAATGGCCCTGCTGCTGCACCGGGGGCTGCAGGCACACCCCGGGAGCGGAATTTTTATTATTTTTTTTGTTTTGTCCACATTCCCGAGCCGACCTTCAGCAGCAGACGAAGGCACCCAAAATTCCCGGGGCACCGCTCTGGAGCACAAAGCACGGCTGAGCTCCCAGCGCTCCCCCCGCTCTCAGCCTAAAGCAGCGGCACCAAAGTCTTCACTCCAGAGCCCGGAGCCCGGAGCTGAGTCCGCATCTCCTCCCTCCAGCCCCCACCTCGCTCTTCCTGAACAAGCCCTCTCCTGTTCGCGGCTCTTCCCGAGCATCCAACAATATGTGCCTGTGTGCCGGGGGAGGCAGGAGCCGCTGCCAGCTCCGCACCAGCCGAGCCTCCTCCGCCTGCCCAGCCCCGCTGACACCCGCGGGCACGTCCAGATCTTCCAAAATTAACCACAAAAAAAATAGGGGTGAGTCTCTAAGCGAGGCTCTAAGCGAGGCTCTAAGCGAGGCTCTAAGCGAGGCTTTAAGTGAGGCTCCGTTCCAGGCGGGAAGCGAATGTGGAAGTGTGGGAGCGGACGGGCTCGGAGGAGGCAATGTCACACCAAGCGTTTGCTGGGAGATTCATGGATCGCCTTCCTCAGCCCCGGGTGCCGGAGCTGCCGGCGGCACCGCGCGGCGCCGGAGCCGCTTACATAACCCCCCCGCCCGGCCGGGAGCACCGGGAACCGGGAGCACCGGGAATGGGGAGCACCGGGAATGGGGAGCATCGGGAATGGGGCAGCATCGGGAATGGGGCAGCATCGGGAATGGGCAGCATCGGGAATGGGGAGCACCGGGATGGGGGAACCAGGGGCAGCACCGGGAATGGGGAGCACCGGGAATGGGGAGCACCGGGAATGGGGCAGCACCGGGAACCGGGAGCACCGGGAATGGGAAGCACAGGGAATGGGGAGCATCGGGAATGGGCAGCATCAGGAATGGGGCAGCATCGGGAATGGGGAGCACAGGGAATGGGGAGCACCGGGAATGGGGCAGCACCGGGAATGGGGAGCACCGGGAATGGGGAGCACAGGGAATGAGGAGCATCGGGAATGGGCAGCATCAGGAATGGGGGAACGCCGGGAATGGGGGAGAACCGGGAATGGGGAGCACCGGGAATGGGGAGCATCAGGGGATGGGGCAGCACCGGGAATGGGGATCGCCAGAACCGGGGCAGTACCGGGAGCGGGGCAGCATCGCGAACGGGGCAGCATCAGAACCGGGGCATCACCGGGAAGGGGGCATCTCCAGAACCGGGGCATCTCCAGAACCGGGGCATTGCTGGGGCTGGGAAGTCACCGTGAACGGAGCATCGGCACAACCGGGGCATCGCCACAGCCGGTGCATCACCGGGAATGGGGCATCAACGGGAACGGGGCATCGCCACAGCCGGGGCATCACCGGGGCTGGGACATCACCGGAACCGGAGCATCGCTGGCACCGAAGCATTACCACGACCCGGGCATCACCGGGACCAGGGCATCGACAGAACCGGAGCATCACCGGCACCGAGGCAGCACCGGAGCATCACCGGCACCGGGCACGGGGCAGCATCCCGGCCGCAGCTCCGGCGGAGCGCCCGGTTCTCCCCCGCGGCTCCGGGCCCCGGGCAGCGCCGAACCGGGGCCACCTCGGGGGCGCGGGGGCGAGGGGGAAGCAACAAGAGCGCGGCCCCAGCGCGGAGCGGGAGCGCAGCGGGCGATGCCGCCGGTGATGTGCAAGTCACGGGCGGGGGGCAGCGGGGCCGGGGCAGCGGAGCCGCCCGCCCGCGGGGTCCGCGCGCCCCCGGCGGAGCCCCGGGAAGTTTGCGGCGCCCTCGCCCCCGCCCCTGGCTCCGCGGCCGCGGGCGGCAGCGCCGCCGGTAACAAGTGCGGCGGGCGCGGAGGAGCCCCGCGGAGGCGGCGCCCAGCGGCGGCCAGCGCGGCCCGGGACCGGCTGCGGACACCCCCGAATCGCCCCCGCCCCCGCCCCCGGCCCGGTTATCGCCGTGAAATGTCAGCGTCTCATGGCAACGGCGCTGCCTCCGCTCTGCCTCCGCCGGCTCCCGCGGCGCGCAGCGGGGCCACGCCGCTCGCCCCCACCCCCCCATCCCCCCCCCCGCCCTTCCGCCCCGGCGACAGTCGCGACAAGGTCACGCGGCGCCCCGGACTCACCGTACACCCCTTGGCCGGAGCTGCCCTCCAGCAGAACCGTCAGCAGCCCCAGCAGCCCGATCGCTACATCCATCTTCACGTGAGCATCCACATATCCAGCCCGGCGGGGCGGGGGGGGGCAGCGCAGCGCCCGCCGGAGCCCCGCGCTCCGCTGCGGCCGAGCCGCGCACGCCCGCGCAGGCAGGGCGGCGGGGGCAGGCGGCGGGCACCGCGCCGGTCCTCCTCCTCCTCCTCCTTCCTCCTCCGCCTCCGCCTCCTCCTCCTCCTCCTCCCGCTGCGCAGCGGGCGGCGCGGGGCGAGCCCCGCTCAGAGCGAGCCCCCGGCAGCGGCAGCCCCCGCACCCGCTCCGGGCCGCGGCGCCCTCAGAGCTCCGGCCGCCGCCGCCGCCGCCTCCCCGGGGCCGCCGAGCGCCGCGCGGGGCCGCCGCAGCCGCCTGCGCCCCGCGGCCATCAGAGGCCACCGCGGCGCCGCGGCCCCCGCATGGTGCGCGGGGCTGCCCGCGGAGGGAGCGGAGCGGAGCGCGGGGGCGGCGCGGGCGGCGCGGGCGGGGGCGGGCGCGGGGCCGCGGGAGGCTCCGGCTGCGGCTGCGGCGCTCCGGGCGGCTCCCCTCCTCTCAGCGCGGCTGCGGGGCGGCGGCCGGGCCCATGGCGGGGCGGCGCGGGGCTCCCGCGGCCGCGCTGCGTGCGGGTGCGCTGCCGTGCGGGCGCGGGGAGCGGGCGCAGTGGCGGCGGCGGGGCCGTCACGTTGTGCTATACGTGCGGGGCCGGCAGCCGCAGCCCGGCGACGTCAAAGCTGCGTGGCTGCTGCCGCTGCTGCCGCTGAGCGCCTTCCTCCGCCTCCTCCTCCTCCTCCTCCTCCGCCGCCGCCGCCGCCGCCCCCCGTGGCCCCGCGGCTCCGCCGCCGCCGCCGGGCGCGCACGGCCGCGGGCGCTGCCCGGGCGGGATGCGCGGGGCGACCGCGCCGCTCCGGGGTGCGCGGAGCGCTGGGACCCGCGCGGAGCCGGTGCGTGGGGGTCTGGCCCGCTCCCTGCCGAGGGTCGCGGAGCGCTGTGAGCCGGGATGCGCCGCGCGGAGCGGCTCGCACGGAGCAGGGATGCGTGGAGCGGTCCCGCTCTGTCCTGGATCCCGCTCTGTCCCGCGATGCGCGGGCCGATCCCGGTCTGTTCCGGGTGGTTCCGCTCTGTCCCGGGACGCCCAGGGCACCTCGCTCTGTCCCGGGATGCGCGGGATGTCCCGCTCTGTCCCGGGTGGTCCCGCTCGGTCCCGCTCTGTCCCGGGTGGTCCCGCTCGGTCCCGCTCTGTCACGGGATGTCCCGCTCTATTCCGCTCTGTCCCGGGATGCGCGGTGCCGCGCGCTGCGGTGCGGACGGTGAGGGGCGCCCTGAGCCCGCGCTGCGCTCCCGGCCCGAGGGGTCCGTCCCGGGCTGCACAGCCGGCTGCGAGCCCGCTGTCCCCCAGTGTCACCCCGCTGTCCCCCCGGTGTCCCCCGTCCCCCCCCGTCCCACCCGCTCCCTGTCCGGGGCAGCCCCGGGCTCAGCCCCCGCTGTTTCCCCAGCCCCCGTGGGTTAAACCGCCGTGCTTGCTCCAGGTTGTGTCCCAGGTCACACCCTGGAGTGACAGAGGGGACAGGGAGGTGACAAACCAGCTGCTCTCTGTGTCTGATCCAGCTGATGCCGCTGGGTTTTTACTGGGTTATTCCCCCTTTAGGGATCTCAAATACCTGAGAGCCCTGACTGGCTCCCAGCCCCTTCCCAGCCTCCCTGGTGTCCCCACGTTTTGGGATCCCATGGGATTTGTGCTGGCCGAAGTCTCTTCTCTCCAATTCCTCAGAACAAACCAAGGATTTCTGTGGAAAAGGCTGCCCCTGTCCTCTGCCCTTTTTCCTTGATTTCTCCAAGGGTTGCCCCAAACCCATGGGCACCTTGGGCACTGGTGCAGCTCCCTCTGCCTGCACCAAAAGGATTTGTGCTCCAGGCCAGGACAGTGACAGTGCTCTGGAAGGGACAATTGCACCATCAGGGTTTGTGTGACCCCACAGGACACTGCTAACAAGGCTGGGACTCTTCCAGAGCTCTCCTGACACGGGCTGCGCCTTTCCATCCCTTCCATGAGATGATCCAGCATGCTGAGGGCTTGTGCTATCCAATCCAATCCATCCGTGGAATTTCGGAGGGCGCTGAATTCCCTCCCAGCTGGGGCTGTTCCCCATTCCCAGCCTGGTGAGGACGTGGGAAGTGGGAGAAGGGATGGGTGCAGCCCTTCTCGGTGCCTTTCCCATGCCCCCAGTGCTCAGGCTGGCACCCAGCAGGGCCCGGAGGGTGCTGGGGGTGACACTGAGGTGACCCCGTGGTTGTGCTCAAATCCCATGTCCCCCCTCAGGGGACTCTCCTGTGCCATTCCAGACACTCTCCCTGCCTCTGGCTGCATCCCATCCCTTTCACTGCTTGGTCTCCTGTCTGAAGGGACTCTCAGGTGGCTGCTCTGAGTCTGCCTGACACTCCTTTTTCTCTGGTTTCCAATTCCAAGGAGAATTTGGGGACATCTCCAGAGGCTGCACTCCCAGCCTGACCTTCAGCCCATCACCTTCAAGCTCCAGCTGCCTTTTGGCTTTTTTTCTGCCTTCAGCCCCTCCTTTTTCCCCTTTCCCCCTCTTTCTCTGTGCCCTCCAAGCAACATCTGGGCCCCATCTGGGCTGTGCCCATCCCAACCCAGAGCTCTGGTCCCTTCCCAGGTGTCACTGTGGGACACAAAAGAACACACGCACACAACTGCTCTCAAGGTGAAGAAGAAAAAAGATAGTTTATTTTCCGACTCCAACATTTATAGTTTTACAAAGGTGACAGTGGATTGGAGGGTGACAGTGCCACCTCTCCAATGACACTGGTCAAACCAACAGTCTATCAACTCTCTCCTCCTCCATAAAGGAATGTAAAACAATGAGTTATTTACAGAAAGTGTGTGAGAAAGTTCACTACAAGAATGTCAACATCAGAAAGTTTAGAAAATGTTAAAAAACCAGAGTGACACCCAGGGATTTTCCCCCCATTTTTCTTCCTTCCTCCTCCACCCAACCACCCCACAGCACAACCACGGCCACACTCCAAAACCTTTTTGACCTCTGTGTTTTCCTCGCCTGTAAAGCCCCATCCAAGGCAGGTTAGGGAGGAAAAGCTGGAATTCCTCACGTGGAAATGGTGGGAAAAGTGCCACGTTCCCTTTTGGCTGCTCTGTGTGTTGAACACCAAGAACAAGCTCAAGGGCTGGGCCTTCCTCTCCCTGTTTCCAACCTTCCCATGGTTAATTCCAAGATCCTCCCAGCACAGCCAGATGTTCTTGCATCCTGGAGGCTGGAATCATCCCCTGGCTGCAACAGCCCTTAGGAGGGATGCTGTTAGCAGGTTGTTAGCACACCACTGACAGCATTCCTTGGAAATTCAGCCCTTGGCACTGCAGAGGAGGGAACCTCACCAAAAAAAATCACTTGGAGTTGGGGAAAATAATTCCCAGTCTGAATTGAAGCAGGTGCACAAATCTCTGTGGGGTAAGAACCCAAATTATTTCCATCTGAGGTGGTTTTTTTTTAAAGTATTTGTTCTTAAAAGTTTAAATATTGCAGCTACTGCTGAGATTTGCTCGAGGATGTTCAGCTGTGATCCCAAATCCAGGAATCTCTCTGGGCAGGGAGGAGAAAGGAGGAATTAAAAGAACTGACTGAGTCAGAGCTGATTTTCCTGCATGTCCCAAATCACTTTCTGTGATGTTAAATATGGAGCTGCTCCCTGCTGGAACCATTTAACTGGGAATTGTGAAATTCAGCTGGTCCCAGGAGAAGGACTGGGGTTTGTGGTTGGGCTCCAACATCTCCAGAACTCGTGGAAAAACATTTCCCAAAGAATGGGAAATTCAGAGCCTGCAAACCCCGCTGGCTGCACTTCACTGGGAAGGCTCATGGGGCTCATCCAGCACTTTAAACCCCCAAAACAAATCCCTGGATTTGTCCCTGCTCCCAAATCCATGAGATTTCTCCTCTTGCTCAGCAAGGGCTGGCAAAGTGTGTCCAGAGGGCCACCAGACCTGGGATGGGATCCATGGGGCAAAAGAGCTGGGAGGCAGCAGCTGAGGATTCCCAAATTCTGGATCTGCATTGGGAATCCCTTGGAGGGAATCGGGAGATTTGGGATCCATCCATGCCTTGCAGAGATGCAGCCTGGGGCTCATTGAGTGTTTTGGCCACAGGCAGAGCTTTCCGAACCACGATAAAAGTTGATTTTCACAAAATCCTGGGATTTTTTGCCATCCCCCATGCACGAGGAAGAATGGAGAGGCTCCGATGGGATTTCCTTTTATTCAGGGAAATAAACCCCCTTTGATTGCTTTATTCCAAAGAATTCCCAAGCTTCATTTCCATATTGCAACAGGGGCAGCTTCAGCAGCACGAGTGATGTGGATTGATAATCTCATTTGCCTTCACAAGAATTCCCTTTTTTCCTGATTTTCCTGCTGATAACACACAAGACACTCATTATTTTTGGAATGTCAGCCACGCTGGAGTTATCCTTGCCCAATCCTTGTTTGCCCAACAGCCAGTCTTTGGGAAGGAACACATTTTCCATGTGATTTTTTTGATGATTTCCAGGATGGAAAATTCAAATTTCGTTGCCATCGTTGTGGCCACCCAATGGATTGAGCAGCCTCGTTTGTCACTGGTTAATTAAATGTGACCCATTTCTGCAAGCACCAGGTTGTTCTTAGTTTATAAAAGGGAAAAATGAAAATATTTTTAGCAGGCCCTGGGATTTTCTTTTAACTGCTTCATTTTAGCCATTCCTCACATTCCAAGGGTTGTCCAGTGGGTGACCACAGCTGGAATGGTTTGGTCCATCAGAGTATCAGGGTTGGTTGTTGTCTTGGTTTGAAAAGCCAGGTGTCTGCTAAGGAAGGCAGGAGGCTCCCTTGATATGGAAAATGTAAACCCCTTCCCTCTAAATTATCATGATTTTGAAATTAAGGGGCTCTCAGGCAAAGATACGGGAATAGGAATGACAGTTCTTTACTAGGAAAACTAAAAAAAAAAAAGGAAGAAAATATAAAAATAAAACAGTGACAGAGTGAGAGCATGCCCTGTGTGCCAGGGGGTGGCCCAGCCCCATGCCATGGGGGCCCAGCCCTCCTGCAGTGCCAGCTGTGGCTCTGCTGCAGCACGGATCCTGCACAAGGGGGGAGTTTTCCTCTGCAGCTCCAGGGCTGCTGCAGATGGGCCTGGGCTCCCTCTGGCAATGCAGGGCAGCAGAAAGCTGCTCCTCTGGCAATGCAGGGGGCAAAGGCTGCTGTGCTGGGCCAGGCTCAGATTGGATCCAGGCAGGAATGCTTGGCTCCTCCCCTGGGCGGAGCATCTCCCCATGGGATGCTGGCATTGGATCAGCCCTGCAGGGACACTCAGTGGCCATGGACAGCAGAGATCTCCTGGAGGGAGGGTTGGCTGTGGGAGGGATAAAGGAAAAACTGCCCCATGGACAGCAGAGAACTGCCCCAGCTCTGACAGATGGGGGTGGAACTCACACCCCAGCCACATTTTGCATTCCCACCCTAAGACAGGGACAAAAACCCCCTTGGACCCCAAGGGTTTCACCCACAGCCCTTCCCTGTGGGATGCAGTGGCAGAGTTGTCCCTGACCGTGCTTTCCTCCCCTCAGCAATGAGGAGCCACAGGAACTCTCGGATCCCGAGGATTGTGCAGAGGTGTGGAGGGACATCACCTCCACAAATCACTACAGGAGGGAACAAATTGCAGGTAAATAAAACCAACTTTAAATTTAATCACAGATAAATCAAATCGATCTGAATTAGTCTTACTCAAATAACAAAAAATCCAGGGTTTTAATGCTTCCCACATTCCAGCAGCCATTTCTTCCAGGAGCTCTTGGACAGCTTTTCCATTTTACCCAGCACCAATCAGAAGCAAATTATTTTCTCTCTCCCTGTTGGGAGCAAGTCCACAAATAATTGAGATTTGACTGAAGGAGACCATTAAGCACCATTAAAATCCTGAGTAATTCCGTGGTGTGGGTGAGTTCTGTGGTGCTGTATCCCCTCCTTTTCCCAACTTCCAATAAAAACGAAGGGAAAACTCAATAATTTCTCTTGGTCTCATGATTCTGATGGATTTGGGGTGTGTTTGGAGTGGGAACAGATTATAGACAATTAACAAATCATCCCAGAATGAGGTGGGGAAGCAGTGGGACAGGGAAATTGTAAATTCCACATTCCTGGAGGTGTCCTGGAAGGGCTTGGAACAACCTGGGATAGTGGAAGGTGTCCCAGAGGGTGGAATGGATGAGTTTTAAGATCCCTCCCACCCCAAACCATTCCCAAAATTCCACGATCTGAAATGTTTCATGGAATTTTTCCTTTTCTCACAGATTTTTCCCCTTCAAATCAGCAGAGGAGCAAATCAGGAGCCCCAACACCAAATCCTCTCCTTTAGGCCAGCACAGGCTCTTCCCAGCTTTATTCCCAGCCTTTGGAATTCAGCCCATCCCAGTGAGGTTTTCCCTTTTTGGGGCAGAGGCCGGGATTTCCAATCACCACCTAAGGCCCATTTTAAGTGGCCCCAGCTCCACCAGAGGTCCCAGCAGCATCTGCCTCGTGCTTTTCCCACTTTCCTGATGAGCCGGAGTTTGTCCTGGAAATTGGAACCATTTTTAGGGCCAAGCCTTGCAGGGATGGAATTTTGGGATAAATAACAGAGTGTGACAGACCTGTTAGCCACACCTGTGCAGTTCAAACCTCAGAATTATTAAAAATTACATCAAACCCCCTTTCAGCCCAGCTCTGCTCCCCAGGATTGCTTGGGATAAAGAGGAATCCTCCTGATGTCCAAATATTTATATGGATGAAACAATTTGTGCTGCTGGTGGGATACACACACGTCTAAGGCCAAGCTTAATGTTAGGCTGTGCCTTAGGCTGCCTCTCCCTGTGGGGTTTCCCTTTTTTCCCAGATCAAAACATCCCAGGATAATGTCAGGGATGCCAATGATGTCAAGGTCTGTGGGATGTTTAGTGGCTGAATTTGTTGTGTGGGTTGTTGCTGTGGATGCAGGAATTCAGGATTCAGGTTTTCAGGAATGGCTGAGAAAGGGAACCCTGAGCCCAACCACTGTGAGTGCCAAGGAAAATCATGGAATAGCTGGGGTTGGAAGGGGCCTGGAACTCCATCCATGAGAGGGGCAGAGGAGACTTTGTGGCTCTGACAGCTCCCTTGTCCTGGTGCTGGCTGTCCATATAAAAATTCCCTCTTCCTCCTTTTTAGAAGTGGGGTCGGGCTCTGCTCCAGGGAACAGGGACAGGAGCAGAGGGAACGGCCTCAGGCTGGGCCAGGGCAGCTCAGGGGGGGCACAGCAGGAATTTCCATGAAATTTCCAGGAATTTCCAACCACCCATGGAAATGTGGTTCTTGCTGATCCCAGAGCTGCAAACCAGCAGCAGATCCAAGAGTTCCTGTGGGGCTGGGCATGGGGTGACCACAAGGGGCATTCACGTTCCATGGAATCATGGAGTGGTTTGGGATGGAAGGGAACTTGAGGATCATTTAATCAAACCCCATTTCCATGGGCAAGGACACCTCCCACTGTCCCAGGCTGCTCCAACCCCCAGTGTCCAACCTGGCCTTGGGCACTGCCAGGGATCCTCTGGGAATTCCACCCCAGCCCCTCCCCACCCTCCCAGCCAGGAATTCCAATATCTCAATATCCCATCTAACCCACTCTCTTTTAGTTTAAATCATTCCCCCTTTTCCTATCACTCCATGCCCATGGAAAATTCCCTCTCCATCATTTCTATAACTCCTGAAAGGCCTCAATGTCCTCAGAGTCCCTTTCAACCCCCAGCACCTCCTGCCTGGAGCTGGGTTATGGAACCCCAGAATCCCAGTTTGGCTTGGATGGGGCCTTGGAGCCCATCTCATCCCAAACCCTGCCATGGAAGGATGGAATTGTTCAGGATTTGGCTCCTGACCACGGTGCTGCTGCTCCTCAGCAGGGTGTGGATGTTCCCGTTGCTGGTTCTGTGTGTTCTCCCCCGGCTCTGGCTGCAAAACTCAGCCCTGTGGTGTCAAATAATCAAAATAATCTCGTGCCCTGCTGAGCCAACATTCCCTGGCATGGGAACAGCGAATCCCTGGGGAGAATGGGAAAGAAATGGGTCACGTTTAATTAACCAGTGACAAACGAGGCTGCTCAATCAGTTGGGTGGCCACAACGATGGCAACGAAATTTGAATTTTCCATCCTGGAAATCATCAAGAAACCACATGGAAAATGTGTTCCTTCCCAAAGACTGGCTGTTGGACAAAAAAGGAGTGGGCAAGGATAACTCCAGCATGGCTGACATTCCAAAAATAACGAGCATCTTTTGCATTATCAGCAGAAAAATCAGGAAAAAAGGGAATTCTTGTGAAGGTAAATGAGATTATCAATCCACATCACTCGTGCTGCTGAAGCTGCCCCTGTTGCAATATGGAAATGAAGCTTGGGAATTCTTTGGAATAAAGCAATCAAAGGGGGTTTATTTCCCTGAATAAAAAAGAAATCCCACTGGAGCCTCTCCATTCTCTATCACTCAGGGAGAAACAATTAAATTGTTCCAGGAACTCCTCACTGCAGCCACTCCACACTGAGCACAGGGTGGATTTTATCAGCAGGAGATGTTTCCACAGGCATGGAATTTCTCTGGAGTGGTCACGGGCCGGGGGACCCAGCACCACCCAATCCTGCTTTGCTTCCCGACCCCAAACCCATGCAGGAACCAATTCCCCTTCCAGGAGAACCCACTGTGATTAAGGATAAAAAGGAATATCTTAATTTTAATCCAGTTTTGAGCAGGGCCGATGGGATGCTGGGAGTTTCCTCATGGATTAAATGGGATGGAACCTCTTGGGAAGGCTCTAAGGGATCAGTCTCACACTTCCCAGTGTCACAGACATCTTTCATGGAAAATCTTTTTCTTAGGATTTTTCCTCCTGAGAAGCTGAGAGACCTCAGGAACAAAATGCAAACAATGGTTATCTGCTGCTGTGGGATGCAACAGGTGCATCTGGGATTGGTCTATGGGGTTGTTTCTAATTAATGGCCAATCACAGTCAGCTGGCTCAGACTCTGAGAGTCACAAGCTTTTGTTATCATTCCATTCTTTTTCCATTCTTTCCTTTTCCTTCTGATAAAATCCTCTCTTCTATTCTTTTAGTATAGTTTTAATATATCATTTTAATATAATATATATCATAAAATAATAAAACAACCTTCTGAAACATGGAGTCAAGGTTTTCATCTCTTCCCTAATGTGGGGACCCCTGTGAACACCACCACAACTGGTGACCCCGAGTGACGAAAATTTCCACATCCCAGGAAGCTGAAGAGGAGCAAATTAAACTTTCCCTGGGCTACTGCACTGTGAGTGTCACTGATGAGCGCTGGCCATGGACAAGGAGCTTAGAGGAGTCTGCAGAAAGTGTTGCTGAAATTCCAGCAGGATGGACTCTAGAGTAGGATTTGGACTATTCCCAACTGAGCTGGTGTAAGGTGTGAGAGCGGTGAGTCCCTGGAATGGGTTCCCAGAGAATTATGGAATCACTGAGGTTGGAAAAGCCCTCCCAGCAAGAAGGTTGGAAAAGTTCATCCAACCATTCCCCAGCACTGCTAAGGCCACCCCTGCCCCATGTCCCCAAGTGCCACATTCACATGGATTTAAATCCCTCCAGAGATGGGCACTCCACCCTGTGCCTGTGCCAGGGCTGGACAACAAATTTAGGGAAGATATTTTCCAAATATCCAGTCTAAACCTCATGGAATCATTGAGGATTGAAAAGTCCTCCAGGATTGTTGAGTCCCAGCTGTGCCCAGTGCCCACCTTGTGCCCAGCCCAGAGCTCTGAGTGCCACCTCCAGGGGACACCTGCAGGGATGGGCACTGCAACCCTCCCTGGGCAGTGCCAAGGCCTGAGCCCCCTTTCCATGGGGAAATTCCTGCTGTGCCCACCCTGAGCTGCCCTGGCCCAGCCTGAGGCCGTTCCCTCTGCTCCTGTCCCTGTTCCCTGGGATAAGATCCCAAATCCCCCCGGCTGTGCCCTCCTGGCAGGAGCTGTGCAGAGCCACAAGGGCCCCTGAGCCTCCTGTGCTCCAGGTGAGCCCTGCCCAGCTCCTCAGGGATTCTGCAGCCCCTGCCCAGCTCCTCAGGGATTCTGCAGCCCCTGCCCAGCTCCTCAGGGATTCTGCAGCCCCTGCCCAGCTCCTCAGGGATTCTGCAGCCCCTGCCCAGCTCCTCAGGGATTCTGCAGCCCCTTCCCAGCTCCCTCAGGAGTTTTCCAGCCCCTTCCCAGCTCCCTCAGCCTCTCCTGGGGTTCCATGGTGAATTCACTGCCTGTGACCTCCTGCTCACCCATGTCTGTCCCCCAACAAAGGGGCAAACACCGAGCACAGCCCTCATCTTGACAACCAAGGACAGTGACCCTCCCTGCACTCTGAACCCAATTATTTTTCCTGATCCAGACCTAAAATGGAGTGGAATGGAGACTTAAAATGGTCTAAAATGGAGAGGAATTTGGAGTCAGGTGCATTTCCTGGCATGGTAGGGGTGAAACCAACGGGAACATCCCCTGGCTCTGACACGGGGTTGTAATTGTGCAATAAGCACCGAGTTTGCTGCAAAATCTGCCTTTTAATTCCTCTCCAGTTTATGAGGCACTTCACACACCTGCCTAATAATTTGAACAATAATAGCTCGCGGCGACGAGATTTGCAGGTGAATTCCAGACATTAATTGCTCCTTTTTCAGCTCTTTTCAGCCAAGATGTTTTTCTATTCCTGTTCCAGATGAGTCAGGCTTTTCCTTCTCCTTTTAATGCCTCTTTTTCATCTGTGCAAGCTGGGCTTGAAAGGGAAACCTGTTTTAGTTCAGCTTGGGTGAAAACGAGCTCCATTTGGAGCATCCTTTGCCTCATTTTCCCAATTTTCCAATGGGATGAGCAGGAAGGAGCAACCCATGATGGACATTCTGTGGCAGCGTGAAGGGAATTTTGGATTTTTGCAACCACCAATTTTCCTGGAGAAACTGAGGAAGGAATTGGTGGGGATATGATGGAGTCTGAAGGGAATTTTGGATTTTTGCAACCAACAGTTTTGGATTGTTGCAACTACCAATTTTCCTGAAGAAACTGGGGAGGGAATTGGTGGTGATGTGATGGAGTGTGAAGGGAATTTTTGATTTTTGCAACCACAAATTTTCCTGGAGAAACTGGGGAAGGAATTGGTGGTGGATGTGATGGAGAGCCAGTGATATGGAATCTCATGGAGCTGCTTCTGCAAGGAAATACCCGATAAATTAAAATATCAACTATCCTAGCAATCTTTTTGACATTCCATCCAAATTCCTGCATTTTGAGGGCAATGCAGATTTGGCCACTTCATTAACAAGCTATCAATTATTTATCTAATTCCTGTATAATTCATAAAGCAGAAAAATAAAGAGGATTTCCCTCCTGAAATGCACAAGTGGGAGTAGAAAGAAGGAAAAAATCCTCTCCCATACAATAATTATTTGAGGATAATTATGGAATTTTAAAGATCACATTTCACATGGGTCAACTCCTCATTCCATGAGAGATGGTTTGGATTATTTCCACTCTGAACTGGGAGTTTCCACCCAGTTGCTGGGATGAAAGGGTTAAATTTGGGATTTGAGCCAGACTTCAGAGGCAAAGGGCTGGGAATTTGCTGTCCTGATTTAATTATTCAGCTTTGCTCTTGTTTCAGAAATGTTGGATTCTTGTCAGGTTTTGCAACCATCAGTGAGGTCCGAGAGGCACCACGTGAGGTGGTTTGTGGGGCAGGGGTGCTCCTTGTCCAAAGGGGCAGGAATTTGGGATAGAATCCAAGGAAAGTAAAGTCTGGAGCCACATCTGGGCCAAGAATTCCTGCAGGAAACCCACAAAGGGCTGAGTATCCCAGAGATCGTCAATGCCCGAGAGCTTGGAACATCACCTGGGGTGGTTCCTTTGTCAAGGAACCCAGAGATTTGTGGATATGAGGAGTTTACCCGATCCCATTCCCATCATGTGGGATTTGCTCTAAACTCTGTCCCAGCTTGCTCCAAGCCCCATCCAGCCTGGCCTTGGGCACTTCCAGGGATCAGCCACAGATTCTCTGGGAAACCTGGGCCCTCCCCATATTCCCAGCCAAGAATTCCTTCCTAAAATATTCCCACCAGGAAACGAAACACCCCACAGGTGGCTGGGGATGAGCAGAGAATTCCCAGCAGGGAATGTCTGGAAAGTCCAATTTTCACACTCAGAAAAGACAAAAGGAAAACAAAGAGTGGCCAGCAGGTGATGTGGGCGTGCACATAAAAAGGGTTAAATAGGATGAAGATTAGAGATAATTGAGAAAACTCAAATGTTGGAGGAATTTCCCTTTGTTTTTCCAAAAGGAGAAGGAATCCAGGAGTGGGAACCCTCCATCCTTCTGGAATGAAAGGAGAAACAAGAAAATCTCCAAGTGCTGCATGAGGAGAAGCTGCATTTTTAATTTTTGCTGCATTTTTCACTCCTTTGGTACTGAAAAAAAGCCCAAGAGAAAAAAACACCACTCTCAAGATTTGATGGCTTTGAAATATCAAAAAAAAATTAAAAAAAAAACAATCCAAAAAACACTGGGAAGGGCCTGGGAAGATCCAAAATTGATCGGATAACTCAATATTCTGCTCAGCCTCCAAATTCTTTCTTAAGGAAAGAATAATTAAGGCTGTGGAAGCAAAGGATAATTTCCATCCTGGTTTTATCTCGGATAAATTACAACACCTTTTTATCTTTCAGATAAGAGAACAGGTTCTTAGATAAGGGAAATGGAGCAGATCCAAGTTATCTCATTTAAGGAGAACATTTGAGTTTGTTCCCCGAGGGAATTGTCCCCACAGGTAGAGATGATGGGATTGATCCCTGATTTGCAGCTGCTCTGGAATGTCCTGAGTGTTGAGCAGGAATTTTCTGGGATGCAGAGGGGGATGCTCTGCCTGGGAATGCTCCTATTTATTTTGGGAATTAATCAGAGAAAGAACTCCAGAGCAGAAATTTGGGATATAACAGGTGCTTGTCCCAAGGAGTTGGGCTCCAGAGAATCCCAAATTTATTTGGGTTGGAAGGGACTTTAAATCCCAAGGGCAGGGACACCTTCCACTGTCCTAGGTTGCTCCAAACTTCATCCAAGCTTGGACTTTTCCATCTGCCCTGGAACATGGAAAAGATGAACTAATCCTTGATGGATTTATTTAATATTCCCCAAACCCCACATGAAGTAACTTCATCAGGATTTTGCCATCCCCAGTTTTTGACCAGATTTTAAATTCTTGGAATGAGAGCCTGGTTTCTTTTGGAAGAGAATTATGGAATTCCTTGGACTCAAGCTCCCTCTCAAAGCAGTGCAAAGTTAAATGAGGCAACCCAGAGTTCAGGCCAGTTTATTTCTGGGTATCTCCAAGGATAAAGATCCCTTCTTACAGTCAGGAGAAATTCACACATTTCTCCTTCTAGGAACTTTTCCCACTTCATCTGTTTGCACAATTTTCCCAAGGAGCCAGGACTTTATTCACACCCTCTGAACCATTTTAATCTTAAATAAAATCCCCAAAACCACTGGGAATGGGAGATCAGAGCTGGCTCCAGCAGGGTGAAGCTTGGGAGATAAAAAGGCCAAAAAATTTTATAATTGTTCAGCCCTGATAATTATTTCCTTTGGCAAGAGTCAGAACTCCGTGTCTTGGGAATTTCTGGAGCAAGTGGAAGTTTCACACCTGGAAAATGACTAAAGCCTCCCACCCACACCGGTGAGGCTGGTGTAAAAATCCTGTAAAACCCTGAGTTTCCTTCAGGAATGGGCTGCTCCAGCCTGGATCCCCTGGAGGGTAACAAATCCTCCAGCAAAACTGGGATCCTCTGTCCATGGTCCTGCCAGGATCCTGCTCTTCTGTCCATGGTCCTGCCAGGACCCTCTCCAGGTTGGGCTCCTCTCTTCATGGGCTGGGTTTCTCTCTCCAGTCTGGCCTCCTCTGTCCATGGTGCTGCAAGGACCTTGCCCCTCTCTCTATGAATCCTGCCAGGAGCCTGCTCCAGGCTGGACTCCTCTGTCCATGGTGCTGCAAGGACCTTGCCCTTCTCTCCATGAATCCTGCCAGGACTCTGCTCCAGCCTGGGCTCTTCTCTCCATGGTCCTGCCAGGACCCTGCTCCAGAGTGGTCTCCTCTCTCCATGAATCCTGACAGGACCCTGCTCCTCTCTCCATGGTCCTGGCAGGACCCTACTCCAGAGTGGGCTCCTCTCTCCATGAATCCTGCCAGGACTCTGCTCCAGGCTGGGTTCCTCCCTCCAGGCTGGGCTCCTCTGTCCATGGTCCTACCAGGACCCTACTCCAGAGTGGGCTCCTCTCTCCATGAATCCTGACAGGACCCTGCTCCTCTCTCCATGGTCCTGGCAGGACCCTACTCCAGAGTGGGCTCCTCTCTCCATGAATCCTGCCAGGACTCTGCTCCTCTCTCCATGAATCTTGCCAGGACCCTGCTCCAGGCTGGGTTCCTCCCTCCAGGCTGGGCTCCTCTGTCCATGGTCCTACCAGGACCCTACTCCAGAGTGGGCTCCTTTCTCCATGAATCTTGCCAGGACCCTGCTCCTCTCTCCATGGTCCTGTCAGGACCCTGCTCCTCTCTCCATGAATCCTGCCAGGACCCTACTCCAGGCTGGGATTCTCCATGGGATTCTCCCCCTTTTCCATTCTTTCATTCCCAAAACCCTGCCGGTGTCGCTGCTGGGCTCAGCCTGAACCTGGAGCCGCTGGAATTGGCTCCATCAGGAATGGGAGAAGTTTTTGTCACCTTCCCAAAGATCTCTGCAGCCCCACTGTCACCAAAACCCCAAAATATTTTGGGTTGAAAAATAAACATTTTCATTTGGGTGAAAATAAAACATTTTTGTGCATTGATTCCTGTGAGCTGTGCTGCTCATGGAGGTTCTTGGTGCATTCCTCACCCTGGGGCAGAGAATCCTAATTAATGATCATTAATTGTGTTGCTCATTAATGCTCAGAGATGAAAACAAATAAATTTGTGCAGTTGTGGCCCTGAACGTGCTTTGTTTCTGGCCCACTCTTGGTGTGACACCAAACCTGTCCCCCTGCCTCATGCCTCAGTTTCCCCTCACAGCCAAAATCACACAAAGCTCATCAACCTTAATGAACTCACTAAGGACAGCACTCAGGTGATGGTGGTGATGAAGGCCGTGGAAGTTCCTAAATTAATTAGGGGGGCCTGATTTAGGAACTTGGTTGAAATGTGGCCCCGATTTCTTCCCCGTGTGCCTGGGATTCTCTCGGGGAGCTGTTCCTCAGTGAATCCTGTCAGAATCACTTTTCCTGTCAGAATCCTGTCAGAATCATGTCTTTCCCTGGATCCTCAGTGAATCCTGTCAGAATCACGTCTTTCCCTGGATCCTCAGTGAATCCTGTCAGAGTCACATCTTTCCCTGGATTATCCCCCCCGGAAGTTGTGGTGTTTGCAGGGTCCCAGGATGAGGGAAGAGATGGGAATCTTGACTCCATGTTTCAGAAGGCTGATTTAATATTTTATGATATGTATTATATTAAAAGTAAATTATATATTAAAATTATACTAAAAGAATAGAAGAAAGGATTTCATCAGAAGGCTTGAAAGGAATGGAAAAGAATGGAATGATAATAAAATCTTGTGACTGACCAGAGAGTGAGACAGCTGGGCTGTGATTGGCCATTAATTAAAAACAACCCCATGAGACCAATCCCAGATGCACCTGTTGCATCCCACAGCAGCAGATAACCATTGTTTGCATTTTGTTCCTGAGGCCTCTCAGCTTCTCAGGAGAAAACTCCTAGCAAAAGGATTTTTCTTAAAATATGTCCATGACAAGAAGCGAACACAGATTGCTGTTGCCACTCCAAAACCTTTTCTCTGCATGGCCATGGATGAGGGAACTCAGAGGCACCTTCCAGAAAAGGAACTCCTGTGAAATCCTGAATGATTTTCTGCTCTGCTGGTACCCTTTGGAATAAAGATGGAGTGGACTGAGGAACGGGGCTGTGTCAAACAATTCCTGAAGGGGAACGGCAAGGGAGTTTTCACGGGAGTTTTCATACTCATCACCCCAAACCTGGGGTATTTTCTGAGTCCCCATTGTTGGGAGGAATGATGAATCTGACTCCATGTTCTTAGAAGGCTAATTTATAATTTAATGTACTTATTTTATATTAAAGAGTGCTATACTAAACTATACTAAAGAACAGAGAAAGGATACTTACAGAAGGCTAAAAGATAAAAATGAAAACTCGTGACTCCTCCCAGAGTCCTGACACAACCTGACCATGATTGGTTATTAAGTCAAAACAACTCACATGAAACCAATGAAACAATCACCTGTTGGATAAACAATCTCCAAACACATTCCAAAGCAGCAAAACACAGGAGAAGCAATCAGATAATTATTGTTTTCATTTTTCTCTGAGGCTTCTCAGTTTCCCAGGAGAAGGGAAGTCCTGGGCAAAGAGATTTTTCAGACAATATGATGGTGACATGGACCTGCTTTATAAAGTTAATATTTTATGGCTCTAAGTCTCACAGCAGCACAAACCAACAGCTGTGGGTCAGTCAGATGGAGAAGTCACTCAAAATGAATCCATGTTTGACAGCACAGGGCAATTCCTGCTGGTTTTGGGATCAGCACAGGCATGGGGCCAGCTCTGGGCTCTGTCCCGTGGGCAGGAATGTCCATCAGCAGTTAATCCAGCTTTGGCTCAGTGTCCAGGATCCCATAAAATCCAGGTGGAGTTCCAGCTGCTGGGATGGGGACAGACTGCACGGAAGTGTCTCCAGACTGTCTCAGTGTCACTCCAACCCATGGAATCATGGAGTCATGGAATAGTTTGGGTGGGAAGGGATCCTAAATCCCACCCAGTGCCACCCCTGCCATGGCAGGGACACCTCCCACTGTCCCAGGGTGCCCCAGTGTCCAGCCTGGCCTTGGGCACTGCCAGGGATCCAGGGGCAGCCCCAGCTGCTCTGTAAATTCCAGCCAAGCCAGGAATTCCCAATTCCCAATCTCCCATCCATCCCTGCTCTCTGGCAGTTTAAAACAATTCCCCCTTTTCCTGGTGCTGACTGTCCATATAAAAATTCCCTCTTCCTCCTTTTTAAAGTGGGGTCGGGCTCTGCTCCAGGGAACAGGGACAGGAGCAGAGGGAACGGCCTCAGGATGGGCCAGGGCAGCTCAGGGTGGGCACAGCAGGAATTTCCCCATGGAAAGGGGGTTCAAGCCTTGGCACTGCCCAGGAAGGTTTGTGCCCCCATCCCACCCAAGCAGGCAGCAGAAGATCCCAAGGAATCCTTCCCTGTGCACTCAGGGACAACGACAGCACCTTTATTTTTAACCATCAATTCCATCAGCACTTGAAATGACCATTGGGCACAACTCTTCTGCAACTTCCCACCAAATTTAATTCTTCTTTCATCCCCCTGCTTCTTTTTTCCCCCCCATTTTTCCCACACTTCCTGCTTATTAATGATCAGAGGAATGATTTTATTTGCTTGTGACTCCAGAAATTTTCAATTATCCGGCACGACTGGCTGCACGTGGAGAATAATGTAACATATGCTAAGTGTATGCATGACCTATTTAAAGGCATGGATAATTTTCCTGGTAAAACTCTTTTAATGGGACGTGGCTGCCACACTTCAGTGAGTGGAAAATTGGGATTTTAAGGAATGTTACAGTTGGTGCAGGGAGAGGAGCAAGGATAAAAACAGGAGCCAGGTGTTTATCTAATAATAAAGTTCATTATTTGGAACCCAGAGGTTGTGGAAATTACCTGGAATGTTGGAGCTTAAAGGATCAGAAACATGGCCAAGACCTTTAGGAATTTTGCCAATACAGAGGCATTTTCCAGGAGCTGAAATATTCAGGAAAAATTGTTGTTCTTATCTTGGGTATTGCTGAAATCTAAAGAAAATCCTCAGGAGTTGAAATATTCAGGAAAATTGTTGTTCTGACTTTTTGTTGACTGCTGAAATCCAAGAAAATTCCTCAAGTTTTGCTTCCTTCAAAGCTCAGATTCCTTAAATGAGTCACAGGTCTTTATTTCAAAATATTTGCTGTATGATTTAAAATTCCTCTGATTTAAAGCTGTTAAAAATGGGCAGTTTTGGGGCTCAGAGGTCACAAATTAAAAACCATCATGTGAGCTCAGCTGGTCCATGGGGTGGATTCTCTCCTTCCCCTCTCAGAGCCCCTTCCCAAAAATTCCCACCAGAAGTTCCTGCTAAATCCAGAGCTCCCACCAGCAGATCCAAACTGGATTTCAGGCCTTCAAATGGCATCAGAACCATGGAAAATCTGAGTGGAGAATCCCACCTCTAGTTAAAAATTCCACCTCATTTCCAGGCTGAGTTTTTCCAGGTCTGGGTGCTAAATATTATCCTGAAGGATTCCTGGAGGGAAGAGGCCTCTCCTTGGGAATGGTGTCACGTAGAGGTTCTTGGGAATGGTGAGCAGGACACGCTCACACCTTCTCCAGACAGACCCATCCAGCCTCACCTCCAGCAGTTCTCCAGCTCTTGTACTCCTGGTGTCCATGAATTTTCACTGTAGACACCAAAATGGGATCAGATCGGTGGCAATGAAGTCATTAACACAGAATTCCAGAGTTTCTGAGGCTGGAAAAGAGCTCCAAGATCAGAGTCCCAGCTGTGCCCAATGCCCACCTTGTCCCAGCCCAGAGCTCTGAGTGCCACCTCCAGGCACTCCATCCTGTCCACCATCCTGGGACACCTCCAGGGATGGGCACTCCAAACCAGAGGACAGATATTCATGGAATCATGGAGGTTGGAAAAGACCTCAAAGTTCATCCAACCATTCCCAGCCCTGCCAAGGCCACCACTGCCCCGTGTCCCCAGGTGCCACATCCACAGGCATTTGAAATCCCTCCAGGCATGGGGACTCCACCCTGGACCTGTGCCAGGGCTGGGAACCCTTTGAGGGAAGAAATTTTCCCAAATATCCAATCTAAACCTCACAGAATCCCTGAGGTTGGAAAAGAGCTCCAAGGTCAGAGTCCCAGCTGTGCCCAGTGCCCACCTTGTGCCCAGCCCAGAGCTCTGAGTGCCACCTCCAGGGGACACCTGCAGGGATGGGCACTGCAACCCTCCCTGGGCAGTGCCAAGGCCTGAGCCCCCCTTCCATGGGGAAATTCTCCCTGATTAATTTTAATTAATTAATGAATGGCATTAAAGCTGGCTGTGAGTGTGACACTATCCCTGATCTCCCATCCCCTCCTCTCCAGGTCACCTGGAGGGTGCTCAGTGGCATTTTTTGGGATTTTGCTTTGCAGGACTTGGTCTGTCCCACCTGCAGAAGGGTTAAAATGCTGCTGGCGACTGGGAAAACTGGGACAAACTTGGACAAACTGGTCTCCTGGTATCCCCCTGTCAGGGGCACCTCCATCCTGAAAATTGGGAATATTCCCTTTTGGATGGGGGAGTGAAAGCACTGAGATCATTCAAACACGGAGATAAATCCCAAAGTAGCTCCACAAGAGTTTTGTGATTTGGGATTGGGAATCCTGCAGGGATGTTCCCAGCCCATCCTGCTGATTTTGGAATATTTTGGACACAAAGTGACCAAATCTGGGTGGGCTGAGCCCCACAATGAGGGGGTGGCACTGACCCAAACAGGAGGGAGCTTCTGATCCCAATCCTTGGTGATAAATCCTGGAATTTTTATTTGGATACCAATTCCCTGCTGTGGCCATTCACTTCCAAGACACACAAGGACAAGGGCAAGGCACAAACTGAAGGAATTTACCCTTCAGCACAGGAAGAGTCCAAGTTTCTCCCAATTCTTTCCCATCCAACCTCTCCAGACCTTTATCTTCCTGATAAGGCAGCAGCTGCAACTTGTTCAGGCACCACTTAATGCAGTCCCAAAGGGCAGGAGGAACTTTTTGTAGGGATCACTACTCCCAGCTCATGGAAAAATAAAGGGCACCTGAGGATGAGGTTCAGGCAGGCTGGATATTTCTTTCCATAATGATGATTTTCTTCATAAAATAAAACTGACATTATTTTTCCCCCTATCTGGTGCACAGACCAACTTGCTCTGGCTCAGCTGGAAGCCTGTGAAGGAGAGAGCGATTTTGTGGAAAAATCAACAGGGAAAGGGATTTTTTCCAGGGTTTACGACTCCAGAAGGAGAGTGCACAGCTCTGGGGGGGAGGCTGGAATAATTAATGGAGCAGAAATTCATCAGGAGTCCCTGGCTACACAGGCACCTCTTGTTCTGCCAATCCTGGAGGATGGGGAACCCAAGAATCACTGAAAATGTGGGAAAAATGAAAATTCTCCAACATTTTTAGGATTAGAGAATCAAGGCATTAGTTTTTTCTGGCCAGGATATGCAACAGAAATCATTCCGTTCACACACTGCCCGGGTTGTACAGAGAAAATCATCCTATCACACATTCATTTTACTCCATTTTTCATGTATTTCATACAGTCAAAACCCAGAGAAATTCATTTTTTCAGTATTCATTGGTCCCAAGTTGTGCAGTTCTCAGTGTTTGGTTTCCTATTGGTTATTGATCCCTCTGCCTTTGATGTTAATCAGGTTCTCATTCTTATCAATCTTCTCTGGACCAGGTGTCCCTGGCCATGCCAGGGGTGATGTTGGGAGCTGATGGTTGTCATCTTCTGTGGATCTTCTGGGCTGCTCCCACTCTGCTGAGACGTTCAGCTCACCAAACCTTGAGGGATGGAACAGTCCTTGGAAAAGAAACTTAAAATTCCTTTTCCCCCAGGGTAAAGGCAAACAAGACTGACTAAAGTTACAAAAAATTTAAATTTTGTATGGTTTTCTAACAGCAGGGTGGTCAGAGGTGTTCTGGGCACTTTAGCAATTATTGCATCATTAATAAATGATTTCTGAGTATGGGATTGTGCTGGCCATGGACTCACACAGGGGAACTCATTTTACCAGGGGGGTCCTTTAGGGGATTGTGGCTGCTCTGAAAATTCAGCAGGACACACACAGCCCCACACCCTTGGAATTCAGGATGAGTGGAGAAGCAAAGAAACCCCTTCTGAAGCTGGTGACAGAAACTGAGATGCCATGGGCACAGTTTTGCTGTTGGCTTTGGCACAAGTGAGAGCCAAACCCCGAGGGGATGCTCAATACTCTTTGAATCTATTTTATTCCCCTTTAAATTAAAGTCTGGGATCCTTATCCTGTTAATTCTCAGCCCAGAGGGGTGGAGATCAGTGTCACTGCCATATTTTCTGGAAAAATCCCTTCACCCAGGATTTTGCTTCTGGGAAGCTGAGGGCCTCAGAGAAAAAGGAAAACAAGAATTATCTGATTTGCTTCTCCTGTGTTTTGCTGCTTTGGAATGTGGTTGGAGATAGTTTATCCAACAGGTGATTGTTTCATTGGTTTCACGTGAATTGTTTTGACTCATTGGCCAATCAGGGCCAAGCTGTGTCAAGACTCTGGAGAGAGTCATGAGTTTTCATTATTATCTTTTTAGCCTTCTGTCTGTATCCTTTCTGTATTCTTTAGTAGTCTTTAGTATAGTATTCTTTAATACAATATAGTATCATAAAATAATAAATGAGCCTTCTGAGAACATGGAGTCAGATTCCTCATTCCTTCCTGCCACGGGGCACCCCACAAACACAACAGGGATCCATAGGGAAGATGTGTGCTGGTGTCTTCACAAACAATTCCTGGGTGAGGGGATGGGTGGGAACAGCTTTGAGATGGAGCTGGATGTCTGTCCCCACTTCCAGCCCAGGTTTGTCCCAGAGCCTGGACAGTTCAGCTCCTGAAACAGCCAAACGGGAGTTTCTGACCTTTGAGATTAACTTCCATCCATGGGTTTGTCCCAGCAGCTCCTGAAATTGCCAAATGGGAGTTTCTGAACTTTGGGATGAACTTCCATCCATGGGTTTGTCCCAGAGCCTGGACATTTCAGATCCTGAAACAGCCAAATGAGAGTTTCTGAACTTTGGGATTCACTTCCAGCCAGGTTTGTCCCAGAGCCTGGACAGTTTGGCCAAATGGGGCTGCATGAGGAGGAGTTTCTGAACTCTGGGGAAATGCCAGGTTCAAGGGGGATGTAGGGCAGGGGATTGGGGAACGCTGCACCTTCCTGGTACCTCAACAATGGGGAAGGAAGAGGGAACGTGCAGGAATTTGGGATAAAAGGAGGCTGCACCTCCAAAACCTCAAGAGGGAAAACCCCAGGGGACTTTCTCCTTTATTGGGATGAAGTTCCAGGATTCCTGTCTCCTTGATGGACACTGGCTTTTCCCAGCAGGATTTTCCACACACTGGGATATTGGAAGGTTTTCCATGGCAGGGCATGGGATGAGATGGGATTTAAGGTCTGTTCCAACCCAAATCACTCCAGGAGTGTCTGTGTGTCCTTCTTGCCAACAGGTCCATGGGGTACCTGAGCGCTCCAACACAACTCAGGGCTCCTCACCCTGCAAGTATCCCAAAATCCCAAAATCTGGTCCTTCCTGGCTATGGATGCTGGACAGTTTTCCCATGGAAGGAGCAGTTTAGGGTTCAATTTAAAGTCCAATTTGTGAGGGATGCCCTCCAGGACACTTTCCAGGCTGGCTGCAGGAAAAGCAGCAAATGCTCACTCAGCTTAAGTAGGGAAGATTTATATTTCTCTGACATTGGATAAATCTGCTCAATTTATTCCCAATTCCTTCCCTAAAGGACCAAGTTATCCTTAAAACAAACAACAGAATAGCTGGAGTGGGATATTTCATTCCTGCCAATAAAACAACTGTAACAGCAGCAATTTCTTTGTGTGGGGTTTTATTTCCCTTTACTGGGTTAAGGTTTGTGCTCTGGGAGCAGATTGCTCCAATTTCCCTCTCCATGTGGGAAGCGCCACTCCACAGGCAGAGCATGAAGGACTTGGCTTTCCTATGGATGTGCTCCAGCTCAAACTCCAAGGAGGACAAGGGAATTTTCACCTTCTGAGCCTCTTCCCAGAGGGGTTTCCACAGAGCCCCAAAGAGAAACCTTTGCTGGCAGGAGAATTCCATGGAATCTCACAATGGTTTGGGGTGGAAAAGCTCATCCATAGCAGTCCCTCCCCACCTCCCACTGTCCCAGGCTCCCAATATCCCATCTTAAACCTTCCCTTTTCCAATGGATCCAGCCATTCCCTGGCTCCTGTCCCTCCATCCCTTGTCCCCAGCCCATCTCCCAATGTGAGCCATTCCCTCTCCTGGAGCCCTTGTCCCCAGTCCCTCTCCAGGGCCCCTTGAGCTCTCCCTGGAGCCTTCTCCTCTCCAGGGGAGCATTCCCAGCTCTCCCAGCCTGGCTCCAGAGCAGATTTGTCCTCATGGTTGTCCTCATCATTTGGGAGACAACCGGAAAAAATCCATGGAATAAGACTAAAATTCTGCCTGTATTCCCTGGATTTTGACCTTTTCCCATCCCATCTGCCCCAGATCCCCACCGCTTGGACTGATCACTTGATGCCAGCTAAAATTCCTGGATCAGCTCAGACATCTCTTCCCAGTCCTTCCAAATCCTCAACACCAATTTTTGGTGATAAGGGCTCCAGTCGAATTTTATTTTTAATCTTTTTTTTTACTTTCCAGGAGACTGGAAAGGATCTGGACCCCCACACTAAAGGATACAACAGTGCTGACAATGCCAACCTCGATGCCTTTTCCAGGCGAAATATTTTGGAATGCAATCTGTTTAATTCCCTGGGACCTTTGGGACACAGCACCACGGTAGCTGAGCAACTCTTCATCTGGAAATCAGCTGAAATAGACTTTTTTCCCCAACATTTTGTGTTTACCCTCTGTGAGATTCAGTTTAATCAGGGAAAACAAGAATTTAAAAGGATTTTCAGGTTTTTCTGTCAGCATCGAGTCCCTTCCAGAGCCCAGCAGTGCCTGGAATCTGTGATGTGTCCTAGGACATCACCCTCTCCCTAAATATGGAACATCCTGAGTTGGAAGGGATTCACAAGGATCATCGAGTCCAACTCCTGGCCCTGCACAGGACAATTCCAAGGACCCCAAAATGATTTTTTTTTCCTCCTTTTTTTCTCTCCTTTTTTTCTCTTTTCCCTATCCTGCTGATAAGGGCAGTGATGGAGTGGCTTCATCAATCCAACCTCATTCCATCCTATTTCCAGGATTGTGCCAACAGTGTCAAGGTCTGGTTTCCCACAACCACATCTGCACATGGAAGTGATGCTGGAATCATGGAATCTTAGGATCATCAAGGTTGGAAAAGACCCAGGAATGTCCAAGGCCAGGCTGGACTGGACTTGGAGGAACCTGGGACAGTGGAAGGTGTCCCTGCCCATGGCAGAGGTAGAAATGGATGAGTTTTGAGATCCCTTCCAACCCAAATAGTTCTGTGATTCTCCTTCAGGGTGGTGAGGAGGACTTGGGGGTTGTTCCCAAATTTTAGGAGGGGCCATCCTTTTATTTTGATCCCTGCTGATCGTGATCCCATGGAAATAAGTTGGCTACAAACTGGAATTTTGGTCAGAGGAGGGAAAAAACTCTCTGGAGAGGTGGGAACATCAGGATTTTTGAGTTTTGAGGTGCTGGCCAAGAATAGTCAAGGGGGGAAAGCTGAGCTTGCTGCTCCTGGATAAGGCAGAGATGTAGGGAAATAATTGTGGAGAGGAACCAGAACATGGACAACAAAACCATGGGAAATAATTTTGGAGAGGAACCAGAACGTGGACAACAAAACCATGGGAAATAGTTGTAGACAGGAGCCAAATTATGGACACCTAAGCCAGGAGTGGAGCAGTAAACTCTGCAGGTGCTCTGAGAAAGACATCTGGGGAATGTGTGAGAAAAAATCAGGGAACTTTGGATAAGGAGATGGTGGAATTTGAAGTGGGAAGATGAATTTTATTGTGGTCACAGTGTTCTGTGAGCAGCAAAATCCAGTTTGGAGCATTGGAACAATGAGGATCTTCCTTGGGATTGTGACCAGAGCCAGGAGCAGACAAACAGGAGCAGCACTGAAACATTATCAGGCTTGGCTCAACTGGAAATTAAACCAAATTATACTGACTAACAGATCTTTTCCTTCTGTGTCTTTGCTCTCTTATTATTGTTGTGTTGGGTGTTAATAAAGAAAATTTCTTAATGTTGCATGGACTTCCTTTGACATTTGGGTGGGATGGTGGGCTAAATTTTGTCTTCACAAATGGAAAAGATTCTTTGTGGTAATTGTAAAGGAACTTGGATGGCGTGGCTATCACTGCTGAGAAATTGTACTGAGATGTTGCATTTCTATATATAATGTGATTTAGGGTTACATTTTTATTTTATCTTTATTTTGTTTTGACTTAGGAAGACTAAATGCTACAAAAAAATTTCATTTTTACTGAGCTAAGAATTTCGAATTCCTGAGGTTCATAAGGGGCCTTAGGAAGAAATTTGGTCTAACCACTCTAAGCATCTACAGGTTTCAAAATGAATCGTGACAGTTTTGAAGGGATATTTTCTGGAATTGACCATTTTTCTAGTGGTAAAGTGGCTAAATATGTTGAGAATGGCTTCTTTGGCCTTGAGTGAGGTAAGGAAATGAAGTTTAGACTTGATGTATTGGTTAGAGTTTCTTAGACATTTTCTTTTGGTTGACTCATGGGCAAGGGCATTAGTTTTCTTGGGAAGCTCATGAAGTCCAAGCACCCAATTAGCAGCAGCTCTGCAGAGGGGCTGACGAGCTTTCAATAAATGAGTGACCCTTGCAGAGCACAGAGCCAAAGCCAAACCACTTCACTCCCAAGCCAAGGGCTCCAGCAAGGCAGGAATTCCCAAGTTTTGCATTAATTGGATTTTTAATGGGTTTCAAAACCAACTGGAAGTGTGAAGTGCTCAGTAATTACACCAGATTAAGGTGACACTTTGAAAAATGGATGGGACAGGAACATGAATGAAGCAAACCTTGCTCCAGCCTAATTTCAGATAAACAATGGACAATGTGGATTTGATAATCCTCTGGAATAAATAAACACCAGGATCGGGCTCAACAGATCATTTTTCATGCTGGTAAATCACTTTTAAAACAACCAGAGATTGCCCAGCACTGCCCACAGCTGGAGGAGCAAATCCACCAAAATTCAATTTTACCACATTATTTCCAGGAACTACAGAATGATTTGCCTTCCTTCCATGGGTTTTGCATGGGGAAAATGCAGCATTTTAGTTCCTTGGGAAATCAAAATAAAAATCAAAGTAGAAATTAAAATAAAAATGAAAATAAAAATAAAAATACAAATTAATAATACAAATAAAAAATAAAACTAGTAAAAGTATAAACATAAAATAAATATAATCACAAATATAGTGAAAATATAAATATAAAGAATGTAGATATATAAATATATAAAATAAAAATGTATAAATATAAATAATATTAATACAAGTATAAGGACAATGGGGTTGTGTAGGGCACCATGGACTCTTGTGATGGTAAAATGAGTAAATCCCGTGAAAACTGTAGAAAATATTTACACAAATTCCAGGTTTAAACGTGGAAGTGCTCAGATTGTATCCACACACGCCCTAATTGCTCTTCATGCATGAAATTGCATGATTTTAATGTGCTCTCATCATAATTACAGCAGTAAATGAAGGGACATAATTGCCCATGCGGGTGTGCCATTCCTGGCTTTTTGTCCCTTTTCTTCTCCAAGATTTTTGAAGCACCAGAAAATAACGGAAGGTCACGGAACACCGGAATTCTGGGATGGTTTGTGTTGGAAGGGATCAGCTCATTCCATGCCCTGCCATAGGTTCTGCTATCCCAGGTTCCTCCAAATTTATCCAAAAGGATAAAGGGGATGATTTCTTTCTTGTTTTTTAGGAGAATTTCAAATATCAATAAGGAACTCTTAAATATTGGGAGAAGTGGCTCCAGCTCTTTCCTGGAGGTGCCCAAGGAAGGCCTGGAGGTGGCACTCAGAGGTCTGGGCTGGTGGCAAGGTGGGGACTGGTCACAGCTGGGACTTGGTGACCTTGGAGGGCTTTTCCAACTGAAATAATTCCATGATTCTGTCTGGGATATCTGAAGGTGGTGCAAATTCTTCTGCTGAGGACGATTTTCCCAAATCCCACTTTTTTTCTTCACCTGCTTTCCTGTTTTTATTTATTTTTAATGACCTTTCCTTCTGTTCCCTTCTACCTCTGTTCAGGATTGTTCCTCTGTGCCCTCCTGGCAGCTGGACCCCAATCCCCATCCTGACCTTTCAAGTCCTCTTCTCTAAAGGTTCCCTTAATTCCGTGGCACATCCCAGAATAGCAATTTTCTGGATTAATCCCGGGTTACTGGGTGAGTCATTTTGTTTATTTGTGCAAAACGCCTTCGCTTCATTCCGCCCTCCCAAATCCCAGGATGAAAAGGGAGGATGAGCAGATTATAATGCCGGATATTTTTATTCCTAGAAGGAGATTATAATGCACATTTCCTGGGGCTGAGGGAGATTGGGATGCTGGGAAAGCTGCCATGGGAAGCTGTGGCCAGCTCTGCATCCATGGAATTAATTCCAGTCGATTTTGGTTGGTTTTTTTTTCCTGGATGCTGTGACAGAACCTCTCCCTCTCTTCCCACTGCATGAGGATCATCTTCCCAGCTCCAGGAATTTGGGAGTGCCTATTGGAATATCCTGTGGATTTGTTCAGTTTTGAGAGGTGGAATCATAATAATATATAAAATTTTAGGGGGAAAAAACCCAAGGAAAAGTGAAAGCAGGAATTGTGGCTCCCTCATTTCGAGCTCACTGGGTCAAACGCAGGGAACATCCATAATCCCTCCTGAAAAAGCTCAGTTAAATTGTTGTTCTGGGAAAAGTGGGGGGAAAAGGGCTACAAAATCGTCCCATTTTTCTCAGTTTGGAGGGATTTGTGGGACAAATCAAACACAAGGAATATCCATAATTCAAAAAAACACTAAATTGTTGTCTTGGGAATATCCAAAGCTAATCCCTCCTCAAACACAAGGAAAATAATCCCTCCTGGAAAAGCTCAGTTAAATTGTTGTCTTGGGAATAGGAGGGAAAAAAGGCAACCAAAGCTTCCCAGTTTTCTCAGTTTGGAGAGATTTGTGGGACAAGTCAAACACAGGGAATATCCATAATCCCTCCTGGAAAGGCTCAGTTAAATTGTTAATTGTATCCTGGGAAAAGGAGGGAGGAAAGAGCAACCAAAGCTTCCTGGTTTTCTCAGCTTGGAGGGATTTGTGGGATTTGTGGGATTTGTGGGACACATCTCCCATGCTCCTCCACCCCTCCCAGCCAGGGCAACCTGGAACATGGCTTTTCCTAACAAAAATGACAGGAGCAGTTTCCTGCATCCTGGAGGCTCCTGGTGCACTAAAATAAAAATAAAGAATAAAAATATGAAATTCCTAAGGAAAGGAAGCAAATGCATTCCATAAACCCCAACACAACCCTGTTGTTTTTCCTTATTCCAGCTGCTGTGGGAGCAATGGCACTTCTGGCACTTCCAAAATTTCATGTTTGAAAGCCTCTCTGTGCTTTGGGAATCTGTTGCCAGCCAGGGATTTTGCAGCCAAGTGACCAAAAATAATTGGAATATTTGATCCAACGTCTCCAGCCCTGGTTCCACCTTGGGAGCAGCCAAGAATGTTGTGGCCCTTCAGAAAGGACAAAGATTTAAATTTCCAGCTTCCTCACTTCTCATTCCATGAGGGGCTTCCCCCCAGCTCTGGATGTCCAAGAATTTAAGAAGTGTATATTGGAATCTAAATTTATGGATTTGTTCAGGTTTGGGAGCTGGGACAACAATAATATTGCTTTTCCATGACAAAATTTTCCCAAATATCCAATCTAAACCCCCCCTGGCCAGCCTGAGGCCATTCCCTCTCCTCCTGTCCCTGTTCCCTGGGAGCAGAGCCCGACCCCCCCTGACTGTGCCCTCCTGGCAGGGAATTCTGGACATTTTCCATCATTTCCACCTGACTGAACATTTTATTCCTCAGCTGGGCAGCAGGGAATTGTCCAAGCTGCTGGAATTCCTTATCCACAAAACTGAAACCCTTTAAGAAGTTGTTGGTGACCTTTGTGGGGTGGACAGGTAGAAAGAGCTGGTTTTTTTCTGGAAAATGGAATTCCCACTGGACTGGAATGAGGATGAGTTGATGAATCATGGAATCATGGAAAGGTTTGGGTTCAAGGGATGTTGAATCCCATCCAGTCCCACCCCCTTCCATGGGCAGGGACACCTTCCACTATCCCAGGTTTTTCCAAGCCCCATCCAACCTGGCCTTGGACATTTCCAGGGAATTCCGCTTGAAATCCCTGCTGGAGCAGAGTTTATTCCAAAGTAGCCAGATAAACAACTGCAGATTCCAGAGCCTGACCCCCTTCTGGCACAGGAAGATTTCTTGGGACAAGGCTGCTTGTCAGATTCCTTAAAAATCTATAATTATTTGATTTATCACCACATTTCCCTGTGGATCATATCCCATTTCCCTGGCTGGTTGTACAGAGCCTCAGCCCCCATCCTGTGCTGGATTTTAGCCTCAGGAGCAGCAGAACTTTCCCATCCACAGCTGGAAACATCCCAGACTATTTGATGATAAGATTTGGAAAGGGCTGAGCCGTATTTTCTTCCCTATTCCTGGCAGGAAAAATGAACTCCACCTGTCCAACAGGTTCAAATAAACAAGTAAGAAAGATGCACATGGATATCTTACACAGGAAATCTTATTTAAATACATTTATTCACTAGATTGGGAACCTTATTTAAATCCATTTATTCACTACATTTAAATAAAAGTCAGAGAAAAGAAAATAAAAATATAAAAAATCATTGGCATCACAAATATTGTGGTTTTTGTCATGTTTTCTGTACATCAAATATTTGTTTTACTGCAGAACTTCCCAGGAATCTTGCTGGGAGCTGCCAGGGAATTGCGAGCAATTATTTCCTTGGTATTTGCTTAAATAGCCCTGAGGTTTAATATTCTGAAATATCCTGGGAAGGCAGAACTCTGAGCTCTGCTGCTGCCCTGAGATGAATGCTTATTCCAGAAAATTGGGAAGTAATTCCACATCCCTCACTCCTGCCGGAGTGCAGGAACAGGAGGCATTTTCCAGCAGCCTCATTGTCCAAGACAGGGAAAATGTTTAGGTGGGACAGCCTGAATGGCATGAAGAGATCTGAGAAACAGCAAAAAACTATGGAAAAATTCCATAATTCCACCTGTGGACTGCTCAATCCATCAATATCCTTCAAGAGGTTCCTTCTCTCCCTTCCTTCTCCCTTCCTTTCCTTTCTTCATTCCTCTTTTCCTCATTGGTCCTTCTGCCCCATGGATCCAATAAATCCACATCCACATCACCCAGTGGGGAGATCTGACCTTGCTTTGGGACCTCTGGAATTTTTCCTGCATTGTTTGCAGATCCTGGAGAATGTTACAACCTTGAACTGGCCTGCAGGGATGCCCAAAAAAAAAAAAAAAAAAAAAAGGATTTGGGGAATTTCTCAGTTTGGCTTTTGCAGATGGAAAAGCTGGAGAGGAGAAGGCTGCAGGGAGAGCTCAGAGCCCCTGGGAGGGCCTGGGGGCTCCAGGAGAGCTGGAGGGGGCTGGGAACAAGGGATGGAGGGACAGGAGCCAGGGGATGGCTTTAGGCTGGAAAAGGGGAGGTTTAGGTTGGATATTGGGAAGGAATTCCTGGCTGGGAGGGTGGGGAGGGGCTGGGCTGGAATTGCCAGAGCAGCTGTGGCTGCCCCTGGATCCCTGGAAATATCCAAGGCCAGGTTGGACACTGGGGCTTGGAGCAGCCTGGGACAGTGGAAGATTGGGATGGGATGGGATCCATGGGATCATGGGATCCATGGGATGGGACCCATGGGATGGGATGGGATTCGATGGGATTCAATGGGATGGGATTCAAGGTTCTTCCAACCCAGCTCCCTCCAGAATTCTGTGGCATTGTCCTCTCCCTTTTCCCACACTGCCCTTTTTAGCATTACCCCTTCCATAATACTTCTTATTACTATAAATAGATAGGAAAATCTAATTTTAGATTATTTTGATCTGATTTTTTAAACTCAGACTTTGGGTATTTAAACAGATTTTTCAATCCACGGTGTCAATGCACCCATTTGAATAACCTGAACACACTTCACTGAACTATTAATTACATTTAAATAATAATAATTTAATTGTATTATGTTGTGCATATTTAAACATGCCACTGAACAGAAAGAATTTCTGCCCCCACAACCACAGCCTGCCCATATTAATAATTTGGAGGATTAACATGAAAAAACCCACACACAAATCCAGCTTTGTTTGCTGACCTGAGGTTTCCACTTTCTGCAATAAATTTGGGCCAATCCAGACTGCAAATATTTATTGCTGTCCTCAGAGCCATTAGCAGAGCTTCAGTCAATAAAAGATGAAAACCCTGAGGCCAAGAAGTGGTTTAAGATCCAAAAGAAATAATTTATTGTATGAGGAAAGCACAAAACGATGTCTGGGACGGTGAAATTCCATGAGATGCTGTCACAGAGGGTGGTTCCACCTGGAATAACGCCCTGTCCTGGGAGATGGAGCCTTTGGAATTCCAAACAGATCATTGGCATTTGGTGCCATGGACCTCATCCCAAAGAAATGAGCTCTGAACATCAATTCTGTTCAACACATTCCCAAAAAGTAGCAGCACATGGGATGGGTGCTGCTCACACGAGGTTGACTGGGAAACGTGAGGCCCACGAGGCAAAATCTGTGTCCACTTCCAACATTTCCAAAGAGTTCATTTGGGTGGAGGGCTGGAATCAAATCTCCATCTCCTGCTGGCGTTGCTGTCCCAGCACCCAGGTCAGATTTGTCCCCGCAGGTTCAGGGGGGCAGGTGGCAAATCCATGGTCTCTGCTCCTTGGAAATGCCTTGGAATTTCATTTTCCTGCTTTGGCTGCTGCTGCTTTAGAAATAACTTCCCTAAACCCAAATCAGTGGGGATTAACCCAGAATAGTTTGGGTTGGAGGAACCTTAAATCCCATCCCATTCCATGGGCAGGGACACTTCCCACTGTCCCAGGCTGCTCCAAGCCCCAATGTCCAACCTGGCCCCAAAGTCCCCCTGGATTCCAGGGATCCAGGGGCAGCCACAGCTCCTCTCGGGAATTCCATTCCAGCCCCTTCCCACCCTCTCAGCCAGGAATTCCTTCCCAATATCCATCTAAATGTCCCCTTTTCCAATGTGAAGCCATTCCCTGTATCCTGTCCCTCCATCCTTTGTCCCCAGTCCCTCTCCAGCTCTCCTGGAGCCCCTCTAGGTGCCCTCAGCTCTCCCTGGAGCCTTCTCCCTCCAGGTGAACATTCCCAGCTCTCTCATCCTTTCCTCACAGCAGAGTTTATGTTTTCTGTTCTCTTTAAAGGAAAAATTATTCAGAAAAAGAAGTAAAAAAAACCCAACAACTGTGAAAGGCTTTAAAAGTCCTATTTCTCTTTTCCTCCCTCAAAATGAAGTTTTTATTGCTTTTTCTGGTCAGGCCTAAGGCAGGATTTGCTATTTGAAAAACAAACTGCCAGCAGCCTCCAGCAAAGACAAGCTGCAGCCTCTGCTTTCTTCCCTCTGCCTGTGATTTCCTTGCCTTTGTAAATATTTCTTCCAAGCAAGAAATCCAGCAGGATTTATTTGATCAGCCACACGTTTCTGCACAATCCTTTGGGGAACGTCAGGTAGGATTTGTAACCGGATCCAGATGGAAGTGGGGCTCGGGGAGGAGTGAGGTTGGAGAGGTTTATCCCATCTAACCTTGGGGTGTTCCTTCTTAAATCCTTAAGGCACTGAAGCTCCTGAACGTTGGCAATATAAAGGACATTTCCTATTTGACAGGAGGCAGCTCTGTGCCTTTCCCAAAAGGCAGGAAGTGGCTCCAGAGTCCATGGAAATGTTCTCCAGGTCCCAGAGCTGAGGGGCAGAGTCAGGAAAATCTCTTGGAGAGCATCAAGTGCCAGCCAGGAGCCAGTGGAGGATGCAGGGAGGAGGTGGGGAAAGGATGTGACTTTAAATCTGGGTTCTTGAATCCATCCCAGAACCCAGAGGAGGAGCAGGAGGGGGGATTTTGGTGTGACCCATGCAGGGTCAGGAGCTGGACTGATGATCCCTGTAAATCCAGCTGTCTTGGTTTGGAAAGCCAGGTGCCTGCTAAGGAGGGCAGGAGCCTCCCCTGAAATAGAGAATGTGAACCCCCTCCCTCCCAATTGTTATAAATTGTAAATTAAGGGGCTCTCAGGCAACAAAAATTATGGGAGCAGAAAATAACAGTTCTTTACTAGGGAAGAAAATAAAATGATAAAATAAACAATGCAGTGCACTAGAACAGCACTGGCAGAGTCAGAACCCAGCCTGACACCCTGTGGGTCAGGGTGCTGGCAGCAGTGCCATTGGAATTGTGGCTCAGCCCTCCTGCAGGGTCAGGGCTGGTTCTGCTGGAGCAGGGATCCTGGACAAGGGTGCAGTCTCTGCCTCTGAAGGTCCAGGGGAAGGAGAGGCAGCTGCTGTTCCTCTGGGCAATCCAGTGCAGAAGCTGTGCTGGTGTTCCAGAATCTCCAGATTCTATCCAGGCAGGAATGCTTGGCTCCTCCCCCTGGGCTCACATCTCCCAATGGGATGCTGCAGTTCTTATCAGCCATGCAGGGACATTCCAATGGCTGTTATCAGCAGGTGTCTGCCCAGTTGTGGAAGAGATAAGGCAAACTGCCCCCTTGACAGAAGACAACTGCCATACAGATGGTAAATAGAATACAATTTGCTTGGCAATCCAGGACACCAGCTCAGGTTATTCCATGATTCAGTGGAGAGTCAGTTTATGCCATAAAAAAAGAGTTTTTCTCCCATTCTTTGCAAATCCCTAAGAATTCCTGCTCAGAACAGCAGGTTCCATGAAAAGCCAGGGAAGTGGTGGCAGCTGCAGGCACAATCCTGCCAGGAATGCCAGTGATCCTGGCTCCACCCAGGACTCATGGCTCATCCAGGCTCACTTCCACCCTCTGTGCTTCATTTCCTATCTTTATCCATCCTCCTGGGTCTGGAGAGGGAGCTGGAGGGAGCTTCCCTCTCGTCCTGCTGCCCTGGTCCACAAAATGTTTTCCTTTATGCATGGATCTGACATTGGAGTGTGGATCTGGGTCCAGGAGCAGCTCTGGATGGAGGCAAAAGGCACAGCCCACTTCCCAAAAGTCTGGAAAATGCTTGGAAACTGGTTAAAAGAGCAAATATAAACCATGGGTGAACTTCTGCCTTTTATCCTCCTTTCCCTATTTCCTAGGAGCCTGTGGAGGGCTAAAGGGATGCCCAGATCCATGGGGACTCAGGACTGGAAGTGTGGATGGTTCCAGACATTTGGAATTCATGGTGTGCTAATCCCAGAATTTGGGGCAGGAAGTGTGAATGGTTCCAGACATTTGGAATTCATGGTGTGTTAATCCCAGAATTTGGGGCAGGAAGTGTGAATGGTTCCAGACATTTGGATTTGGTGTTCCCAGAATGGGGCAGGAAGTGTGAATGGTTCCAGACATTTGGAATTCATGGTGTGCTAATCCCAGAATTCGGGGCAGGAAGTGTGAATGGTTCCAGACATTTGGAATTCATGGTGTGCTAATCCCAGAATTCGGGGCAGGAAGTGTGGATGGTTCCAGACATTTGGAATTCATGGTTTGCTAATCCCAGAATTCGGGGCAGGAAGTGTGGATGGTTCCAGACATTTGGAATTCATGGTGTGCTAATCCCAGAATTTGGGGCAGGAAGTGTGAATGGTTCCAGACATTTGGAATTCATGGTGTGCTAATCCCAGAATTCAGGGGAAGTGTTGGTTCCAGACATTTGGAATTCATGGTGTGCTAATCCCAGAATTCAGGATGGATGGTTCCAGACATTTGGAATTCATGGTGTGCTAATCCCAGAATTCAGGGCAGCCAGGAATTCATGGTGTGGATGGGCAGGAGGTGTGAATGGTTCCAGACATTTGGAATTCATGGTGTGCTAATCCCAGAATTCCAGGATGGATCAGGCTGGAAGGGGCCACAGAGGGTCACTGGTGCCAGTCCCTGCCCAGGGCACAGGATTGTGTCCATGTGGCTCTGGAATGTCCCAGGGAGGAGCCTCCAGCCCCTCTCTGGGCTCTGCTCAGGGCTGGGCACTGCCCAGGGCAGGAGTTCTGCCTCCTGTGCCTGGGAATTCCCGGGATCAGTCCCTGCTCATTTCTCTTGTCCCACTTCCGGGCACCACTAAGAAGATCCTGGTTCAGTTCATGGCAATTTCTTCGATATTTGGGAAAAACAATGTCCCAAAATTCTGCACTGAAGCAGACCTGGATCAACAGTCATGCCCAGCTGTTTAAAACCAGAATTAAACCTTCCTTCCAGAAGGGAGGTTCTCTGTAAACCCTCAAAATTTCCTCTTTTAAATACCTCCAGACTCTTTGTGAAACCAAACCAAAGCAGGAGCTTTTGAGCAGCAGGAATGTGCAGTGTGGGCTCTAAATCACCCAGATTGCTGCAGGTTTGCACTTCTGCTCAGCAGCTCAGCTCTGCTCCCTCCCCAGAATGTGCCAAGCGCTGCTCCTGCAGCAGCTGAGCCAGCACAATCCTCCTGATGGCCCCTCTGCCACCTCCGCTCTGCTCCAGCTGCTCCCAGAGCTTCATTTCTTCCACCACTTGCTCCATTAAGGATTTTATCCTGATTACTGAGGCTCCCCATCCCCCTGGCCAGGGAATCTCAAAGATTTCCCCTCACGGGGCTTTGGGGTGGATCTGCTTCAGCCTGCGAGAGCTCAGAGCCCAAAGGGGCTCCAGGAGAGCTGGAGAGGGACTGGGGACAAGGGATGGAGGGACAGGAGCCAGGGAATGGCTCCCAGTGCCAGAGGGCAGGGATGGGTGGGAGATTGGGAATTGGGAATTCCTGGCTGGGCTGGAATTGCCAGAGCAGCTGTGGCTGCCCCTGGATCCCTGGCAGTGCCCAAGGCCAGGCTGGACATTGGGGCACCCTGGGACAGTGGGAGGTGTCCCTGCCATGGCAGGGGTGGCACTGGGTGGGATTTAAGGTCCCTTCCAATCCAAACCTTCCCAGAATTCCAAGATTCTGCAAAACCTGGTGTCTGTGGCCCTGCAGAGCAAAGGGAACTGCAGAGCTCATTTCACTCCCTAAATCAAAACCTAATCAGAACCTAATAAAAATGGACAAATCTCTAATTGTGTTTCACACCGGTTTTCTTTCACGGCCAGAGTCAATATTCCAACAATAAAGCTGATCCCAGAATAAACCTGGATTATCAAACCCGTTTGGTTTGTTGGATAAATGAATCATCAAGCCCTTAATAATCCCAGCAGCTCACGCAGATTTGTGCAGCACTGAAAACAAAAGGGGAAATTCCATCTTTATTTGCCTAATAAATGCTCATTAATTTTTCCTTCCCTTCCTCCTCCTCCCAAGACTTCTCAAATCCCTCATGGAAAATCAAAGCAGATCCCTGAAGCAAAATCCTTCTCCTCTCCTGAGCCAAACATTTCCTCACTCGGAACAGGCCAGGACTTGATGCAATTCCATGTTTGGCTTTGGAAAACTCAGGGGAAGTTAATATTTAGGGAGAGATGAGGGATCACATCTGGGAGAGCTGAAACAGGGGGTGCAATAATGGACAAATCCCAGCAAGGAGACCTCCTGGTGGTCCTCACAAACTTCCCAAAAGTTTGGGCACAAACAAAAGCTCACAACATCTGAACATTTATAAAAATCTGGGGAAAAAAGCTAAAAATACAAAAGGCAAATCCCCAGCAATTTAATAATCCCATTTTTGGGGATTTGTGGAACAACGTGCTTCTGACATGTGCCAGAACCACATCCCCACCAACTTCAGAGCTGTTGAGGGGCTTTAATATTCAGATATTTAATGAGGTGCCCAATTAAGCTGAAGCACAGCCATTTGTGCTGCCATTTCTCACAGAAACCTGAGGGATTTGAGTCTCTGACTCGTTAGGACTTAGATGGGTAAAGCCTTTGTGGGGCCGGAAAATAAAAAGAGAGAGAAAAATAAATTCCTTTGCATTGTTCTTATGGAAAAGAGGGGATTGGGAAGGGTAGGACGGGAAGGTTGGGTACAAAATTCCTTGGGGAGCGAAGGAGGGGAGGCAGGGATGGTTCCATAGGTGAGGACATGGAAAAACTGGGAAAACCTTGGCTTCTGTAATTTGCATCTTCTTGGATGGAGCCAGATCCATTTCGTGTTTCAAAGGAAAGTTGTTCCTGGAGAGGAGAAGGATCCAGGGAAACCCCAGAGCCCCTGGCAGGACCTGAAGGGGCTCCAGGAGAGCTGGAGAGGGACTGGGGACAAGGGATGGAGGGACAGGAGCCAGGGAATGGCTCCCAGTGCCAGAGGGCAGGGATGGGTGGGAGATTGGGAATTGGGAATTCCTGGCTGGGAGGGTGAAGAGATCCTGGAATAGAATTCCCAGAGAAGCTGTGGCAGCCAGGGACAATGGGAGGTGTCCCTGGGTGGAACTGGATGGGATTTCAGGTCCCTTTCAACTCAAAACATTCCACGACTCTTTAATTCCATGAGAATCCTGGAAATCAATGACCAATCCCTATAAATTACTCATCTGCTTTAAAAAAAAAATCCCTAAGTTTGAATTCACCACTTCTCTCCATCTTTTCCTATTTTGAAAGAAGGAAAAAGCCAAAGATGCTTTTTCTGGAAAAAACTGTTGGTCGTGGAATGATCCCCCCAGATAGCACCAGCAACCTGGGGAAGGAAATCTCAGGAGCAACATTTGGGAAGGAAATGCAAATATTTCTCCCCTGTTACACCTGAATTAATGTCTGTGCTGCCCCATTCCCATTATCCCACCACCAGGGGTGGACAGGTGTGGGAAAAGTAGTAAAGGTAAGAAGATTTTTAGAAGTTTGTGGAAGTAGGTCTTAGAAAGAGTAAAAAATTTAGAGTTAGTTGAAAAGTTTGAAAGTAGAAAAGTTATAATAGCATAGTAAGACACGAAATAATACTTTGTGTTTTAGGTTTGGTTAAGATAAACTTTAAGACTGTAGAAAAATATGTTTAGTAAGATAGTAAGATAAACTTTACAATATTTGAAGTTGAATAATGGAAATTTGTGTATTGTTAAGAGAAAGTAAATAAGTTTGTATTGTTTGAAGTAGGTGCATGCATGTTTTTAGTGATTGGTTAGAATAATTATTTGTAAGTTTTACTAATATGCTTTTAGAAAGTTTTTTAAATGTTTTGTAATAAATAAATCATTGGTTGTGGTTGGTAAGATGTGAGTTGTTATTTTTTAATTGTCTTAATGATGCAATAAGACTGATGTTGCAATAAAGTTTAAGGAAAGTGTTTTAGTAGTTTTGGAATTTTTGTGTAAACTTTTAACGTATAAAGCTTTGCCCAATCTCATCTGTGGCACCACCTCTACTCCCCCCTTCTGCTGACCCCTCCAGGCCTTTTTGGAGCTCGTGACCAAAAGTGACCCAGGGAGAAGAGTCCATCCAAGGTGTGGGCAGGACGCTGAGCAGTAAATTAAAAATCACTCTGAAATGTCTTTCTGATCTTTTTTTTTTTTTTTTAATGAAAAATACCCCGATGTTTTCTGGAGGTTTTGGAAAATCAGCTGTGTGTGGGGAAGGTGGAATTCCCTCTGGAGGTGACATTTCAGGAATAGCAAAAGCTCAGACTAAACTGAATTTACCTCAGGCTGGGCTTGTGCCCACCTAGAGTCTGGCATGGGCCACTCTGGCTGCTCCCAAAATGTCCCAGATCTGCTGGAAAATGGCAAAATAAAGCTGAGTGTGAGCTGGGGGTGCTGTGCTGGGGTTGTGTCACCAGGAAAACACAGAAAAAGGTGATAAAATATAATTTTTCATCTTTACCATGGAGTTTTGTTATCAATTAAAATCTGGGATTTTCCTGTGAATAATGAAGTCTAAAAGGTGAGCAGGAAGTGAGTGAAAGAGTCAAAATGAAAGGGAATTTGATTTCTGGCTTCATTCCTTGGAAGTACAAAGACATTGAGGGGTTGGGGCTTGTCCAGGGAAGGGAATGGAGCTGGGCAGGGGCTGCAGAATCCCTGAGGAGCTGGGCAGGGGCTGCAGAATCCCTGAGGAGCTGGGAAGGGGCTGCAGAATCCCTGAGGGAGCCGGGAAGGGGCTGCAGAATCCCTGAGGAGCTGGGCAGGGGCTGCAGAATCCCTGAGGAGCTGGGCAGGGGCTGCACAATCCCTGAGGAGCTGGGAAGGGGCTGGAGAATCCCTGAGGAGCCGGGCAGGGGCTGCAGAATCCCTGAGGAGCTGGGCAGGGGCTGCAGAATCCCTGAGGAGCTGGGCAGGGGCTGGAGAATCCCTGAGGAGCTGGGCAGGGGCTGGAGAATCCCTGGGCAGGGGCTGGGAATCCCTGAGGGCTGGGCAGGGCTCACCTGGAGCAAAGGAGGCTCAGGGGGCCCTTGTGGCTCTGCACAGCTCCTGCCAGGAGGGCACAGCCGGGGGGATTTGGGATCTCATCCCAGGGAACAGGGACAGGAGAGGGAACGGCCTCAGGCTGGGGCAGGGCAGGTTTCTGTTGGATATTTGGGAATTTTTCTCATGGAAAAGGCTGTCAAACCCTGGCACAGCTGTCTGGAAGTGTTCGAAAAACACCTGGATGGACACCTGGGGACATGGTTTATGTTGATGCTGCTGGTTGAGGTTGGGTTGACCCTTGGACAATTTTTCCAACCTTAACGATTCCATCATTCCATGATCCATTTTGGAAATGGGCCCATCCCCTCTCCTGCAGGACCTGCCTGCACTGGGACATCCCTAAGGACCAACCATTCCCATTTCCAAGGTCTGGCACACATGAAATATTCAGAGCTTTCCAAGCAAGTCAACAAAAGGCTCTGGGGGAAGTTTCAGGTCTGAGGCCACGCTTGAGTGGCTCATTCCCAGCCCTCTGGGGTTGTTTTCCTTCCACTCTAAGTAAGGATGGAATAATCAATTTATGATGAAGTTTGTGCTGTCCAATATTCCCAGTAATTCAATTTGCCAGGTGGAAGCATCCGAGTCATTAATCACCTGTTCTGTGCTTGATACTCTTTTAATATTTAACACCAGGAGAAGGCATTTGTTTGTTTAGCGATGTCAGGGACAAACCAGCTGTGATTTCAATTCAGCCCAGACAAGAGAGATGAAAACATCTTTTAAAACTGCTTTAAAAGGGAGTCTCTTTGTCTAAAGGAAGAGCCACGATGTAGAGAGAATAAATCAAGCCAGGCTGAAGCTTCAGAAATGAGAAGAGCAAAAAAGAAGAGCCCTTGTTCCTCTGCTGGTGCCCAGCACAGATTTTTTTCTAAGCTCTGTTGCTTTAAAACCGGATTTAGATGTTTCTTCTGAGCAGAGTAAAGGGCAAAATTTTATCTTATTTTGGCCCCTACATGACAAGATGGGCATAGAGGGGTTGGAGCACATCCAGGGAATGGAACAGAGCTGGGAAGGGGCTGCAGAATCCCTGAGGGAGCTGGGCAGGGGCTGCAGAATCCCTGAGGAGCTGGGAAGGCCAGAGGAGGCTGCAGGGGCTGCAATCCCTGAGGAGCTGGGCAGGGGCTGCAGAATCCCTGAGGAGCTGGGCAGGGGCTGCAGAATCCCTGAGGAGCTGGGCAGGGGCTGCAGAATCCCTGAGGAGCTGGGCAGGGGCTGCAGAATCCCTGAGGAGCTGGGCAGGGGCTGGAGAATCCCTGAGGAGCTGGGAAGGGCTCACCCTGGAGCAAAGGGCTCACCTGGGGGAGGCCAGGGGCCCTTGTGGCTCTGCACAGCTCCCCTAGGAATCCTCTCCAAAGGATTCCTGGGAGAAGGGGAAAAGCTGTAATAAAACTCATGGAATATCATTAACAGGATAGGTTGAACCACAGGGAGCACGTCCAGAAAACAAAGGAACAGACAGCCCCTGGTAGAGTTAAACGAGGCAGGAAACAGGGGCACTAAATGTTCTCCACTTCCAATTAAAATCCCCAGGAAGAACCACGAGAATTCCTTAATTCATCGTTAAACCTTCCTAAATATTCCCACTCTTTCCATTTTGTTCTTTATCTAGCAGATTCCTTGTGTTATTAGCAGCCATATGAATTATTATATGTTATTTGGAAGCCTTGATTTAACAATCTATCTGTAATTAGTCCTGAAATTTTGGGGGTTTTACCATTATTTATAATGGATTAAATGACTCACCTTGGATCTTTCTGGAAAAATATTCCCTGGAGATGTTTTCCCAAAAAATCCAAAACTGCAGCCACCCAAAGGCAATAAAAATCAGGAGGAGCAGGGAAATATTTCAAATGAAAATATTTCAAGGTAAAACTCACTTTGAGAGGGTTCCCAGAGGGTTTCCCTCAATTTGGGTCTTTTGGATTGATCAAGACACAGATAAATGAACTGGAATTGTCAAGCTCTTGCGTAAATCTCCCAGATTTATGTAAAAAAAGAGATTTTCCCATTTTTCCTATTAGGGAAAAAGCTTCTCCTAATGAAATAGCCCACCTGCTCCTCCAGGCTAATCCTCTCCGTGGATTTTGGTCTGTAAATATGGGGAAATTCCATGAAAACCTGCTGTGGGAAACGGTCTTTGTGCCTTTTCCCACTCACGTTTCCCTTGCCTGGGAATGATGGAGGTGTGGATGAAACAAACCTGAGGAAAAACTCGTTCAATCCCATCAAAATGAAAGATGGAATTCCTGATGTCCCCACTCCCAGGTGGTGCAGAGGGGGCAAATCATGGAATCATGGAATATCCTGAATGGGAAGGGACCCTCAAGGATCATCCAGTGCAGCTCCTGGCCCTGCACAGACCCCCAACAATCCCACCCTGGGCATCCCTGGGAGCGCCGTCCAAATGCTCCTGGAGCTCTGGAATAAGGAGAAGGTCCAAATCTCCCTGCTGATCCTGCATTTGGACAAAGGAAAAGCTCAAAAATGCAAGGTGTGATATCCCTGGGAAGAGCTTCCTCCCTGTCCGGGACATGGGACACCAATTCCTCTCCAATCCGAGGTGGCCGTGGTAGGAAGGGACTTCCAGGGTAAAAATGGGATGTTCCAACCAGGGCACTCCTGAGGACCTGCTCATTTTAATAACTTAGGGCTGGGAGAGATTTATTGCACCTCAAGAGCCTCAAATCCCTTGGGATTGTGGATGAACCTTTTGGTTTGGGTCCAGTTGTGGACAACACATGAAAAGAAGGACATGGTATGTTTAGGAAGATAGTAAGATAAACTTTACAATATTTGAAGTTGAATAATGGAATTTGTGTATTGTTAAGAGAAAGTAAATAAGTTTGTATTGTTTGAAGTAGGTGCATACATGTTTTTAGTGATTGGTTAGAATAATTATTTGTAAGTTTTACTAATATGCTTTTAGAAAGTTTTTTAAATGTTTTGTAAATAAATAAATCATTGGTTGTGGTTGGTAAGATGTGAGTTATTTTTTAATTGTCTTAATGATGCAATAAGACTGATGTTGCAATAAAGTTTAAGGAAAGTGTTTCAGTAGTTTTGGAATTTTTGTGTAACCTTTTAACGTATAAAGCTTTGCCCAATCTCATCTGCAGCACCACCTCTACTCCCCCCTTCTGCTGGACCCCTCCAGGCCTTTTGGAGCTCGTGACCAAAAAAGTGACCCAGGAGAAGAGTCCATCAAAGTGTGGGCAGGACGCTGAGCAGTAAATTAAAAATCACTCTGAAATGTCTTTCTGATCATTTTTTTTTAATGAAAAAAACCCCGATGTTTTCTGGAGGTTTTGGAACATCAGCTGTGTGTGGGGAAGGTGGAATTCCCTCTGGAGGTGACGTTTCAGGGCTTAGGAATAGCAAAAGCTCAGACTAAACTGAATTTACCTCAGGCTGGGCTTGTGCCCACCTAGAGGCTGGCATGGGGTACTCTGGCTGCTCCCAAAATGTCCCAGATCTGCTGGAAAATGGCAAAATAAAGCTGAGTGTGAGCTGGGGATGCTGTGCTGGGGTTGTGTCACCAGGAAAACACAGAAAAAGGTGATAAAATATAATTTTTCATCTTTACCATGGAGTTTTGTTATCAATTAAGATCTGGGATTTTCCTGTGAATAATGAAGTCTAAAAGGTGAGCAGGAAGTGAGTGAAAGAGTCAAAATGAAAGGGAATTTGATTTCTGGCTTCATTCCTTGGAAGTACAAAGACATTGAGGGGTTGGAGCTTGTCCAGGGAAGGGAATGGAGCTGGGCAGGGGCTGGAGAATCCCTGAGGAGCTGAGCAGGGGCTGCAGAATCCCTGAGGAGCCGGGCAGGGGCTGCAGAATCCCTGAGGAGCTGGGGAAGGGGCTGCAGAATCCCTGAGGAGCTGGGCAGGGGCTGCAGAATCCCTGAGGAGCTGGGCAGGGGCTGGAGAATCCCTGAGGGAGCCGGGAAGGGGCTGCAGAATCCCTGAGGAGCCGGGAAGGAGCTGCAGAATCCCTGAGGAGCTGGGCAGGGGCTGCAGAATCCATGAGGAGCTGGGCAGGGGCTGCAGAATCCCTGAGGAGCTGGGCAGGGCTCACCTGGAGCAAAGGAGGCTCAGGGGGTCTTGGGCTCTGCACAGCTCCTGCCAGGAGGGGCACAGCCAAAATCGTTGGGATCTCATCCCAGGGAACAGGGACAGGAGAGGAACGGCCTCAGGCTGGGGCAGGGGCAGGTTTCTGTTGGATATTTGGGAATTTTTTCTCATGGAAAAGGCTGTCAAACCCTGGCACAGCTGTCTGGAAGTGTTCGAAAAACACCTGGATGGACACCTGGGGACATGGTTTATGTTGATGCTGCTGGTTGAGGTTGGGTTGACCCTTGGACAATTTTTCCAACCTTAACGATTCCATCATTCCATGATCCATTTTGGAAATGGGCCCATCCCCTCTCCTGCAGGACCTGCCTGCACTGGGACATCCCTAAGGACCAACCATTCCCATTTCCAAGGTCTGGCACACATGAAATATTCAGAGCTTTCCAAGCAAGTCAACAAAAGGCTCTGGGGGAAGTTTCAGGTCTGAGGCCACGCTTGAGTGGCTCATTCCCAGCCCTCTGGGGTTGTTTTCCTTCCACTCTAAGTAAGGATGGAATAATCAATTTATGATGAAGTTTGTGCTGTCCAATATTCCCAGTAATTCAATTTGCCAGGTGGAAGCATCCGAGTCATTAATCACCTGTTCTGTGCTTGATACTCTTTTAATATTTAACACCAGGAGAAGGCATTTGTTTGTTTAGCGATGTCAGGGACAAACCAGCTGTGATTTCAATTCAGCCCAGACAAGAGAGATGAAAACATCTTTTAAAACTGCTTTAAAAGGGAGTGTCTTTGTCTAAAGGAAGAGCCACAATGTAGAGAGAATAAATCAAGCCAGGCTGAAGCTTCAGAAATGAGAAGAGCAAAAAAGAAGAGCCCTTGTTCCTCTGCTGGTGCCCAGCACAGATTTTTTTCTAAGCTCTGTTGCTTTAAAACTGGATTTAGATGTTTCTTCTGAGCAGAGTAAAGGGCAAAATTTTATCTTATTTTGGCCCCTACATGACAAGATGGGCATGGAGGGGTTGGAGCACATCCAGGGAATGGAACAGAGCTGGGAAGGGGCTGGAGAATCCCTGAGGAGCTGGGCAGAGGCTGCAGAATCCCTGAGGAGCTGGGCAGGGGCTGCAGAATCCCTGAGGAGCTGGGCAGGGGCTGCAGAATCCCTGAGGAGCTGGGCAGGGGCTGCAGAATCCCTGAGGAGCTGGGCAGGGGCTGCAGAATCCCTGAGGAGCTGGGCAGGGGCTGCAGAATCCCTGAGGAGCTGGGCAGGGCTCACCTGGAGCAAAGGAGGCTCAGGGGGCCCTTGTGGCTCTGCACAGCTCCCTAGGAATCCTCTCCGAAGGATTCCTGGGAGAAGGGGAAAAGCTGTAATAAAACTCATGGAATATCATTAACAGGATAGGTTGAACCACAGGGAGCACGTCCAGAAAACAAAGGAACAGACAGCCCCTGGTAGAGTTAAACGAGGCAGGAAACAGGGGCACTAAATGTTCTCCACTTCCAATTAAAATCCCAGGAAGAACCACGAGAATTCCTTAATTCATCGTTAAACCTTCCTAAATATTCCCACTCTTTCCATTTTGTTCTTTATCTAGCAGATTCCTTGTGTTATTAGCAGCCATATGAATTATTATATGTTATTTGGAAGCCTTGATTTAACAATCTATCTGTAATTAGTCCTGAAAATTTGGGGGTTTTACCATTATTTATAATGGATTAAATGACTCACCTTGGATCTTTCTGGAAAAATATTCCCTGGAGATGTTTTCCCAAAAAATCCAAAACTGCAGCCACCCAAAGGCAATAAAAATCAGGAGGAGCAGGGAAATATTTCAAATGAAAATATTTCAAGGTAAAATTTACTTTGAGAGGGTTCCCAGAGGGTTTCCCTCAATTTGGGTCTTTTGGATTGATTAAGACACAGATAAATGAACTGGAATTGTCAAGCTCCTGCATAAATCTCCCAGATTTATGTAAAAAAAGAGATTTTCCCATTTTTCCTATTAGGGAAAAAGCTTCTCCTAATGAAATAGCCCACCTGCTCCTCCAGGCTAATCCTCTCCGTGGATTTTGGTCTGTAAATATGGGGAAATTCCATGAAAACCTGCTGTGGGAAACGGTCTTTGTGCCTTTTCCCACTCACGTTTCCCTTGCCTGGGAATGATGGAGGTGTGGATGAAACAAACCTGAGGAAAAACTCGTTCAATCCCATCAAAATGAAAGATGGAATTCCTGATGTCCCCACTCCCAGGTGGTGCAGAGGGGCAAATCATGGAATCATGGAATATCCTGAATGGGAAGGGACCCTCAAGGATCATCCAGTGCAGCTCCTGGCCCTGCACAGACCCCAACAATCCCACCCTGGGCATCCCTGGGAGCGCCCGTCCTTTGCTCCTGGAGCTCTGGAATAAGGAGAAGGTCCAAATCTCCCTGCTGATCCTGCATTTGGACAAAGGAAAAGCTCAAAAATGCAAGGTGTGATATCCCTGGGAAGAGCTTCCTCCCTGTCCGGGACATGGGACACCAATTCCTCTCCAATCCGAGGTGGCCGTGGTAGGAAGGGACTTCCAGGGTAAAAATGGGATGTTCCAACCAGGGCACTCCTGAGGACCTGCTCATTTTAATAACTTAGGGCTGGGAGAGATTTATTGCACCTCAAGAGCCTCAAATCCCTTGGGATTGTGGATGAACCTTTTGGTTTGGGTCCAGTTGTGGACAACACATGAAAAGAAGGACATGGAGGGGCTGGAGTGTGTCCAAGGAAGGGAACGGAGCTGGGAAGGGGCTGGAGAATCCCTGAGGAGCCGGGAAGGGGCTGCAGAATCCCCGAGGAGTCGGGAAGGGGCTGCAGAATCCCTGAGGGAGCTGGGAAGGGGCTGCAGAATCCCTGAGGAGCTGGGCAGGGGCTGCAGAATCCCTGAGGAGCTGGGCAGGGGCTGCAGAATCCCTGAGGAGCTGGGCAGGGGCTGCAGAATCCCTGAGGAGCTGGGCAGGGCTGCAGAATCCCTGAGGGAGCTGGGCAGGGCTGCAGAATCCCTGAGGAGCTGGGCAGGGGGCTGCAGAATCCCTGAGGAGCTGGGCAGGGGCTCACCTGGGGAGCAAAGGAGGCTCAGGGGCCCTTGTGGCTCTGCACAGCTCCTGCAGGAATCCCTGAGGAGCTGGGGGTCGGGCTGGAGCTCCAGGGAACAGGGACAGGAACAGAGGGAACGGCCTCAGGCTGGGCCAGGGCAGCTCAGGGTGGGCACAGCAGGAATTTCCCCATGGAAAGGGGGCTCAGGCCTTGGCACTGCCCAGGGAGGGTTGCAGGGCCCATTCCTGGAGGGATCTCAAATCCCTGTGGATTTGAAATGTAGCACTTGGGGCCATGGGGCAATGGTGGCCCTGGCAGTGCTGGGTTAACAGTTGCACTCTGTGATCTTAGAGGTTTTTTTTAAATAATTCCATTATTTTCAACACATTCACACACGTCTTTTCCTCCCTCCTTAAGCAAAAGAGACACAGAGGAGCAAAGAACTCTGAATTCCAAATCCTACAGAAGAGCAAAGAATCATCCAACCCCCAGTGATTTTTTTTTATTATTATTTTGTGTTCCTTTTGAATTGACTTTAAATGCAACCCACAAAGGGTCACAAAACTGAAGGAAATCCCCTCTTGATGGTTGTGGAAAGAATTCCCTCTTCATCCTTGCAAGCAGCACCTTCCGCTGTGCAGATTCCCAGGATTTTCAGCATTGTGGGGGATGCTCAGCAGCTTCACAAGGCTGGGGGGGCTTCAAGGTGGTGGGAAGGGAATGGTGCCAGATGACAGCGATGCCTTTTCATTATCCTAAAAGCTCAGGAAGCTAATTCCAAACCCAAAGAGGGTAAAACGGGATTAGAGGCATTCTCCTCTCTGGAATGCAGCAAGGAATAATCAAATTGTTATTCGAAAAAAGGGAGTGGGTGGCGTTTAATTTATCAAACAAGGGGCTTGCCCCCCTCATCCCTCTCAGGTTCGCTGCCACTTCTGTAGGAGAGTGCCCAGGTGGGATTTGGGAGATCTCAGTCCTGGAGGAAGGGATGGCAAAGCTGGAGGGGCAAAAGGGAAGGAATGTGTGACTCCAGAGTGATTGGAGCAGGAGTAAATTTGCTCCAGTGTGCAAAAAAGTAGAATATTCTGTGTGTTCCTGATGTCTGGAGTTTAAGGAGTTTTTTGTCTGTTTTGCACCTCAGTGCCATCTGCTCTGTCCCACTTTGGGGAGGATTCAAGGAGAGGGAATAACCAACCCCAGCCTTCCCTCCCTTTCCCAATCAGCTCCCAAATCAGCCATAAACCAAGTGACAAATCCAATCCTCATCTGCCAAGCTCAGGATGTCTCATCCTTTGGTTTTACTCATATTTTTGGAAAATACAATAAAATACATGAGGCAGGTGCCTTTGTTTTGCATCAGGGCTTCACAAGAACGAGATAAAATTCCATCTGCACCACATATTTATGGTTTTTGCCTCTTTTTCCTGTCTGCATTTTATAGTAAAGGACTCCTGCTGTGGCCTGAAACATCTACAAGGTGTTTGGATAAATAAATACCAGAGAACAGGTTGCAAGGTGTAGATTTTCATGGAAAAAACAGGTAGAAGGTGATTGTTGGAATTTTTGTACTCTTTTTTTCTATATTAGAGTGAATTTGGCCAGAATTGGATTCTTTCTTATGGAAGCATGACCCTAGCACTGTGGAAGTAAATAATCACAGAAAACTTTGGAATTCTGAATGTTTTTCCTTGATAACATCCTTATATCCCTCCATAAAACTGAGCTCTGCAGGGCATTGCTTTGGGTCAAAAACGGAATCAACACAAGCATGGGATGCCAGGCAGATCCTGACTGGGAATGTCTGGTTCATTTGAAGTCACTGGGAAAAAATCCAAAAAAAATTCTTGGCATTTGGGACACAAAAACATAAATGATGATTCTTGTTAAAAATTTATGGTCAAAAATTATTGGCTTTGAGTTTGTTATTCACAGTTGGAGCCTCAGAACTCTGAAGACTGAAACCCTTTGGCAGAGTCAGCTCCTCACTCTTAGCATCAATTTATTGGTGAAATAATGAGCTCAGATGAAAATATTCCAAACCAAAGCCTATGTGGAATTATCCTCTCCCTTTTCCAGCTCCACCATGCTCATCCTGCTCTCCAGATGATAATTTTGGGGGGATGAGGACAATTTTGATCCCATATTTTGCTCCTGGAGTTCCTCAGCCAAGGCAGGTCTTGGCTCTGGGTTTTCCCAGGTCCTGCAGGTTGGGTTTCCAAAGCTGACAGGTTCTCCTGGCACAATTCCCATCTCCTGGAGTGCTGGGAGCAAACTGGCTCTGCAGCAGCCTTTTGGCACATCCTGGTGCTTCTTGTGGAAAACAGAGGGTGAGGAGACAGATTCTAATCACTGGACAAGCACTAATTGACATCAGTTGTGTCCTAATTGGGAGAAGGATCTGGTTATGGACATTCTGGGAAGAAAAGGCCTGGATTTTTCCACCTTTTTATAAATGATAAAGATCGTTTTCCTTTTTAAACTCAACGAAAATGGAACTGGAGGAGAAGAACTTTGTGAGATGTCAAATGATGACATGTGACCGTGTTCACAGGGTTCTTGGATGAGGGAAGAGACGAGGATCTGACTCCATGTTTCAGAAGGCTGATTTATTATTTTATGATATATATTACATTAAAACTATACTAAAAGAATAGAAGAAAGGATTTCATCAGAAGGCTGGCCAAGAATAGAATAGCCAAGAATGATAACAAAGGTTTGTGGCTCGGCTCTCTGTCCGCACCAGCTGGGCTGTGATTGGCCATTAATCAGAAACAATCCCATGAGACCAATCCCAGATCCCCCTGTTGCATCCCACAGCAGCAGATAACCATTGTTTGCATTTTGTTCCTGAGGCCTCTCAGCTTCTCAGGAGGAAAAATCCTAAGGAAAGGATTTTTCATGAAAGATGTCTGCGACAATCACAACCCTAAATGCTCACCTTGGAATTCCTTGGAATCCCTGCGTTATCCATGGAGCCCAAGAGCAGGTTTGGGATATAAATAGGGCTCAGTGGCAGCTTTCAAAAGCAGATTGTTCAGTGGAGAGGAGCTGCCAAAACCAGAGCCTTTTCCAGGGATTTATGGGGTTTGACAAGATCCAGGTGGGATGTGAGGACAGGAGGTCGCCCAGCAGCTGACGGAGACACCAGAAAATGAGGAATTTGTTTCCAAGTGGCTGCTTGACCTAATTCCCACTGAAAACATGGGTTTGACTTGTTCTTGCCACAGGAAAGCCAAGCTGCTCCTGCTCCGATGAGTTCTGCGCACTTGAGAAGGTTTAACAAAGAACCGTGGGATGGTTTGGATGGGAAAGACCTTAAATCCCATCCAGTTCCCTCTGCCATGGCAGGGACCCCTCCCACTGTCCCAGGGTGCCCCAATGTCCAACCTGGCCTTGGGCACTGCCAGGGATCCAGGGGCAGCCACAGCTGCTCTGGCCATTCCAGCCCAGCCAGGAATTCCCAATTCCCAATCTCCCATCCATCCCTGCCCTCTGGCACTGGGAGCCATTCCCTGGCTCATGTCCCTCCATGCTCTTGGCCAAAATCCCTCTCCATATTTTGCTGCCTAATAATAAAAATGGCTTTAAAATAATATTTGCTTTTCCTGTGAAGGACATGGTGTTGTCACTGGGATAATCTCCCTCACAAGATTCCCACTTTCCTGCTGAATGTGAAATCTCAGATTGGAGGGAAACATTTAAGGGATTTTTTCATCCTTGTCAGGGGCAGAGGGTTCAGCTCCGGGCTCTCAGACCTCCAGGGTGTGAAATAAGAGGAAATGACCTCAAGTTGTGCCAGGGGAAGCTCAGGTTGGACATCAGCAGGAATTTCCCCAAGGAAAGGGTGGTCAGCATTTGGAACTGCCCAGGGAGGTTTGGAGTGCCCATCCCTGGAGGTGCCCAAGGAATTCCTGGAGGTGGCACTCAGAGCTCTGGGCTGGGGACAGGGTGGGGATGGGGCACAGCTTGGGCTCAGCCTGGGAGTTCTTTCCCAACCCCAGAGATCCTGGGATTCAGTGAAATGTGCACTTCTTTTTCTTCCCTGGGTCTTTCAATATTCAAAACGAGGTTTGGCAAAAACGTGCCAAGAAATATTCCATGATGGTGCTTTCAAGGGGATAAAAATCCACACTGCAAAAGAACCGGTTACAGAATATAAAATACAAGATCATTAAAGGAAGAGCACATGGATGTCTCCTGTTTTCCTTGAGGTCCCAATCCATCAGGCAATTCCTCTGGAGGGGAGCACATTCCAAACTTTCCGCATCCGCCTGAATACAGATGGACTTATCCACGTGCTTGGTCGCTTTGCTCAGCAGGTTTCTTAATTAGAGAAGTTGCTTAAAAAAAGGTCCTGCGGTGATTGATTTTCCATCCTTTCTTTTGGAACCAGTGGATTTCATACTGGTGAGAGGCAACGGCAGCTCAGCAGGTTGCAAAATATTAATTAAAGCCACACTCGTGCAAAGAGTCCCCTGAAGGGAAAGAAATCCAGGCAGGAGGAGCCACTTGTTGGTCTGAGGACAAATTCTTGTGTAAAACATCTAAAAACCACTGGGGTGATCAGAAAATGAATTCCAGGAAATGAATCCTGGATAATTTTTTAAATTACCTATTGGCTTGTTCTTATGAAAAAAAAAAGCTAATAAACTTTTTCTTATGGAAAGCTTTTTCTTCAGCTTTGTTTCTTATGGAAAAAGCTGAGGTTATCAGTGTGAGTACCTAAAATTTGACTTGCTCTTGCCACAGGAAAGCCAAGCTGCTCCTGCTCTGGTGAGTTCTGCACACCTGAGAAGGTTTAATCCAGGAAGGAAATCCTGGTTCCTACCTAGAACCAGCAGGGAACAAATGCTGGAAGTCCCTGATTTCCCACTGAGGCAAAACCAGTGGTGGAATCTCACCTGCATCCATGGCGGCTCAGTCAGGAAGTCATGGAACTGTGGAGTCGTGGGATCATAGAATGGATTGAGTTGGAAGTGACCTCAAAACTGACCTGATTCCAGCCCTGCCATGGGCAGGGAATCTTCCACCAGATGAAGGCCATGAAGGACATGGACACTCCTCACCAGGGCTGAGCTGGGGGAAAAATCTCCCCTGGCAACACCAAACCTCCTTCCCACCCCCATCCATTTGCATATTCCCTATTTCCTATTGGACAACCCAATTTCCATAAGCTTGAATCATTATTTTGCTTTTGAGAAATTAAACCATCGCCTTCCCAATTTTCATTCCTGTAATTTATTTTTATGAGGCGGCGCTGGAAAGGGCAAAAATAATGAATATTTTGAAATATGTGGAAGGCAGAGCTGTGTGTTCCCGGAGAGCTGTGCAGGAGAGGAAGGAAGGAATAATCCTTTTTTTTTTTTTTTTTGGGAAATATGAACATTCAAATTTGTGTTTAGTAGCACTACAATGAAAACTGCCAGGGGAGGTTTGGGTTGGATATCAGGGAAAGGTTCTTCCCCCAAAGGGTGCTGGGCACTGGAACAACTTCCCAGGGAATGAGCTCCAGGAATGTTTGGACAATGGTCCCAGGGATGCCCAGGGTGGGGTTGTTGGGGGTGTCTGAGCTGGACTGGCTGATCCCTGTGTGTTTTTACCACTCAGGATATCCCATGACTCCATGATCCTAATGCCCATATTCCACCATTAAATCTTGGCATGTGATTTTTTTAATGCCTTTATTTTTTCTCTTGTTCTCCAACATCAGACAGATTTAATGAAGAATTTATTTCACAGTGAGGGTGGGGAGGGGCTGGGATGAAATTGCCAGAGCGGCTGTGGCTGCCCCTGGATCCCTGGAAGTGCCCAAGGTCAGGTTGGACATTGGGGCAGCCTGGGACAGAGGGAGGCGTCCCTGCCATGGCAGGGGTGGGATGGGATGATCCTTAAAATCCCTTCCAACCCAAACCATTCCATGATTCTATTTTAAGATTAAAGCTCATAGATTGTGGCCTTTCCCCTTCCTCTTGGGAAGATCTGGTTGGATAAAGGAAACAATCCAATTTTTGGGAACTGCACAAGACAGTGAGAAGAGCCCACTAAAAGGAAGGGATCTGGATTCCCTGGAAAAGCTGTCCCTTAATTAACAACATTTTAAAGCAGTGAAATGTGAAGACCAGGAAGGTAAAGGGGACATTTTTAAAAGGAAGTGATATTTTCCCCTATTTTCCTTCAGTGGCCATAGGAAACCAAATAATGCTGTGCAAGGAGGGGAGGCAGAAGAGGGGCATAACATAGAGTTCGTGGGGGAACGGGAATTCAGGGAACAATATTCCTTCTGTCTGGAGCATCACTGTGAGAGCGGGAACAGTTTTGGCTTCTGCGCCCTGAAAGGAGGTGGATAAATGGAAATGTCTGCACGGAGCTGCTGTCAGGGGCTTTTCACAGACACTAAAGGCATTCAGGGCCTGAAAAAAAAGCAAATTCCTCATTAGCTTGGGCACAATGTCCAAAGGATCCAGGAAAGGGCAAAACCATTCCTCTTCCTGAGCTGCTCTTTCATTCAGGAATCTGATGGCTATAAATAAACACCATCCGAGCTGCACTGGGAGAAAAAAAGGAATGTCATTATTTTTATTTGGGGTTTTTGTTTGTTTGTTTGTTTGTTTTTTTGTTTTTAAAGAAGATTTTGGAATAGTTCACAAAGGGATGTAACCAAAACTCTCCCAGCACTCAAACCTATCCCAGACTTCTCCACAGAGATGTTTGGCTTTGGATGCAGAACAGAACAGTTCACAGCAGCCACTGAAGAAATTTCTCCCCCAAGGTGCTGATCAGAGCCAACATCCCAAAAAATTTCTTCATGGAAAATGTTGTCTAGCATTGGAAGTGATTTCCAGGGAAGTGAGGGATTGCCCATCCCTGGAAGTGTCTAAAAACCACGTGGATGAGGTACCTGAGGACGTGGTTT